>JAIVEN010000006.1:31557500-32182500 GCA_026686845.1 Adenanthera pavonina
ATTGGATAAATGTATGAATTATAATGAATTTTTGAAGTTAGGATTCAAAACTGGATAGTACTGGAAAAATTGGAACTTACACCATGAACGCTGGATTTTTCAAAAGGCACTATAAAATCGTGTATAGCTCCAAAAACTTAGTGATTTGGATTTATGGAAATCTCCAATTATTAGGAAAGGATTGCCACTAGTTTGAAACCATTTGGAGCTATAAAGAAGGAGTTATGTAATTTCTCATAAAATTGTTCTAGTAGAGATAGTAGTGTTCTGACCCATAATAGTTAAGTTAATGTTATGCCCTATACAAGTTGAATAAATGTACAAGAAAAATATTTATAGAAAGTAGACTCAAGGGATTTCTAGTGACATAAGGAATGCATAAATTGGCTTAGGGTAAAGTGAGATATGAATTTTTAAATATAAGGCCAAAATCTTGGGGAAGAGAAAATGACCAAATGTACAGTAAATATTTGAGAAATAAAATGTATAAATTGGTCAATATAATTCTCTATTTCATATTTTTCTCATGTATATAAGATTTTTATCTATTTTTAGAGACTTGAATAACTATAAAATGATTTTTCTAGAATTAGTTATGAATTTTCAAAGTTCAGTCGGTAAAGTGGAAACTACCATATGAACGGTAACCAAAAATTTTGGAAATTCTGATTTTCATTCTTATGTGATTCAAGCTTAGGATCAAATATAATCAGACTTAAAAGGAGTCTAATTCATGAGAAATGAGTCTAAAAGTAAGGTGTCACACTTACTGATAGCCGTGTTATCCCCATAAGTCTCTTCTTTTTATCATAACTTCATTCTAATGTGCAGGTTACTTCTTTTCATCAGATTTTGATTATTTCAAATCAAGAAGTACCTGCAACACAAACTTCTAGATACTTCAATGCTTAAGTTAGTATTATTATTGATTGAATTATAGCTTTAAGAAGGATTTTAGAGAAAACTTATAACTCATTAGGATTCACCATTCCCAATTCTCTCCTGATTTTTCTATGTCTATCTTTTGTAAGTGGCTTTGTCAGGATGTCAGCAAGCTAATCTTCAGTAGGAACAAACTCTAACTTAACGTCATCTTTCAAAACATGATCTCTTATGAAGTGATGTCTTACTTCAATGTGTTTTGTCTTTGAATGCATAATAGGATTCTTTGAGATGTTGATGGCACTTTGATTATCACACCTTATTGGGATTTCCTTTATCTCAATCTCAAGGTCTTCAAGTTGTTGCTTTATTTAAAGGACTTGTGCATAGCAACTCCCTGCTACTATATACTCTGCTTCTGCTATGGAGAGTGCTATACTATTTTGCTTTTTACTGAACCATGACACTATAGAGCCTCCTAGAAATTGACAAGTTCCACTTGTGCTCTTTCTATCAGTCTTAGATCCAGCAAAATCTGCATCTGTATAACTTATGAGCTCTTCTCCATTTTCTTTTGGATACCAAAGTCCCATTTGAGATGTTCCCATCAAGTATTAGAAAATCTGCTTTACAGTTATTGCATGAGACTCTTATGGATATGATTGGAACCTAGCACACATACAGACACTAAACATGATGTCAGGCCTACTAGCAGTTAAATACAGAAAGGAACCAATCATCCTCCTATATTGAGTTATATCAAAGAGTTTTCCTTCTTCATCCATGTCAAGCTTAGTTGTAGAGGCCATAGGAGTTCACATAGGTTTAGCTTATTCCATTCCAAACTTCTTCAACAACTCCTTGAGGTATTTTGATTGATTAAGAAAGATGCATCATCACATTGTTTGATTTGCAATCCAAGGAAGAAGTTCAGCTCACCTATCATTGACATTTCAAACTCGTTCTGCATTCATTCAGAAAAATTAATGCACAAAGACTCATTAGTAGTACCAAATATAATGTTATCAACATAAATTTGTACAATAAGTAAATCTTTATTTTCTCTTCTAGTAAACAAGATTGTATCAAATTTTCCTCTTTTAAAACCTTTTTCAATCAGAAAACTACTTAGTCTCTCATATCATGCTCTAGGAGCTTGTTTTAACCCATATAGAGCTTTCTTTAGTTTACATACATGATTTGGCTTAGTTGAGTCCTCAAAACCTAGAAGTTGATCAACATAAACCTCTTTCATGATATACCCATTCAGAAAAGCACTTTTCACATCCATTTGTGCAGCTCATATGGAGTCTTTCCTAGTAAGGGTCTGATGTATGCTCTATTCATCAAGCAGTATGTTGTGCTCACTGCATCAGCCCAGAATTGCTTAGGCTTTCTTCTTTTTCCCTTTGTCAGCCTTTTTGTCCTTCCCTTGTTTCTTGCTCAGTAGAGGGCATTCCCATTTGATGTGTCCAGGTTTCTTGCATTTGTAGCATATGATGAAATCTTTATTTTCTTTCTTGCTGTTGGTAGCTTCATCTTTCTTTGTAAACCTTCTGAATTTCTTCTTTCCATACATTTTACCAAATTTCCTTACTAGCATGACAATCGCCTCTTCATCTTGCTCAGCATCCTCCTATGAATCATCATCATCATCATCTGATTCTACTTTAAGAGCCAAACTCTTCTTCTTCTTATCAGATGAAGTAGATTCTGTGAGAGCCTTTAGCTTTCCTTCATATTCTTCAAGACTCCTAAAGAGCGTTGTGATAGATGTCATTGATTCCCTCTAGCTTCCTCTATTGCAGTCACCTTCAATTGCCACTCAATGGGCAAGGCTCTGAGAATTTTTTGTACTTTCTCAGACTGGGTGTATTCCTTTCCAAGGCCCTTCAGCTGATTCACAATGAGGGTGAATCTCTTCTGCAGATCCTTAATATTCGCACCCTCTTTCATCTTGAAGCTTTCATATTCTCCAATGCACGTATTCAGTTTATTTTCTCTCACGCCGATGGTCCCTTCATGAGCAATCTCCAAAGTGTCCAATATACCTTTGGCTATTATATATTGGAACACTTTGTAGAACTCATCTTGATTGAGAGCACTGACCAAACAATGCTTAGCTTTAAAGTTGAGAAGGACCTTTCTTCTATCCTCTTCGTTCCATTCCTCTTCAGGTTTCTCTCTATATTTCCCATCATCTTGTAATTTCATCAGAATGAAATCTCCCTTTTGGATGACTGACCAAATATCCAAATCAATGGATAGAAGGTAGATCTGCATCCTTATCTTCTAATACCCATAATGTTCTCCAATGAAGCTAAGAGGTCTGTTGGTGTTGTCTTCTTCTGGAAGAATGCCTTCACCAAAGTCAGCCATGTCTTCTCCCAGATTATTAGATCCTTTAATTGAGAGTCTGGGCTCTGATATCACTTGTTAGTTCAGCTAGCTTCCCAAGAAAGGGGGTGAATAAGGAAGATTGAAATTTTTTTACAAAAATGAAGTATAATGGTGACACCAAAAATGTACTGAAAACAGAGTATAAGAAATAAAGAATAATGAGAAGAAGACTCAGTGATTTACTTGGTTTGGTCTACTCCACTTGACATATGTCCAGTCCTCAAGTCACCACTTAAGATTTCTCCACTATTTCTTGCAATGACCACAGTATAATACTAGCCCAAACTTGTGACTAAAACAAGCTCTCTCACTCTTCTCACTTAAGAGTAAGAATATCTCCCTTAGTGTAATCTCACACTAAGCACTCTCTACAAGTATGTAGATGTATACAAAATGAAAACTCTCTCAAAAGAGTGAATATGAAAGTTAAGATACAATGAATGAGCAAAATAGAGGGTAAGTGAGTTTGAATGAATCAGAAATTAAATCAGTAGAGTTTTGGTATATTTATTGTTTTTCTTATTACCTAACAACTTAAGTAGGCTTGCAATTCTTCCTCTTTAAAAACTTCAATAGGCTTACCTTTTCCTTTTTCCAGGTGTTTTGCATCCTGGCATACTGAAGTATTTTGGAGATGATTGAGGCATATGGTAGAATGGAGTCTCTCCTCTAATCTCTTGCTTAGATCATGCATTGAATGATGATATGACCCATATTTATCAGCTTACCACGCATAAGTGCAATCATCACATGTGCTTCAGCCCTTGTGATCATATTAAAACTTCCTCCTTTGTTGAATATAATCCTAGACACAACGTAGTATAGGATTCTGACTTGAGCACTAAGGTCAAAAGGCTTCAGCAGACCCAGAGGTGGCATATTCTCTCACCTTCTGAACGGAGTATTCAACACTGTACTTTCTTTGTAGTTCAAGAAATCACCACCTTTCTTATCTGCAACTTCATCTTCATCCATGTACCTTGAGGTGCTAATGTCAATCTTTAGGCCATATTGCCCAGGGATTTCTAGAACTTCATTAAGGCCTCATCAGTCAGCAAGATAGTTTTAGATCTCAAATTGACCTCCCATTTTTCCTTTTTACTGTTGTACCTTAGGGCAGCATACCAAGTTTTAACAACCTCATAATCATATCTCTCCTTAATTTTCAACAAATTTTTATATCTTATCATCCATAGTCCAGCTTCAAAATCATTAGAAATAAGAAACTCTTCCATATTTGTATAGTGAGGCTTAATTACCTTCTTACTGACAAACTTGGTGGTATATTCTCCCGGAATATGGGCATTGCTCTTTAATGGCTTCATGGTTAATTGGTATTCCCCTGACTTAGTGCTGGAAGAAAAGGAGGAAGCAGAGGCAACAAGGGCAGCAGGTATAGGTTTCTTTGAGGGAGAAGGTACAGGCTTCTTTGAATCTACTTTGGGAGTAGTCTTTTGCTTCTTGGATGGAGTTCCCCTACTAGACTTGCCTTTCCTCTTATGAGTCTTACCTTCCTTGGAGGCGTATTGAGACTTAACTGTTCTCTTTGGCCTGGACTTACCTTTCCCAACTCCTGGATTCTTAACCCTTACCATTTTTGTAGATGAATGTTGCAGAAAGGTGCAAGGAATGAGTTTATAGGATGTGAAAAGAAGTTTAAACAGTGGAAAATGAGGATTCATGAACAGAATTAACAGGAATTAAGAGAGGATATGAACAGACTTGAGAGAGAGATGAATAGGGTTACATTTATTTAGAGCGAGACCCTTGGTTTTAACTTCCTTAACCATTCAACGGACAAATTTTAAGGGGTCAAAATTTGAATTTTGAGTAGTTATGAGTTATCCCACAAGGAAAGCCTTACTGACAGGCGAATTTTCATCTTGAAGTTCATCTGATAGAAGCTAACTTCATAGAATAAGAAGCAACAAATGAACTTTGATTCATCGAAGTTTGAATTTCACAATTTCAAACATTAAGCAAACATGAACAAGACAAGAAACAGACAAATTTCACTTATGAAAGTTCGTCTTACAGAGACTTAATATGAAAGCATATTTCAACTGATGAATTTAGAGATCAAAAATTTGAATTTTAAAGTTTTGTAAAGATTTCTAAAATTTATATTTTGAAACATGGAAATTCATACAGAAAGCATTTTTTGGCAAAGTCATCATTCTCATTGTATTTCTGAAATTTGAATTTCCATCATCTAACAAATGAATTTTGAGGGTTATGAAAGTACTGTTACAGTGTGTAAGCTACTGAAATTCGTCTGATGAGCATCTAAGTTCGAATATTGAGCATGCTAATTCATTCAAAAACACAATTTAACATGAAAATTCGTCTAATAACCTTTTTAAAATGTGAATTTCAAATTCTTGAACTTACAGATATGGCCTGAAAGTTCAAATTTTCAGCTGTACTTCAGCATCCTTTGATTGTGCAGGTTTGATTAACTCCAGTAAACTGATTTGTTGTCATTTAAACTTATGTAGAGTACCTACAACACATATTAAACACACTCTAATGCTAAAGTTAGTATTAATTTAATGTTAGAAACTTTAAACAGATTTAGATAGAGGTTTGCTTACAACTCATTGGGATTTACCATTCCCAATTCTCTTCTGATTTTGCAGTGCCTGTCTTCTACAAGTGGCTTAGTTAGAATGTCAGCAATTTGATCTTCAGTAGGGATGTATTCCAATTTGATGTCTCCTTTCAATACATGATCTCTAATGAAGTGATGTCTTACTTCAATGTGCTTTGTCCTCAAATGCATGACAGGATTCTTTGTGATGTTGATAGTACTTTGGTTATCACATTTTTTTGGTATCTCCTTCATCTCAATCTCAAGATCTTCAAGTTGCTGTTTCATCCAAAGGACTTGAGCACAACAACTACCAGCTGCAATATACTCAGCTTCTGTTGTGGAGAGAGCCACACTGTTATGCTTCTTGCTAAACCATGAAACCAGAGATCCACCAAGAAACTGACATGTTCCACTTGTTCTTTTTCTGTCAGTTTTGGATCCAACAAAGTCAGCATCAGTATCTAAAAGGCAATGGAGAAGAACTTATAAGTTACACAGATGCTGATTTTGCTGGATCCAAAACTGATAGAAAGAGCACGAGTGGAACTTGTCAGTTTCTGGGAGGTTTTCTGGTGTCATGGTTCAGTAAAAAGCATAATAGTGTAGCTCTCTCCACAGTAGAAGTTGAATACACAGCTGCACGTAGCTATTGTGCACAAGTCCTTTGGATGAAGCAATAACTTGAAGATCTTGAGAATGAGATGAAGGAAATCCTGATAAGATATGATAATCAAAGTACCATCAACATCACAAAGAACCCTATCATGCATTCAAGGACAAAGCACATTGAAGTAAGACATCACTTCATAAGGGATCACATTTTGAAAGGGGATGTCAAGTTGGAATTTGTCCCTATTAAAGATTAGCTTACAGATATTTTGACAAAGCTACTTGCAGAAGACAAACATGGTAAAATCAGAAGAGAATTGGGAATGGTAAATCCCAATGAGTTATAAATATTTTCTAAAATCTCCTTTAAATTTATGATTTAGTTGATATAAATACTGACTTAAGCATCGAAGTACCTAGAAATTTGTTTTATTGGTACTTCTTAATTTAAAATAGTGAAAATCTAATAAAATGAAGTACACTGCATGTTGAAATAGAGTTACGATTAAAAGAAAAGGCTTGTGGGGATAACACAGCTTTCTGTAAGTGTTTATGAGTCTTTCTAATATGCTTATGTGCATAACCTATAACCTTATGCTGAAAATGAATTGATTTTTTGGTACTTATAGTTTCTGTGTTTGAGGTTATTAGAATAAGGTATGAGATTTTTCATGAAAATAAGAGCTTATGTGAAATTCTAATCTCTGTGAAGCTCGATTTTTGGACAAGGTCATCACCTCATGCGCATAACCTACCTTGTTTGTTTCATTATATATGTTTTGTGAAAATCGATTTCAATATAACCTGCCTACTTTATCCACATAACATTACATCCAGAGAAGTAGTTCCCAAAATGAGAATGTTATTCGCATAAGATAGCAAGGTTATCCGGATAACATATTAATTGCCTATTTTTTTGTGCTTTATGTGAAACTCATTTTCATTATAACTTAGGGTGCTTGTTCAAATAACTCTTCTCTTTTCCTATCTATTTCAACTTGTATTAACTTGGTTATGTAGACAACATAAGGACCTTATCTGCATAACCTAGCAAATAGTGCCCTTGCATATACTCTCTGAAGCTCGTTATTTGCATAACCTTTATACGTTATGTGTATAACGTCGAGAGTATATATAGGAACCTTTGTTTTTTAGTAGTCTCTTGTGTGGAAAACCTAACCCTATCCTGAAAACCCTCATTCATACTCTTCAAGTTTTCTAAACTCTTCCAAGTCCTTTTCAATTCCTTGAGTTCAAATCTCATTCCATCCTACTCTAAACACCATTCAACCTCTCAAATCTTCTGGAATCACTGCTATGGCTAAAACTAAAGGGGGAAATCAAGGTGAATGACCTCAACATAACGTGAAGTCCAGATATGCAACGAAATCACCAAGCCAAGGGAAAAGGAAAGCTGAATCTAGTCTGAATGTTCCAACAAAGAAGCCCCGAACTCAAAAATCAAAAGAAATTCCAGAATCTGAGCCTCAAGTTAACACTCAAGTAAGTTCGTCTGCCACTGAATCTGAGCAAGCTCTTATTACAGATGAATTGATTAGTATAAGGATACTGAATGAATCATATGAGGCTGATTTTAAGAAGCGTAAAGTAGTTAAACCATATTTTGTTAAATTGGAAGAGTTTCTTATTTGGAACAAATTTGAAACTGTTGGATAACTTGAGAACTATAGAGGCTTGATTGAATTGAAAGAAAAATACAATGAAGAGGTAGTGCATGCCTAGTATAATTCTCTAAGGTTAAACAATGAGACAAAAGTGCATGAAGTTAGACTAAGGAAAAGGTGGATAACACTACATCCTGATATGTTTTCAGAGATTCTGAACTTGCCCACTGGAGGAATTAGAGTGAACATTGACATCACTAAGTATCCCTCTAAAGATCAAGATGTTGATGAAGACAATGGAGAAGAAGCAAACTACAAATGGAGCACAATTATGTCTAAGCTTCTTAGGCAAAGGCAAATATGCCTCCTGAAGGAAAAATTGCTCCAAGTCATCTGAGTATTAAGAACAGGGTCCTCCACTACATTGTATCACAAATGTTCTTCAACAAAACTAGAGGATACAACTATCTATCTAGAGGAGAATTCCATGTTATGGTACTGCTAGTGAAGGGAAAGCCAGTAAACTTGATTGACATCATCTTGCAAAGAATGTGGAAGGCAAGAACTTACAGGAAGGATTCACAATTTCCATATGGGCATCTCATCACCAGAATTATGAAATATCACAACATTCTACATGTTGAGAGAGAACTTGCATTGCTTGTAGAGGAATTCTATGAGAAGGCACTGCAAAAGATATGGATGACTTTATCAAATGGTAGATAGGTTGACAAGAAAAGGGAAACTGAAGAAGGTGAAGCAGGTTCTGAATTAGCAGATGCAACAGAGAGTCATGAAGGTAGTGATTCTAGCTCCTCTTCCTCCTTACTTGCTGAACCACAATAGCCTTTGTGCCCTAAACCTCATGCCTTTATTCTTACACCGAACAAACCTGATAAATTTCCAGTCACTGATTTGCCTACACCCTCTGACATCCCTACCTTATACCAAAACTTATTTCAAATAGGAATGGCTACTAGGAGAGAACATAGAGAAGATACTACTAATCTTGGGTATCTCATTGCTAAAATGCAAGAGAAGCTTGAAACTAAAATAGAAAATCTTACTGAAGAAGTCAAACTCCTGCGTGAACAAGTAGCTTCTAGTATATCTCTTCCACCTGTATCACCTCTCCAACCCTCACCTCCTATATTTTTAGTACTACATCTTTTCCCAAAACTTCTGTAAAGTCTCCACTTGCTAATGCAGCTATTTCCTCTACCTTTAAGCCTCCTGCTCTATTAGAGGATTTGGGTCCTAATTTGGACTATGGACTTGAGGGTAAGGAATATGCTCAAATGGTGGAAACTAATCAGAATCAAGAAAGAGTCTTAGTACCTATAGTTGGAGAAGACTTCATTCACCAAATCTTTCTAAAACATCTCAAACAGGAACTTGCCACTTTCTTCCCTCCTCCACCTAATCCAGCTTCATTTGAGGGCATTAGCTATCTAGCTGAGGTAGCTGTGCAAGAGGTCATAAACATTCCCTTAGATGCTGGTCCTTTACCTACTCTCCATCCTACTGTATTACCTCCTCTAGTCATGCTAGATATCTTATTTATTCCTGTATTTCCTTTTGCACCTTTTGACCATACTATTGTACCACTCCAGCCTATCCTAGTGTCCTCTATCCTAGCTCCTTTTCCCACATTCTCTCTTTCTCTAGATGAAAGACTTCAAAGGATCAGGGAATGGAAGGCCTAAATTGACCAAGACATTGCTCAAATAGATGCTGAAGCAGCTCAATTCTCTCCAATTGCTGATGACAAAAAGGGGGAGAAAGAGATAACGAGGAGAAAGAAAATAAAGAAGAGAAAGAAAAAGAAAAAGAAGAAATCTGCAGAAAGAAAGTCCACCCTAAAGAAGAAAAAGGATTAACTGAATTGAACTAAACTGTTGTTATTGTTTTTTGTTGTTTTTCTGTATGTTTTCATCAATTATTGTCTTTTTCCTTTTGTTGTTGTTATGTAAATTCTTTGTATTGTAATGACTTTTCATAATACTACAAATACCTTTTTTTGGTCAGTGTCCATTCTTGATTTACTTTTCTTTTTCTTTCCTCTGAAAATATATGCATTGCAATATCTTACTTTATTTACACTATATATATATATATATTGAGGGGGAGCTTTATGCAAACCCAAGCACGAATAAAACTTTTAAGTTGTTTTCTCATCATCGAAAAGGGGGAAATGTTAATTTAGATCGTTTTGATGATTCTAAACAACAATGAGTTTGGAAATCCAATATCAAAGGCACACAAGTCATATGAAGACCAAAGTTAGAGATTCCTGAAGGTTGAAGAGTTTTTTACACATATTTTAGGAATCCAATTGTAAAAGAAGGTAGTTAAACTTTAAGTGTAATTCATTCTGGTTTTTCTAACATTAAATGAGGTATCTATTTGAATGATTAATGATTAGGTCATGTTTTTAAATGGTTTTCATGAAAAGTTTTACCTTATACACATAACGCTTGGAGGTTATGAGGATAAAGTCTCAATCTCAATGTTGTTTTTAAGTGTTTTCTATTTGTTTTTATGAAAAGAGATGAGGTTATCCGCATAACCAAGGTGTGCACCATGTCCTCAGCACTATCTAAGACGTTATCTTGATAAGGTGCCTACCTTATTCACATAATGGAGTGAACAGTAAAGGCCACTTGTATTGTGAAGCCCGTTATTCGTATAACCTAGGAGGTCATCCGCATAACGTGTGTTACAGAGCACTTGAACCTTCTTCTGTTAAATAGGTTATCCGTATAACCTTAGTTATAGTACTCTTGGACCTTCCTCTGTTACATATGTTATCCGCATAATCTGTTGAGGTTATTCTGATAACCTATGTTTTCCAATAACTCAGTTTGAAAAGATTTAACGTTATCCTAACAACTGAGTAGGTTTTCATGAAAATGTTCTTGGGCTAAAACTTAGTCATTCTGGAATGAATATTATCTGCATAACCAAGCTAGTTATCCATATAACGAATTTATAACATTGAAAGCAAGAGCCAACAGTCACCCATGATTCGCATAACCTAAGGAGGTTATCCGCATAACCTCTGTCAAACATATTTAATACGGTAGGTGAATGGCTATTTTTCTGAGAGTAATGGCTAATTCTTACTTTCAATGGATAGTTTTACTCTAAAACTATAAATAGGACCTCATTTAATTTGTTGGGCAATGAGAAAAAACATATAAACGCCAAAACTCTATAGAATTGATTACTGATTCATTCAAAGTTTACCTACCATCTGTTTAGCTCATTCATTATTTTTAAATTTTCATATCCACTCTTTTGAGAAAGAGTTTTCATATCTTGACTTGTATACTTCTACACGCCTTTAGATAGCATTTAGTGTAAGAAGACACTAAGAGACTTTTTCTTACTCTTGAGTGAGAAGAGTGAGAGTGTTCTGTTCAGCTCAAAGTTCGAGCTGAGGTTGTACTGCAGTTTTTGCAAGAACCCATTTGAATCTTGTAAGATATAGTGGAGAAATCTCAAGTGGTGGCATAAGGACTGGAAGTAGGTCAAGTGGAGTGGACCGAACCAAGATAAATATTTGTGTCCTCTTCTCATTTACTTTACAATTGTTCTTTATATTCTATACTTTGTTTACATCAACTTTTATTATCACTACCATATTTCAATTTTGCAAAAAACTTTAAACTTCCTAATTCACCCCTCTCTTGGGAAGCTGGCTAACCTAACAGGATTAAGTGGTTTAATCACATACTAATTACCTTACTTATGCCTTAATCTTTTTTTGTCCAAAAGTGAAAACTTCCTTTACAAGTTTTTGGCAAAAAATTCATGACTTCCTTAAGAAGTTTTGAACCAAAAATTTGAGTTACTCACACATATCAGAGAGAGAAATTGTCCAAATACTACTCAATTTTTTCTAGTCCAGATGCATCCTAAACCTTGTAATTTTTAACTGTATCGATAAAACTGTTTTTTATAGTAATTTAGCATTTTTAGGCTACAGGACTATTCCAAATTTATTTTTATATTTTCTTAATTATCCTATCCTAAGTGGTATCTATGTGAGACCCATATCATGTCCCGATCACCTTTTATCCATCTGTGGGACCCACAATCTATTTTATTGGTATTAAGTTACTTTTGAACATTCAGTATTGATTATTTCTTTATCCTTAAATATTAACCCTCAGTGCCATATACCATTAGGCTCATCTCGTCGAGAGCTTTCTTTCGACAATAGTTTTGCATATTTACAAAATTACCCCTGACCCGGGATTAAATTATAATTTTTAAAACTTTTAGGTATTAGGTGTAATTTTTCTCAAAAACTTTTGCACCCTCATTCCACGTGAATTTTAAGCTTAGTGACATAAAAGTCATTTTTATAATTCTTTAGGGGCAAAAATGAAATTTCTCATTTTTTCGTCTAATCGGGAAAAATGACCTCCTTACCCTATTTCATGCAAAACAGTACCTGCCCATTTTTACAAATTTTCTATGTATTTCTAGATATTTTAGTTTTATTGGGATGTTATAATATAACCATTCGATAAAATTTCACTTTAAACTTAATAAGCCCTCGTGGTCATAAATAACTCCTAATGTTTTTCTCTAGTTCAATCACCCAACTTGTATCCTATACATAATATCGTCATCAATTTCACCCTTACTCTGTAAAATTAACCCCAAATATCTAAACTTTGACACTTCTGTAATGGTTTACTCTCCAATTTTTACCTCTAAATCATTTTTAACTGGCCTCTTGTTAAATTTACAATACATATATTTCGTCTTACTTATACTCAAGCGGAAACCTTTTGATTCCAAAGAATGTTGTCATAACTTAAGTTTAGAGTTAACCTCTTCTCTTGAGTCCTCAATTAAGACTATATCATCCGCGAAAAGCATACATTTTGAAATTTCCTTATGTATATGTTCTATTAGAACATCCAAAACTAAATCAAACAAGTATGGATTCAATGAAGATTCTAGTGTTGGAGATTATGCCCTAGGCCAATCATTGTATTATGAACATTGTGTTTCATTATAAAAAAAGTGTTTTTTCCTTACATTATTATATTGTTTGCATGTTTTTCTTTATAATAATATCCTTGGATAAATTATTTTATTCTAAATATCCCTAGTCAATAATCTTTGTGGGAATAATGATGAATTAAAGCTAGTATGATTTTGATTGATAATTATGTGATAATTATGTATGAAGATACAAATCAAAATCATAAGTTCCTGTTAGAGAATGAGCGCTAGATTGACCCGTCATGAGATAGCTGTGTGGATCAAGTTATAAGCATATCTCATATATAATTGTGTCACTAAGCCCTCAGACCTGAGATCACCATGGCTTCCTACATGGAGAACACTATACTTTGGCATAATCAAAAGTTACCTTTAATCGGGAGATCATAAAAACTATGATCAGGCATAGTAGAACTCATGTGGAGGAAGATGAATGGTCAAGATGGAATTTTCCCCTCTAATTAATGGAAAGATATATCTGGGCCCATCGATGAGTGAGATTGAGAAAATGCATGGCCGTTCTCGAATAGAAAAGTTTCCATTTGTTCTGTCAGTCTAATCGAAGATCGAGAAAGTGATGATCAAGTAAAATGAGGATGACGTTTACATGCCTCATACTTGACCCATATATTATGAGACAAAAGAGATGTGATCGGGTTATATGATAGGTTGTACCGGATCACCGATCTCATATGATTTGGGTAGTCACAATGTCTTGTTAGAGGCCACTTATGACTTGTGGGTTCAATAGTGTTATTAGCCCACTACAAACATCATATGGGTCTACAGGATCACACACAAGAACATGCCAACTTGAGCTAGAATGTCCAGATTTATTGAATCTAAAATGTGTCTAGATTCAATGAATTTAATGTTCAATTTAGGGTGATAGAATTATATATATATTTGATATATATATATTAAAATTTGAAATATATATATGTTTGATATATTATATATTTGATATATATATTTCAAAATATATATATTGTTCAAATTAATTCAAATTAATTAGTTTTAAATTTAATTCTATATGATAGATTTAAATTTAAATGAATGTCATAATCTAAATTTGATTTAGATTGGATTCCAAATTTGAATTTAAACTAATAATCTAAATTTGATTTAAATGATAAATTAAATCTAGATTTGATTCTAGATATATATTAGATAGTTAGTTTAAATTTAATCTATTATATAAATTTAAATTTAAACTAATCTATTTAATTAATATTTGATTTAGTTTAAATTATTTATTTAAATTAAATAAATACCGAATTCTATCTATATATTGATATAGACTATGATACAGAATCAATAGAATTCGAATTACCCTAAAGAGAGAGTGACCATACACTCAGAAAGAAAAATTGTACGAACAAAAAAGCGAAGGCGTATGGACTTGTACAGACATCACAACTAGAGGGTGCTAGCACGCCGTTTGAGTTGGACTCACCGTTCGTGTGGATACCGGTAAAGGGAGCTGACTAATCGCATTAGTTCTTGGGGTCCAACGAAAAGAAAAAGAATACTAAGGGACACACTGGAGGTAAATTCTTTTTCTACATCTCAATCTAAACAACGTTGACGGATCCATGGAAGGGAATTTCTTATAGTTTTTTCACTGCGTGTATAGTGAAATTCCCAACACCTAAATGTAAACATATCCTTATAGGAAAGTTCTTTGTCTCAGCTTCAGGAGTTTTCACACTTGTTGTTGCCCCCATACATATCTTTTATGGTTGGAATATAAGCCACATGAACACTTTTCTTCTCAATTGTTTTTCATAACACATCTCTTCATACTCTATTATAGGATTTTTCCAAATCAATGAAAATCATATGCAAGTCTCTCCCTTTGCTCTGATATCTTTCAATCAAATCCCTTAATAAATAAATAACTTTTTTTGTAGACTGTCCTGGCACAAATCCAAATTGATTTTCCAAAATACGAAACTCTTTTCTTAGTCTATGCTCAATCATCCTTTCCCAAAGTTTCATGGTGTGACTTATGAGTTTTATCCCCCGATAATTTACACAATTTTGGATATTCCTCTTATTCTTGTATATAGTTACCAGAGTGCTCTTTCTCCATTCTTCTGGCATTTTCTTGAACTTTAAAATCTCGTTAAATAACTTAGTAAGCTACAAAACCCTCTTAAGCATTTTCAAACTTCAATAGGAATACCATCGAGACCAATAGTTTTACCATTATTCATTCTCTTAAAAGCTTCTTTTACCTCTCCAACCTAAATCCTATGATAAAGGTTCAAATTCAGATCATTTTATGAGTTATTAATCCTTCTGTATTAATAGTCATACCCAATTCATCATTAAAAAGCTTATAAAAGTAGCTCCCCTATTTTTCTTTGATATTATCATCTGTAATCAAAATTTTTCCTTTCTTATTCTTAATGCATCTTAGTTGGTCTAAATCTGTTGACTTTCTTTTTCTTCTCTTGACAATTTTGTAAATGTTACGTTCACTATTCTTCATTTCTAAACCCTGATAGAATTCCTTAAAAGTTTTAGATCAAGTATCACTCACTGCTTTCTTAGTCTCCTTTCTAGCCAACCGATAACATTTCCAATTTTCATCGTTATTGCACAAATGCAAGGCTTTGAAACACTCTTTCTTATGTTTGACCATCTCCTACATCTCTCATTCCACTACCAAGATTTTTTATCTCTAGGTCAAAAACCTTTGGATTTACCCAAAACTACTTTAGTGGTATCCCTGATCCTTTTAACCATCTCATCTCACAAGATGTTAGCACTTCTTTGTGAGTCTCATTTACTTTCCTCCAGAACTTTTCTCGTAAATGTAAATTATTTCTTATCTTTTAGTTGCTACCACTTGATCCTAGGATTTAAGGCTTTTCAACTTTTTAGTTTATGGTTCTTAACCAACACATCAAGGACCAAGACCCAATGTTATGAAGTTAAGCTCTCACAAAGAAATAATTTGTAGTCTTTACAAGCTCTTCATCTTGGAAAACACGAGGAGAAAAATTGGCTTACAAAGAATTTAGTTCTGTTGAACTCAAATGTCATTCCTATTATTGTTTAATCAAGACAAGTTCCTCAATTGAAAATTGAAAATGGAGTATACTTTCCCTGATTTGTCTCTGGAGAAACAAATTAGTGATGCTTTCAGTTTAGCTTGCCAACATTTTCATCTTGCTTTGTGGATAGATATTTGGAATCACCCCTTTCTGCCTATATAGTAAAATTAGCAATTATATATATAATTGTAGAATGGACCAACCTCACTAATCCTCATAAAGGCCTACATAATAAGAAAAACAAGGAAGCCTAATTCTTGCAGTAATTGGTGCAAAAAAAAATTTTATCACTAGACAACCTGAAAACCCAATGTTAGCTTACACCAAGTTTGTCTACCTATGAGCCTCAAAGAATCAAACCAGGGCAATGTTTAACTGTAAGTTTGATAGCAATTCAATTCAAACTTTTTTTTCTACAATGAAGAATAGAAGAATTAGTGTTTTTAAGATCAGAAAATGTTTGGGAATTTTTTTTTTCTAATATTACAATCTATAATGGTTGGTTCAACTAGCTGTTATACTTCAATGCTTAACAGAACATCTTGTATGAAAATATTTGTAAGGCTAATATGTTTTGGGTTAGTGACTATAAGTAGATAGCCCAATCACAATAAAAGCTTCCATATACAAGTCTCGTAATAAAAACTTCCCTATAAAAAGTCTGATAGGCCTAAAGGGTTGGAGCAAAGTGTTCAACCCCATGAGCCACGCTTTAAAAGAATTAAATTAAGGAGCATGCCTAATAGAGATGAAGGAGGCCCAATAAAGCTATCAGGCCCAGTAAGTAGACATGAAGGTTAGTATGTAGGACATGCTTTTTTTTTCCAAGGGTTGGCATCTCTACGTTGGACAAGGAACAAGACTGGACATCTATGAGACAGACCTTACCTCTCGAAAACTAGGGGGACCTTTTTACTGCTTTTGTCATTTGTTCATTTCAGCTTTATTTCACTGTTTCGTGGGCTTGTGTGTATCAGTCTTTGCAGTTGTGTCTGTTTGCTCTTCTAATATATAAAGAGAAGAGTAACTAAATCGTTTCTGGGGTTAATTAAGTTTTGAACAGTAATCTTGCATTTTTCAATTATCGAGTCTCCATCAAAGTCTCATTTTGTTGATAGAAATCATTATTATCATTGATTGATGAATCATCTAATTTTGTATTTGAGGAAACTACTGATCTTGGAGTAGTAAGCAATGAAATATGATGGAAGGAAGACCCTATATGGTAGTGAAATATATAAGGATCATGAAGATTGAGGATTGCACTTAAATGTTGCATATGCAAAGACAAAAATATGGAGTGTAAACTTGTAAACCATAAAAGAAAACTAACACAAATTTTCTGATCAAGGTTTGAAAATTGGGTTCATCAATGCCCAAAATGTAGAAAAATATTTGGTTGAAGCTACATTGCAAATCCAGCTTAGAAAAATAGATACCCTCAAAGAGTTCATCCAATAACTCATCAAGAATTGGAATTGGAAAGTTATTGAACCATTTTCATGTGTATTGAAATTGAAACTATCATTTTCTATGTAAAACAAATGATAGTACAAGTAGAATAAAAGGGAATAATTTATAGAGGAGGAAGATGCTCCTCTTCATAAAAGAAAAAGGAAAAAAAATATATCCTAATTATGTCTAACATCCACCTAGGATAAAAAAGGAAAAAGGAGAGAATAAATGTAGTAAATGATAGAATAAAAATAGTAAATGTCCGTTGGCTAATCTCTCTATTTAATGAGTGATATAATTCTCTCCAAGAAAGGAAATATTAATCACCTTTATAACCTTTAGAGAGATAATTATTTTCATTAAATAGAGAGATTATTCACCTATTCTAACACTCCCTCTCAAGCTGGGAATAGATATCTTTCATCCCTAGGTTTCCTTCAAGATCTCCAATTCTAATTCTTGGTAGTGCCTTTGTCATAATATCAACAACTTGGAACTTGGTTGACATGTAAGTGAGATAAATGATGTTAGCATAAACTGTCTCTTTGATGAAATGTCTATCAACTTCAATATGTTTTGTTTGGCATGTTGAATTGGGTTATTGGTAATGCTAATAGCTGCCATATTGTCACAATGAATTTTGATCTTTCCATCAATTCTATCTTGTAATTCCTTCATAAGTTGGTCAAGCCAAATCCCTTCACAGATGCTAAGCGCCATAGCCTAATATTCTACTTTTGCACTATGTCAAGCTACTGTTGATTATTTTTTACTTCTCCATGTTACTAAATTTCCCCAAATGTAGGTGCAATAACCTATCAGTATATCTTCTATCTGTAACAGATCTAGCCCAATCTGCATCACAAAAGACATCTAGTTTTCTAGTGTAGTTTTTCTCAAAGAAAATTCCTTTGCCTGGAACCCTTTTTAGATATCGAAGAATTCTATAAGCTATATCAAGATGCACTTCACATGGCTTATTCATGTGTTGACTAATCACATTGACTGCAAAATTTATGTCAGGTCTAGTATGGGAACGATTGATTAGTTTCCCAACTAACTTTTGATAACTTTAAGTGTTTATTATTGGACTTTCTTCCATGCATTTAGCTTTATAATCTATTTCCATTGGTGAGTCAGCAGGTTTGAATTTGAGCTTCTCAATTTCAGTGAGTAAATTGAGAGTGTATTTTCTTTGAGAGACAGATATCCCTTTGCAAAATCTAGCTACCTCCATGCCAAGGAAGTACTTAAGGGGTCCAAGGTCCTTAGTTTGAAATTCCTTGGACAAAGCTCTCTTTAGGATACTTATTTAACTTTCATAAATCCCTGTTATGATGATGTCATCCACATATACGATGAGCATAGCAATCTCCTCCTTGCCAGAGAACTTAAGAAACATCGTGTGGTCGCATTGGCTTTGACTGTAACCCTGAGATTTCACTGCTTTGGTGAATCTATCAAACCAGGCTCATAGTGATTGGTTTAGCCCATATATTGATTTGTGTAGTTTGCCTACTTTTCCAACAACCTCAAATTATGGCGGCATAGACATATGGACTTCTTCCTCTAGCTCAACATTTGGGAATATATTTTTTATGCCTAGCTGATGGAGGGGCCAATCTAAATTGGAACTAAAGAAAGAAGTACTTTGACTATGTTGAATTTGGCCACTAGAGCAAAGGTTTCTTGATAGTCTATTCCGTGTGTTTGAGTAAATCCTTTACCAACCAAATGAGCTTTTATCTGTTGATAGTCCTATCAGAGTTGTATTTTATTGTAAAGACCCACTTGCTTCCAACTGCCTTCTTTCCTTCAGGCAACTAAACTAATTCTCATGTATGATTTTGCTTTAGTGGCTCTAATTCTTCTTGAATAGCCTCCTTCCATTTTTCATGCTTCAAAGCTTCCTATTATGTGGAATTCGCTCAATCGAGAGGTTAATAGCAAAAGTTTTGAAAGTACTACACAATTTACTAAAACAAACATATTTCTTAATAGGGTGTTAGGTGCTTAGCCTTTTACCTTTCTTGAGAGCTATACGCCAACTAAGATCTTCAATTCTTGGATTTGGATCCAAGGATATATCAGCTAAAGTAGGGCTGGTAATGACCACATGAGGCTGTTTTCTAGAATATACTTGTTCATATCTGAAATTTTCTTTGTTGATATCTTGAATTTTTCTAAGGAAAGCACCAGAATTTTCTATAGGTTGTTCAGTAACAATTTCATTGTTTTCTAAATTTTCTTCAAGTTTTCTACTTTGTTTAGTAGTGTTTTTCATGTTTAGATTTGGTTCCAAGTTCTATTTTGTTGTGGTAGTGACTTCATTTAAAAGGACAGAACAATTCCATTCATGTTCATGTTCTTTTTCCTCCCCCTAGATGGAATTTTTTGTGTAAAAGGGTTTTTCTTCATCAAAGGTAACATCCATAAAATAGAAGTACTTTCTCATTGCGAGAATAACAATAGTACCCCTTTTTTGAAGTAGCATAGCCTAGGGAAATACATTTTATAGCTCTATGATCAAACTTATTATGAGTCTTTTGGTGAACATAAACTGTGCATCCAAAAACTTTAAAGGGAATACTAGTTATAAGTTGAGTGTTTAGACAAGTTTTTTAAAGGATGGTACAAGGAAATTCAAAAGCAAGAGTTTTGGATGGCATTCTATTAATAAGATAGATTGAAGTTGTAACAGCTTCCCCCCAATATATTTGAGGGACATTCAATGCAAGCATAATAGCTCTAATGACCTCTAAAATGTGTTTGTTCTTTCTTTCAGTAACTCCATTCTGTTGAGGTGTGTGAGGACATGAGGTTTGATGTTTTATCCCATTGCCAGCTAGGTATGATTCAAGGGTAGAGTTAACATACTCTTTTCCATTATCACTTCTAAGCATTTTAATTTCAGTTTAAAATTGCGTTTTTATCATTTGATGGAACCTTACAATAGTAGAGGCAACCTTAGATTTCTCTTTAAGGAGAAAAATCCAAGTAACCCTAGTGTGATTATCTACAAAAGTGATAAACCAGCCCGATAGACTCTTGACTCTAGAAGGTCCCCATACATCACTATGTATTAATTGAAATGGTTGAGAAGGTTTGTAAATGTGGCTAGGATAATGAGATTTAGTATGCTTTACTAGCTCACAAGCTTCACATTTTATTCCATTAAAAATCTTTATTTTGAATATTGGGGTACAATTTTTGCATATAGTTGAAACTAAGATGATCCAATCTTTGATGCAAAAGAAAAATATTAAGATTAGACTTAATACTGACACTACTCCTTATTTAGTCATTCATCCTCATGAGATAGAGACCCCCAACCTCTTCAGCATTGTCAACCATCCTCTTGGATGCCAAACCCTGCACAAGACATTCTTTATCAGTGAACTCAACTTTACACTTGTTGTCCTTTACTAATTTGCTAATAGAAATTAAATGATAATCTAATTTAGGAACTAGTAAGACATTCTTAAGCTTAATTCCATTTACAAGTACGGTGTCTCCTTTCCCAATTACATTTACAGTAATACCATCAGCAATTTTTATAATGGAAGCATATGAGGGTTTTATAGGTTTAATGTAATCAAACATAGACTCATCATGTGTTATGTGATCTATGGCACTTGAATCAACAATCCAAACAAGTTTAAGAGTATGAGAAAAAAAGAAATGCAGAAATTTTACCATTGTGGGCTACTTTACTAGCCCTGGAACTTCCCTTTTGTTCACTTGCAGCCTTCATAGTGAACAATTTTTTTATGAACTCAATTTGTTCCTCTGAAAACAAGCTTTGACCACGTTCAACTGTTTCAGCTTGTCCTTCTTCTCCAACTACTAGGCTTCAATTTTCATGTTTTTGTCTAGGCTTCCAATTGGGTGGCTTCCCATGTAGTTTCTAGCAATTCTCCTTTGTGTGACCCCTTTTTCTACAGTGATCACACCATCCCTTGCCTTTCTTGTTTCTGCCTTCAAGATTCCGTGTATTGCTACTACTAGAAGTATCCTGGGCAGCAAGACCTGAACATTCCACAATAGAACTAGGCATAGTACTTTGCAGGACTTTCTTCCTACTCTCTTCCTTTCTCACCTCGTTGAAAATCTGTTTAAGAGAAGGAAGGGGTTTAATAGCCAAAATTCAAATTCTCACATCATTTAAACTTACATGGAGGTCTTTTAAGAATTTGTAGATCCTCCTCCTTTCCACAATCTTTTTATATTTTTCTACATCTTAATGTAGTCCCAAGTAGGAGTTTCCAACAAATCCAACTGCTACCAATGTCTAAAGAGCTCATTAAAATATTGGTTTACTGGTTTGTCTCCTTACTTGATGTCATGGATGGCACATTCAATTTCAAACATCTTTGCTGCACTTTCCTGGGTTGCATATGCCTCTCTAGCTGCTTCCCAGATTTCTGCTGCAGTTTGGTGGAACATGTAATTTTCGCCAATGGTTTTCTCCATGGAGTTGGTGAGCCATCCTGTGAAAAGGTTATTTTCTGCAATCCAGATTTTGTATTTAGGGTTAGTGGTGTCTGGTTTGGTGATTTCACCTGTGAGATAACCTTCTTTGCTCCTTCCACACATAAAAATCATCACTAATCTACTCCATAATAGGTGATTATTTCCATTAAGTCCATAAGCAGTGATATTGACCAGAGCACCTTCAATGGCGCCGTGAACCACTTGGTTCAATTCAGAATTCATGGTGGGTGGAGAAACTATCAATGACATCACTGCCAAAAGAGTTGGTTTTGGAAGATTGATTGCCGTATTTTGGCATTATTTAGAATTGAAAAACAGAGGCTCTGATACCATGAACAATTTTCATGTGTATTGAAACTGGAAATATCATTTTCTGTCTCAAAAAAATGATAGTATAAGCAGAATAAAAGGGAATAATTTATAGAGGAGGAAGACGCTCCTCTTCATAGAAGAAAAAGGAAAAAAAATGAATCCTAATTATATCTAACATTCACCTAGGATAAGAAAGGAAAAAGGAGAGAATAAATGCAGTAAATGATAGAATAAAAATAGTAAATGTCCATTGGCTAATCACTCTATCTAATAAGTGATATAATTCTTTCAAAGAAAGGAAATATTAATCACCTTTATAACCTCTTTTAAAGAGATAATTATTCTCATTAAATAGAGAGATCACCTATTCTAGCATATATATCTTTAAATGTGACAGTATTTATAGCTATGTGATATGTACAAAAATAGCAGGTAGGTTCCATCTTTTTTCTTCATAACGATCACTAGAGAAGAGAAAGGACTGGTGCTTGCCGAAGGATGACCTCTCTGACATTATGTCTATTATGTCATTCACAATTCTTTCAATTTCAGCTTTTCGGTTGCATGCTTTGATTTCTCTCATGATGGGTAATAAATTTGCCGTCAAGTATGACTCCAAGAGACTTTCTTCACGATAAAGATAGAAATAAAGTGTTGGGTTCCACTTTTGTAATATGGATCTCACAAGAATAAGGTCCATGCCTCTCTTCCTAACCCTCTCTAACTTATCATGAAGTATTTTTAGAGGAACCTCTTCACTATCTTCACACATGTAAACATTAGAAAGTATTTGATTCGATATGAAAATAAAATGATATTTGTTTTTTCTTTGGGAAGATTTCATAGTTCCGACATTAATCTAATCCCTTGTATTGGGGGATAAATGCATGGTTTATGATAAGAGAGACAAGTTGAAATTGTAGAGCAAACTTATGTTTTTTTTTAAGTATCATATTAAAAAAATCATAAATATTTTAAATAATAAAATAATTAAAATATTTATCTACCTGTGCATACAGTCCCCTCTTTCCAAGTCACCATATATTATTTGTTAGACTCAGGATATGTGCAAGGATTGTCAAAGACAACTTATCAAGTTTGGCATAATGAATAATAATGCATTTCCTTGAAAAGTTCTTGAATTAATTCTTACAACCTAAATATCCTTACCTAGATAATTATTATTTTTAAAATTATAACAATAGGTTATATCCCATTTCATGCTAATACAATATGTCGCTAGGAAGTAGCAGTTATGAAGCATTCTATGATTTAGTAATATGCGAATAGTTTCAAACCAACACCATCTAACTTGTGTTTGCCTAGAGAGGCAATAACCAAAAGAATTTGGAGACAAACCATACCCAAAGGCAACTTCAAAAAATGAGCAATCACAAAATATTGGGCTTAACATCAAACAGATGCACTACATCTCTCTCAACTCTCTGCTTCTGATTCATGATGATGTCATTAATATTGTGAATAAGATTAGGTATTGGCTCTCAAAAAATTGGACGGTCTCTATGAATTACAGTCCCAGAGAAACCATCTATTGTGCCAACTGGCTTGTTAGAGAAGCCCATGCAGGCTACCTACACTGTTCTTAGGGAAATTCCTACTACTTTTAGGATTATACTGGATCACAACTATATATAAGGCCCATTTAGTTTTCAGTTACACAAAAATAAGTTAAAATAAATAAAATTTATAAAAATAAAATTTGATAAAAAGTAAATTTGTTATAAATTATGTTTAAATATTTTTTTTACAAAACTATAATTTGACCAAAAGCCTATTTGGATAATAAGAGTTAAAAATATTTTTAGATACATAATATAAAGTCAATATCCTCCCTTTTCTAAAACTATAATTTTACTACTAGAAAAGTAACACCCCACCTTATTTTTCAAAACCATAATTTAATTCATTTTTAATTTTTTAAAAATACAATTTATATTTGATCAAACACTTCTTAAAAAAACTATGATTTAGTTTTAAAAAAAGTGAAGTAAACAACCCATGGTTGCTATAGCCTTGCTATAGCTTGTTATTGAAAAAAAAAAATATATATATATATATATATAGTTGTTAGTTTGTAGAAAGAGAGAGAGTCACACAGTTGTATTACATCCCCCTAAACTCTCTGCTGCTGCTGGACCCTGTTATTATATGATCAATAGAATTCTTCGGCATTATTATCGCGTAATGTTAATATGATACATAGTGGTAACAATTCTACTATAAGATACAATTATTTTCTAAAAGCTGTCTAACATAATATAAACTAATACCCAAGATACTATTCTACTTGGGACTAATGGTTCATTTGATGAGGGTCCTCCTGGATGTGTGGGCAGGGCCTTTCTGGTTGCCCTTTTGTCCATAATATCTTGAGTTCACCTCTTTTCTTTCCCAGTGACAAGAAGGTTCCTGCATTCATTATTTCAGAAAACTGATATATAACTGAAATATCCATTGTTACATCAAATGCATTCAACAGCCATTAGTTTTAACATGTTAAGTTCTCATTTTCTGTGATAATTTTGGGAAGTAAAAATGTTACATGTTAAAGTTCATAGACCAAAATTATGATTGGGCCATAATTCACAGTAGTTAAATATAGTTTCCCTTCTTTTTTCTTTTTCAGAGGGCATAAATCAATGGATCTTAGTCTTTCAAGAACAAAAATTAGGTGAATTTCTCCGATAAGGATATAACAAAACTTATGATGCTCAGGGCCAGGTTATAGAAAATATCCACGTGTTATGTTTCTATTGAAGAACCTTACAGTAAACACCTAAAAAATGCACATCAGTGTTGTCCTTCTCTTAATTGTTGATGCATGGCTATTAAAATGCCAAAAATAACATACTAGCTGGATATCATTATAATAAAAAGACAAGCTGATAACACCGATCACGCTTACCAAGTGTGAATGGTACTATATAAAGCAAAGCTGGTTGTCCATGTCCATCCATCAAGTTCAAGGCCACGTAAGTGATGAGGAGACCTGATGAGACATTCAAATAATGATGTCAAAGAAAAAGCCAATAGTCACCTCTTGCATGCATAAAGATTACAACGAAAGAAGCACCAAACTTGTAGTAATTATATTGTTACACTAAAGTACCATAAAATTGCACCTTATTTCATGCTAAAGTTTTGTGCTTTCATTGTTTCGTAATGAAAATGTCTGTAGAAATGGTAACAACTGCCTTGAGACCAACATAGTCAAATTACCAGGTATATGTTTTATCAAATAGCCTTGTAGCCTTGTTTATGAGTAATATCAAATAACTTCTAACCAGTCTAGACATTTCAAGGAAATATGCTCTGATAACACATTTTTATAGACGAAAAAATCCCCATATCAATCATATCATACCTAATCCATAAGCACTCATTGCCCACAAGAAGTATCCACTCCGAAGGTCCTTCTTCGCCAGCCAATCATACCTGAAACGTTATCAATAGAATAAATAGGTTAACAAACCATTAACATGATCCAAGTCATTCTGTCCATCTGTCTGAAACATTCCCAAAGTATATTTTTCGCATCTTTTATAATCAGTATAATCTGAAGACTATGCGGAGCAGAGAATGAAGAATTGGATGATTTGAATATGGGCTTCCGATTTTTTGTTCAAAAAAAAACATATGGGCTTCCGATTAAACCTTAACGAAAATGCTACGAGCAGCCCTGGTAAGATAATGTCCCCAAAACCAATGACACTGTAACCACCCCAAGGATCGAACAAACGAGGTATCTTGAGAAGCATGGGGATGCCATCTTCTCCACTCTTATCTCCCCGAGCTACCTGTACAGATGTAAAACATTAATTTTTTTTTTTTAATGTATAATGTTTGGGGAGGCCAAATTCAAGAGCTCTGCAAAAGCTGATAGAGAGGAGAGAACTTTTATTTAACACACTCACCACTATCATCACACTCTCATGGAACCACCACTTAGAGACAAACACCCAGAAGATGTCATATAGGAAGGCACAACTGAGAAGAACAGTTCCAACCTGATTATACATAGAGCAAAAGGTTTAATTTAGATGCCTTTGTTCATTATAAAAAATCATGAGCCTAGCAAAGCAATCTTCACTGTTTTACTATATATAAATACCCATTTTCGCCTCAATTCTTAGTTCAAGCATATCACAAACAACCTGAAGTAGGAGATTAAGCCATTGACAAACTAATACCAGGAGATAGTGATGTTAGCAGGATTTTTATCTGTGACTTTATCTCATATTTAATTCCATTTTAATTAGGTTTTCTATTTTAGATTTTATTTTCCATTTTATAGGGATTATATTTTGAACCTTATATTTACATCATTTTCTAGCTTTTTCTTTTCCTAGATTTATGGGAGTGAATGGCAGGGCTGTTGCTCATCTATCCATATACGTATATCTTCTGTTCAGAAAATAAAAATAAGAAAAACGATCCTCTAATTGTTCAGCTGAAAAACAAAAGTTATAAATAATCACCTTGAGATTTGGAATGCGGACAATCTGAAGAACAGTGATTATCAATGCAATACCCTGAAAGGAGAGAACAAAAAAGAGGGAACTATGTTATTAATTCGCCCCTCAATTTCCTAGAAGCATACAAGGTTGCCACTCAGCAAAGCAAGTTCTTTATTTTAAAAGCTACATGTTTAAAAAGGGATTTAAGCAAATAGAAACTCTAAATGTACAGAAATTTTTTCAGGAAATACCAAAAGGAGACAAATATCATCATTTAAAATAATTAATAAAGAAAAGAAGATGGAAATGAGAAAGAAAGGAATCAAGAAACATGAAAATATAAGCCAATAGCAGCCATATTACAGTTCCACAAGCAGAACCTCCAACCATTTGCACTAAAAAGTCACTTCAAACAGAAAAGCCGGGCATTTGGCCCAATTCCTAATATAAAATGAAAACTAATCCATATTACAGGATTGCAGGCACTCCAACTATGTTGCACTAAAAATTTACATCAATGAGAACAGCTTGGCCTTTCGTAACAAACTTGTTTACCAATATGATTTGGTTTTTGGAACTTGTTCACAACAAACTTTCAGTTGGTCACTAGTAAAAGAACACTCTTCAAACCTCACACTCCATGATTCCACATCATGGAGATAATACTTATGAAAGAAAAGCACAAGTTCCAGGATTTCAATTATTTACTTTAACAAACGCTACTGAATATAAACAAACATGTATATCAAGACAGCGTGAGTATCATCAAATAATTGATTTGATTAATATATCAATTGAAGGATATCAAATACTGTTCTAATTTAAGAGCACTCCAAGTTCTATAACACTAATGATCTTGTAAAGAGTAATCCATTACATGCGGCAAGGAAAGTGAAAGTAACAGAACTATTCTTACAAGAATGTCTTGGCCAATCCAAGCAAAATAAGCATGGCGATAAACTGCCCAAACCACAGCAAATGCTATGCAGAAGGGAGTAACAGCAAGTGTCAAATATGAGACAGCTCCCAAAATGGGCACTTTAACAAATGTTTGTCTGGCATGCTGAAACCATCTGAAACTATAAACACTTCAATGTCAATTACATATCATGAGAAAGGAATCTTGTGGAATAAACATTTATTGTTCTAAGATTAATGAATTCATCTCAAAATGTTGACACTGAAGGAAGGCAGGCAGAAGAAAATCCAGCTTCTTCTAGGTATATTTAAATCATGTTTGATCATTGTTAAGCAGACTAATACACATCTAGCAAGATCTGGTTTATAGAATTATGATTTCGTTTCCTTTCCAAAGTTATACCTTTCAAGAAAGAAGTACGTGGAAAAAACTGGACAACTAGATCAAGTTATTTTCCCCCTAATTTACCACCATTTATACCCACAATAATGATAATAAACAGTCAATCTTTAATTTGTATTTTACAAGAAAAAAAACTGTAGCTAGCCAACATGATTTTTGGTCTTCAGAAATTATTTTAGTCTTCTATTTCAGATTCATCAAGTATGTTAACTACTAACAGCAAAATACGATGTATAACTTCACAGCTCAACCACAGTTTTACTGCAAGAGACAAATATTTAGATAAGTCACTGAACCCTCTAATTTGACATACACCTATTTGTCTCATAGCAAAAGTATACAAACTAAAATTGCATAGGAAGCAAGCATAAAAGACTTGTACCATGACAGTAGAGCCACCAAACAAGTTTGCAGTCCCTGAAAGACCATGAAGAATGATAGATTTAGCTGTTATAGTGACAACATAATCATATGGCATCCCTATGACTTTATTTTCAACTACCAATTCATGCAAAAATTATTATACAACAATTTGTGTGAGACAATGTGATATATGGCAGAAGTTTCAAAACCAAAATCACACCCAATACTATTTCATTCACATCCATTAAATGCATATCCTTCCCTGTTTATAATAATAGAGTTGGAAAGTTAAAAGTATCCCTTCCCTATTTTCTTTCCTAATTACTGATTTCTACGGATTCCCATATAACATCAATCAACCAATGGGAATCCATAATTTGGCATTCTGGGAATTAAAATTTCAATCGAGCATATGATATCAAGCTAGAAGAAATAGTGTCATCAGGTTGAATATGGAAAGGATTATCCCCCAACCAAGTTGGTATCTTCCCCACTTATACATGTAAAGGCTCAAATTCTTCAGCCAGAATAAAATGACAAAAGATATTATAATCACATTCATGTCTTTCATCAAATAAGCACATAATACCACTTAAATTTTGGATTCGTGATTGTCATTTAAAATTTTCAGATGATCCATAGCCAAACAACATAGCTAGACTCTAAGGGAAAAGACCTAAGATTTTGCAGGTGTCTCAAAGAATATGAAAAACGGCATGCACTTCATCAGCAGGTTGCTTACAATTTAGGTTAAGGGAAGAACTAAATAGCTCACCTCTACCCCACCAATGCAAAATAGAACCACCAGAAGTTCCACAAACCAGAATGACATCAGTTTGTAAAGCATAACCAAGAAACATGAAGCAAAGACAACAAACAAAATTGCTGCTGCAGTACTGATTTCAACATAACCAAATAACTCACCTCTGCCCCACCAATGCAAAATAGAACCACCAGAAGTTCCACAAACCAGAATGACATCAGTTTGTAAAGCATAACCAAGAAACATGAAGCAAAGACAACAAACAAAATTGCTGCTGCAGTACTGATTTCAACATAACCAGTGGAACCAACATTCTCTACATTCTCATATTCATCTGAGGCATCCTGCATGCATAAAAATTAACCATCTATTAGTGACTAGATAAGTAAAGTTTCATATATAAAAGGAAATCTACCTTTATAAAGAACAAAATTAGCTCTCATGTCAAATGTGAATAGAAGTTTCTTCAATGGAGCCTGCCCAATGCGTATGCAAAGGAACATGGGAGTTTTATTCTTTGATGAGTTTATTTTTCTTCAATATTTCTTCTGTGCATTTGCTAATCAAAATATCTTATCCTCTTTTTTCATTTTGATAAAAGAAGAAAATTTATTAGAGAAGAGTAGAATGAATTACAAGAGAACAGGATAAGAGCAACATATATATTCCTAAAAGAAATGAGAAAATATGAAAACCAGAAAACAGAAAACAACATCATGTCAGCAGTGCTCACCAAATCTCTCTGCATGTCCAATAAAGAAACCTCTCGATACCCTTAGCTGCCTCCACTTTTTTGGAGGCTTCTCTTCTAAGATTATTTCTTAATTTTCTTTTATAAATTAGTAAAGTAGGCATGGGAAAGAACTGGGGTGGGTGGGAAACCTTTAATAGCTTCTCCTGCTCAATTGCTGATTCTCTGGCGGTCCATGCAGACCAATAAGAAGCACAAAGAATGGTACCAACAGCCATAAGCCATAAAAACACTTCTGCAACGTCGACCAAAGGACGCAGTGGAGAATACAACTGCACAGACACTTACGAGCAGGAATAGAACATGCAGCAGCGAAAGGATACCAAGAAAGACAAAAATCCAAATCAGTTATTGGTATAGTATTTCAAAATTGAAAACTTTATAGCCAATGGCATAACCAATTACCCAACAAAAAGATTTAAATAAGAAGATTCAATCATACCTATGGAGTTGTTTTTTATATGCTCTTCCAAGTTTGTGCCAACATCTTGTGGGAGCATAACAGCAGGTATATTAATATCAACATCAGTTTCATTCTCTTCACAAACCATCTTGAAAAGTTCTGCCCAACAAGGAGATGCAACAGCTTCTTAAATTAAACAAAATATAACAAACCACCACTGATTGAAAGAATTGTTCATTTTTGTTAAACAAAATGAACACGAATTATTTAAAATTCTCGGCAAATATGACCCCATAATAAGCACTAGAAATAAAAATCAGTCATGAATAAAATGAAAATAAAGTGAACTAAAGGTCTGAAAATGCATTTTAGAAAGCAAAACCATCAAACCTGTACGGTAATTTATGATGAGGATGGCTGAAGCTCCAGCATCGTCAGCAAAATTTGCCTTGTCTGTGAAACTACATTGTCCCCGGTGCACCAAAACGACCTCACCAGTGAGCTACCAAAGTTCAAGGCAGTCCAAGTTACAAAGTAATACTTAATAATTAATAAATATCAGAAAAACTTCAGAGCTTCTAATTTGGATTTGGACATCAATGCATCTTGTATAGGTGAAGTTACATTTGGTAACTTCAGTAGATTAAAATTATAATACCTTATTCTTAGGCATAGTACAACAATCAGGAGGATCAGCAATGACAACTCTAGTATGGTTGGCATGCTTTTCTTTTGATTCCAGTGTAGGGCCAAATCGTGCACCAACACCAACATATTCTTTACTTTCCACACCATCAATCCAAGTAGGAACTTTGACCTAAAAAGAGAAATTTGTCAAGCCTATTAAAGAAAAATTCGTTCATACTTTCTTTGTAATAACACTGAAGCAACAAACCTTATAATAGTTTGCTAAAGTCCAGAAGAAATTAGCTAAGATTAGCAGATATAGTTTTTTGAGTCCAGGCAGGCATTTCTCCCTCTCAGGAAGTTACATTAAACTTTTTTTACAACAAAATTCAGATAAGTTTTAAAATTCAATACTTCGCCATTTTTCCCTACTAAGTAGAACATTGAAAAAAAAAAAAAAAGCGACATGGTACTACAAAACAAAACAGGAGAGACACATGACAATCTCTAAGTAGCATCTAGAAAACATGAACACCTGGATCAATCTCAACTACAAAAGAGACAAGCTTGCGTTATTGTTTAAATAATTAGTAGAAGAAAATGATAATGAAATCTAATGGTATCATGCAAAAAAATGTTCACTAAATAAAGCGTTCTTGAACCACATAACATAGATCCCCAGAAAAGTATTATCTCTGCGATGATAACTAGACGAAAAAGAACAATTCTACTAAAAAGCACCCCACGCTGCAGAATTACTCTTTTTCTCGGTTTCCTTAGCAACGTGAAAACTTTTGGTAGAAATAAATCAATAAGGGGGAAAATTTATACCGAACAGAGTCAAGCCATTGAGACCTGACATGAGCATTTCATGTCCAAAAACAGGGGTAAAAAGAGCACTTTATTTGAGAATACACGAGAACAGCAATAAGGAAGGCAAGAAGATAGCTTTCCATGAACAGAAAGCTAGAACCAAATACAGTACGAATCTCTTTCTATTTAATTCAACCCAACTCCCCAATTTTCCAATTAAAGGGAAAAGGGGGGTTGGATTTTCCCATTCTTTCTTAAAATCCTCTCCATGATCCTTCAGTTTCCATGGAAACAATTAAAAAGTCCGAGATCAAAGACACTAATCACACCATTTCTAATATAGCTAACCAAATTAAAACCAGATATAAAAGTTCAGTACCAGAACAAAGTTGTTGGTACAACCAGGCCTCGTCGGAGCAAGACGGTCACGATGGACTATATCCCCAGCTATTCCCAAAGTTACAGAGAGCAGAAACACAGAGCCTACAGTATATAATATAGCTGGAAGTGAAGCCATACCGAGATTTTTTTTTATTGGAGGAAATTGAGGATAAACAGAACGGGTTTAGGGTGTGAGAGAGAAAGATAGAAGGGGAATTTCTGTCTTTGTGGCTGAGGGAGAGAGAAAAGCAGTGAGCATGAAGTGGAGGAAATGGAGGCGGTGGAGGCTGGAGAGAGAGAGAGAGAGAGAGTAAAGTGAATTACAAAGATTTATTTTTATTTTGGAAAAATTAATAATTTGGGCTCATAATTTATTCAGTTTTCAAGTTGATCCCACAGTTTAAGACTTTCATGACATAGTTGTACACATTATTCAAATTAGTCATTGTAGTTTTACAAAATTCGCAACTGATTCCCTCTGCAAGTTTCCACCTAGGAAAATATTGTTAGTATGATGCTTATGTGTCAAATGTTTTGATGATGTGGCAACAAATTGGCACTTATGTGAAAAAAAAAAATAAAAGACAGCTTAGATATTTATTTTACTAATGATAAAAAAAAGGAAAAAAAAAAGCTAGCTACATGCTTCTTTTTATCGGAGAGTCATGAGCAAACATTGAACGTGAGAAGATGAAAAAAATACTAATTTGTTTAGTATTTTCAAAGTATGGTGGAAGGAATTGTGGTTTGGTTAAGTAATTGAACTTCTTAGGATTCATGCAATAAGTTGCTGATCATCTTAATCCTTCATAATATTAGCTTTTTGTTGTGTATTTCATCCTCTGTCCCACTGTTGTCAAAGCTTTTATGCTCAAGCCATAAAATGGTATCCAATAATTTAGTAGTTATATTATTTTATTTGCCAGGAAAAGAAAAGTTAGGATTTGGTGTAAAAAATATTTTTTAACTAAGATTTGATTTAAATTTTTAAGCAGAAAAAATTAAATTTTTAAATGGGAATCCTAATTGGAAAATGTTTTCCTTACAAGTCTAACTTGTCATTTTCCCTTACAAGCGGTTTAATTCAATTACTAGAAGATTATGAGATGTAATGAGAAATGACGTAAATAAAATACAGAGAAGTTTGTTTGGTATGATATTAAGAGAGGTGTAAAATAAATTTATTTTTTATATTTTTCATAAAGTATATTATGGTATTTTTATTTCATTTACAGGCATATAATCTAGATTACATAAGTTTTTTGATATGAAACCATTTACATGTTAACATGTAATCAGTTTAACGCATATAATCTAGATTACATATATTTTGACAAACTAAACATAACAATTCTTGTAATGTAAACTCATTTACATCCCTTCATATGATATGTAAACAAACCATGTTATTTGCCATAGGAATGGAAGAAAGTGTTGGTTTTTCCCAATTGAAGGAATTATGGTGTTAGAGTTGTGTGAAGCTCGTATTTGACATATTAGACTTTGGGCATAATGAAGAGGATTCCCAGTTGCTTCACTAGTAAGTTAATTTCTTCGGGAGTTGGGATGTGGAGAAGTGAGCTATATGTTGGTAGGTGTAAAGCATATTTGCATATATATGATTAAAATTGTTGTGCTAATTTTCTAGCAAGTTAGTATGTTTTATCTTTAACCCCTAACAACATCATTTGGAGCAAGCATCATTAGTTTTACTAGATATTTTTAGAGATGATAGTCAAGGAATATCTTTTCTCATATCATGATTTACTTCTTTTTATTTTGAATATAAGATCCTTTTAATAAAATTTTATAGATTAAGGATAGAAGTTAAAATTAATTAACTATCTTGATTTTTCAAAAATCATATTATCTTTCCAAAATTATTATTATTGAATTCCTTTCTTTTTTTTCTCTCTCATGAAGTAAATAGGAACATTTTTTAATAATGCATAATAAATACTGTCTCGTACTCCCTCCGGTCCTTTTTATTAGTCACATTCTAAAAGTTTTTTATGGTTCTAAATGTAAGTCACCTTTTATGAGTTTTTGAAGCATTAATTACTTTATTTCCAAAATACCCTTATTTAATCATGAGAGAAAATGTTGATTGTTTGAATTTGTAGTATTTATTAGAAGGTAAAGATGGAAAACACATTAATTTTAAAATAATTTTAATGATGTAATAAATTTTTCTTGGTTTTGATGAGTTAATTAGAAGTAACCACCAGAAAGGAGTATTTTGGAAATGATCCTATATTTATAAACAAAACAAAAGGCCCTAAGACTAGAGAGAGTAATTTATAAACTTATAATGTTATAATATATTCCTTTTATTACCAAAAAAAAACAATATATGATTTGTTTTCCATGAACATGCAGCATTCTAGACCTATGCATTTGAACGGGATGATTTATTAAATTATAAACTAATTCGGATCAAATTGAATATAATCACATAAGCGCATCAAATTTTACTACCAAATATATATAATTATTCAATACCCTCCTTTTCTTCCTTCTTAGCATTTTACTAGATTCTTCCAGGACAACATTGATTTTTATTTCCTTGGATTTTTAAACTTCCTCATTGATTCACCAAGCACAACACCTTCCTATCCTGGCACAGCTCTTTACAGCATCATATTTGCAAAAAGAAATTAGAGGAAAACACATTAAAAATATCCTTTTCTTTTTATAAAAGAAAGTCCTTTTCTGGGCTGAAAAATTAAAATATCCCTATGTGTATTCATTTCCATCTCTTTTGTCAAATAAGCCACATGGTGTTATCTCATATTAATGTTTGTTATGTCGTCAAAACACCAGCATTGTTTTCTTAAGATGCTTACATGGATTTGGTTGTAAATATGTCGTTTAAATTTTTAATGGACAGATTAAGAATTCCTTTTAAATTTGGTAATATATTCTTAAAGAGATTGATAAAAAATAATTAATAATATTTTTTTAATTTTAAAAATGATATATAAAAGTATAATTAGAAACATAGTAATTACTAATTAATCTTCACTTATAATTTAAAACGGCAAATAAACAGATTTTTTTTTTAAAGTAACAACTGAAAACGAAGGGAGTATAATGGCTAATTAAGAGAACATGGAAAACTACAGGAAATGTCTTGAATATTTTGAAATGTGGTTATCAAATTAAAAGTTTGAATAAATTTTGGGGTTTAAATTAATAATTTCCCTTCTTGAAATATTGATGTAATTAATGTAATTTGTCGTTAGTAGAAGGGAATGTGAGGGAGACACAGCTTCGTAACTGCTCAACCAGAATTTTCGCTCGCTTTTATTGTAGATTTGGAATGTACTGTAGTTCACGAGCTTAAACCACTCACAAATTCCACGCGTCATATCAGAGATGATTAAAGTGATTCAGCAATTTTTTTCCCTCACAAACTCCTAAAATCTTTACACTTTATTGGAGAAATAATAAGGTTGGTCAAAAAACAAATCGGAGCAGTAATAAGAAAAAAATTGAAGTTAAAAAATTTGCAGTCCAAATCCCTCGTATCCTAAAAATTGAATATTTATGGTGTATTTCAGGAAAGACAAAAAAAAAAGAGTAAATAATTTAATAATATATGAATTTATGTGTAATCGCATTTTCTTGTCTTACATTTTTTTTTGTATACTTCTTGTCTTACTGTTTATTCGAATGCATAAATACGGTTCAATTTTCTTTTTCGAAAAACGGAGATCCAATTTTATAAAAATTAGTTTATATAAACAATAGTTTATTCAAATCTTAAGCAAATTATTAGATTTAAGTTTTGTAAATGAAAGGCCGCGACAGCTTTCACCTCTCAATTATAAGTTAAGGTTTAGAATTATCACTCATATTAGCTGATTTTGTCTAATCTTATAAATTCAATTAATTAAAAAAAGTTTTTTAAATAAAAAATATATATTTTAGGAGGCAATCTAATATGACTCGATCTATATTAGTGAGAGCCTAATAATTCTTTTGAAAGTTGATTGGTACATAAAAAATTAATTTATAAAACATTTCTTAGCTATTATATTGGAAACTTAATTTATGATGAAGAAAAAATAAATAAATATATATATATAATCTTTATTACTTAATTGATGGTTTGGTTAATTACTGCTTACTATATAGAATTTAAATAATTTATTTTTTGTAAAATAGTATTTTTAATATTTAATAAATTTAATTGATTTTATACTTAATATTATAGGTTATATATATATATACACACACATTGAAGAAGACGATTTCGATTTGTGTAACGTTAGTTGTTTTTTCTTGTTGGTGAAATGGGAGGTTACTCGAGTCAAATAAAAATAATAATAATAATAATAATAATAATAATAATGTTACTATGGTAGTTGTCAGGGTAAATTCCACTTAAACACCTTGAAAATAAAATATTTTCAAAAACATTTTAAACTTGCCTAATTACTATTAAATACTTGAGTGCCGAGCTAATAATACGAGTTAACTGAACTCATGTAGGCTGGCTGTCATGGGTTGAATAAAAAATAAGTTGGATTGTGTCAACTTATTTTTTTTGAGGATTGAAATTTTTACAACCCAATCCACTATAAGTTGGTTCATAGGTTTTATGAGCCAACCCATAAATCCACCAATCTCTTTTAACAAAATAAAATGCGAGATAAAAATAATTTTTTATTATCAATTTAAAAGATAATGACATTTTTTTATAAACAAGATAATGATAATTTTAATTTATAAAGAAAGTTTAAAGTTTAAAATTTATATCTTTCATATTATAATAAAAAGTTTAAATTGCAATGCCAAAACTTAGAATTCAAATAAGGTCAACATTTACCCACATATACCCATTGAAGAAGACAAGCAATGTTGATCGTGGAAACTAAAAGCCTTTAGTTAGTCTATTGAAAGTCACATAACAAGAAAGAATCACTTGGTTAAAGAAAAGGGTTCACAGTTAGCTTTAAGATTTTTTACTCGATCAAACAACTCAACTCATTAGTTCCATGCTAGAGTTGTAGGACTCTTCCGCCACGAAAGTAAAGCTTAGTTGTTCACGTCACAACTTAGATTTCCGCGCACAAGCTTGTTTAGGACTAGAGAAATCTCATCCTTCATTGTCACTGCTTATTGGGTTAGTCAAAGAACTTAGAGATCTTAGATATGCGACAATGATTTGGATTGTGAACTTGAGCTTGAGGAAGATGAGACAAACTTACAATGATAGAGTTGAATGAACTCATACTAAGACTGAGACTAAGACTAAGAGAGACTTAAGGTTGAGGATGTCATGCTGCAAGCTACTCTGTTGCTGGGTTGGCTATGGTGGTCATGGTCATTATTGAGGTTGAGGATGTTGTCGTTGACTAAAGAGGGAAGAATGAGGGAAGACTCACTGTCGTTGCTAGAGTTGGACAATGAGAAGGGAAGAATGGGAGGGGTTAAAGGCAAATAGGATAGGATTAGGGTTCGAGTTATGAGATAATAAGTGACTCATGTGAATGTCATTGCCCTGTTGTTTTGCTTAAAAAAATGATAAAAAAAAATAGGCCAATCCATGAGCTACGTGAGTTAGCCCGTTTAATCTACGAGTTAAACGATTCAAGCCTATTTCAACCCATATTTTTTTTAATGGGTTATACAAGCACACCCACGAGTTGTGACCCGTATTCTCGGCTCTACCTATGTAATACCCTAAGATTTAAAACCACAAAATGACATCAAGAACATAACTTGCTACACCATGGGCCAAGCCATAAAGAAAAAACAATCAAAAGGAGACACCAAGGATGAGAGACTTAGGAAAAGAGTTAGACATGACCTAAGGACTTGATCATTGGCTGGATGATAAGAAAAAATAAGGGAGATAAATCTTCCCTATGGTGCCGCGGCCTAAGAATATAGCGCCACAGTGCCATCTGCTGCTGTCAAATGACAGTAAAAATTTGGTTTTTGGCATGAACTTTTGGACATGTATAACTCTCTAAGCAGCAGACCTTTAATTGGTGTGATTTCAATGTCTACAAGTTGTCTTCACCTCCTCTAACTATAGATACTAACTTCACCTTAAAATTCCTCTATATGGGGAATTTGGACACCCGTGATCGAAATTGCCACTTTTAGGCCAAAACTTGACTTCAATAGTTTCCAAACTCAAACCATTGACCTTTTGGTCACCCAACCTTTTCCAACAAGTCACAAAATGACACAAGAACATTTTTCAAGGAGGTGGCATTCTAAGAAAACCACCCTCTTAGGTTTCGACCCCCTTGAACCCCAACTTGACTTATCAGGTGATATACCCTTTTTCCAATGAATATACCAAAATTCCCAAACGACCTTGTATCTTACTCAGACTCATCAAGATACACATGGGCAACCACTACCGTGGACTCCTAACTCTTATGAACAAAGAATAGGGCATATGCCCAAAAACACATAATAACCACCCTGATTATAACTTCATGATTCACTACAACTTGTCTATACATATCTAGCCTTAAACAACCTCGGAATCAACATGACATAAGACTAACAACATAGTTCAAGCCTCAAAACAACCCAAGGAACTCACATAGTGTTATCACACATGGCATTTAGTCACAAAACCATAGTTGGCACAATACTATATATACATATACACTTGTTCTCAGATAACACATACCATTTATGAGTACTCGAATATTCCATGCCCATCTGAAGGGAAACCCATTTCGGTCACTGTTTTGCTAAAGCCAAACATCCACTCCTGAAAAAAGGGGTATTCACAGGGGGTGAGACAAACATCCCAGTAACCAGGGGTAATATATAAAATGAAATATTTCTAGTATAATAGATTACAAACATAGTAGCTTACTACAAGTCAAAATACTAGAAATTGATATATAACTACATACATGCAGTACACATTATGCAGATACTATGCACATGATATGCAAAACTCATATCAATCACAGCAAGCACCATAAGCTAATCACCACCATAAGGTGACCTTAATAAGCAGTCCCCTCCCAACAAAACAATGAAAGCTTATTCCGGGCAACTACTAAGCTCACTACTACTAGTTATAACCCAGTCAAAGGTTATTCCACTAGTGAGTAAACCATGGTTTCCCTTCCCCTGAACCACTTGAATTAGTGGTGATTTAGGGAAGGCGCATTCCCAATCTACTGCCACCTGGCTCTCCTAGCCAAAGGAAGAAAATTTAGTGGTAGGGATACACATATATCAACCCCACCAGTTGGACACGAGGCCTCATGTGTTCTAATAGTGAATCGACATACCATGTGGTATCATTATATCATAAGTCATCATCACCCTAACCAATAATGTCCCAATATGCATAATGTAGTGATGATACTCGAAGGTTATGCCAACATGTCAATGTCATATACAATCATCACCACCACCACCACCACCACCACCACCACCATCATCATCATGCTAGCATACTATCATATGAGGATGCATAATAACAAGAAGTATATCAACATAAGTCAAGATCCAATGCATGTTTATGTGGCCAACTGTATCCTCATCATCATTTACGTTGTTGTCACTATCATCAATGCTATACACACTAATACTAAGAGTATAATATTCATAGGTTCAGTTCATATATTCCCATTTATATAAACACATCTATATGAATACAAAATAGACTATTTTCACTTCTTTATCATACTTTTCAAAGAAAGAGGATTTTGAGAAAACTTACTATTTCCTGTCGTGATATAAATAGCATATCATGATATGAAAACTTTCACACATAGAATAAATAAAATTACTCCCTGGTTACCTCAAATGGCCACACACCTACAACACTATGATAAGGCAAAGAACCACCAAGTACAACACACAAGAGGGATACAAGTCACAACAATTGATTAGAATTCAACACCAATCTATACCCAAATATTTAACAAAACTCCAAAAGAACCGATAGAATTTCCCCAAAACTACTTAGTGTCTAAAGGACCAAAATTCACCATACCATTGTTTTAACTACTTACCACTGGTTTTGTCATATTCAAACAACTTCTTGAAGCATAGATATATTCACTAAGCACGTAAGCATCCTATACAATTACCAAATCACATATCAAGTTATGATCATAACTTCTGGTATAGTTCAACTCAATATTCCAAATATAAATCCAATGAAACCAAGTTACTAATGCCATTTCCAATCATCATTGTACCCAAAACAAACCATAATACCAAATTTGAACCTAACCAAGTTTGGATCTCATGAAAAACCAAAGCTTAAAGATTAGGGTTTGGAGAAATAATTGTTAGGTTTAATGTAATATAAGTTTTGATGATGACTGTTAGATATGTTGGCTTCCCAAAATGGGGGGTGAATTGGAAAAATTAAAATTTTCTGCAAAAGTGATAGTAAAACAGAGTATAAAATATATCCAAGTGAAAAACAAGATAAGGGAAGAGAAGACACAAATATTTATCCGTGTTCGGTCTCTTTCTCTTGACTTACGTATAGTCCTCAAGCTACCACTTGAGATTTTTCACTATCTTGCAAGAATTCGATGGGCTTCTTGCAATGTCTCAGTACAGCTTGATGCTCTTTTTCAAGAACTTATAATCTCATTCTCTGCACTCTAGATAAGTGTTTCCTAATTCCCTTGTGAAATTTCCTCACAAGAAAATCTTTCTTCCAGATAAAGATAAGATTGATTATAGCAAATGAACTGTCTAATTTAGAGTATATATAAAAGTTGATGTACAAGATATGAAGTGTGTGAGGGAAGAAGATTTTAACTCAAGAATTTTGTAGAGTTTCGGTATATACAATGTAAAATCATTTTCCATATCTTCAAATGAAGTTCTATTTATAGATTTATATCTTAACTATTTGTTAGAGAAAAGATCTAGTCGTTAGAGACGTTACCCAATGGTTATTCTGTAACTATCTGTTCACCAGCCGCATTTAATGTATCTGACATCCAAAGTTTGAATTTTGGGGAGTTAACAGACAAATTTAGCAGAAACTGTAAGCTAAAGACTTTAACGTTGAACTTCGAAGTTCGTCTGTTCTAAAGTAAAATTCAAATTTTCATTTTTGACAAATGTTTCTATGTTGGAATATACGAATTTTCAAGTTTAAAGTACTTCTGGTAAATATGAACAGTTGTTCTATATTACTACTGTTAGTAAGACTGACTTCCCAAGAGGGGGGGTGAATTGAGAAGATTGAAATTTTTCTGCACAAAGTGAAATGGGTGAAGATAGCACAGTGTAATGGAAGCAATGTATAAAACAGAGCAAGCTAAAAAGTAAGGATAAGGAGAAGAAGACTCAGTAATTTATCCTGGTTCGGTCTATCCACTTGACCTACGTCCAGTCCCCAAGGCAACTCTTGAGATTTTTCACTATACAGTAAGAATTCAACTGGCTTCTTGCTAATGCCACAGTACAATAAGTATGCTCTGTTTCTGGAGCTTTCTCAATCTCTCTAAGCACTTCTACAATGTGCTTCCCAATCCCCTTGTGATTTCCCCTCACAAGTAAATCTATCTTCCAGATGAAGAGTAGATTATTTACAAAGTTATAACTCTCTTGAATAGAGAGTAGATATGAAGGTTAAAGTACAGATATTGAAGTTGAGAGGTTAAAAGCTCTTGAGAAGAAGATTTGGCAGAAATTCGGTATATACAAGTTTGATTCGATGCCCACAACTTCAAATGATGTTGTATTTATAGATTTAGGTTCCAACTATTCGTTAGAGACAAAATCTATCCGTTGGGGAAGTTATCCAACGGTTATCCTTAAAAACTATCCGTTAACTAACTGCATTTAATGCTTCTAACATACTGAAATTCAAATTTTGGTTGGTCAACAGACGAATTTTGAAGGAACCGAAGGTTAAAGCTTCCAACATAAAAATACGAAGTTCGTCTGTTCATGAAGTAAAATTCAAATTTTGAAACTTGTAAAATGTTTTCACGTTGTGACATACAAATTTTCAAGAAGAAAGTTTTTCTGTTAAGTATGAACAGTGTTTTCAATTTTTTACAGTGCCCTCAAAATTCAAATTTTGGAAGGCCAAAATTTGTCTGTTCCTTGTACGTTCAAAAGACACAGTGTTTCACTTTCTTTGAAATTCGAATGTTGAAATAGTGAAGTTCGTCTGTCAGAGAGAATTTTTTCAGACTAACTTCAACATTCGAAGTTACAAAACTCTGTCATTCGTATGTCAACATTTCATTCCAACAGACTCACAACCTTAGCTTCTGAAATTTGAATTTTAATGTTCAAAGTTCGTCTGACAGAAAGCAATTTTGAAACTTAAATTATTCTTGATCTCAGATGAATTTCAACATTGTTTCAGACGAATTTCTTCCATTTTCATAAGTTGTGTTTTGTCTGAAATTCGAATTTTGAAGACTCAAAGTTCGTCTGTTTCAAAGAAACTTCTTTCAGGTTTATATGAAAATTCGAATGTTGGAAAGCCAAAGTTCGTCTGTCAGATAGTATTTTTGAAACTCAATTTCATCTTGATTTCAGATGAACTTTAACATTATTTCAGACGAATTTCTTTGGTTTTCTCAAACTGCATTTTATCCGAAATTCGAATTTTGAAGACTTGAAGTTCGCCTGACACAAGAGGCTTCTTTCAGACTCGTATGAAAATTCAAACTTTGGAGAAACAAAATTCGTCTGACAGAGGAGCATCTCTACAGACTTATTTATTTTTAGCTCGAAATTCGAATTTCCAAAGGTAAAGTTCGAATTTCCCATATGACAGTTCAGTTTAAACTTTCCAAAATTCTTCTATTTGTGGGTGTTTTTCAAATAGATCAAGATTTCCCATAAAATCAAGGTTTAAAAACATCTTTTCTTCAAATCAAAATCTTTTACTCTCTCATAACTAAAGCTAAAGATCCTACAGTAGATTTAGCAGCAATTACTTAGAAATCCTTCATTGAAACACTTTGAGCTCCTTTGATATCTTCAATCCAAGCTCTTGATTGTTTGTTTAGAATCATCAAAACTCTTAATTCAACATTCTCCCCCTTTTTGATGATGACAAAATAACTTGCAAACTGGATTAGTACTTGGGTTTACTTTTACAAGCTCCCCCTCAACATATGCATTATAAAAGATATCATATACAGTAGATCAAGTAAAGATATTCAAAGAGTAATATGCACAAATCATTGCAACCAAGAAATTCATTCATTTCAATACTTAAGCTTTACAGAGATAAAAAATAATCAAAGTTCTAATACACAGTACAAAATGCAAACATTCAAAATAGAAACACAAAGTACTACAAGAGGACTCAAGACTAAGATTAAAACAAGTCTTCAATCACTTCTTCTTGGGCTTGGTCTTCTTGCTGTACATCTTCCCTTTCCCAGATGGCTCAGCAGATTTTCCAGTAGCAGACTTTCCAGTTTGCTCAAACTTCTCCCCCTTTTTGGCATCATCAGGAAGGCCAACAAAATCAGCCGGAGGTGGGATCTGAGAGACAGGAATGGCTCGTAGTGGCACAGGAGCAAAAGGAAGTTCTGGCTGGACTGGTGTAGGAGGCTCAGGACTTGGTTCATCTTCATCATCATCAGAGACCTCAAGCAACTCTTGCATTGCCTGTCTTGAAAGAGCCAACTTAGCTCTTTGTTCCCCTGAAAGTCCATAGGCAGCAAGAGAAGGAGAAGCTGGTTTATCAGGAGGAAACATTTCTTCCAGCCTTCTCCTCTGAGCTTGCAGTAGAGCATTGTGAGCAATAGCTTCAAAATCAACAACAGGCACAATGCTCCTTTCCTCATTGAGGGCAGTCTGCAGAAATGGTGAAGCAGAGATGGCTGCTACCAGCTGCTCAACTTGCTCAGTCTCTTGAGTGGACAGAATTGAACCCTGAGCATCTTCTTGCATAGGCTCAGGAGGGCTTGTTTCTTGAAGACCTTCTTCTTCCAATCCATAGTCCAAGGGTGGACCAGGACTTGGTGTCCTCATTAGACCAGCACCATCATCATCATGGTCAGAGGAGGCAATCTCGAATGGGCTTGGAGGCTCAGGAGTTGGAGATTGGACAGGCATAGAGGACCCTGGCTGAGGTGAAGCTAAAGTGGTAGGAATTGCACTTCTGATATCTTCATAAGCATCAGCTACCACCTTCATGTTCACAGCCAACTGATGGATCTGATCTTGCAGATGAGCAAATTTGGCATTTTGCTCATCCCGGATACTGAGAATGAGTGTAGACAAACTGTCATACAACTCAGTGATCTTGGTTGGCTTAGCCCGTGAGGAGGGAGTGGAAGGAATATGAGTGGGCTTGGATGGAGATGGGATTGGCTGAGAAGGCTGAGGTACAGATCTGCCAGGAGCCTTAGAGGTGCCTTCTTGCTGTAGGGAGGCATCAGCAACAAAGAACAAATCTTCAGATTTCCCTGCTCCCTTTCTAACCCATCTTCCTTCATCTTTTTCAATGCCCATCCTTTGCACTTCTTCCTCCTTGAAGATCTCAGTGGGCTTGCCCTTCCCCTTCTCAAGATGCTGAATTCTGGCATACTGTAGAATTCTGGAAATGATAGCAGCATAAGGGAGTGTGGAATCCTTCCTCTGATCTCTTGCCTTAATGATGCGTTAAAGAATGATGTGTCCCATATTAATCAGTTTCCCACGCATGATTGCAGCCATGACATGTGCCTCTGCCCTTGTTATCAGATTGAAGCTGCCTCCTTTGCTGAATATAATCCTGGACACTATATAGTACAGGATCCTTACTTGAAACTGAGGTCTGTGGGCTTCAACATATTTATGGATGGCCAATTTTCCCTCCTTCTGAACAATGTCCTCAGAATAGTACTCTCCTTGTAGTTCAGGAAGGGGCCACCTTCTTCATCAGCAGTATCAGCCTCATCCATGTACCCAGAGGCAGTGATATCAATCTTGAGTCCATCTTGCCCAGGGATCTCCAGCACCTCATTGAATGTCTCATCAGCAAGCCAAATGGTCCTAGACCTTAGATTGACTGCCCACTTCTTCTTCTTGCTGTTGTATTTCAAGGAAGCATACCATGTCTTCACTATCTCATCGTCATACCTCTCCAGTATTTCCAACAGATTCTTATATCTTAACAACCATATCCCAGCATCAAAGTTGTTAGAGACCAAAAACTCTTCCAAGTTTACATAATATGGCTTGATTACCTTTTTATTGGCAAACTTGGTCGAATATTCTTCTTGAATCTGAGAAGTGCTCTATAATGGTTGAGTGGTAAGTTGATATTCTCCAAATTAAGTACTGAATGATGAATTGGAAGCAACAGCAGCAACTTCTGAAGGAACTGGTACTGAAGGTTCTGCACTTTTTGGAGAGGAGGGTCCAGCTTTCTGAGAATCTGCTTTGGATGTAGTCTTTTGGCGTTTGGAAGGTGTTGCCTTGCTGGATTCAGCCTTTCTCTTTGATTTCTCTCCTTCCTTCGAGGCATATTGTGATTTAACATTCCTCTTTGGTCTGGCCTCTCCTTTCCCAGCTTCAGGATTTTTCACTCTAACCATTTCTTCGGATGAATGTTGCAGAATGGGGCTTAGAATGGGTTTAAATGATGCGAAAGGAAGTTTAATCGGTGGGAAGTGACGGTTTTTTGGGCAGAATTTAAGAGAATTGATGAGAGGATCAGAATAGACTCAGAGGAGTTAAAAATAGATTTGCGTCTGTTCTTTGGAAAACCGTCGGGTTTATCGTAAGTAACCGTCTGACAGACAAATTTTGAGAGGTCAAAATTCGAACTTCGGGCAGTTACAGGTTAAACCGTTCATCAAAGCTTACTGACAGACAAATTTTCTTTTGAAAGTTCATCTGACAGTGGCTTGGATCAAGCAATACAAGCACAACAGACGAATTTTGTTCTAACAAAGTTCGAATGTTGAAGAGAAAACAGCATGCAACAACCAAAACATCAACCTATAGACGAATTAAGCATGCAGAACTTCATCTTTCAAGCATTCAACATGAAGAACATGATTCAACAGACGAATTTTAAATTGAAAATTTAAAATTTTTCAACTTTTGTAAAGGTTGTCCAACATTCGTATGTTAAAAAGTGATAATTCGTATAACAGTGATGGACAATCATAACGTTGAAATTTTTGTTTTTGAAAATTCTAACTTCCAAGATTCAACAGACGAATTTCAAGGCATCACCGAGAACTGTTCCAAAGCATAACATGTCGAAGTTCGTCTGTTGGTCAACTAAAATTTGAATGTTGACCACATTGACCAGTTTAAAAACACATTTTATGAAGCAAAATACGTCTAACAACATTTAAAATACGAATATCATCATTAAAAACTTACAGAATGGATCCAGAACTTAGGATTTTCGTCATTTACTTCACTTTCTGGTTGTTCCATTCTGGTGTGCTCCCATCTTCAAGTTTATTGCCATTGAAACTTGTGAGAAGCACCTGCAACTTAAATTAAACACTCTCCGATGTTGAAGTTAGAATTAATTTAATGCTGTAAGATTTAAAAAAAGAATTGCACAAAGAATAACTTACAGTTCATTGGGATTTATCATACCCAATTCTCTCCTAATTTTGCAATGTCTGTCTTCTGATAGAGGCTTTGTGAGTATATCAGCAACTTGATCCTCTGTTCGGATGTACTCCAGCTTAACTTCTCCTTTCAGAACGTGATCCCTTATGAAGTGGTGCCTAACTTCAATATGTTTTGTCCTTGAATGCATGACAGGATTCTTGGTGATATTTATGGCACTTTGGTTGTCACACATGATTGGTATCTCTTTCATTTTAACCTCAAGATCTTCAAGCTGCTGTCTCATCCAGATGACTTGGGCACAACAGCTTCCAGCTGCAACATACTCAGCTTCTGCAGTGGATAGGGCCACACTGTTTTGCTTTTTGCTGAACCATGAAACCAGGGATCCTCCAAGAAACTGACAAGTTCCACTTGTGCTTTTTCTGTCAGTTTTAGATCCTATAAAATCAGTATCAGTGTATCCTTTGAGATCTTCTCCATTGCCTTTTGGATACCAAAGACCCATCTGTGATGTTCCAATAAGATATCTGAAAATTCTTTTCACAGCTATTGCATGGGTTTCTTTGGGGCATGATTGGAACCTTGCACACATACAGACACTGAACATAATGTCAGGTCTACTGCAGTTAAGTACAGTAGGGATCCAATCATTCTTCTGTACTGAGTAATGTCAAACATCTTCCCATTCTCATCCATGTCCAGTTTGGTTGCAGTAGCCATAGGTATTCCCATTGGCTTGGCATTCTCCATTCCAAACTTCTTTAGCAGCTCCTTTAGATACTTGGATTGACTGAGAAAGATACCATCATCAAGCTGTCTAATTTGCAGTCCAAGGAAGAAGTTGAGTTCACCCATCATGGACATCTCGAATTCTCCCTGCATTAACTCAGAGAATTTCTTGCAAAGAGCTTCATTAGTAGCACCGAAAATAATATCATCAACATAGATTTAAACAATTAGTAGATCTTTATTTTCTTTCTTAGTGAATAAAGTTGTATCAACTTTGCCTCTATTGAACCCCTGTTCAATTAGAAAATTGCTCAGTCTCTTATACCATGCTCTAGGGGCTTGTTTTAAACCATAAAGAGCTTTCTTCAGTTTATAAACATGGTTTGGTTTTGTAGAATCCTCAAAACCTGGAGGTTGATCTACATAAACCTCTTCCATGATATATCCATTTAGAAAGGCACTCTTTACATCCATTTGATACAGTAAAATATTTTTCATGCATGCATATGCTAGCAGTATTCTTATAGCTTCTAATCTAGCTACTGGTGCAAAGGTTTCTTCAAAATCAATACCTTCCTCTTGATTATAACCTTTAGCAACTAATCTAGCTTTATTTCTGATTATTGTTCCAGATTCATCAAGTTTATTTCTGAAAACCCATTTGGTACCAATAACAGGATGATTTTTGGGCCTAGGCACTAAATCCCAAACTTGATTTCTTTCAAACTGATTCAATTCATCTTGCATAGCTAAAACCCAGTAATCATCAGTTAAGGCTTCTTCAGCACATTTGGGTTCCATTTGTGAAATGAAATCACAGTTTAGCATTTTGTCCCTTAACTGTTTTCTGGTTTTGACTTTCTCTTGAACATCCCCTATCACTTGATCAACAGAATGATTCCTTTGATATCTCCAAGCTCTAGGGAGTTCTTGAGATGTTTCTTCATTATTTTCTTCAACAAACTCTTTCTCCTGGATATCTTCCTCTATGTTAACAGATTCAGATATCTTTGGAGATTCAGTTTTACTTTTATCAGAAATACCCAGTTTTTCAAAATTGAAAGCAAGATCATCCTCATTGGTAACATGTTTTGAAACAGTTTCATTTTCAATGAAAACCACATGCACAGATTCTTCTACCACATTTAATTTTTTATTATAAACTCTATATGCCTTACTCCTACTAGAATAGCCCAGAAATATACCTTCATTGGATTTGGCATCAAACTTACCCAGATTTTCTTTCCCATTGTTGTGAACGAAGCATTTGCATCCGAACACATGGAAATGGGACAGATTTGGCTTTCTTCCCTTATACAGCTCGTATGGAGTCTTCTCAAGGATTGGTCTGATGTAGGCTCTGTTTATGATGTAGCTTGCTGTATTCACTGCATCAGCCCAAAACACTTGAGAGAGTTCCTTCTCATTCAGCATAGCTCTGGCCATCTCTCCTATAGTTCTGTTCTTCCTTTCTACTACGCCATTTTGTTGAGGGGTCCTTGGAGCTGAGAAGTTGTGGTCAATTCTATGCTCATTGCAGTACTTCAAGAAGTATGCATTTTCAAACTCTCCTCCATGGTCTGACCTGATAGACACAATAGAAATACCTTTCTCATTTTGCACTTTCTTAGCTAAGGTTACAAATGCATCAAAGGTATCACTTTTAGAGGATAGAAATAATGTCCAAGTGAATCTAGAATAATCATCTACAATTACAAGCACATACAGATTACCACCAAGACTTTTCACCCTAGATAGTCCAATTAAGTCTATATGCAGCAATTCAAGTGGTTTAGTTGTGGTAATTGCATTTTTAGATTTAAAAGATGATTTAGTTTGTTTTTCTCTTATGCATGCGTCACATTCTTTGTCCTTTTCAAAAGATATTTTTGGCAGGCCAGTTACTAGCTCATTTTTAACCAGTTTAGACAATTGATTCATGTTAATATGAGCTAATCTCCTATGCCATAACCAACTATCATTATCCTGACTGATTATCCTGATTGGATGTAGGCCAAGTAGTTGGGCTAAACTAGTATAAATTGCTGTGTATTGTTCTTCAACTTCTCTATTCATTTATTGCACTTAACTCTCTCTATTCATCCTTGTTTTGCTGCACATTTGGTGAATTTGGATTGTGATCCAAAAAAGGTGAAAATCTTACATCACCCAATTCACCCCCCTCTTAAGTGACCAACCACCTAACAATAACTACATAATCCACAAAAATCAATAACCCAAGACTTATCTACACACAATAGCACATCATTGAAGTATTTAAACTCATAATTTTCAGCCACAACCACTAGAAACTTGGACACTCACCAAGACTTACGAATTTCTACCACAAAGCATAAAAAAAGGAAATGATGATGGGAAAACCAACTTACCTCAAGGATTGAAGCCTTACGAATCATCCAAAACATGTTTCCAACCTCTAGACCCCAAACCCTAGCAAAAACGATGTGTTCTCCTCCATTTTCTTCCTCTTCTATCGATTGGTTTAAGTTATTTAAAAATAGAGTTTGTGCGATGGTGCTGCGGCAAAGGGTATTGGCACTACGGAGCCAATGCTTTCTATTTCAAGACACTGACCTAATTTTGTTTCCCTACTATAACGCGAAAGAAGCTCATTGCAACATGGAAGACTTTTCTTCATTTTTCTCTTTTCTCTTCTCTTCCTTTAGTTCTGGTCCCTCCAATGCTGCACAATTCAAAAGATATACTTCTCATTAACTCGGGGTTAAGCTCAAGACAATATTTTATCATTACAACCTAGATACCAAATTAAAAATATTTTTTCAATGTGAAATTTCATTTTTGTCCATGAAGTCAACGATGAAAATATATGAGGGTTGGTTACAAATTTATGAGGATCACTTAGAAATCCATGAAGAGCAATTATGAATATGTCTAAAATAGATTAAGTATAGCCAGATAGTTTATTTCCAAATAATCCTCGTAGATTTGCAAACAGATTCTCATGTGTTTGCAAATAATACTCTTGGTAAGTTTACTAAATTCCGATGAGGACCTAGGCTCTTATGATAATTGGACAAGTTTTGGGTATATTTTGAGAAATATTTTTGGGGTATTTAAGTGTCATTTTTCCTAGTTGTTATATTGATTTCTTTAAAAAAAAATTGACCGGACCTAATGTGAAACGAGCAAACAAGTATCGTACGGTGGCCCAACCATTTACGACAATACATCAGCAAAAGGCAAAGCGTGTGAGATGATAATCTTTATCCAATCTCATAACGGACCGGCTACCGGTTAAAGAGGTAATAAATCTCCCGTATGTGACCGTATAATTAAGACGGCACGATAGTTTTTCTCTTAATTTTTAGTTTTTATTTTTGGAGAAATTGGACAATAAGAAATATAAAATACAAAACCCATATCAAATACGAATCATCTCAAATTTCATGCAAGACGAAGAAAAGTTAGAAATTTAGTACCCTACGTACAGTATGTAATTTTTTCCCCTGTATATGTGGCGATGGTAATTTAGTAATACATAATTAATAGGTTCAAATCTTGTAAATTGACAAAATACTTTTTCCATCTCTTAATATAAAAGACAATTAAAGGAGTTCCTATATTTTAAAAAATAGGAGGCATAGAGGATTTGTCTGGTATATTTAATAATTTTTTTTAAGAAATGCTCATAATTAATATAGTAATTTTTTCAAAAACTTAGTAATATAATTCATTTGTATTAATTTTATGATATAAAAATATTATCAACATTAAATAAAGATATTTTTAAAAATTATTTTATATTTCAAACAAATTTATTATTATTTTTAATTTATGTGATTTTATTTTCTATTCATGATATTAACGAATGAAGAGACTATGTTGGAAAGAATTATTCCTACTTATACTCTAACAAAGCTCAAATATGATCACATAGTACTAAATATTAAGTAGCTCTATATAACAAACTTAGTAATGCATAGTTGACAAAATAAACCCTTAGTATTGCGCCCATTTATATACATATAAATATATATATTTATTGAAATCCACCTTTACTTTTAAATTTGATCATACATTTAAATTTTTTATGAATAACTTTTATTTAGTTAATTCTTTTTATTTTGTTATTTTTTGTTTAAATATAATTTAATTTCAAATTATATAAAAATAATTTTTAAAATTTTAAATTAAGTGTAAAAATTTGGGAGAATTATGATGAATGATCAAAATAGAGGGATATTTAATTTAAAATCCTTAAAAAATTGTAATTATGTTAGTGTTAGATAAAATATAGATTTTGATAATCTCCAAAATACCTAGAGGTAAATGAAACTGTCATACTCAAAAATGTGATGCAAATGGCGCAAAACATGAAAGAAAAAGGAAGAATCGACCTCCATGATGGAAGCCGATTCGGAAGGAGTCACCGCCAAAATTTTAAAGAAAACTTTGGAAAACCAAATGAAAGGAAATAATGGTCTGTGAATCAGAGTTAGATTTGAGAGTACGATTGTGAGTGGGGAAGGTGTTAGACACCCTCACAACACCCGTTCCTAAGAATGGTTACCTTAAATTGATTATGTAATTTTTATGACTTTAAAAAAATTATTTTGATTGCCCTTTAACCATTCACATATAAAAATAAATATAAAAATAAGAGAAAATGTAAAAATAAAAATAAAGAATAAAATGAAAATATGAGAAGTTGGGAAAAATAAAATAAGAGGAAAATATTATTTATTTACAATGGCAGATTTGACCCAGAATCAGAGTCTGGAGCCTACGTATCTTGCAATAGGGATCAAAATTAACGTAGTTTGGACTAGAAATACATGTCATTGGGTTGATATTTTTTATTTTGTATATTTTTTGAGAAGAGAAGTTTATAAAAATAATTTATATTTCTACTAAGAAAACAATTTTTAAAATTGGTCGGTATATTTTAATTTGTAAAAGATAGATTAATTTCGATTATCTTCTCTTATCGCTCATTTTTTTCACTTTTCACTTTTTTATTTTCATTTTTTAAAAGAAAATCAATTCTTAAAAAAAAGAGAATATGTGTTTTTTCTCAATGTAAAAAATATGAATAAAATTATAGATGACTTTGAATATTTTTATTGTTAATTTCAGAAGGATAATTTGAAAAGGAAAAAAATTTTTTTAAAGAAAATTAATTAACTCATGTGGTGACTTTATCACGCACAATCTGCTTATTGATACCTAAATATTCACGGTAATGTCACTCGTGGTAGATAGGAGTAAAGAATAAAAATGGTTTGAAAGGAAACTAATAATTTTGAATAAATTATTTTTACTTTTTTTATTATGAAATAAAAAAGACCCTCTCAACACATCTATTTATTGAAAATATGATTACCACATGTATTTTAAAAGAGAAATAATCAGTATATGTAGTGACTTTATTACTCACAAGTTACTGACTAATACCTAAATACCCACGGTGTTAACACTCAAGGCAGAAAGGTAAAAGGCTTAAGGGATAAAATTGGGAAAAATAAATTTTACATAAATCATTTTTATTTCCTTATATTAAAATATAAAAATAAATACGACCATGGTAACACATTTTCTAAAAAGAAAAGCAATAAAAGGAATTTAAAAATATGTCTTTTATATATATGTATATATATTATTTATTTATTTAATTTTTTTTAGAAAAAGAATTAATCAGCATCTGTGGTGACTTTATCACTCACAGCTCGCTAATTGATACCTAAATGCTTACGGTGTTTCCATTCGGAGCATAAAGGCAAAAATAAAAGTTTGAAATAGAGGGCTTCCGTTGAACAATTTATTTTTACTTTCAATAAATAAAGAAAACATTGGTACTCAGAAATATTAAAAATTAAAATTTAGCCAACGTTTATACCATGACAACTCCTTACTTATAATATAATTGACTGATACTCTATAAGTATACAAAGACTTAGTTCCTCGAGACAAACTTTAAAGTAGAGACCAACAAGATAAAGCTAAGTGTACTTGTGCTCAATCAAAGATTTTCATGTTAATCAAATCAAAAGCAAACCATGATGGCATTTCAAACTTTAACATGCAGTACGCACGTTTCCACTTAAAATATGCAAGGGGCAAGGTATTTATTGTAGTATTTTATTTCTTGCCAACAAATTACGCCTTGAGACTCATTGGGTTCAAATCTCGTTATTTAAACGAACTAATGGCTCAACCATTTGAAAATCACAGAAGACACGTACGGAAGAAATGGTTGCACATCAAGCCATATTTTACTCATGAAACAATGAGCCATATCATGTAATCGTAAATGGTTTTTCTATTTTGAGCTTGAAACGAGATCATGCATACAGTTAAAAAAAAATCTCTTTCTTCTTCTTCTTTTTTTTATGAACAGACTTGTTCATTTTGTGGATTCTACAACGGTATTTTCCCATTAACAGGCCCCTAATGAGTATTCATTTTTACCCTATAGCAATTGAAACAAAATATCTAAAAAGAAAAATGACTACTTGGTCCAGAAAATAATCAATGATTATTCCCACCAGCATTCATAATCCTAATTGAAATACTGAACCATAATCTCAAAGCGAATGGAGAACCAGAAAGGAGGCGAGGGATTGAAAGCTTCATCACAAAAGATTTTTAGTGCGCATTGAAAACTGGATCATAATTAGAATAGATTAAACTTATAGGGCACTAATGTTAAGCTTTTCTCAAACAGCCAAAAGGTAATCATATTTCTAATTAGCGCAACCACGAGATTTCACCAGCAAATAGATCAAGCAAGTATTTTTTTAAGCCGAAAGAATACACAAGCTGAGTAATACCCTTCACCAGGAAATATAATGGTATTAAAACAGCGATCAAAATCAAATGTCTTATAATTCAGGGTCATGCTTGTTTGGTTCGATTTTCATTTGCTTTATTTACTTTTTATATTAATAACTTTAATTTAACAAAAAATTTCTTTGAAAAGCATAGGGACAGAGCATCAACAAATGCCAGTGAATACCAGTAACTGGGAAATAAAAAAAAGAGCTATTGAAAGGGATGGACCAATCATTGAAAAGGGAGAATATGATTCGAAACCGAAAGGAATGAAATGGTACCAAATAGAAGCTTCTATTACTCGATTGTTTCTGTGTTCTTGATCATCCAAGAGAGGAAGAAATCGACAACTCGAACTCGATTCTCAAACTTCATCCATCGTGGTTCCAACAACCCTTCCTTTCACCGCCATTTACTCTGCTCCCCTGGTCATTTTTCCCTCCTTTAATCGCTCTCCCCTTCTGTGTCTATTGTTTCTCGACAGACCTCCCTTCGGCCTCAAAACTCCCTTTTTCTTTTTCTTCTCTTTTTTCTTTCGCCCCTCTTCCCTTCTTCCAAAGAGCCTTATTTATAGATCAAAACCACATACCTTGTTGATTATCCTGTTGGTGTGGGTCAAAAAAAGCATCTTCTACTTTGTGCTATGAATCAGAGCCTTGATTTGTGAACCTCTCGTCCTTTTGTTCATTCTCATGTTTCTAATCCACTGCATCGCGGCTCCTCTGTTATCCCCTTTGCCATGATTGATGTGAAGAAATTGACAATTGAGAAGGACGCCCAATGCAGCAGACAACGATGGAGGAAGAGCTTTGGGGAATGATTCACCGTTGACTCTACCAATTTGCTTTTCTTGTTCTTGTGCTTGAACCCTAGCCTCCCTAACTTCCTCTGCATCTCTGCCTTCTATCGCAAAAGAGGAAAGCAGTGTTTTGGTCCTCCCAGTCAAACGCTGAAGCTCAGCGTTTGACTTAATTAAAAAGAAAAATTTTCTTTAAAACATCATCTCCTTTTTTTATATGAAGATATATTTTTATCATTTAGAGAAAAAGTTTTGCTCTTTCTCTTTCTTTTTTAATTTTTAAATCTTATAAGAAAAGGGTTAGATTTGGATTAGAAACCTAAACGAAAGGAATATAATTTTTCTCTTATTTTTTTGTAAGATTTTTATTTTGGAGAATCCTAACAAAAGGGGAATTAATTTTTTTTATTTATTTTTTTTAAATCCTAAAAAATGGAATTGGATTTGGATAAGAATCCTAAAAAAATGTAATATGATTTTCCTTTTTTCTTTTTTTTTAAGTCTAAAAGGTAGGATTTTTATTTTTAAGAATCCTAAAAGAAAAGAAATTAATTTTTTTTAAAATACTAAAGAAGAGGGATTTGATTTGGAGAATGATTTTTTGGATTTTTCTTTAATTTCAAAAAATTGGTATTCAAATCAAAATTAAAAGGAAAATTTGCATCTTCATTTTTTTTTTAATTTTTTGTAAATGTCTGGACAAAATACAGTGTTCACAGAAACATATCAAAACAGTACAAAGTTTAGAAAAAGAGATTGACTAAGTGAAGGAACCTAGTTCTTTAATTTATTTTGTCTTTCACTTAAGTAGAAATGTGGTTTAACTTTGAACTTACTTAATTTTCTTAATACCAATTTTAAATAAGCATGTTTATAAAATTTTGGTAGTTAATTAGCTCACGGTTTTTAAGCATGTTTTCATGCCAAAATTATCTTATTCTACCATGTTTGGGAGGATATTCTGTCAATGACCTAGCCTTGAACTTGTTTTTCTCTCTGATCTTTAGCTTGTTCAAACAAGACTATGCGGTTGTTAAAATATCGAGGATTTCTACAATGTTGTTCTTTTTTGGTTAGTTGCTTGTTAGGACATTATACCCACCTTGGTAGAACAAGATACAAAAATAGGAAAAGGAACTTCTCTGTGCTAGCTCAATGATAGAATAATCTGGGTAGGATGCTCTAACTTTTGTGGCACCTAAGAGTGTAACTTGTCTCAGTAACAGTTAGCTTGTACAAACAAGGTCCTTATATTTGCTAGAACAAAGGTGCTTTGCAAAAACTTAGTTTGCTTGGATTGAATCTAGTCAGGATAAAGAGTAACATTCTAGATAGATTTTTTTAACATCCATAAACTTAAGCCTTTGAGTTTCCACGAACTGACAGTTTGTTCTAATAACTGAGATAACTTGTTTTAACATTGTGCTTAAGCTTAGCTTCTAGAATTTTGATAAGGGGTTAATGTTTGACCAAGGTCCCCACCTTGTTCCACCAACATGATCCAACATTTAGAGATGCATTTAATGGCTAACTGGGTTGTTCAACCATCCTACCAGGCTTGTTCTAACAAGCATTGACATGCATTTAATGCTGTAAGTAAACTATACATTCAACTTAGTAATGGCTAGTTCTTATCTCTAACAATTAGATTTGGCTAAAATATATAAATAGGACCTCATTTAATGTGATAGGTAAGAACATTAAGTGAGAGTGTATAGAAACTTTGTTGAAATTTTTATTATTCTCATTCAAAGCTCCTTCTACCTCTTTTAGAGAGTCATTAGCTGAACTTTATTGCTTAATCCATTCTTGTTTGAGAGTTCACTTGTTGTATACATTCTCTCTACTTTGGGTAGAAGAGTCTTAGTGTGGAAAAATACTAGGGAAATTGTAAACACACTTGTAATGGTGTGAAAAGAGAGATTTCTAGCTCTAGAGTGAGCTTGTTGCTATACTATGGTTTTTGCAAGAACTTACTTGGATCTTACAAGGATAATGAGCAAATCTCAAATTTATTTATTGCTTCTTTTAGTGAAATGTTAATGTTATTTTTTTCCCCTTTATGATGTTCTAGAATGTGTTTATATCTTAGATCATATTAACAATCTCATATGCATGTGTTTGAAGTTGTTCTCTTTAGTATGAAATTTTTAGTTGTCTTTGTCTTGAGAATGTTGAGATTAATGTGTGGTCATATAAAATTGGATAAGATACGAAATAATTATATATAAAGGAAAGTCAGAGTAGCATCTATCGAAGAGAAAATAGTAAAAAATCATTTAAGGTGATTTGGGCATGCATAAAGAAGAGAGCAAGAGGAGCTAGTGACGAAAGTTGATCAAATGACTTGAAGCTCTATCAAAAGGTGTAGAGGAAGACTAAAAAGGACACGAAAAGAAGTTATAAGAAATGACCCCTTAATAAATGATATATATGAGGAGATAATGTTTGATAGAACCTATTGGCGTAGTATGATCCATGTAGTCTACCCCATATTAATGGAATAAGGCTAATGTTGTTGTTATTGTTGTCTGTCTTGAGGTAGACATGTCATGTTTCCAAGGGTTATTTTTCTATCTTGAGATAGCTTCTTTGTTGCTTCACAACTTTTGCATATATCATATCAGTCCTCTTGAGCATGAGATTTGTAAGTTGATTGATTTGAATGTATTCTTTATTGCATTCTCGATTGAATATTATTTTTTATATAATGCCTCCTCTGGAACTTCCACAAGATTGCTTGCAGTTGGGAGTTGCAGTAATTTGTCATGACCATGTTTCTAACCAGTAATTTTTGTTTAGGTTGTTCTTGTTGGTGACCATTGTCAGCTCGGTCCAGTCATTATGTGCTAGAAAGTAGCTCATGTAGGCCTTGCACAATCACTTTTTGAATGCCTTGTCCTACTTGGTTACTATACACAGATGAAATAGTATTGGAAGGAGTTACAGTATTTATAGTTTTTTTTTTTGCTAGTTTAAACTTATTTCATGATAGTAATTTTGAGAAATTGTTTAGATATTATTTATAGTGTTGAAAGATTATTTAGAAATTTTTTTATAGTTTGTAGTGTAAAGGGATGACATGTATTGTAAATTGTAAGATATAATATATTAATAATATTATTATTGAATTGAAATTCTAGATGTGTTGTATTGGTTGTTGGAATTGATCTAGCTTTGTTGTATAATGTTCTAGATAGATAAACTAAAAAGCAGAATTTTTTTTAGAAAAAAATCTTTTTATGGCTATTCTTTGAAAAATTGACATAGAAAGGCCCCTTTTTACTGCCATTATTTTAAAAGCAGCCATAGAAAGGGTTACTTTCTATGGTTGGTTTTGATAAAATAGCCACAAAAAGTAGCACTTTCTATGGCTATTTGTGAAATAACAGCTGCAAAAAGTTGCAAACTTTTTATGACTATTTTTTAATGGACGTAAAATATTGTATTTTTTATGTCTGTAGCTTCTACATCATTTTTAGAACAACCATAAAAAGGTCAATATAACAGACATAAAATGGTATTTTCTACATATCACATGTTCCATTCTCTGCCTTATGTCCCTTCTTACCTCTTAGCGAAAGAGATTCAAAATAAAATAAAGTTACAATTTGACTCAATTGGTATTTGAATGCAGAGAAAGTCAAGGACTTTTGGCACAATATATGTAAGTCAGACTTCGGTTGTTAGCTAGCTTTGTTCTATATGGTATTGATATGGTTTTGGTTTTACTTTGATATTTTGAAATATGTATCGAAATGCTTTCTATATATTCTATCACATTGAGTTTTTTAATTTGTTGGTTCATTTGCTTTGTGTTTAATGTAGGAATTGTCGTGCTAAGGATCAATGTTTTTGTGATTGGACCGGACTGGACGGTCACACCAACTCGACCATTGCTCAAACAGCTTTTTAGCTTATCTGCATAGTTGAGCCATTCAGAAGGTTGAGTCGATATGAATCGGCTTTTGAGTTGGGAGCTAAAGTGGCTTTTCATAAACTAGCCAGCTATATGTTTTACCCCATTTTTTATTTTTTATTTAAATTTAAATCATTAAATCATTATAATATTCTATAATTGTATTATTATAATAATATAAAATTTATAGATAAACAAAATAAAAGTGAAATAAAAAGAAAATATAACCTAATTGAAACAAAATCCCCAAATTTGCAAATCAAAACCTTTGCTCTCCTCTGTCTTCATTACCTTTTATGCTTCAAGTTTCAGCTCAACTCAACTCTCTCTATTGCCTTATTTCGTCGCTCCAAGCCTCTATATACATATATGTATATATTATTAGAGTATTCATGAATGTTTGACAATTTGATATTTTTATTTCTTATACATATATTATTTTACATATGATATTATTTTTATGTAATTATTACATCACCTGTTCGACCGCTGGTCCAAGTGGTTAAATCACAAAATTCTTGACTTGGAGGTATTTCCGGTTCTATGTCCGATCAAATTTTTAAAACATTGTTGTGAAAAATGTTTGCTACAATTCAAATTAGGTTGTGTTGGATTAGTGTTAACTGTCTAGGAAATATTTGTGAGGCTGTAATTTTTGAGATGATGTAGTGTTTTAGGGTTCATGTATTGTTTTGGTATTTCAATAATTTGCTGCTTTTGTAAGTAGTACAAGTGTTGCCAACACAACCAAAATGGTCAATGTTTGTAATGTGATTCTTTCCATTAATGAAATAGGTTCTTCATTTTTTTTATGAACAAAATGGGAAGAAGGGAAGGCACTCCCAATTCCTGCCAGGGCTCAAAATTCTAGGGGGTCTGTCCTGTATCTTCAACTGCCACTAATGACCCAAACCCCTTGAGCCTTGAGATCAGATTAGCTGCTAGACCACTAGTAAATACAGGCTTTAACCAAGTTCACGACCTATTAGGGGAGGGTTCTTCAATTATTGTTGGTGTTGGATACCTGAATTGAAAATTTGTCTCGTCCTAAAGCATATGAAGTGCAAAATACAGAAATAACCAATAGCTCAAAATTCTGGCCTTTGATTTTAAACAAACAATTAAGTGTCTGTTTGGTTCTCCTTTTTGGAAAAGAAACCATGGTTTTCAATCATTATTTTTTAAAAGATATATTTGGCCAAACACAAATTGCCTTTTTGAAATATAAAAAGTGGGTTAAACTGTGATTTTGGAAAAGGAGGGAAAAAGTTACTTTTCTTTTAACAAAACGTGGGTTTTGGAAAAGGAAAAACAAGTTTACTCTATATTATATATTTAAAAGTACTTTTAACCCTTATCATCTAAATAGATTTTTTGTCAAACTTACTTTTACAAAAAGAATATCTAAACATAACAACTTACAATAAACTTACTTTATCTAAACTTCATTTTTACAAACTTCATTTATCTTAATTTAATTTTACAAAACTGATAACCGAATGGACCCTAAGTCTTGCACAAGCTCTTGGGGGGAAATCAAAAAGATTTATTTTGTATGATCATAACTTTTACCCTATACTTGGAGAGAAAATGGAGAGAAGAGAAAAGTTAGGAGAGAGATTTTCTCTCTTTATGTTTAGCTAAAAAGGAGGAAGCATTTGTTATCAAATTTATAGGATATAAGATTTATTTATAACCTATTCCAAGGACAAATTTAAGTCATAATTTTCTCAGATATTTCAAAATTAATGAGGCCTAATTTTATCAACATCATCCCCTCTCAAATTTGATTCTATAACCCTTCATGCTAAGCTCTTGTATAGACGTTTTTCACCCCCTAATAGATGTACTCTAAGTGAACTGCTAATAGAAAAACAATATTACTTCCTAGAAAATTTGGTGAATATGAAGAACAAAAGAAAAAGATAAAAAGAACCGTGATAAAGAACTCAAGATTCACACAAGAAGATTCCTATAAAAATTAGAACCTTAGACAATTTGTCACCAACAAAAACAACACAAAATATGATAGGAGAACCTGGAAATACTCCGTTTGGTTCAAGGGATTTTGGAGGGGAGGAAGAATTTTTATCTTATTTTTTTTCAAACTAAATAAGGGAGAATGAGTATTTTCACTCCTATCTCTTCCACTTTTTCTTGTTTAAGGATGAGAGGAAAAATACTCGCTTCTCTCATTTGATTTGAGAAAAAAATAAGATGGAAAATTTTTCTTCTCTTCCAAAATCTGTCAAACCAAACAGAACTTTAAAGGACGTGTTATAGATTTGGGTGCATAGAAGAGCTTGTCCATGATGGAAAGGAACCTCTTCTTCGAATCTTGTGCCATATTCATTTTCTATTCATTTGGGAGATTTTTAATCCCAGTTGGCACTGATGAATCCTCTGTTAGCAAGGCTGACTTCCCAAGAGGGGGGGTGAATTGGGAAGATTGAAAATTTTCTGCACAAGGTGAGGTAAGTGGAGATATCACAGTATAATGAAAATAATGCGTAAAACAGAGCAAGCTGAAAAGTGAAGATAGGGAGAAGAAAACTCAGTAATTTATCCTGGTTCAGTCTTTCCACTTGACCTACATCCAGTCCCCAAGACACCTCTTGAGATTTATCCACTATACAGCAAGAATTTCAATGGGCTTCTTGCTAAGGCCACAGTACAACGAGTATGCTCTGTTTCTGAGCTCTCTCAAACTCTCCAAGCACTTTCACTGTGTGCTTCTCAATCCCCTTGTGAATACCCCTCACAAGTAAATCTATCTTCCAGATGAAGAGTAGATTGATTACAATGAAATAACTCTCTTGAAAAGAGTAGATATGAAAGTTTAAGTACAAGTTTAGAAGTTGAGAGGGTAAAAGCTTTTGAGAAGAAGATTTAGCAGAAATTCGGTATATACAAGTTTGATTTGTTACCCACAACTTCAAATGATGTTGTATTTATAGATTTAGGTCTCAAATATCCGTTAGAGACTAAATCTATCCGTTGGGGAAGTTATCCAACGGTTACTCTGAAAAACTATCCGTTTACCAACCGCATTTAATGTTTCTGACATACTGAAATTCGAATTTTGGTTGGCCAACAGACGAATTTCGAGGGAATCGAAGGTTAAAGCTTCCAACGTTAAAATGCGAAGTTCGTCTGTCCATAGAGTGAAATTCGAATTTTGAAACTTATAAAATATTTTCACAATGTGACATACGAATTTTTAAGAAGAAAGTTTTTCTGTTAAGTGTGAACAGTGTTTTCAATTTGCTACAGTGCCCTCAAAATTCGAATTTTGAAAGTCCAAAATTCGTCTGTCCATAGAACGTCCAAACAGGCACAGTAGTTCACTTTCTTTGAAATTCGAATTTTGACAGAGTGAAATTCGTCTGTCAGAGACCAGTTTTGAGACTTAAATCATTCTTGATCTCAGATGAACTTTATCAAACTTTCAGACGAATTTCTTCTATTTTCTCAAGTTTTGTTTTGTCTGAAATTCGAATTTTTAAAGAGTGAAATTCGAATGTCACAAAGTAGCTTCTTTTGACTCAGATGAAAATTCGAATGTTGCCAAGTTAAAGTTCGTCTGTCAGAGAGCATTTTTCAAACTTAGTTTCTTTTTGATTTCAGATAAACTTTAGCAAAGTTTCAGACGAATTTCTTTGGTTTTCATAAATTGAATTTTGTCTGAAATTCGAATTTTGAAACTGTGAAGTTCGTCTGTCACCAGAAAGGCTTCTTTCAGACTAGATGAAAATTCGAATTTTGAACCACCAAAATTCGTCTGACAGAGAGCCATCTCTTCAGACTTAATCAGTTTTAGCTCGAAATTCGAATTTCCAAAGGCAAAGTTCGAATTTCTAACTTGACAGTTTAGTTTAAACTTTTAACCTTCGTCTGTTTGTGGATGTTTTTCAAATATTCAAGGATTTAACATAAAATCAAAGTTTGAAAACATCTTTTCTTCAAATCAAAACTTTTTACCCAATCATAACAAAAACTAAAGATCCTACAAGAGATCTAACAGCAAATACTCAGAAAATCTTCACTTGGAACAGCTTTGATCTCCTTTGATATCTTCAATCCAAGATCTTGAGTGTTGGTTTAAAATCATCAAAACTCTTTCATCAACATTCTCCCCCTTTTTGATGATGACAAAATAACTCACAAACTGGATTAGTACTTGGGTTTGCTTTCATAAGCTCCCCCTCAACATATGCATAAGATATCAAAATAACAGATTAAGTGAAGAGATTTAACGCCCAAAATATTGCAATCAAGAACATACTATATATCACCAAACTATTGTAATACAAATTCCAATTAAAGAGTAGTTCTTAAAATCAAACAACCAAATACAAAACACCCAAATAAAACAAGATACAACAAGAATAATCAGCCTAAGATCTAAGTCATCACTTCTTCTTTGGCTTCTTGCTGTAAGTCTTTCCTTTTCCAGATGGCTCAGCAGATTTTCCAGCTTGCTTGGTCCCAGTTTGCTTCCCGGTTTGCTTTATCTTCTCCCCCTTTTTAGCATCATCAGGAAGTCCAACAAAATCCATTGGAGGAGGTATCTGAGTGATAGGAACAGCACGAAGGGGGACAGGAGCAAAAGGAATCTCTGGCTGAACTGGTGCAGGGGGCTCAGCAGGCTCTTCATCAGAATCATCAGAGACCTCAAGCAGTTCTTGCATTTCCTGCCTGGAAAGAGCTAGCCGAGCTCTCTGTTCTTCTGACAGCCCATAATTAGCAAGAGAAGGAGAGGCTGGTGCAGGAGGAGAAAACATTTCTTCAAGCCTTCTCCTTTGAGCTAGCAGAAGGGCATTGTGAGCAATAGCAGCAAAATCAATAACAGGCACAATGCTCCTTTCCTTATTGAGTGTAGATTGCAGAAATGGTGAAGCAGAAATGGATGCCACCAGCTGCTCAACTTGCTCAGACTCTTGGGTGGAAAGAATAGAGTCCTGAGCAACTGCTTCACTCTTCTCAATGGGGCTTGTTTCCTGCAGACCCTCTTCCTCCATGCCATAGTCCAAGGGTGGACCAGGACTTGGTGTTTTCATAGCACCATCACCATCCATATCAGTATCATGGTCAGAGGAGGCAATCTCAAAGGGACTTGGAGGCACAGGGGATGGAGACAGAGTAGGCTCAGGGACACCAGGCTGAGGTGGAGCTGAAGTGGTAGGAATTGCATTTCTTATCTCTTCATATGCATCAGCCACCACCTTCATATTCACTGCCAACTGATGGATCTGATCTTGTAGATGAGCAAATTTGGCATTTTGCTCATCTTTAATGCTGAGAATGAGTGTTGACAGACTGTCAAACAACTCAGTGATCTTAGTTGGCTTGGCTCATGAGGAGGGAGTGGAAGGAGGGTGAGTAGGCCTGGAGGGAGATGGAATTGTCTGGGAAGGCTGAGGTAAGGATCTTTCAGGGGCCTCAGAAGTGCCTTCTTGTTGGAGGGATGCATCAGGGACAAAGAACAGGTCTTCAGTTTTTCTTGCTCCCTTTCCAACCCATCGTCCTTCATCTTTCTCAATGCCCATTCTTTGCAGTTCCTCCTCCTTGAATGCCTCAGTGAGTTTCCCTTTCCCTTTCTCAATGTGCTGAATCCTAGCATGCTGCAGGATTCTTGAAACAATTGCAGCATAGGGGAGTGTGGAATCTTTCCTCTGATCCCTTGCCTTTATCATACGCTGGAGAATGATATGACCCATATTGATCAGCTTTCCACGTATGATGGCAGTCATTACATGAGCCTCTGCCCTTGTTATCAAATTGAAGCTTCCACCCTTGTTGAATATGATCCTGGACACTATGTAGTGCAAGATCCTTACTTGTACACTGAGGTCTGTGGGCTTCAACAAATTTATTGTGGGCCTATTCTCCCTTCTTCTGAATAAGGTGTCCAAGATAGTGCTCTCCTTGTAGTACAGAAAGGATCCACCTTCTTCATCTGCTGTGCTTGCCTCATCCATATACCCAGAGGCTGTTAAGTCAACTTTTAGCCCATCTTGTCCTGGGATTTCCAATACCTCATTGAAGGTTTCATCAGCAAGCCAAATGGTCCTTGATCTCAAGGTGACCTCCCATTTCCTCTTCTTGCTGTTATACATAAGAGACGCATACCAAGTCTTCACTACTTCATCATCATATCTTTCAGCAATTTCCAACAAATTTTTATATCTTAACAACCATATAGCAGCATCAAAATTGTTGGAAATCAGAAATTGTTCCACATTCACACAATGAGGCTTGATTACCTTTTTGTTGGAAAACTTGGTAGTGTACTCTTCTTGAATCTCAGGAGTGCTCCATAGTGGTAGTGTAGTCAATTCAAACTCTCCAGATTCAGTACTGGAAGAGGCAGAAGAGGCAGCAGCAGGAGCAGACGGTTCTGCACTTTTTGAAGAGGAGGGGCCAGATTTCTGGGATTCTGCTTTGGATGAAGATTTCTGGCGTTTAGAGGGAGTAGCTTTACTGGGTTCGGCTTTTCTCTTTGATTTCTCTCCTTCTTTGGTAGCATATTGTGATTTAACATTCCTTTTCGGACGGGCCACAGCTTTTCCTGTTCCAGGAATTTTAACTCTTGCCATTTCTCGGTTGAATGAAGCAGAATGAGGCTGAGAATGGGTTTATATGATGCGAAAGGAAGTTTAATCGGTGGAAAAAGACGGTTTTTGGACAGAAGTTAAGAGGATTGAAGAGAGAATCAGAACAGACTTAGAGAGGTTACAAATAGGGTTGCGTCTGTTCTGTGGAAAACTGACGCATTTAACGTGTGTAACCGTCTGACAGACGAATTTTGAGAGGTCAAAATTCGAACTTCGGGCAGTTACAAGTTAAACCGTTCAGCACAGCTTACTGACAGACGAATTTTCATCTTGAAAGTTCGTCTGACAGTGGCTTGAAACAAACAATACAAGCACATCAGACGAATTTTGTTCCAACAAAATTCGAATGTTGAAAAGAAAAAAAGCAGACAATAATCAAATCAACAGTCAATAGACGAATTAAGCATTCAGAACTTCATCTTTCAGTGATACAACCAACAAGAACATAAGTCAACAGACGAATTTTGAACTGAAACTTCGAATTTTTCAACTTTTATAAATATTGTCCAACATTAGTATGTTAAGAAGTAATAATGCGTATAGCAGTGATGGACAATCATAACTTTGAAATTTTTTGTTTTTGAAAATTCGAACTTTCAAGCTTCAACAGACGAATTTCGAGGCATTACCGAGAACTGTTCAAGGCATAACAGACCAAAGTTCGTCTGTTGATCAACCAAAATTCAAATGTTGACCATGTTGATCAGTTCAAAAACACAGATTATCAATGAAATTCATCTAGCAATCAAACATCATACAAATTTCAACTTTAAAAACTTACAGAATGGATCCAGAACTCAGAATAATTATCATTCTCTTCATTTTCTGGTTGTTCCAATCTGGAGTGCTCCAATCTTTCAAACTTTTAGCCATTGATTTTCACAAGGAGCACTTGAAACTATACTAAAACATACTCCGATGCTCAAGTTAGAATTTATTCTAATATTAAAAGTTCTAAAGACAGACTTGCACAGAAATGACTTACAATTCATTGGGATTTACCATTCCCAATTCTCTCCTTATTTTGCAGTGTCTATCTTCTGATAGAGGCTTTGTGAGTATATCAGCAACTTGATCCTCTGTTGGGATGTACTCCAATCTAACTTCTCCTTTCAGAACGTGATCTCTTATGAAGTGGTGCCTAACTTCAATATGTTTAGTCCTCGAATGCATGACAGGATTCTTGGTGATATTTATAGCACTTTGGTTGTCACACATGATTGGTGTCTCTTTCATTTTAACCTCAAGATCTTCAAGCTGCTGTTTCATCCAGATGACTTGGGCACAACAGCTTCCAGCTGCAACATACTCAGCTTCTGCAGTGGATAAGGCCACACTGTTTTGCTTTTTGCTGAACCATGAGACCAGGGATCCTCCAAGAAACTGACAGGTTCCACTTGTGCTTTTTCTGTCAGTTTTGGATCCTGCAAAATCAGCATCAGTGTATCCTTTGAGATCTTCTCCATTGCCTTTTGGATACCAAAGACCCATCTGTGATGTTCCAATAAGATATCTAAAAATTCTTTTCACAGCTGTTGCATGGGTTTCTTTGGGGCATGATTGGAACCTTGCACACATGCAGACACTGAACATAATGTCAGGTCTGCTGGCAGTTAGGTACAGCAGAGATCCGATCATTCTTCTGTACTGAGTAATGTCAAACATCTTCCCATTCTCATCCATGTCCAGTTTGGTTGCAGTAGCCATAGGTGTTCCCATTGGCTTGGCATTCTCCATACCAAACTTCTTTAACAGCTCCTTTAGATACTTGGATTGACTGAGGAAGATACCATCATTTAGCTGTCTGATTTGCAATCCAAGGAAGAAATTGAGTTCACCCATCATAGACATCTCGAATTCTCCCTGCATTAACTTAGAAAATTCCTTGCAAAGAACCTCATTAGTAGCACCAAAAATAATATCATCAACATAGATTTGAACAATTAGTAAATCTTTATTTTCTTTCTTAGTAAATAAGGTTGTGTCAACTTTGCCTCTGTTAAACCCCTTTTCAGTTAGAAAATTGCTCAGTCTCTCATACCATGCTCTAGGGGCCTGTTTTAAACCATAGAGAGCTTTCTTCAGTTTATAAACATGGTTTGATTTTGTAGAGTCCTCAAAACCTGGAGGTTGATCAACATAAACCTCTTCCATGATATATCCATTCAGAAAAGCACTTTTTACATCCATTTGATATAATAAAATATTTTTCATGCATGCATATGCCAGTAGTATTCTTATAGCTTCTAATCTAGCTACTGGTGCAAAAGTTTCTTCAAAATCAATACCTTCTTCTTGATTATACCCTTTAGCAACTAGTCTAGCTTTATTTCTGATTATTGTTCCAGATTCATCAAGTTTATTTCTGAAAACCCATTTGGTACCAATAACAGGATGATTTTTGGGTCTAGACACTAAATCCCAAACTTGATTTCTTTCAAATTGATTTAATTCATCTTGCATAGCCAAAGTCCAGTAATCATCAGTTAAGGCCTCTTCAGTACATTTGGGTTCTATTTGTGAAATGAAAGCACAGTTGAGCATCTGTTCTCTTAACTGTTTTCTGGTTTTGACTCTCTCTAGAACATTCCCTATTACTTGATCAACAGGATGATTCCTTTGATATCTCCAAGCTCTAGGAAGTTCTTGAGATGTTTCCTCATTGTTTTCTTCATCAAACTCTTGCTCCTGGATATCTTCCTCTATATTAACAGATTCAGATATCTTTGGAGGTTCAGTTTTACTCTTATCAGAAATTCCTAGTTTTTCAAAATTGAAAGTAAGATCATCCTCATTGATAGTATGTTTTGAAACAGTTTCATTTTCAATGAAAACCACATGTACAGATTCTTCTATTACATTTGATCTTTTATTATAAATTCTATATGCCTTACTCCTACTTGAATAACCCAGAAATATACCTTCATCGGATTTGGCATCAAATTTACCTAGATTTTCTTTACCATTGTTGTGAATGAAGCATTTGCACCCGAACACATGGAGGTGTGACAGATTTGGCTTTCTTCCCTTGTACAGTTCATATGGAGTCTTCCCAAGGATTGGTCTGATGTAAGCTCTGTTTATGATGTAACTTGCTGTATTTACTGCATCAGCCCAGAATACTTGGGAGAGTTCCTTCTCATTTAGCATAGCTCTGGCCATCTCCCCAATAGTTCTATTCTTCCTTTCTACTACTCCATTTTGTTGAGGAGTCCTTGGTGCTGAGAAGTTGTGATCAATCCCATGCTCATTGCAGTACTCCAGGAAGTATGCATTTTCAAATTCTCCTCCATGGTCTGACCTGATAAACACAATAGAAATACCTTTCTCATTTTGCACTTTCTTGGCTAAGGTTGCAAATGCATCAAAGGTATCACTTTTGGAGGAAAGAAATAATGTCCAAGTAAATCTAGAATAATCATCAACAATTACAAGCACATACAGATTACCACCAAGACTTTTCACCCTAGATGGTCCAATTAAGTCCATATGCAACAATTCAAGTGGTCTAGTTGTGGTAACTACATTTTTAGATTTAAATGATGATTTGGTTTGTTTTCCTCTTAAGCATGCATCACATTCTTTATCCTTTTCAAAAGATATTTTTGGTAGACCAATTACTAGCTCATTTTTAATCAGTTTAGACAGTTGATTCATGTTCACATGAGCTAATCTTCTATGCCATAGCCAACTATCATTATTCTGACTAATTAAGCATACAGAATCTAAGGGAGGAAGTTCATCAAGATCAATAGTATAGCAGTTACCATCCCTTTGAGCTTTGAGGATAACTTTGTGATCACTTTTTCTGATGACCAGGCAAAACTTTGAGTCAAACAGCACCCAATTTCCTTTGTCACAGGTCTGACTCACGCTTAGCAGGTTGTGGTTGAGTCCAATCACAAACAGCACCTCTTCAATGGATGTTTCTGGATTTTTACCCACAATTCCAATACCAATGATTTTGCCATATTGGTCACCTCCAAAGGTCACCTTTCCTCCCTTCTTGTCTCTCAGGGTGATGAACTTCTCCTTGTCACCTGTCATGTGACTTGAGCAGGCACTGTCCATATACCATTTGTTGCTTTTCTTAGCTTTGAGACAGACCTGCAAAACAATGTTTACGTTTTTCTTTTAGGTACCCAAATTTGCTTGGGTCCTTTTAGGTCAGTATATTTTTCCCTAGATGCAGATGCAACTTTGGGAACCCATTCAACTTTCCTGCCAAGCCCATTTTTCTTCAAGGCACAAGAACTGGAAATATGTCCCTTTTTGTTGCAGAAATGACAGGTAGTGAAAGGACTGCTAGATTGAGATGCAGGAAGAAAACAGTGCAGATAATACTTTTGTCTAGCATGCCTTGGTTGATCATATGTTTCAATGTGATGTAATGCATTAGTTTTCTTTTTATTGTTCTCAGCATGCACAAAATGTCTCATATAAGCATTCTGATTTTTCTTCCTAATCTTTTCCTTGACAGCACATGGATCATAGCCAAGACCAGCTTTGCCTTGTGATATTCTTTGGCTCCCCATTAATGCAAACAACATGTCTTTGCCTCTAGTGAGCCTAGACATGCTTTTAACTAAATAGTCATTAGTTTGCTTGAGTTCAATGCATGAAGTGCAACAAACAGATTCAGTAGTGGGCAAAGAGGCAATTTCAGAAACTATGCTTTGGGATTCCAGCTTATTTATCCTTTTCTTTGCCAATTTCAGTTCTTTAGCAACTTTAATGAATTCATCATGAAGCTCATGAAATGCATCTTGTAATTCAGAATAGGAAGGTTCAGATTCATATACCTCTTCTTCCTGATCACTGCTGCATGAGGGTAAGACTTCTTCTGAGGCAAGTGCCATTAAACAAATGTTGGCAACCTCATCCTCATCTTCTTCTTCCTCATCTGAGCTGTTGCCCCATATGGATGAGATATAGGCTTTCTTCTTCTTCCCTTTGTCTGCAGCTTTCTTTTCTTTTTCCTGCTTCTTAATGAATTGGGGACAGTCCCACTTAATGTGTCCCTGCTTCTTGCACTCATAGCAAGTTACAGGTTCTTTTGCCTCTTTCTTGCTTTCTCCAATTACTCCTTTCTTGAAGAATCTCTTGCTCTTCTTCTTGCTGTAGAATCTTCCGAATTTTCTGACCATCATAGCCAGAGTTTCCTCATTCAGCTCATCTCCTTCATCAGATTCTTCTTCCTTTTCATCAGCAGCTTTGAGGGCAAGGCCTTTCTTCTTTCTGTCCAGCCCAGCTTCCTTGAGTGCTTTGATCTTTCCTTCATATTCCTCAAGGCTGCCGAAGAGAGCTGTGACAGAAGCCATTGATTCTCCTCTGGCCTCTTCTATAGCTGTCACCTTGGGCTGCCATTCCAGAGGTAGAGCTCTGAGTATTTTTCTCACTTTCTCAGACTGTGTGTATTCTTTTCCCAGGCTCTTCAGTTGATTCACAATAAGAGTGAATCTCTTTTGGAGCTCCTTTATAGTTTCTCCTTCAGCCATTCTGAAGCTTTCATACTCCCCAATGCACGTGTTCAGTTTGTTTTCCCTGACTCCAGAAGTTCCTTCATGTGCAATCTGTAGAGTATCCCACATTTCTTTTGCAGTAGAGCATTGTGAGACTCTGTAGAATTCATCCTGGTTAAGGGCACTGACCAAACAATGCTTTGCTTTGAAGTTCAGTAGAACTCTCCTTCTGTCTTCATCATTCCACTCTGCTTCCAGCTTCTCTTTGTGTCTTCCATCTTCTGTTTGAGCCATTGGAACGAAATCTCCTTTTTCAATCACTGACCAGATGTCAAGGTCAATTGATTGAAGGTAGATCTGCATCCTCATCTTCCAATATCCATAATGCTCTCCACTGAAGCCTGGTGGTCTGTTAGTGTTGTTTCCTTCAGGAAGTATACTCTCTCCAAAGCCAGCCATTTTAATTCCCGGACTGTGAGTTCCTTTGAATGGGAATCCGGGCTCTGATACCACTTGTTAGCAAGGCTGACTTCCCAAGAGGGGGGGTGAATTGGGAAGATTGAAAATTTTCTGCACAAGGTGAGGTAAGTGGAGATATCACAGTATAATGAAAATAATGCGTAAAACAGAGCAAGCTGAAAAGTGAAGATAGGGAGAAGAAAACTCAGTAATTTATCCTGGTTCAGTCTTTCCACTTGACCTACATCCAGTCCCCAAGACACCTCTTGAGATTTATCCACTATACAGCAAGAATTTCAATGGGCTTCTTGCTAAGGCCACAGTACAACGAGTATGCTCTGTTTCTGAGCTCTCTCAAACTCTCCAAGCACTTTCACTGTGTGCTTCTCAATCCCCTTGTGAATACCCCTCACAAGTAAATCTATCTTCCAGATGAAGAGTAGATTGATTACAATGAAATAACTCTCTTGAAAAGAGTAGATATGAAAGTTTAAGTACAAGTTTAGAAGTTGAGAGGGTAAAAGCTTTTGAGAAGAAGATTTAGCAGAAATTCGGTATATACAAGTTTGATTTGTTACCCACAACTTCAAATGATGTTGTATTTATAGATTTAGGTCTCAAATATCCGTTAGAGACTAAATCTATCCGTTGGGGAAGTTATCCAACGGTTACTCTGAAAAACTATCCGTTTACCAACCGCATTTAATGTTTCTGACATACTGAAATTCGAATTTTGGTTGGCCAACAGACGAATTTCGAGGGAATCGAAGGTTAAAGCTTCCAACGTTAAAATGCGAAGTTCGTCTGTCCATAGAGTGAAATTCGAATTTTGAAACTTATAAAATATTTTCACAATGTGACATACGAATTTTTAAGAAGAAAGTTTTTCTGTTAAGTGTGAACAGTGTTTTCAATTTGCTACAGTGCCCTCGAAATTCGAATTTTGAAAGTCCAAAATTCGTCTGTCCATAGAACGTCCAAACAGGCACAGTAGTTCACTTTCTTTGAAATTCGAATTTTGACAGAGTGAAATTCGTCTGTCAGAGACCAGTTTTGAGACTTAAATCATTCTTGATCTCAGATGAACTTTATCAAACTTTCAGACGAATTTCTTCTATTTTCTCAAGTTTTGTTTTGTTTGAAATTCGAATTTTTAAAGAGTGAAATTCGAATGTCACAAAGTAGCTTCTTTTGACTCAGATGAAAATTCGAATGTTGCCAAGTTAAAGTTCGTCTGTCAGAGAGCATTTTTCAAACTTAGTTTCTTTTTGATTTCAGATAAACTTTAGCAAAGTTTCAGACGAATTTCTTTGGTTTTCATAAATTGAATTTTGTCTGAAATTCAAATTTTGAAACTGTGAAGTTCGTCTGTCACCAGAAAGGCTTCTTTCAGACTAGATGAAAATTCGAATTTTGAACCACCAAAATTCGTCTGACAGAGAGCCATCTCTTCAGACTTAATCAGTTTTAGCTCGAAATTCGAATTTCCAAAGGCAAAGTTCGAATTTCTAACTTGACAGTTTAGTTTAAACTTTTAACCTTCGTCTGTTTGTGGATGTTTTTCAAATATTCAAGGATTTAACATAAAATCAAAGTTTGAAAACATCTTTTCTTCAAATCAAAACTTTTTACCCAATCATAACAAAAACTAAAGATCCTACAAGAGATCTAACAGCAAATACTCAGAAAATCTTCACTTGGAACAGCTTTGATCTCCTTTGATATCTTCAATCCAAGATCTTGAGTGTTGGTTTAAAATCATCAAAACTCTTTCATCAACATCCTCCACATAAGCCACGATTTGCAACTCAGCAATATCTTAAGCCCATCAATGCCATGTAGGGTACAATCTCCCTTCAGTGCTCATCACTTCTGGACCGTCCAGATTGACTTGGAGGGTCCAGATTTAATTAAATTTTTTATTATATTTTTATTTTATTAGATATAGAATTTAAAATGGATATGATTTTATAAATATCACTTTTTAAAAAAATAATGTTATTATGTAGAAAAAATTAACATAAAAAACTATAAATTTGGACCATCATATTTGATTTGGACGGTCCAAATTTGATGAGCATATGGTGATCATCACTTCTGATGAGCACCAAAGGGAGATTCATGTAGGGCGAGTTAAGGACATTTTAATAACTTTTCGAAAGCATAAGGATCAACTGTGGCTGACGATGCAAACTGCAAGACCGACTTTCACTTTTAAATTGTAAGGACCTAATTGAAAGAAGTTTCAAACTATAGGGATGAAATACTACTCAAAAACATACTTTGAGCATAATGGCTCAGGAAAAAAATCTGAGCATGCCAATAATATTTATTCAAATAGGATGGAAGGGAAAGTACTCACTCCTCTTATTTGGTTTGAGGAAAAAAAAAGATATAAAATTTTTTCTCCCCTCCAAAATCTCTCAAACCAAATGGAGCCTAAAAAAACGTGTTGCAGATTTGGGTGTATAGAAGAGCTTGCCCATGATGGAAAGAAACCCCTTCTCCGAATCTCGCACCATATTCATTATCTACTGGATCAATTTATTAATAGATTTCATAGTCTCGGATTTTAATTGCATTTCTTAGCTTCAACTATCCCTGCGCACATGAATGTGTTCAATTTCTTCTTGGTTGAGACAGAACAGGACAACAAGGGCTATAGTTAGTGAGGCTGAGCTTTCAAGGCCGAATAATGGAGTGATGGTGGTGATGAACTGCAAGAAATTGTTTCTCATGGAAAAATCATAGAAAAAGAATGATACAAAGCTTGACTCTTGACTGAAGGAGATTCAAACACATAACCTGTCATTCCTATGTAATTTGTATACCGCACCAGTTAGGCTAATGCCTCAAGTTTACTAAGTGATGCAAATAAATAAATAAATATATATATACACACTTTTATCTTACATTAATAATATTCATATTATATATATACATTTAATTTAATATTATTGTAATATATATCTCACTTACATTATATATAATTCTTTTTCATATATTAATAATATATATTTTGCCTATATAAACTATATCGCAAACATTATATTATAATTTTTTCAATCACTTACTAAACTCATCATCATCTCTACAAGTTATATTACCCTCACTTGTAATAGTTGAACTTTCATACCTACATTTGATGCTTTCATTAAAAACTATTTTAGTTTCCTTCAAAATAATTAAGTTAATGTATCATAAATCTTATAAACACAGTATCCAAATTACTTAATTATATCTAAGTGATAAGAGATAATCTTTGATAAAATTATAAAAAATAAAATACCAATTTTAAAACAACACATATTTTTAAAACATCACATATTAAGTGGATTTAAAATTTTAATTTCAATTTTATAAATATGTGCAATATTTCTCAGGGATACAATCCATGAGAAACTGTATTTATTCTCATAGAAAAATCCTTGAGAAAATTTTCTCACCCATATTTCCCTGAGAAATTGGCTATGTTTCTCATGAAGAATGCCGTGAGAAATTTTTTTATTATTTCTCTCAACATCTCTCATGGAACTTTCCCTGAGAAATTGTTCTCACAGATTTATCCCTGTGAAATTGTAAACTTTCTCATGGGACAATCCATGAGAAATATTGGTGCCTCCTTCTCACTCTTCATGGCCACAAAAGCTGCCGTTTCTCACAGACAGGTTCATGAAAAACGATAAAATTTCCCATGGAAAAATTTGTGAGAAATTTTGGCGTCATTTCCTACCACAAAGTGGTATTTTTCTCACGGATTTTCTTATGAAATTTTTCTTGATTTATCTTTCCATCAAAAAGTTCCCTGAGAAATTTTATTTCCCATGAGAAATTTTTTAAAAAATTATTATCCCTGAGAAATTTTCCTGAAAAAATGTTTTTTTGTAGTATAATACAAACTAAGGGGTTAGTGACCCTAAAGTCACAATACACAACTTTTTTTTTTTTTTCAGAAAGTGGTTTATACCACGTCGTCAGCCTTGGAAAAGACACTTTAGCAATATAATGATCTTGCATGAATTTGATAATGCGGCGGCGGGGTGGGGAGGGGTGAGTGAAAGCTCACAACAAAAGATGGATAATGCGGTAGAAGAACAAGTAATTAATCCATTTAATGGGATGTTTCAAAATGAGATTATTTTTATATTATTATATTATACTTGAAAAGGTAATTAAATATTGTCAATTTTCTGTAAAAGAAAAGTTGTAAGAAACAGAGCACGATTAAAAATAAAGGCTTCAATGAGAGGCCTTTTGATAGTCCATGCAAGAAAGTTAAAAAGAAGGGGAGGAAGACATGCAAGGGCAGAGTGTAAGGGAATCTTCTTTAATGATATATGCTTGCCTGCACTGATACTATTTTTTAACCATGAACCAATAGATTTTTTTGTGTGTGTGTCTACTCTTGTATTCAAAGGAAAAAAAAAAGTTAAAAAGAAGGGGTGGAAGACATGCAAGGGCAGAGTGTAAGGGAATCTTCTTTAACGATATATGCTTGCCTGCACTGATACTATTTTTTAACCATGAACCAGTAGATTTTTGTGTTTACTCTTGTATTAAGGGGGAAAAAATAAAGTGCAAAAGGTCTTCTTTGGCCACGAGCCATACACGTGCTAGGAAGTAAAGTGTGCATGCAAATTGTTTCTTTTTATCTCTTTGAGATTATGTTTTATTGACAGTATTTTTTACCATATGCTTCCTCGTGTTTATAAGAGTTTTTTTTAGAATCTTTATTTATTTGGCTCAAAATATAAGAGGTAATGTATTTTTTAGTACAAATTTATTTTTTTATCCTTATTAATTATCGTTTTGTAAGTTGGAAAAATGAGAGAAAAAAGGATAAATTTTAAAACAATTTTTATTGATAATTAATAAAAGTAAAATTGGGATGTTGGGGGTTTTTTTAAATTTTAAGGTGTATAATTAAATTTTTCTTAATAAGTATGAAATAGATGAAAATCCCCTATAATATAAACCAGAAGAAGTATTTAAAATATAAATTTTATTTTAGAAGCTTTTTCTAATTCAAAATATAAGTCCAATTTAGATAATATATAAGATATTAAATATTTTTTTCCTAATTTACCCATATCTGTATTTAAATATGAGAGACAAAATTGATATGGGAATTGTTCTACCTACTTCATTTAATAAGGGTAATATTAAAAAATAGTATAATTTTTTGACAAATTTAATTAGTTAACCTACTTTTAACTCATTTCCTTGATTCTTGTAAAGTTAATCAAATATGGTTTATATTTTAAATTAGAAGAAATATAAAATAATATAGTGCTATTGAGTAAATATGATCTGGTTTGATCCAAATTAGTTTGGGTATTGATAAATTCTCTAGTTAAAATGGGATAGACCCAGTATACTGAATGAAAAAAAAAACAAAAGAAAACAATTATGGTTAGTAGTGATTGTAATTCTCATCACATGCTGCCCTCTATTTACTCTGATTAGTATTAACTATAACACTTATGAATGATATAGTTTTCTATATATTTTTTACTCCCTCAATTCCAAAATTTTTATTATTTAAGATTTTGACATAGATTAAAAAATTATTAATTATTATATATTAACAAAAATGCTCTCATTTAATTAATTTATACTGGTACTAAGAAAGAGAAAAAGAAAAGAGAATAATAATAAATAAATAAAAATATAATTAGAAAATGAAGCTTTAAAATTCTAAGACAACAAAAGTTGAGAATATGTTATATATTGATATATTGATTTTGAATCTAACTAGAAGTGAGTTTCATATATTGTAGAGAATTTGAGGCAAGTCACATTGTTAATTACTATATGACGTCTAATTTCCTCATAGATTTTATTATATACATATATATAAATATATATGATATATATGTATGTATGTATATTGCTGTTGATTAGGCTAAAAAATTAAAAAAGAAAAAAATAAAGTACCTATTGAAATGATACACTCTTGCAGTTTTGCATATGATTATTTTCCTTATCAAAATTAAAAAACTCACCAATTATAACTTATGCCCGGTGAGACTCTTTATCATAATGTTTTAAAGGAAAACACTTTCATACTTATATACTTCACGTACTTTATTTTCAATTGGCATTATTTATTCCATAATTTTTATTATTAATGCTGTTAATTTGTTTTTAAGTTTAAAATCCACTTATTCTGATTTGAATATTTAAATGTACGTTAAGTATATAATCTCAAGTAGCTAAGTCTTTCGTAATCATAAATCAATTTTGTCCCATGTCACATTTTTTCATTGGCTGAGAGCAACAAGATTTTAAGAGCTGTGGTTACTGCAATCACCAAAATTGCAAATTCCTTCAAAGTTAAGACAGTAAGAATTGAATGAGCAACATCCCAATCCTTAAAACTTAGACGCTCAAGTAAGTCTCAATAACATTGTTTGCAAGCTTCCTGTTTCATGCAGCGCAAGTTGATAAGGAAAGATTACAGTATCTACACTTTTTCCATTGCAAAATGATATGTTACACTCTAATTTCATTTGGTCGATTAACCAGAAACTTTAGATGACCAACCTTTGTGAAGCATTCATGTAAAAGAAAATTATCTTCTATACAAATACTTTGACAATGGGAACTTGAGGATCCTTGCAACCTGCACAGCAACATTTAGGAGATTTAGGAGGGATTAAAAAAGGCATAGTTCCTTAACGTTAATAAGTTGTTTCTTATATAAACAAGAACAAAGAATTTGGAAGAATAAAGAGGGAAATAAAAATGCTACCTTCAAAGCTAAGTCTTCAGATATAGTAGATCGATATCGAGTTGAGCCTTCTAATGGACAACTTCCTCCTTTGACGATAAAATTAGCATTGCAAAGACTGGATAGTTGGAAAAGAACATCGGACATTAGCCTACCATTGCCACCATGGATACCTAATCCATCGTTTCTTTGTTCCTCTTCATCAGAGGGATCTTCTGCAACTGACACAATACACTGGAAGATGGCTAACAACCTCTCTAGTGGAAAAGTTCCAGGTCCTTTCATTAGTAATTCCTCTTCTGCACTTTGTTTCTGTTCCTGCATTTTCGTAGAGGACCTATGTACAATAGAAACCTATCTTAGGCAACAAAAATAAACAAGCAGTCCCCGGAAGGTGTAAGAAATTAAATAAAATCAAAATGTGCTCTGGAACATCAATGACAAAAGAAATAACACATCCAATCAGATAATAGTTTGAGTCATAAACGTACAATTTACAAAGATAATCATGAAGAGAAAAATAAATTTAAACACCAAAGATGGCTTCACTATAATACATAAAATTCAGTCCATTACTAATCATGAAAGAAATATTAAAAGCTGCAACCTGAGTACCATATTCAACAAAAAAAAAATCATATGGATATTGATTAAATCCTTTGAAGCTTCAAAATCATCCTATTTGTTGTCAGTGCACAAATTAAAAATTGAAATGTCAGACTTACTTCCTCTTTCGCTTTCGATTATTTGAACCACCAGTAGAATCAAAAAGTGAGTCATCAATGGTAGCAGGGTTTCTGGAGGCGAGAAATGCTGAAATAAGGAGATATTTAGCACAAGTAGACATATGAAATTCTAGCTCTTGAATTTCTTCAGATTGCTCCAATTTCTTGGGATTCCCCTTCCGTTTCGTCTCTTTATGGATCTCAACTTCAAGTGAAGAAAGAGATGAAAACTTAAATATTTCATTCAAATAGGAACTGAAATGAGGCTTAAGATGGCTGAATAATCTTCTCTTCATGTCTTCCCTTGGAACAAGATCCTGACCACTTAAAGGTTCACAATATTTTTCAAATAGTGGCTTGAAGGCCGTAAACAATTCATCCACCTGCCTAGTAATTCTACAGAAAGGCCTCAGAACTACACTGTTCAAAAAGAAACAAAAGGTCTTCTTTAATACATGGAATCATGTAAAGTAAAAAAATTTAAAAAAAAAGTCATAACTTATCCAGGGTAAAAAATGTCATACTCCAGAAATGAAGAGTACAGCTTTTGATTTGCTTGGTTTCCCAAGAATATTTGACGAAGATCTTCCTCTGTGTAATCAGGAAAAAAGACGGGGACAGGTTCCACATAACCCATATTAGCATAATAGGTATCAGGGGAAGTATTGCTGATAAAAATCAAGCCCACCTCTGGCATATTTAGCAGATCATAGAGATTAAACAGGAAGGTTGATATCGTAGAACTTTTATCCCACTCCCTAACAAGATGAAAATTGTCGAATACCAAGTAAATCATATTTCCGATTCCCCTTGCTGCCATCTTATTTGAAGATCTCAATTTCTCTGAATTTTCCTTCAAATTATTTATAACATTGGTCAATGCTTCCCGATGAAAATTGATGAAGTCAGATGGTCTTTCACAGCGTTTTGCATTTGAATAACCATTGGCAGCACTTTTTCTATGAAGAAATAATGAATTTAAAATAGATTCAAACAAGATCCGCAGAGTATAGCATGTCCTACAACTTGAATAAACAAGAGGCCTGTTGAGATGCCTAAACAATTGAAGTATGATACTGGTTTTTCCAGTTGAAGCACCTCCATGCAAAAATAAAGGCAATATTGGTGAATTCAATGGTCCCAAAAGACGCACAAGCTCAAGAATTTGGCTACGTCTACCAGGAAAAGTAGATATTAAATCATCCAGACTAATGGGATCTCCTTCAACTAAAAGGCCATTTATTGTTGGAGGGTCAAGGCAAGTTACTTTGTTACTACCTTATCTGAAGTGGATGCTGAAGCTAAAGATCTAGTTGTTCTTCTGGGAATTTGCTGGGTTTCCACTTTATCCACTTCTGGATCTCCTTCAACTATGAGATGATTTACTGTTGGAAGAGGATCCAAATCAGTAACTTCAGCCACTACGTTATCTGAAGTAGATGCCGAAGCCCAAGATCTGGTTGTTCTTCTGGTAATTTTGGGGGTTACCACCTTATCCATGTAATCAACTACAAAGGATGTTCAAATTCTACACCAATCATGGGATCCTTGCTTAGATGAAGTAATGAGAGTTAAGCAAAGAAGTAGAGAGTTTAACAGAGATATGGAGTATATGCCAAAGGTGAAATGCCGCCAAAAGCTTCCAAGAACCAAAGTTGCCAGCCGTATCAGAGAATAACTGATTAACACAAAAGCATACATATAACAGTGAGATATAAGCATGCTCTCACATTCAATCTAAAGATTGCAGAACTGCAAGTTAGGGGCAAATCTCCCAACCAAAACAAAACAAAACCAGCCTTTTCAGCAGGTAAAATAAGAAAAAGGAGTAATTGATAAATTCAAAGGTTCGATATAAATTAAACTTTATAAGAGCTAAAACAGAAGCAACACTGTGATTGCACAGATGTCAATATATGTATAACAGTAAAAAAAAAAAAGTATAGAACGTAACCATGGGAAAACCACGGTACAATTGAGACCAATGCACTAGACTCAACAAAATAGACAATGCAATGCGTCAAATTCTTTATCTCTTGAGAAATAGCAGAAATAGGGTAAAATATATGGTTCAAGCGCATTCATAAATAAAGCTATTTCATCTTTGTGTTTTTTTTTTTTTCCGGAACATAGCTACAATATGTTAATGATTTCAAGAGAAAGCAGGAATAGCCGGAGCAAGGAAAATGAAGAGAGATCGGGAAAAGTATGAATGACCTTTATGAACGAAAAAACCCATAGGTGCAATACAAGAGATTTCAACTATGTCAATCCCACCAAATGGCTCTGAGCCCCATCATCCACACAAGCTACAGTTTCAGTTAATCTGTGAGATAGTGTGAGAGAGATGGAGAGAAATAGAGCTGCTTACAGCGATTGGAGGCGGCAAATCCCGATGGTAATTTCACCGGCGATGTCAAGAGAAGCACCACGAAAGAGAGGTGAAAAGAAGCGGGAAATTCAGTAGGGGGAGGAACTAGGGATTATTTAGTTGTGGCGCCAAATCTGTAGGGACATTTTCTACCTTCACTAAGAGCTGGTGAGGCGCGTGGCCGCGTGACGGAAGACTGGGAGCCTGTTCAAAGTTGAAACGCAGGTTGTTTTTGCGTTTCAGGATGAGTCTTCTTAAAATGTTGGGCTTAATTTTTGGGCCTTAAAATTGTGGGTTTACATGGAATAATGATTGAGAAATAAGGGGGAGCGGCTCAATTTGCAGGATGTGGTTCACTTTGGTAAAGTTGGTTGCAATTTTTATTGAGTCGGGCCGAGTCTGGAGTTTTTTACACGATTCAGCACAATTTCTACCATACATTTGAGTTAAATAGTAGAATTTTACAATTAAGTAGGCAAATTTGACAACAATGATTATATTCTATTTTGTTTAGTCTGGCTTGTAAGTTTTAATTTATTTTTCAGTTTTTCTTTGCGTATCCAACTGTTGATTTTTAGTTGGCAAGAAAAAAAGAGTCCTTATTTTTACCCAATAAAAAAACATTATTTCAGAATCAAACCACCTGGTGACCATATTAAACATCAACTAATCTGTATTGATTTGAGGAGGACTACAGGAGTGGCAAAGTGCTCCTAATGAGTATTTAATATAGTTATGCGCTTAGAGCTTAAATTTAAGACTGTGTTAAGCTTATACAAGTCTCTACCATTTTGAGTTAAATGCCTGTTGAATTCCAAAGGTGTGTGAAACAAGTAGAAAATCACAGCGCAAGACTCAAAGTCAAATTGGATAAGAAAAATAACAGTCTCTTTGGTTTTTGAAATAACTAGGAATAAAATGGAATGGAATAGTTGAAAATGAAATGATAATCACCATAAATTTATCTAATATAATATTAGAGAGATAAAAAAATTTAAAGATAAAATGGTTTAAATAAAAATAAATATAAAAGAACTAAAAGAGCCTATTTGATTGCACAATAAAGTGAGAATCTAGACTCCATATAGAATAAAAACACCTAAAATATAGGGAATGAAGATTATCACATTGACTCCTATCTTTCTCATTTCTACTTCTAAGAATCATTTTCTGAATTAAATTACTCTTTCACCAACTTCATCTTTTACACCTTAATCCCTCTCCTTTATAGTTGACTTTCTCTCCTTCAACAACCTTTTCTCCTCTTCCATCGATACCATGGTCAAAATCAATTTCGATAACATTTATTTTTATTTTTTATTTTGATGGCCTATATATTTCATTCAATTCCATTCTTGATTATTTTGGGAACCAAACAGACGGTAACATTTTAAGAAAAAAGTTATTGTCAATACCAAAAATGAATGACTTTAATTCAATTCATCGAGAAACTATATAATTACATGATAAGGCAATGAATTAACACGAATTTTTAATTTTTAAGCATATAAAAAACATAAACCTTAAAATACAGGAATGAAATTTTATAATCAGCCGTTATCTCTAGAAAATGTTTGCACCATCTTTTGCAAACTAACGGAATTGAAGAAAACTTGGGGATACAATTAAGGAATTTAGATCCACTAAGCATTCCAAAGTTGAAAAGAGCGAAAAACACTGTTTACTTTGGAATCATAGTTAAAATGTCACCCTGACTGATTATCATTTGCCGCCCTTTTTTTTTTTTACCAACCTGACTGATTTTTATTTTATTTAGGGAGAGGGGTAGTTTTGTTTTTTGCTTTAAACTATCCCATTACATCTCTCTCTCTCTCTCTCTCTCTTATAATACCAAATATTACTCAATAAAATATTTTGTTTATTTCTGCCTACATGCTGGATATTATTATTTTCAGTCCATTCCTATATCCATACTAATAAAAATCTTTACTTGGAACCATATGAAGCCAAATAGAGGAAGATTACTGTATCAAATTTTTGAAAGCTAAACAATAGAGATGTATGACGAGAAAACTAATTTTGTCACTATATAGATAGACTTAGCATTCTTTTTTCTGGTAGGGACTTATCATTCTTTGTTGGTGAATATGGATGCAGGCCTTTCCATGCAATTAACCTTGTCACAAAGTATTGGATATCTATATCCACACATTTTTTTTTAACAAATGCTTAACCCTATATGTGGTTCGAGAGAATTTGAAAGAAATGAGACAGAAAATTTTTTATCTTATTTTTCTTTTAAACCAAGCAAAGGAAGGTGAGTATTTTTCCTTTTATCTCTTTATTTTCTTCTTGTTTAAAGACAAGAGGAAAAATATTCATTCTTCTTATTTAGTTTGAAAAAAAATAGGATGAAACATTTTCTTTCCTCTCCTCTCTCTCTTTCAAAATCTCTCAAATTAAATGGAGCCTAAAGGTCAGCCCAACCTTTACTCCCTATTTGGTTGAAAAGATTTGGAAGAATGAAAAGAAAAATACTCATTTGGTTTAATAAGTAGGAGGAAAAGGGAAGGGGAATTTTAATGAATTTTCCCTCCCTTCCAACTCCTATCATCCAAAAATTGGGATATTTGAAGGAAAAGTAAACAAATTTTATTTACTAATCAAATAAAATAATATTAAAATTTCTCATTTTCTCTCATCTTCAACAAATTCAAATAAGAAAATATTAAAATCCTCCCTCTCTTCTCCCCTCTCCTCCCTTATTAAAATCTCTTTTGTCTTCTCTCACCCCTTCCATTGAACCAAACAGAACTTTAAAGAAAGAAAATTAAGTCTGGCCCCTCCATCCGAAAATTTGCTATTATTCCATGGGATGATAAGAGAGATGTCCATCGTATATAGAGAAAGCCCAATGTTTGGATGAGAGCCCAATCCTAAAAAGGACTCCTTTTTTAACTTTCCATCACCGTCTTTATAGTTTATACTAAAATATATTGAAATTACAATTTTTATATATTCTTTATTTTTTTATTTTAATTTTTTTAAAAAATTTATATAATCATTCATAAATTTTATTTAATGACCTTTTATTTTATAAAATTATTTATGAGAAATATAAAAAATTAAGCAAATAATATATATATATATACACACACTAAAATTTACGTTTGATCCCTTAATTTTAAGACATATTTCATATTTTGTAATCTTTAACTTTTAAAATGTAGTCAAACACATCTTAATTATTAATATCATTAAATAATTTAACTATAAATGATGACTTGATATATTTAAAAGACAAATAATTAATGGTATTTTATATTTATTAATATTATAATTATTATAACCGTAATCATTGACCAAATTTTTTTTAATTATAATCAAAATAATTTTAAATTCTTATAATAAATAATTATTACCTTTAAAATAAAATCTAAAATACATCATCGAAACAAATAAAAAATCTTAAAATAAAACCTAACTTTAAAATAAATAATTATTTTAAAGTCTTAAAATTAAAAACTATAACTTAAAAATTAATGAAGAAAAAAATAAAAATTGTATTACCAAGCTTTTTTTGGATCTTTCACATTAACAATGAGTAAAAATAATTAGAACGAAAGACACAATATATTTATTTATTTTTAAGTTATAGTTATTAGTTTTAAGACTTTAAAATAATTATTTATTTTAAAGTTAGGTATTATTTTAAGATTTTATAATTATCTTGGTGATGTAATTTTGATTTTAATTTTAAGGTTTAATTATTATTATATTATTTTAAAATTATTTTAATTATAATATAAGATTTTTGACTAATGATTATAATTATAAAATTAATAAATATAAAATAATATTAATTAGATGCCTTTTAGATATACTAAATTATCATTTATAGTTAAATTATTTAACAGTATTAACATTTTGAAGCTTTTGACTACATTTTATAAGTTAAAGGATTATAATGAAACTAGATAAAATTAAAAAATTAAAATAAAATATGCTTCAAAGTTAAGGGGTTAAAAATAAATTTAATCATATATATATATATATATATATATTAAAATTTGGTCTTTTACATGCTCATCTGCCTGGGTCCACCCCTGTTTTTAAGTGCATACACACACATATATATGTATGGGTATATTATGTGAATTTAAATGTAAATATGTATGAATATAAATATATGCACAAGTATGTTAAATTTTTAAACTAATTTTGAAATTAAAATATTAATATAAATAGTTTTAGAATAATAATGTTCGTAAATAGTTTTTTTGGATTTAGTGGAGGTGCCCATTGAATCAAGAGTTCATGAAGGCAGTGTAGTCTGTTTAAGCTTTGGTTCCGTTTTGAAGAACTCGGGTGGATCTTGAATGATAAGTGGTGACAAACGATCGGAGAAGGAGCATGCATTAACAAAGTTGATTTTTTGTTGTTGTTGTTTTATTTTTTTAAAACAGTTGTTTTTACAGTTCATCTATTAAAAAAACTTTTATAACAACTACAGATTCCTTCGGCCAGAACCAACACAGATTCATTGCACATGGCAAACTTCTTAACAAACACGAAGAGACTAGCCACAAAAAGGGGGAAAGAACATATATATATATATATACTAAAAAACTTTTTATTTTTTGACAAAATTAAAGTGTCCGGCCTGCCGGATTCGAACCTGTGACCAACTGAACTAGGGCTGACTGTTCGTCAATTTCTGAAATTTAATTTATATATACGTATTCTGTGCTGTTCACAAAATAGATACTCTTGCATGTAATGGACGCAAATTGTCAAGTTGCATGCAAATAGAAGACTTTGTCAACCTAGATAAATAAAAGTTTTTTGTTTATTGACTTAAATTCATCCATCTCTAGACATAAAATCTTTATGTTATTATACTAATTTGAAGGCTTATTACATCATATTTTTCAATGAAAATTCTTATTATTTAATAATTAGTTATAGTTGACACATTTTGTTTTGCCTGGCGACTATTATAATATACATTATATTTTATACTTTACAATAATTGACTAAATTGGATTCCTCTCTCCGAGATATTTATATCATATATAATTAATAAAGTAATACTTAATAAAAAAGCTAACATTAATCATCAGAGCTGATGATATTCAAATGAAACTTATCATTGGAATCAATCATATCAGATCAGAATATATATAAAAGAAAATACGTGCCATGTACTGTTCTTATCTGAACAGTTTAAACTCCAAAACAATAATGGTGTAATATAAATAAAAGGTACTTAATTTGAGATATTTTTATACATGTGAAATAACTACTTAAACAAATCAAATACAAGCATAAACTCAGTTACGTTTCGATCCATTAAAATATAGAAACCTCAGATACATAATAATACAAACTCAGAGGATAGCAACACTACAGCCATTATATATACATTGCACTTTAAGTTCTTCTATGACTTGGCTCTCACTGATCATTATCAGCTTAATTCAACAAAGACAATCCAACAATATGAGGATTTAAAATTTAAAATGATGGATTTTACAGCTTTTGGGGGAAAAATATTGAAAGATATCAACAAAATGTATTGCAGCATATGAACATGTAGTTAATCCTTTTAAACGTTTCAAAGTGAGATTACTTTTCATAAGTCCAATCGGCCCAAAAAAAAGTGAGCATTTTATAAATACTTGATTAATCGCCTAAAAAATTTATGAGGAAAAATGGTTTTTTTTTTTTTCAAATTTGTGAATACCTGATTACTTTATAAATATAATTAATAAAGTATTTATAAATTTTAATGATTATTGTCAATAATTAGGAGTAAAACTCATGTCTTACCCAGTATCTAATATGAGTTATATTATTTATAGCTAATGAATAATATAATTTTTTATATATTTAATTACATATATGTTGATTGGTATATTGGTAACTCAATAGTTTTTAAAGGAATTAAAAAATTATCAAAATTATCATAATTTTTTAAGGCATTAAAGATGATTATTCATACCAATTTTTTGGCCAAAGGTTGATATAGATTTTCTTTTATCTGAATACTTCATTGAAAAAGAAATAGCCCATACACAGGCCCAAGCTAAAACAAAAAAGGACACAAAGCCCAATAACAACCACCCATGGAAATTGTTCAGTCCACTCACGCCTCCTCTGATCCCATTTTTTTGCATATAAAATAATTCAATTGATTCACTTTAATTTTTTTTATATTTTAACTGCTTCAATTAAATTTTTAATAGTATAAATTTATTTTTCAATTTATAATAAATATTATTGAATTTAAACCATTCAAATTTAAATAGACAATCTAAATTAAAGAAAAAATTAGAAGAAAAGCCTCTCAACTGCTAGGCAAAGTTTCTCTCTCTCTCTGTGCTTTTTTTTTTTTTGGTTAATTTGATCACTATTAACTTACACTGGACGAAAAATGTTCGAATTCTGGATTGAAAGGTTGAGAAAAATACGAACATTTGATAAAAAAAATCCGATTTAAATTCAGTTTAAATTGAGGATTCATGCATTGAATGACATATTGTAATTTCTCGATCGGTTCTTTTGAGAAAAATGCTTAAGCAAACTATTTATATATTGTAAATTTACATCTAATATGAAGATGATAGGTTGTTTCCTCTTCTAAATTACAAATGACGCGAAATTGATACAATTGCAGATTATGCGTATTGGGATTACATAGTATATGTTAAATTGGGATGTTGGATCATTTTAATATAGTCACCGAAATTTATACTATAATCAAATCCTTAAACGACAATATATAATCCCATATAAATTCGTAGAAGAAATAAGAGAGACCAAATATGGAAACATACCTGATTTCAACATCACGGTGAGTTCTTAAAAAGCGCATATTTATCATCTAAATATTGGTATTTCTTTTGACTCTAAAAATACAAAATTATGAATTCAGGGAAGGAAGCATGAAAAGACACAAATGTAGAAGGCTGTTTTAAGAAGATATAATTTTAAACTTGGTCCATTTGTGTTTTTTCAAAAGACAAATAATTTCTTTTTTTTTTTGGGTAAAAAAGCAAATAATTCTAAAATACGTACGTTCTATCTCATTATTCAGCTGGACCAGGGTATATGCCCAATGAAAAGCAAAGCTAGCCAATTCAAGTTGAAAACCATGAAATATATGAAAGTTAGATTCAAGTCTCCAAAACTCAATTTACCTAAATTTTTATTTTAAAAAATGTTAGAGTTGAGTGATGTTATGAGTGAATCAATTTGTAAACTAGATTTCACTTCAAACGGGATAAAAGTAATTTGTTAACCTAGTTGTTTTTAGGGGAAATGACATTTGGAGACCAAAGTTTGCAATTAATGTTAATAACAAATCCATAAATTGCAAAATACCAATAAGAGATTGAATGTCCTAAACTGATCAGAGTTTAATGGTTAATTTATTGAAATGCCTTTATTAAAATAAAACAACCCTATGTCCGTGTTCATAGAATTTCTTTGATCATTCCCTAACTTTCTCATCTCTGACAAACTAGTTTCTTAGAAGCGTGAGACAGTTGCTATGTTCTGTTGCTCTGTCACTCTCCGTTCGCTGATTCCGTTGCCTATCGTATCACCTTATCTCGTCTTTCTCCGCTAATTCTTATATGTTGCTTTAATTGTAACGTTCGGCCGCTTCTTTGGGATTGACGATTGTCCCCACAAATCAACACAAGCCATTTCGGTGTGCTTTGTCTTTACTCATACACCTCCTTCCTAGGAGGTTATCTATCCCAGAATTGCTCAAACTCAAGCACGCTTAACTGAGGAGTTCTTAAGGTATAGGCTACCGAAAAGGTAGGTGCACCTTATTGGAATAGGTAGTACCTATTAATTCCTTTAAGCTATCTTAAACTGTATAGTTCCATACTTATATAATCTCTGGATCCCTCTCATTCTGATATACATTCGATTCATTCATATGCCCCTCTTGCTTAGAAGCCTGCCAGGAGCCGCTCCTTGTCCGTGCCTCATCACTTTTTTATCTCACACCTCCTTTCTTGCACCGGTGATCACTTCCTGCCTTTATCAGCTCCCGGATGTCACATGATGTAACATCCGACTTCCATACACACCTAGACTTGACCAAAGAACTTCAAAAACCAACCAAACACAACCGAAACATTTCAAAACAACTTCCCAAAACTTTAGAGCAGCGGAATAACACCTGACAGGCACCTAAACAGGATGAGACCGTGACCTGCTATAGTGGAGCTAGGGTTCCAACCCTTCACAGATTCTCTGACACCTACTGACTTGTTGGCCCCATGGCTTGACTTTTTGGAGCTGCAGCCCCAGCATTAGAACTTGTATCACAAATTGCTGATTTGTCGGGTCAACTTCCGATGCGCATAACTTCTTATTCCAATCTCTGATTGACCTGATTTCAACTCCTACAGGTCACTCTCGTCATTATCTAACCATGGACACCAATTTCACTCGAATCTAACACCATTTGGAGATTTTGGATGCCCAATACCATTTTGACAACTTTTTGACCAAAACCCACAACCTATCACCTGCAATTGTCACCAAAGCCAAAGGGATACTTAGGGACCATTCACTCAGGTCCTATTTGGCTTAACCAACTTATTCAAAGAGGTTTTACTCCAGAGAAACCTCTCTTCCAAGAATTGACCCCATTGAACCCCAAAACCATATAATTGGCTATATGCCTAAAACTCACATACAGCAGATCTGGTTCACAGACACACTCCTAACAATAGTGACCCATACCAGGGTCCATACCATCAATATCATCACATACTTCTCTATACTCCCAGGACACTCATCCAGGTAACCGGGCTATAACAACCTACGTGGCACAGAATTACATAAACTAAATTACAACTACTAACTATACTTGGAGTTCCTGAAGACGGAATGACTGCTAATTCCTTGATCTTCTCCGAACTAGCATTAGAGTCTTCACCTGAAAGGTTAGTCATGGAGGAAGGTGTGAGACAATATCTCAGTAACCGGGGACAACCACACACATATACATAATATCATCAATACCATGCACATATGCAAATGATGTAGTGTAATGCCAATGTCATGAGATGCATGCCTCAATGCATGTCTCGGTGCATATCTTCCTCAACACGGCTAGAACCACGGGCTGACATCATCATATGACATTTCAATAGGTAATTCCCTTCCAACATTCAGTGAAGACTAATTCAGGGACATCACCAAGCTCACCTCACATTAGTGTACCCGGCCAAAGGTCACACTAATGATTGGATCGTGGCTCTCCTTTCCCTGGACCACTGCGAATTGTTGGTGATTTAGGAAAGGTGCAGTCCACTGTCGCTTGGCTCTCTTATGGCCATAAGAGAGGATTTAGTGACATGGATCCCATCCTATCGCTAAATCATATCATCATTATATCATATCATAGTCTACTCCCACCTGGCTCTCTCAAGGAGAGGATTTAGTGGCAGAGATCTTTTATCACATCATCATATCTCATCTCATCACCACCTCCAATCAACTATATCTCACTATGATCATGGGTGGTGATGCATGCCATGCTAACATGCCTCGAACCATGCACATATGTATATCATCATCACAATCATCATCATGGCATGCTAGCATGCAATGGTATGAGAATGCCATAGTCATGTATGCACATATACAAAGTCATGCTCATCATCATCATAGATTCACATCATGTCACATCAACATATGTACATCATCATCATATACTATATTGTCTAGCTGTGTGCATACCACGATATATAGGAAAAGCCATACACATACACATACACATAACGATATTGTGGTATGAACGGAGACATGCATATATATATATATATATATATATTAACATATAACATAAATACAAACACCCAGTTACCTCAGGTTGTCAACACCTCGCACAAGGGACTTAAGCAAGCCTTTGGAGCACCCATCACGAGCTATGTACTTCCAATTAGCCAATCTACCACTACAACAACATAATACCTTTAATTAACACAACACCCATAACACTACAATCCACAATCTAGTCATCCAAGCTTAACCCGGAGTTTTAACAACATACACACATACTAATAAACCTTAAACAACTATTCAAACACACACCAACACATACCATTTCAGATTTCCACTTATTTTCCCAAATTCCAACTTAGGGTTTAACTCAAACCCATCAGAATCCAACCAAAAATCATACCCAAAGCCTCCTAACAATACATAACACTTCTATAACACCAAAACAAGCATTTTAATCTGTGGATTCTCACTCAACTTGAAAATCCACATACTCCCGTCGATTCCAAACCAAAATCTGAAGAGAAAAGAGAGGAAAGGAAGCAAGAGATCAACTTACCAACCATTAATCAAGCTCCCTGGGTCCAAAAAATATTCCCTCAGGTCGAATTTCGCGTGCCCTAACAGAACTTCCCACTGCTTCTCCATCACTCCCTCCGTTTCTTTCTCTTCTTTTCGTTCAAAATTATTCTGATTTAAACCAGTTTCTTGACTCTCGCTGCGACTCCAGGTAAGTTCGTCACAGCGCCACCAGTTTCAGTCGGAAAATGCCACTGGAATTAGCTCTCGCCGTGGCGTGGAGCTCATTTCTTCTCCACTTGAACCTTGTTCTTGTTAGCAAGGCTGACTTCCCAAGAGGGGGGGTGAATTGGGAAGATTGAAATTTTTCTGCACAAAGTGAAGCAAGTGAAGATATCACAGTATAATGAAAATAACGTGTGAAACAGAGCAAGCTGAAAAGTAGAGATAAGAAGAAGAAAACTCAGTGATTTATCTTGGTTCGGTCTATCCACTTGACCTACATCCAGTTCTCAAGACACCTCTTGAGATTTATCCACTATCCAGCAAGAATTTCAACGGGCTTCTTGCTAAAGCCACAGTACACGAGTATGCTCTGTTCTGAGCTCTCTCAAACTCTCTAAGCACTTTCTCTATGTGCTTCCCAATCCCCTTGTGAATACCCCTCACAAGTAATTCTATCTTCCAGATGAAGAGTAGATTGTTTACAAATGAATAACTCTCTTGAATAGAGTGGATATGAAGGTTTAAGTACAAATAATGAGGTTGGAAGGGTAAAAGCTTTTGAGATGAAGATTCAGCAGAAATTCAGTATATACAAGTTTGATTTTGTTACCCACAACTTCAAATAATGTTATATTTATAGATTTTGATCTCAAATATCCGTTAGAAACTAAATCTATCCGTTGGGGAAGTTATCCAACGGTTACTCTGAAAAAACTATCCGTTTACCAACCGCATTTAATGTTTCTGACATACTGAAATTTGAATTTCGGTTGGCCAACAGACGAATTTCGAGGGAACCGAAGGTTAAAGCTTCCAACGTAAAAATGCGAAGTTCGTCTGTCCATAGAGTGAAATTCGAATTTCGAAACTCATAAAATCTTTCCACAATGTGACATACGAATTTTCAAGAAGAAAGATTTTCTGTTAAGTGTGAACAGTGTTTTTAATTTGCTACAGTGCCCTCGAAATTTGAATTTTGGATGCCCAAAATTCGTCTGTCTACTGAACGTTTAAAGAGGCACAGTAGTTCACTTTCTTCGAAATTCGAATTTTGACAGAGTGAAATTCGTCTGTCAGAGAACAGTTTTGAGACTGAAATCACTCTTGATCTCAGATGAACTTTATCAAGCATTCAGATGAATTTCCTATATTTTCTCAAGTTTTGTTTTGTCTGAAATTCGAATTTTGAAAGAGTGAAATTCGAATGTCACAAAGTAGCTTTTTTTGACTCAGGTGAAAATTCAAATTTTGCTAAGTTAAAGTTCGTCTGTCAGAGAGCATTTTCAAACTTAGTTTCTTCTTAATTTCAGATGAACTTTAGCAAAGCTTCAGACGAATTTCCTTAGTTTTCATAAATGACATTTTGTCTTAAATTCGAATTTTGAGACTGTGAAGTTCGTCTGTCACAAAAAGGCTTCTTTCAGACTTGATTGAAATTCGAATTTTGAAAGACCAAAATTCGTCTGACAGAGAGACACCTCTTCAGACTTATTCAGTTTTAGCTCGAAATTCGAATGTCTAAGGGCCAAATTCGAATTTCCAACTTGACAGTTCAGTTAAACTTTCAAACTTCATCTGTTTGTGAGTATTTTTCAAATAAGTAAAGATTTAACTTCAAATCAAGGTTTGAAAACGTCTTTTTCTCAAATCAAAATCTTTTACCCAATCTAAACAAAAACCAAAGATCCTACCAAAGATCTAATAGCAAATACTCAGCAAATCTTCACTTGAAACAGCTTTGATCTCCTTTGATATCTTCAATCCAAGCTCTTGAGTGTTGGTTTGGAATCATCAAAACTCTTGATCCAACAGTTCTGTCCTGTTTCCTCCGGTTCTACACACAATGCCAAAGACAAGTGTCATGACGGTTGTTACATTAATCATCTTAGGTATTGAATTTTCTATATCTTCCTTTTCTTCCTATATTTTGGTCTTTCAGTTGATTCCCGTATGTTGCTTTAATCATCTTAGGTATTGATTTTTTTGTGTCTTCCTCTTCTTCTAGTATGTTTGTAAATGTCATCCCTTTCATCTTCTTCTTCTTCAACCTGTATTTTGGTTTCAGTTTTATTTTACTAACTTTTGAATTGCCTCTTCTTCCTGTATTTTAGTATCAATTATTCATGTTTAGTTTTATATGATTCTTTTATTTTACTGCAGTTTTTCTATGTTGTGTAGATTCCTTAAGTAATAATTTCACTTTAAATTAGTAGTAAACACTAGGAGATGTAGTAGTAAAAATTGGTGCTAAGTAGTAATAGAGAAATATTCGGAGGTAAGTATATTTTTCATTACAAAGCAAACATTAAATATCATTTAATTTGATTATCGATTTTCTGATGTTGTTCAGACACAATTTCGACAATTTTGAGCTGACTCAATTTGGTGGCCAGTGAATCATCTTAATAACAAAGTTCATGATCAAGTCAATGCTAGTATATCAAGTGATGAGAGAGGCAAGCTGTCAAGGAAAATGTGAAAAACAATGGTAAATTATTCAATTTTACACTGTCATTTCAATAATTGCACATTATTCCTCACAAACTTGACACTAGAATTTTAACATTTGTGTATATGACTATTCCTGATATAGATGGGCTTATTGCAAAGCATTTTAGGGTACATGGCATAACTACGTATGGGTAGAAGGGTCTTTTTCTATATAAATTGCATAGAATGTACGAACAACTTATATTTTTGTGTATGCAATGATACTACACCATGTGGGTGTGATATGAATGAAAATTAAGTATATGTATAAGATATATTTGATTGGACATTATTGAACTTCTAAAATCTCAGTACGCTTTATTTGTGGTAAATTCATGAGGTAGTAGATAAACTGTTCAGCGTAAAATATGGATACTTCAGTGTCAAATGATCGAACATCAATAGTAAATCAAGGAAGTCGAGTGTAAAATATATGAACTGAGTTGATGAATTATTTATTGAACATAATTTGTTTAGTGTAAAACCGGGGCACTTCAGTGTTAAACAATCGAACGTGAGTAGTAAGTCAAGGGAGTCGAGTGTAAAATACTGGAACTGAGTCCATGAAAATTTAATGAATACAATTTCATCAGTGTGAAATTGTAGATATTCAGTGTCAAATCTTGGATTATCAGTAGTAACTTCAGGGTTTTGAGTGTCAAATACTGGATCTGATCCATGAAAATTTAATGAACACAATTCCATCAGTGTGAAATTGCAGATGTTTAGCGTCAAATCTTGAATTATCAGTAGTAAATTCATGGTTCCCAGTATCAAATACTGGACTAGATCCATGCAACTTTAATGAACACAATTCCATCAGTGTGAAATTGTAGATATTTAGTGTTAAATCTTGGATTATCAGTAGTAAATTCAGGGTTCCCAGTGTCAAAAAAGGGATCCGATCATATGAAAATGTAATGAACACAATTCCATTAGTGTGAAATTGTAGATGTTTAGGGTCAAATCTTGGATTATCAGTAGTAAATTCAGGGTTCCCAGTGTCAAAAAAGGGATCCGATCATATGAAAATTTAATGAACACAATTCCATCAGTGTAAAATTGTAGATGTTTAGTGTCAAATCTTGGATTATCAGTAGTAAATTCAAGGTTCCCAGTATCAAATATTGGACCTGATCCATGAAAATTTAATGAACACAATTCTGTCAGTGTGAAATTGCAGATGTTTAGTGTCAAATCTTGGATTATTAGTAGTAAATTCAGGGTTTCAGTGTCAAAAACTAGATCCGATCACATGAAAATTTAATGAACACAATTCTATCAGTGTGAAATTGTAGATATTCATTGTCAAATATTATATTATAAGTAGTAAATTCAGGGTTCTCAGTGTCAAAAACTAGATCCGATCACATAAAAATTTAATGAATACAATTCTATCAGTGTGAAATTGGAGATGTTCAATGTCAAATATTGGATTATGTGTAGTAAATTTAGGGTTTTCAATATCAAATACTGGACCTAATCCATGAAAATTTAATGAACACAATTCTATCAGTATGAAATTGAAGATGTTCACTGTCAAATCTTGGATTATCAGTAGTAAATTCAGGGTTCCTAGTGTCAAAAACTAGATCCGATCACATGAATATTTAATGAACATAATTCCATCAATGTGAAATTGTAGATATTCAGTGTCAAATGTTGGATTATGAGTAGTAAATTTAGGCTTCCCACTATAAAAAATGGGATCTGATCACATGAAAATTTAATGAACACAATCTATTAGTGTGAAATTACGGATGCTCAGTGTTAAATGTTGGATTATGAGTTGTAAATTTGTAACATCCGGCTGATTATTTAGGATTGATGACTGTTCCCACAAACCAACACAGGTCCTTTCGGTGTGCTTTGTCCTCACTCACACAACTCATTCCCAAGAGGTCACAAATCCCAGAATTGCTCTAGGTTAAGCACGCTTAACTGAGGAGTTCTTAAGGGATAGGCTGCCGAAAAGGTAGGTACTCCTTATTGGTATAGGTAGTACCTATCAATTCCTTTAAGTTATTCTTTAACCTTATAGTCCCATACCTATATAGTCTCTGAATCCCTCTTATTCCGGTATGCATTTGATTCATTCATATGCCCCTTTTGCTTAGAAGTTTGCCAGGAGCCGCTCCTTGTCCGTGCCTCATTACTTTATCTCACCCCTTTTTCTTGTACCGGTAATCACTCCCTGCCCTCATTAGTGCCCAGATGTCACATGCCTACCAGCTTCTGCTTGGTTTGCCCCCGAACCATACCGTATTGAGAGAGGTTGGGCTTTGATACCGACTATAACACCTACTTCCAAACACCTTCAGACTTGACCAAAAACTTTAAAATCCAACCAAACATAACCCAAACATTTCATAAGAACATTTCAAAATCATTGGGCAGCGGAAAAATATCACAAAAACACCAAAAAGTGGGCCAGAGCCGCGACGGTACTGTAGCGGCCGCTGCCCCAGCCCACTTTTTGGTGTTTTTGTGATGTTTTTCCGTTGCCCAGTGGTTTTGAAAGGTTCTTATGAAATGTTTGGGTTGTATTTGATTGGATTTTGAAGTTTTTGGTTAGGTCTGAAGGTGTTTGGAAGTAGGAAGTTACAGAAGGTGCACCTACCTTTTCTGTAGCCTATCCCTTAAGAACTCCTCAGTTAGGTGTGCTTGACCTGGAGCAATTCTGGGATGGGTGACCTCCTAGGAAGGAGTTATGTGAGTGAGGACAAAGTACACTGAAAGGGCTTGTGTTGGTTTGTGGGGACAGTCATCAATCCTAAAGAAGCGGCCGGACGTTACAAAATTCAGGGTTCACAATATCAAATACTGAACTGGATCCATGAAACTTTAATGAACACAATTCCATTAGTGTGAAATTGCAGATGTTCAGTGTCAAATCTTGAATTATCAGTAGTAAATTCAGGGTTCCCAGTGTCAAAAAGGGGATCTGATCATATGAAAATTTAATGAACACAATTCCATCAGTGTGAAATTGCAGATGTTCAGTGTCAAATCTTGGATTATTAGTAGTAAATTCAAGGTTCCCAGTATCAAATACTGGACCTGATCTATGAAAATTTGATGAACACAATTCCATTAGTGTGAAATTGCAGATGTTTAGTGTCAAATCTTGGATTATCACTAGCAAAATTTGGATTCCCATTTATATCAGTAAATTTTTACCTCGGTGTATTCATGCATGATATCTTGACCCTTCTACCCATATGTAGTTATGCCTTGTACCCTAAAATGCTTTGCAATAAGCCCATCTATATCAGGAATAGTCATATACACAAAAGTTAAAATTCTAGTGTCAAGTTTGTGAGGAATAATGTGCAATTATTGAAATGACAGTGTAAAATTGAAAATGATATACAAGTATCCAAAACATAATTATCCCTAACACTAGTATACTACATAAGTATCCATTACATTAATAGCAAATAAATCAAGATCTCTAATACTACTATCTTACATCAGTATCCATTACATTATAATCCAAAACATCGGTATCCTTAACGCCATTGTTTTTCACATTTTCCTGGACAGCTTGCCTCTCCCATCACTTGATATACTAGCATTGACTTGATCATCAACTTTGTTGTTAAGATGATTCATTGGCCACCAAACTGAATCAGCTCAAAATTATTGAAATTCTATTTGAACAACATTAAAAAATTAATAATTAGATTAAATGATATTTAATGTTTGCTTTGTAATGAAAAATATACTTACCTCCGTATATTTCTCTATTACTACTTAGCACCAATTTTTACTACTACATCTCCTAGTGTTTACTACTTATTTAAAGTGAAATTATTACTTAAGGAATCTATATAACATAGAAAAACTGTAGTAAAATAAAGGAATCATATAAAACCAAACATGAATAATCGATACTAAAATACAGAAAGAAGAGGCAATTAAAAAATTAGCAAAATAAAATTGAAACCAAAATACAGGTTGAAGAAGAAGAAAATGAAAGGGATGACATTTACAAACATACTGGAAGAAGAGGAAGACATAGAAAAATTAATAGCTAAGATGATTAAAGCAACATATGGGAATCAATAAAGAGACCAAAATATAGGAAGAAAAGGAAGATATAGAAAATTTAATACCTAAGATGATTAAAGTAACATATAAGAATCAGCGGAGAGAGACGATATGAGGTAATGCGATGGGCAACGGAATCAGTGAACGGAGAGTGACGGAGCAACAAAACATAGCCACTACTTCACGCTTCTAAGAAATTAGTTTGTTAGAGATGAGAAAGTTAGGGAATGATAAGAGCAATTCTATGAACACATGCATGGGGTTGCTTTATTTTAATGGGGTATTTCAGTAAGTTAGCCATTAAACTCTGATAAGTTTAGGACCTTCAATCTGTTATTGGCATTTTACAATTTATGGATTTGTTATTGATATTAATTGCAAACTTTGGTCTCCAAATGTCATTTCTCCTTGTTTTTATTCTTTTGATTCTATTGAGGAAAAAAAAAAAAAGATTGTCCTGATGGGTGATATCATTAATTTGGATAAAATGATGGATGAGATTTAAAAGAAACTTTAAAAATTTTTCTTAGCAATCACAATTTTATTCTTAACTATAATTACTTTTATTAAAAATCAAATTAACATTTTAAAATTATAAATAACTATCTCCTAACTTTTGATTTGTGACTAAAAATGACTCGATCTATTGTGAACTAACAAGTTTATGACATAATTGGCAAATAGTTGAGTCCCTTATGTATGTTGTGTCCTAGATTCGATTTGTTTTTCTGGTCGTATGTATAGAAAAGACTTTGTCAGTTGGGGATATGCTAAAAAAATTGACTCTATTGTGAGGTTTACTCTTTTGTTAATAAGAGATTTAGCAGGTGTTAAGTCACCATTCTTCGAAACACGACGCATTAGTTAATTAAAATTGTCTTTATTTGGCCAAAAAAGTTATCTTTGACGAATTTAAAAAATCTATTGATAACTACACTATATATATTAAATTTGTTAGAGAAAATATGTTACTAAATTCATGCATCTAAAAAATTGCAATGCGTCTCTTTAAACCATATTCCTATCATAACAATCACTTTATACAAATGAATTGTCATTATTATTGGCATAAAAATCAAATTACTGCCCATTGAAGAAAGAATATATAATGCACATTATAACATGGACTTATCTACATTCTTTTCCCTTATCTTTCCCGAGGCCAACAAACGGTTTAAATTGACTATAAAAAGGAAAAGGTTATGACCATGTAGTGATTTGATCAAATTACAATAACAAGAAGATTCTGAAACCTTCGATACAATTTCTATAAACAGACGTATTTAGATAAGAGTCTAAAACCTAATCCTAACAGAAGTACAATTTCTAAAATGATGTAAACAAAATACTTAAATGAAAACTACTATGTCTGTTTTGTTCTCCGTTTTGTAAAATTAAGTTAAGATAAATGAAGTTTGTAAAAATGAAGTTTAGATAAAGTAAGTTTGTTGTAAGTTGTTATGTTTGGATATTCTTTTTATAAAAGTAAGTTTGACAAAAAATCTGTTTGGATGATAAGGGTTAAAAGTACTTTTAGATGTATAATATAGAGTAAATTTGTTTCTCTTTTTCCAAAACCCACGTTTTATTAAAGGAAAAGTAACTTTCCCCCTCCTTTTCGAAAACCACAGTTTAACCAACTTTTCATTTTTCAAAAAGTCAGTTTTGTTAGATTAGCTGGCTTCCCAAGAGGGGGGTGAATTGGAAAGATTAAAAATTTACTGCAAAATATCAAGAAGGTGAAGAAAGCAATATATGACAGTAAAACAGAGTATAAACAAATAGCTGTAAAAGAAGTAGTAGAGGGAAGAAGACTCAGTAATTTATCCTGGTTCAGTCTCTCCACTTGACCTACGTCCAGTCCCCAAGTCACCACTTGAGATTTTCCACTATTCTGGAAGAATTCGATGGGCTTCTTGCAAATGCCACGGTACAACTTTTGTGCTCTGTTTTCTAGAGCTTCTCTCAATCCCTTTCTGCACTCTCACAAAGTGCTTCCTAATCCCTTGTGATATCCCCTCACAAGAAAATCTATCTTCCAGATGAAGATTATATTGTTTACAAAGATTAAACTCTCTTAATCAGAGTAAATATGAAAGTTGAAGTACAAGTATTGAAGTGAGAGGGTAAAAGTCTTTGAGTAGAATATTTGACAGAGTTTCAGTATATACACAGTTAAAATCGTTACCCACAACTTCAAATGATGTTATATTTATAAATTTAGGTCCCAACTATTCGTTAGAGACAAAATCTATCAGTTGGAGAAGTTATCCAACGGTTACTCTAAAAAACTATCCGTTAACCAATCGCATTTAATGCTTCTGATATACTGAAATTTGAATTTTGGTTGGTCAACAGACGAATTTCGCAGGAACCGAAGGTTAAAACTTCCAACGTTGAAAGACCGAAGTTCATCTATCATAGAGTGAAATTTGAATTTTGATATTTTGAAAATGTTTCTATGTAGTGACATACGAATTTTCAAGTGGAAAGTTTTTCTGTTAAGTGTGAACAGTATTTTCAATTTGCTACAGTGCCTTTGAAATTCGAATTTTGGAAACCCAAAATTCGTCTGTCCGCAGCAGGCTTACAAAGCTCAGTAGTTCACATAGTTCAAAATTCAAATTTTTGAATATTAAAATTCATCTGTCAGAGAGACCTCTTTTCAGACTAACTTTAACATTCGAATTTATAAACACTATTATTCGTATGTCAACATTTCATTGTAACAGACTCACAACCTTAGCTTCTGAAATTCAAATTTTCATGTTCAAAGTTCGTCTGTCAGTGAGCAATTTTGAGACTCAATCTAATCTTGATTTCAGATGAACTTTGACATTATTTCAGACGAATTTCTTTAATTTTCACAAGTTACATTTTGTATGAAATTCGAATATTCAAAACTCAAAGTTCGTCTGTTGCTAAAAGCTTCTTTCAGTCACTTATGAAAATTCAAATTTTGCCAAACCAAAATTCGTTTGTCAGAGAAACATCACTTCAGACTTATTCAGTTTTAACTCAAAATTCAAATTTCCAAAAGTCAAAGTTCGAATTTTCAACATGACAGTTCAATATAAACCTTTCAAACTTCGTCTGTTAGTGGGTGTTTTTCAAATATTTCATGATTTAACATAAAATCAAGGTTTTAAAACATTTTAACACCAAATCAAAGTCTTTTACCCATATTTAAACATAGCTAATCATCCTACAACAATTCTTGCACAGATTTCTCCAGAATTTCTTCACTTGAACTCTTTGAGCACCTTTGATATCTTGATTCCAAGCTCTTGAGAGTTGATTTGGAATCATCAAAAACTTCTTGATTCAACAAGTTTGTGTTTGGCAGCTCACTTGACTTTAGATGGCAAAACCTACCATTTTCCTGCTAATGATGGAAACAACACACTGTATTAACATTGTAATATAATCGTAATCAAAATCTAACTTCTTATTCCTATTATATTTCTCATCCCATCCATACATACAATCAACCCTTTTCACTATCTAATAATTAATTTCTTCAACATTCTCGTCATATTAGGTGGTCCCAAAGGCTTCAGTTAATGTAACTTCCCACAAGGTAGATAGTCATATCACATTCACCTATGTCAGCTTTGAGAATAACCAAGGTACTTTCTTTATGACAACAAATACCCAAGTACTATAATGATCTATTTGTCTCTAGTATTAGTTTTCCCTTTTCCTTGTAAAATTTTCTAGGGTTTCCAGGCAAGCTTGAGGTTGCTATGACTTACAAGTTCTTTTGAACTAACAAGTTCATAGTGAAGATGGAAACTAGGCCCATCGAACTAACAAGTTAATAGTTATTGGAACCTAAGGGGCCATGATGGTGGAGACATTCTCTTACACACTATCTAGCTATATATTTGGCTCATAAATCACACCTATAAATGATGAACTCATCCTTACAGGAGATATCAAGGCAGTGACGGGAACCTCATATGGCTTCCTTGAGCCTAAAGAAATTGAATGTCAAATTCATGAGCTTCTTAATGGCTATGCCATAAACTATGTGGTGTACAAAAATGATTCGAAGCACTTCAATAAAATGGTTGTGGTGAAGGACTCAGTCTTAGGGAGGAAGCTTGAGCTATGGTCAAACCAACTCCGTGTACAGTTTAATACCAGCAACATGTTGAAGGATGTGAAAGGTAAGGGTGGAGTTGTGTACCATCAATTTGCTGCTCTTTGCATGGAGATGTAACAACCATCATTATACTATCTTAGACTTAGTTGTGAGCTAACGAGAAGTATACTTGATGATGGGTGTAGGACCAGAGGAATCAGGGAGGAGGAAGAGCAAAGAGGAGACAGAACCTCCTCACTGTGCGACTTGAACAAGGGCACCACAGCGAACAAGTTGAGACTTGGATAGATTTTTTGGATAGAAGGGCTCCATGCCGTAGCGAACTTATTACCCACCGTGATGCTAGGCCTGAATTTTTATAAATTGGAAGTCATTTCAGTTGAATGAGGAAGAAGAACTAGAGGGAGAAATAGAGGAGCTCTTATAGGGCTCTGATTTTTTGACCCTTGGAGGTGCTTTCTAGACCAAGAGAGATTGATTAATTGCTGGTAAGTGGATCTTTCTTTCCCTTCTCTCTTTTTCATTTGTTTTTGGTTTGGGAATCAGTGGGAGTATATTGGGTTTCGAGTTTATGGATGAATCCACTGATTAAAAAGCTTGTATTAGTGTTATAGAAGTGTTAAGTAGTGCTAGGAAGGTTTGTGTATGAGTTTGAGTGGAACCCTAGGTTGGAAATTGTGAAAGGAGTATGAAATCTGAATTTATGTGAATGATTATAATGGGGATGATTGATTGAAGCTCATTAATGTGTATTTATGTTGTTAGAACTCTAGGTGAAGCTTGAAAGGCGAGATATTATGGATTTTAATTGTTATGGGTATTATGTTAATTAAAGGTATTATGATGTTGTAGTGATTGATTGATTAATTGGAAGCATATGATTCATGGTTGGTGCTTTGGATGCTTGCCTAATTCCCTTAGGTGCGTGGTGTCGGTAATCCGAGGTAACCGAGTGTTTGTGTTTGTATGTTATTTGTTGATTGTATTTTTATGTGTGTATATATATGCATATTTCTGTTCATACCACGACATTTTTATGTGTGTATGTATGGTTTTTCTACATATTATGATATACACACAGCTAGATGAAATATGAATTTAGATTTCCTGGCATTAGTATATGATGATGATAAACATGGCATTACATGTGATTTCATAGCATGCTAGCATGACATTGATGAGTATGATAATGATGATTATCACATTGTGACATGGCATGACCATCATGACCACATGAGCATTGTGTGAAATGGCAGATCAGGTGGTAATGATGAGATATTATATGATATGATGATGATATATATATATATATATGATATGGTGATAGGATGGGATCCCTGCCACTAAATTTTCTCCCATGGCTCGAAGAGCCAGGTGGTTGTGGACTGCACCTTTCCTCAATTATCACCAATTCAAGGTGGTTTAGGGGAAGGAGAGACATGGTCCAAGCACTAGTGTAACCTTTGGCAGGGTTGCATTAGTGTGAGGTGAACTTGGTGATATCCCGAAATCACCTATTGAAAATATCTTGTCATGATGTTAGCCCGTGGTTCTAGCCGTATATGAGAGAGACATGCATATTATGACATTTTTCATTGCATTCCATAATATACATAATTGCATGGATAGACGATATAGGTTGCCTATGTTTGTATTCTTGGTTATTAAAACTTTGTCTCACACCCTCCGTGGATAACATTTTAGGTGAAGACTTTGGTACAAATCTGGAGAAGACCAAGGAGTTGTAGATTTCTCCGCTTTGAGAACATCATTTGTAACTAGTCGATTTACCATTTAGTCTATGTAATAAGTTGTGCCAAGTAGAGTTGTGTATATGTATGTATGATCTGGTTATCCTAGGAGTGATGTCGTGTATATGATATGATGATATGGATGATTGATGATATGAATGTTGATGTGATGGTATTGACGATGGTGAATTTGGATATGTCTTATGTATGGGTTGTCTAATGGTGATTTGGACTCCAGTATGGGTCGTGGTTGTTGGTGCATGAGTCTGTGAGTTGGAGTGGCCATATGTGTGAGCCCAAAAGGGATTTTGGGCTTTGTATGTGTGTTTTGGGGTTCAAGAGGGTCAAATCTTGGAGGAGTGATTTCTCCATGATGAAACCTCCTTGGGCAAGTTAATTGTGCCATTTAGGGCTCGTGTGAATGGTCAATGGTTGCCAAATTACCTTTGATAGTGGGTGTCTAAGATCTCCATACAGAGATGGATTGAGATGAAACTAGTGTCTATGGATAGATTGAAATAAGATTGATCTATAGGAGTTGGAATCAGGTCAATTGGAGGTCAGAGCATAAAGTGTGTAAGAAGTTCACCCAGAGAATCAGCAACTTGCTGATATGGTATTAGCAGGTGGCACCGCAACATTGACCCATTCGGTTTCTTTGAGGCCACGATGTTACTATAGCTGGCTGCGGCCCCAGTACTATTTTGCCCCCTGTTGGTGTTTTTTAAGGTTTTGAGTGAGGTTTTTGGGGTTTATGAAAGTGGGTTGTTACAGGAGACACAAGATTTTCCACATTCAGTGAATCAACCAAATTTCCCATCATAGATTGTGTATCCTGGACAAATATATAAGCATGTTATGGTTTGTACATTCACTGCTGAGTAAATGATTCTATGTATCCTTTTATTGTTAAATCTATTTTTGGTTTGAAGCATAGTTGACTAGTAAACCAGTCACCAATATACTTATAGTTGTTTGCTTCTGCATAAGGTGGCCTAAAACGTGTTAAGATTGTTTGCTATAAGACTGTGACTTGTGTGATTGTCTTGTAACAACTAAGAATATGAAATAGACATCAAGTTGATATGAACAAATTTCTATATTCTTTGATGTCCTTTTGAAAGCAGTTTTGTTTTCACTTAGGTTGTGTTCAAAATTGTTAGTAATATAAGTTGTTAATGGTTCAAAATTAATAGCAAATTCATTTAGTACATTTGTACCCAAACGTGTTTATATGAAGTAATTATCCATAATTTAGCAACTTCTAATTTAAATAATAACAATTAGTCATGTGATATTCATAATTTAAAAGTTATCCTATTAATATTTGTTAATTTACTGAATTTTGAAAATAACAAAAATTATATATTTTTAAGTAAGAAACTTAAAGAGGTATGTGTAGTATTCTCCTAACATAAATTAAATTAAAAAAATTTAGATTTATATTACATAAATCCCTTTTCTATTTTTAAAATTTCATTTGTTTGTACTCATTGCACCTGTATATATTGTTTGTTATCTAGGGAGATATTTTTGTATCAAATATTTATTATGAATGAAGCACTATGACAAATACTATTAAGTTAGGTTAACCCTATTGATACCTTTACAATTTATCTTTTCTTTTCCCCTTCTTACAAATATCACAAAAATACATGTAGGACATACTTGCAGATATAAGCACAACAAAATCAGTTTAGGGTATGACCCAAATAACTAAGAACCCATGAATAATGCAAATAGTTTAGGAAGAGGTTAGAAATATGTACAGCCTGAAAGGTTTCATAGAAGAAATGCATCCACCAGCACCACTACTTGTCCAAAGTATAATTGTCAGAAGTTTAAAAAAACAAAAAAGCATCATACAGAAGGGTATGAAATTCCAACCAATACATCAGTGTATGTGAATGAGTGGGCTATTCAGAGTGATTTCTCATCTTTGTACACTTTTCCCATGCATATTGCCTCATTTGGAATCATTAAAGAGACTTATGAGAACTTAAACCAACTAAAAACCTAAAAACAGTAAAATTCATTTTAATGCATTGTTTATCATTTTGCATAGCAAACATTGAAAATTCATAACTAAATGTACAAAAATCATATTACATGGTTCAAGTTTTTAAAAATCCCTCACATTTTGAATTTCATGGGAAAAATATGAAACTAGAATTTGGACATGTAGATTGATACAATTTATTTGTTTAATTTACTATTTATTTTTAACTTCCAATTTTTGTCTGTATTTTGACCCATAATTCTAAAAATTCATATCTCATCATTAACTAAGATGTTTTGTGTATTCTTTATATCATATGAAAGCCCTACATGTCTACTTTACTGATATATTTTTCTTATACATTTATTCAACTTGAATAGGGCATAACATTATTTGCAATCATTAAGGGTTAGAACATAACATTTATTAGCTAGAATAGTTTTAGGAAAACTTATATAATTCTCATTATACAATTCCAAGTACATTCATACCAGTGGCTTATTAAACTTAAATCATAGATCTTTCCATACATCAAACTACTAAATTTTTAGAGCTCTATACGATTTTATACTACCTTGTGAAATAACCAGTATTTACAGTGAGAATTCCAATTTTTCTAGCACTGTCCAGTTTTGACCTATAACTTTAAAAATTCACTATAAATTATATACATAGCCAAATTAAGTTTTCTTTTGCTTCTTTGAAAGGTTGTTTTGTTTAATTTTAGAGCATATATAACAACTATATTGAATACTCTATCTTGAATAGAGTGTCCTTATTCTAATTACTGCTGGTCATCTTGGACAAACATTTCTAACTTTAGAACCATTGCCATATATTACATGCATGTTTAAACTTGCCCAAAACACGTTCATAATATTATGAGATACTTAGAGGAACATAATTGAATCATCATATAGAATTTAACCTTCACACATGAATTTATACAATTTATCAAAACATAGCATGATAACTTGTAAAATCAGGTTATTCATCACTATCTTTTTCATTCCTCTTGCTCTTTCCTTGGGCTCCTCCATGACCTTACCCTAGCATGGTTAGTGTTTGGGATAGTAAGATTATGATCTTAGTAGTAAGTCATATTTCACACATAATATTATCACGTAAATCATAAAAACATCATAAAACCAAGTTAAATCATAGAATACCATATTATTCATAAAAATTTCGGTAGTATAACAGTTTAGAAAATTGATATTCCATGAACAAAGCCCTCATATTTAAACAGTACAAAACAATAAACATTCATCAAATAACAATATGGCACATCATAAAGCATCTTAAAACAGCAAGATAATAAAGTGTAAGAATGAAGACTTCGCTACCTTGGTTGCTTTCCTTTGCTTTCCAACTTGATTCCAATGCTTCCACTAGCTTTCTTAGGCTTCTCCAAGTCCTAAATCATCACCAAACACTAGCTTAAGCTACTGATTTATGATGGTACTTCATAAAGTCTCATTGGAACCTTAAAAACTCATATAGTTATATCTTTGCCTCTTTTATGAAAACAACACTTGTTCTCAAGGTTTTTCACCATGGGAAATCCATTTTTGGCATTAGATTTAAGAAATTCCTAATCCTTCCTGCCCCTATGTGCTGGCCAAAAATGACCTTAGAGAAGGAAGAAGGAATTTTCTTCAAAATCTTGCTTTAAGTTCATGAAATCACGCTTTTCCCTAAGATTATTGTATGAAAACTTTTCTCTTTCCTTGGCTGAAACTTGAACTCAAGAGGAGGAGAAGAAAGCTTAATCAAACTGCTTTGAACTCATGAAAAGCTAGTTGGAATCATACCTTGAAGTTTGGAAGAGAAAGCTGGCCTTAGCCTTTGATTTGTTCTTCTTCCTTCCTTCTCTCTTCTCCCTTATGTCTTTTCTCTCCTTCCTTATGTTTCAGCTAATCTCTCTCTCTGTCTCTGTCTCTCTCTCTCTCTCTCACTTGTGCAGCTCGTGGAATACCCAAAAGAGAGAAGAAATAGGAAGCATTAATTATATTTTACTAACGTAACCTTGATTGAGTTAAATCCAAACTTAACCATTAAGTTTTGTTAAGAAATAATATTAAACTCCAACTTTAACACATGCTAATTAGATGGCGCCATGTGGGAGGAAAATATTTCCAAAATACTGCATATTTTTCCTAGTTTAGATATATCATGTGTTGGTTACTTTATACCTATACTGATAAAGTTACTTTTGCAGTATTTTATTACTTTCTGGATACATAATTAAAATAGTTTTGTATCTGTGTCTACTTTAATATCCTATGTCCTAAAATATTTATGTGGGATTCACATAGTTTTCTTTCTTCCTTTTTACTTTTTGTGGAGCCCACAATACTTTTACTTTTGCAGTATACATTCTGTAATCAATTTTTTTTCAAATTGAGTCCGTTAAGCTCAATGCATTATTCCCTGGGGTTCAATATGTCATAAGCCTTGGTCTGATATAAATTTTTAATAATTACAAAATTACTCTTGAGTTGAATAAAAATGCAAATATCTATTCTTTCTAGTACTTTCTCATAATTTTCTCCAGGACCAAACTTTGAATAATTCTTTTTGTAGGGGCTAAGTCGTAAATTTGTTTTAAATGTTTTCACTTCTTTTTCCATTTTTCTATGCATTCCATACTATACTTTTAAATTAATCTAATTTTAATCTCGATCTCCTGGCTATCCAATACTTACTGCACCGTGTTCAGCTCATCAAGAGCTTCTATTCAACAGGTATATTACATAACCTTTAATTCTGGAATTAATTCCTGCTAAGGACCTTATTTATAATCTATTCTAATTAAGGACCAAGTATAATTCTTTTGAAGGTCCATATGAGAAATCAATTCTAATTAAGGACTAAGCATGTAGAAGTACCATTTTTCCCCTTGTAGCAAGATATTTCACATGTGGTATCTTTTTCATTTATGTTTTTAATACATTCCTATTGGGGCACATCGTAGTCACATTTTGAAAATAGCCTTGAAAATCAAGATGTTACAGATCCCAAGGCTTGGGAAGACCTAGCTAGAAGTGTTCTATCCTAAGATGTTTTTGGACGGTGCCATTAAGGAAAAGAACCACCTATTGATGATTTAAAAGCCTTGTTATATAATTACATAATGTTATCATGTTTTAACCATGCATGACTGTGATTATTTTGCTTGTATTTAATTTCCTTGTCAACAATGTTAAAACTAAGACTTTGTTTGGAATGAAGAGAAAATAGAGGAAGGGGAATATTAGGAGGGAAAATAAAGAGAAACCTAAACAGGGGGTGTGTCTAGGTTTTTTCTTGTTTTTTCTTCGAATTTTCCTCTTCTCCCTATTTTTCTCTTATCCAAATGAAGGGTAAAGAAACTACACGGGTGGTTTGTATCCAGATGCTACGAAAACCATGTGTTAATGCTTTATGGGCTTGTCAGCCTGTTTAGTTTCTCGTTACAAACATGATTTTACAACTTTCAAGGCAAAGCTACTCTCACATTACTTTGGTCAAAACCATGTTAATTTTGACCAAAATCAACTCCAAACCAAATACCTAGTAACCTTGATGTGCAAAATTTTGTCTATTATATTGCAATGAGACAGCATTAAACCCTCCTAATTGAAATAGAAATAGGATACTCAAAATAAAACGGTCTTGTGAAAACCAGCCATCACAAAATATCTGAATTGGAGCCAAAGTTCAGAACTTATGTGAAAACAACTTCATAAATTTAAAACCAGGTGTTTGTGAGGGGAATGGCTTGGAAATAATTATGCATAACACTTGCCACATAAACAAGAGATTTATTTTTCGTGACAATTTTCTGGGATCAAATACTATCCAGACAAATTCATATTCAAGTTTTGCTATTAAAAAGAAAATTAATTAGAAATTATTTTCCTTGTTTAGTGGTTTTCTTTGTAAGCAATTGGGTCGTGAGCTACTAGCAACACTTCTTTACTAAATATTTGGTAATTTTTGAACAAAACAGAAAATGATACATGTGATACGCATAGTCTAGGATAGTTGTCCCAAAAAATAAGCAACTTGTATCAATTACAATCATAATTTTACAAATAATACTAATTATTCGATTCCAAATTCATAGGTGAGATGTAGCTAGTTAAATTCACCGTGAATCTTTGCCAAGTCTCAACAACCTGAAATGTAGGAACACTTTGTCATAAATAGAAGAACATGGATGTGTGTGTGTGTGATTGAGTGATAAATATGACATAATAAAAATATGACATGGATTTTTTTTACTACAAACGTTACAGGTTTCTTTTTCTTGAAAAGAAAAAAGCTTTCACATGAAATGTGTTTATTGAAAAAATCAATTCTAAATGTCAAGGAAATGAACTTTACCCAGCATTTTGCCTTTTTTTCCTTTTGATAAAAAAGGTCTTAATATAAAGGTAAACTAATTACAAATGATGAAAAGAACCAGTACGAAAAGAAAAAGTAAACTTTTTTTTTGGTAAAGAAAAAGTAAACATTCTAGGATCATATCTGTTACCAAACCCTGTAAATGACTTGGGCCGGGATTGTCTTCTCCAATACATGCACATTTTTCCGTTTAAGAAATCTCTTACATTTTGTTTTAATTTTAGTATCATTTCTAGACGAAATAGGTATTAGTTGGTCAACATACATAAACTGGAGAACTCATTTAGAAAGAAGATAAAATGATGAAATGAAGCTACATGAAATTTCTGATGAGGTTTGCAGAAGTAAGAGTTGCACCTTTAAATTTTGCATTTTGAGATCATTATCAAATCACCATCACTTTATCACTCAGAAAGAAAGGCATTTCTGATTCGATTTAGCTCCTTGGTAACATCTGCTATACTCAATCTTTCATTTGGTGATTCAACCGAACAATCAAGTCCAATCTTGAAAATTGAAACTAAGCTCTTTTCCACATTGGGATCAGTATTAAGGATCAAGATCTCATTATTCTCTTCTTCATTTGTTCTTATTTGTTCTGCATGTCTTGGAAATAGTTTTGGATCCACAACCTGCAAAAGATTTCCTGGAAATGCAATTTCAACATAATTATGAAGATTCTGACCATTTGTGAATGTTTCATTTGTGGGCCTTCTTCCAGTAAACAACTCCAAGATAAGAATCCCAAAGCTGTACATATCACCCTGTGTTGACAATTCAGAACCCATTCCGTATTCTGAAATATTAAATACAAATTTGTCAATGGTTTGAAAGTAATCATTACTAAAATATTATAGAAGGACAGAAAAAGTAGAGAGAAAAAGAAAGAATTCTAAACAACAAAAAAGTGTTAAATTATACCTGGAGGAGTGTAGCCAATAGTACCCTTTATTCCAATTGTGCTACTTTCTTTACTAGAGATACCTCGAACAGTTGAGATCAATCTCGCAAGCCCAAAATCACTTATATGAGCAACCATGTCTCCATCAAGAAGAATATTGCTCGGCTTTATATCACAATGAACAATAGGTTGCTCACATTCATAATGAAGATAATGTAAAGCAGAAGCAACATCGATCACAACATTTAGTCTTTGGCTAAAAAGAAAATTTCTTGAATGGTCTGTAATTTGCATATCTGGGTGCAGCCACTTTTCTAAGCTTCCATTCATCATGTACTCATAAACAAGAGCTTTAAAGGGATGACCCTTGTAATCTATGCTTGAGCAACATGTTAAAACCTTTACCAAATTTCGATGCCTTATATTTCTCATTGCATTACACTCTGCCAAGAAACTCTTACGAGCTCCCTTCTTTTCAAGATGTAGAACTTTTATTGCAACAACTTCTTCAAGCTCAAGACTTCCTCTATAAACAGTGCCAAAGCTTCCAGATCCTATAAAGTTGCTATTTGAGAAACCATGAGTTGCATTAAGTAAGCTTTGGTTTGACACTTTTTCAATTTTGTCAATTGCAGGTGAATTCAAAGAAGATTTCGTGTTACTTCTCCTCAGAAGATATATTGCAGAAATGGTTGATAGTAGAAGAACAAAAGTAGCCACCAAAGTTATCACCACTATTAGCTTGAATTTACGGTGTTCCATATGCTTCATAACTGTAGCAGAGCATGGTGGCAAGTGCAATTCTGAGATACCTCCACATAGCTGATTATTCCCTATCAATGATATTGCACTTGCATTGCTAAAGACACCTTTGTTTGGAACCTCCCCATCCAACATGTTAAAAGAAAGATTTAAGTACTCTAAAACTGAAATATCCTGGAGGCCTTTCGGAATTGATCCAGACAAATTGTTTCGTGAAAGGTCTGAATATCGAAGACCTTTTAATGAAGCCAGTGAGTAAGGGATGCTTTCTTGAAAGGAATTCCCCTGTAAATAAAGGTACTCTAAACTTGTGCATTCTGCAATAGTTTCAGGAATATGTCCAGTCAGATGATTTTCCGAGACATCCAACGCATTGATATTTTTTAGCTTGCCAACCACAATAGGAAGAGTGCCATTTAAGAAGTTATTTGACATGTTGAGAAGGATTGACAAAGATGAAAGGCCAATAACTTCTGTAGGTATAGCTCCAGAAAGATTATTTTGGGATAAGTCAAGGTACTGTAAATTTTGGCAGTTTCCAATACTGGGAGGAATAGATCCCTGTAACATATTCTGTGACAAATATAATTGGTATAGCTGACTGAGGTTACCCATGGAGGATGGTATTTCTCCAGACAGTTGGTTTCGCCCTAAAGATAATAATTGCATCTTCCGAAGTTTACCAAATGTAGAAGGGATGGTATCAACAAAATAATTATCGTCCAAGATCAACGTAATCAAGTCAATGAGATTCCCCAATTCCACAGGGACTTTTCCGGATATCTTGTTAGAATCAAGAAACAGATCTTCAAGTTTGGTGGACAAATTGCCTATGGTATTGGGTAAAGGACCTTCGAAATTATTAATACCTATATCGAGATAGTACAACTCACTACAATTTGATAAAGATTTTAAGAACTCCCAATTTTTAGGCGAATTACTTCCAAGGCTATTGGAATGTAAGTTTATTGCTAAAAGATCTCGCAAGTTTCCAAGACTTGGAATTTGTCCCACAAGACGGTTGGAAGACATCTCAAGTTGTTGCAGAAAAGATGCATTTGTGATGGAAGTTGGGATAGTACCTGAAAAGTTATTTGACGCAATTTCCAGTATGTAGATATTTGGGAGGGTCGCGAACAAGTTGGCAGGAAGAGATCCAACAAATTGATTTAATGCGATGTTTATTTCAGCAAGAGATGACAAGTTGTATAGAGAAAAAGGAAGTGTACCAGAAAGTTTGTTGTCACCCACATAGAAAGTTGACAAATTTTTCAGAAGGCCCATTTCTTCTGGTATGTTTCCTTCCAAATTATTGATAGCAAAAGAAATAGAATGAAGGGAAGAAAGGTTCCAAATAGAACTAGGTATTTGTCCCGTCAAATTGTTTTCATCAAGATACAATACTTCAAGCTTGTGGAGAAAGCCAATCTCCATTGGTATTTTGCCATTAAGATGATTCCCACCAAAACGTAACATCCTAAGTTTAGAGAGACCAGTCACGTTGAATGGAATTTCTCCTGACAAAGTATTATTGGAGAAAGAGAGTACCTGTAGTCGACGCAGATGAGTCAACTCGGGTGCGATTTCTCCGTGGAAGTTGTTGTTGTCGAGAGTGAACCTTGTTAGAAAAGAGAGATTGGCAACATGATGCGATATAAGTCCTTGCAATTGGTAGCCTTTTAAGATCAACTCTTTAACTCTTTGGTGCCTATGGCCACAAGTGATTCCGTACCAGTTGCAGAAATGGGCAGAGCTATTCCAAGAGGCCAAGATGTTATTGGGGTCACCGGATATTGAGTCCTTGAATTTGAGCAAAGCCAAATGATCGGTCTCATTTCCATATGCAGAAGCTCGACAAGGCTGAAACCAAAGGAAGTTTAAAGCGAGAAGAAGAAACAGGCGAAAGCATATGACGGCAAGAGGCTTCATTTGATTGAGGAACATGATGCTGGTTTGAGAGCTATGCTTTTACGTATTTGCTGTGTGGGAACTAATAAGAAGAGCAACATGATTGAGGACAATTTATTCCCTTTCTGTTGCCATATCTAAAGTTATGTCCTTCAATTCAAGTCAAGGTCATTTCTTTTTCTCTTTACTAAGGAGAAGTCGATGTCAATTAAACACGCGTTCTTTTTCCAATATAATAGATAATTGTTAACTATTTATAATTTTAAAAAAAGATACTTATTCCAATATTATTCTTGAAGAGAATATATTTTGAAATATTGTAATTATACTTATTTGTTGATGAATGAAATTATTTTTATATTTCTGAATAATTTTAAATTTTTATTCAACTTTTTCTTGTCGGGCAAACTTTACCAACCGACTCAGGCACAGGGTTAACTTAGTGTTTTTATGGGCCAGTCACAGGGATTATGATGTGTCTTTTTCCTTGCATAATATTTGGATTGGATTTAACAAATTTTTTTTTTAACTTTTACCTTGTCTGGCAAAAAAACAGAAACTTTTACCTTGATATAATATTTTGTGTTAACTATGTGATTCAATAATTGAAAATTTTGACTATGCATTGCATTAATTTTAATAATAGGTAGCTTTTAATTACATTTTGAATATGCCTTAAATTACTTAATTTATTAAAAAATTGGAGTTTAGCTAATTAGTTTTCATATTCTAATTAAACTTTCGGATGAAATATTCTAATTAAATCTCAAGCTGACGAAAAATTGTTATTTAAAAATTGAAAATTATTTATGATTACACTGTAAAAAGAAGAATAGGTGAAACCATATGACGGTAAAAGGCTCCTTTGATTGAGAAACATAATGCTTTTACGTAATTGCTGGGTGTGAACTAAGAAGAAGCTCAGTTCATTCCCTCTCTGTTGCCATATTTAAAGTCATGTCTTTGAAGTCATGGTCAATTTGAAAAAGAAAAGAAAAAGCTGAGAAATCAAGGACATTTGAACACGCATTCTTAACAACCCTCATACAAGTTTTCCGGATCTTAATTGCAGCAGACGAAAAGCGACGTCGTTTCCTTTCTTTAGTTGTCACATATGGAATCGAGGAAGATTCCGCCATCCTGTGAAATTCTCCACCGAGCCAACGGATCATACGTTGAATAGTGTGAAAATGAAAGAAAAGACAATGTGGGGAGCAGGTGCCTGGGAGTTGGGACTAATGGTGTGGGTAAGGATGGCCATTGAGTTAATTACATTTTGTTAATAGATAAATTTTTATTCCATTTTAAATATGCCTGCCTTAATTGCTTAATTTATTAGAAAATTGGGCTTTGCTCAAGTTTAATTAATTCTCTTTCATATTCTAATAAAACTTTTTGGATGAATTATTCTAATGAAATTAAATTTAACGAATATTGTTATTTAAAAATTGAAAATTATTTATGACAACACTGTCGCGTTGCATAGGAAGCAAATTAATCAGAGAGTATTATTTTAATAATATATCACCATAATTAAAAAAAAATACAACGTTGATGCTAGGATTATTCATAACAAAATTTTTTTAAAGGATTGTTTATGAGCTAGTAATAATTAACACAGAAATTTGATAAAAAAAATGAACTATTAAATATTCATTAATATTTAGGAAAAAACAAATATAGCAAAGGCGATCATGGATACATGCAATAATCAGAACAAGAGAGCAAACCCACTTCTACCACTATAAAAGCCAAAGCTATAGCAAAGATGATGGCATTTATCACATCACCAGACCAAGACAAAATCATCCCTTTCTTAGGGGATCCCCAAATCTTCCCCGATTTATTTTGCTGTTATTTGATTTGAGTCATAAGATTTGAGTGTGTTCAGACTCGCATGATGCCAAAATTTAGGTTTGGATTTTTTTCTTTCAAATTCTATATCATGCACTATGTACTTTTTTTTTGGGCCCCTGAAAAAATTATTCATTAAAAAGAAAGTATGGAACAAACACAAGAGTCAATCAAAACAAAGGTAGAAAAGACAAAGCACCAAAAAAGAAAAGACAAGGAACCAAAGAAACACAGAGCATCGAAAGAGTGTTGTTACCCAATTCTAGTTCGGTCACCAATGTCCACAGATTCTGATGAAGCAGCCTTGTCCTTAGCCAATAAAGGAAGAAGAATGGGAGGAGCATGAGCAAAAAAAACCAGATGGGTACTGTAATACCCTATTACAACTGACCTCTAACCTTGACTAATTACTTCAAAACTAACTCCAATTTAGACCAAAACACCCCAACTCAACTCACAATTCATCTAAGAAAGCAGAAATCTTCAAGTTGGACCAAAATAGGATAGAGCCGCGGCGAGCTGTAGTACCGCCGTGGCACCAATGCTCTTGCGTTCCAATTTTTGAAACAAAAGGGGACTAGCACTGCGGCCAAGCATCTGGCGCCATGGAGCCCATATTTGATTCCATATCAGCAAAATGCTAATTTTCCGAGTAAACTTCTGATACACATAAATTTATGCTCTGAACTTTGATTGACCTGATTCCAACTCCTACAAGTCAATCTTGTCCCAAGCTAACCATAGACACCAATTTCACTTCAATCCGTATCCATATGGAGATTTTGGACACCTGATACCGTTTTGGGCACTTTTTACCCATAACTCACAACTTAACACCTCCATTTACCACCAAGGCAACTTGGCACTCATATACCATTCACACAGGTCCTATTTGGCTCAACTAACTTGTCTAAGAAGGTTTTGTCTCAGAGAAATTACTACTTTGAGATTTGACCCATTGAACCCCGAATTCACCTTATGAGTTATATGCCAAAAACTCACATACATGGCCCAAAATCCCATTTGGGCTCACTCATACGGCCATTCTAACACATAGATTTCTGTTCCCACATTAATGACCCATGCCGAGGTCCACAATCATCATCGTACACATACAAACTATACCTAGCATAAGTCCACACTTATCACATATCAACCATCACCATCAATATCATTGCATACTCATCATATCATCTAACATCAACTTCACCATCATCCTATCACCACATGGCACGAAGGTAATATTCCCAGGTATACTCAAAGCAGACGATACACACAACAACAATAACCTACTTGGCACAGAATTTGATAAACTAAATTACAACTACCATTTATACTTGAAATTCCCGAAGACAGAGAGGCCTACAACTCCATGGTCTTCTCCGGACTAGTACCAGATTCTTTACCTAAAATGTTAGTCATGGGATAGGGGTGTGAGACAATGTTTCAGTAACCGGGGACAACCATAGCCAATACATATATACTAATCCACACAATTGTGCACATGGTGCAATGTAATACAAATGGATGGTATGCATGTTCTCCCTTATACACGGCTAGAACCACGAGCTGTCGTCATAACAGAACATTTCGTATAGGTGACTCCCTTCCAACAGTCGGTGAAGATTAATTTCGGGATATCACTAAGCTCACCTTACACTAGTGCATCTGGCCAAAGGTAACATTAATGCTTGGATTATGGCTCTCCTTCCCATTAACCACTGTGAATTGGTGGTGATTTTAAGGAAGGTGTAGTCCACTGCCGCCTTGCTCTCCTGGCCATAGAAGATGATTTAGCAACAAGGATCTCTTCCTTATTTCACTCATATCATATCGTATCATATATCATTATCACCACCCAATCCACCATTTCTCACAATGTATATGTGGCAATGATGATCATGCCATGTCTTTATATAATCATCATCATTATTCTATCATCATAATCATCATCATAATCATGCTAGCATGCTATGTACAAGTATAATATCATGCTCCTCAACATCACATATCAATGCCAAGAAATCGAATCCATACTATGTTTAACCGTGTGCATACCACGATATATAGAAAAACTATACATATACACATAATGATATCATGGTATGAATGGAGACATGCATATATATATATATATGTATACCAACATATAACACATATACAAATACTTGATTATCTCATGTTGTCAATACCACGCATAGATCCCACAAGCTCCTCAAATTGCTAACCATGACTTGAACTCCTTCGATCAACCAAATCATGAGCCACATACTTCTAATCAACTGATTTTATACTACAATATCACAATATCTTCAATTAACACAACACAGTATCAATTTACAACTCATAACTCAACCATCCAAACTTGACCCCATGTTCTAGTGGCATAAACACATACTAATAAACTCTAAACAATCCACATCATAATCAACCTCATACATCTCAGATTTCATACTTCCTTTACAATTTCCAACCTAGGGCTCCACTCAAACCCATCACAATCTGGCCATAACTCATACCCAAACCTTCCTAACCCTACATAACACTTCTACAACACCAAATCAAGCATTTTAATCGGTGGATTCATCCAAAATTTTGAAACCTAACATACTCACACTACTACAGAAATGGACTTTCTAGGCGGCTATTTATTACTTTTCTTGGCGGTTATGAACCGCCTACTATTTGAGCGCCATAACAAATGGGTGACTTTTGTATGTGGTTATAACCGCCTACAAAAGTGGACTTTTGTAGGTGGTTATCAGTATAACCGCCTACAAAAGTCACTTTTGTAGTCGGTTTTATGGGAAAACCGCCTAAAATAATGAACTTTTGTAGGCGGTTATATTAAAAACCGCATACAAAAGTAGAATTTTGTAGGCGGTTATACTTATAACCGCTTACTAAAGTTACTTTTGTAGGCGGTTTTTAATATAACCGCCTACAATTTTTTCTCTTTTTTTTTTCATACTCTCGTTACTTTCAAATATTCCCCAATACTTTTTACAACTTGCATGACCCAAAACAGCAGAAATTGTACAGCACTACTAGAAATATGTTTGGACAAATTATAACTTTGTACAACAGATCTAAAAAAACTGCATATATATTGCCTTTGGAACTTGTGGCTTGTTGGTTAGAGCACATATATAGCTATCACTTGTGAGGATATAAGTTCGAATAGGTAGAATCAAACAAACCCTTCAAAACTACATATATTATCAAAAATGTCTATAAGGAACCAATTCACTATGACAAAGTTTGAGTTGAGAATAAAAAGAAGCTACATATATATATATTCCCTAATATGACATTGCTTAAACTATGTTCCCTGGTCAAATCTAAGAAAAGAGAATAAAATCAATTACTCTGATCCCTCCTCCTCCTCCTCCTCTCTAGTTAGGTACATTTCAGCCACATAATTACTCCACTCTGCGATGACTTCATTGATTTGATTTTTGGAGTACACATCACAGTAGGTATCCGGGAAATACTATGCAAGTTAAAATATCATGAAGAAATTAATAAAATGACATTACTAAAAAATGGTCAAAAGTTATAAGCATTAATGTAATTGCATAAAATGGAATTACATACCATGATCGGGATAGAGCTTTGGCCATGCATTATGATATCTTTCATGAATTTCAGTACATAATATGCACAATCGATACCATTAGCTTGCTTCGGACACTAAACAAAAATATATACATACATATTATATATGAAGATTAATGTCAATTCCAATATATAATTGCTTAAATATTATTCTATAAATACCTTTATTGATGTCCATTTATATGATTGTTGCTTCTTGTCATTAAGCCCTCGGTCTGCTCGAAACATCTTTACAGCACTATTAACCATGAGAAAAGAAAATTAATATAAGCATAACTTTGAATTACCATGGAGACATATACAAAAGTAAAAAAAAAAAACTTATTCTTACTTGTTGAACATTTCTATCATTTGGATGCGGTTCTCTGGCCCTGATTGTTTTCCGGAATCTAAATAATATATTTTTAGCTTTACTGGGTTGATGACAATCAACATCCAATGTTCTCTGACGAAACAATAATTAACATCAACAAATTATAACTGGGCAGTTCACAACAACTAAAGTCAGCATTTAATATTTTAGCAACAAGTTACTCACCCTTGATGCAAAGGTGCCAAAAATAATACTTCCTTATCGGCTCTTGCCTTGAACACATCCGCAATTTCTTGAGATTGTTCTGTGATCTTCTTTTGGGGCATCAAACCTTTAGAAAAAGATGATATTTCTTGGGGGTGGAGGAACACAAATTTGCTAGTAAGATTGGCAGGGACCAAAAATTTTTCATACAAGTACCTAAAATGAAAAAAAAAAGTGTATTAATATCAAACTCAAATGAAAGGTTAGTTGGAAAGTAGTTCATTTATGTTAGTTTGAGTACCTGATGTATATGTTAATATTCGCAGCCCCAAGCCATTGATGATCCACCATGAATAGGATAACTTCTTCGGTGATCATTTCAGTTACCCTTTTATTATAGATCCCTATATCATACTCAATTTCTATAATCTCCCATTGCCCTATGCTCACTAATCCTTTCAAGTACTTGCGACTTTTCCTTAAATTAAGATTAGGTCCAGGTAGTCTATTCATCGGTGCAATGATTGACTCTTTGGATTGCCCGGACCCTAGAACACGCTTTCCTTTTGCCTATGCAACAAAGTTGGTCAATTTGGGATGAACTAGTGATTACACAGTAGCAAATTATAATAAAGTGTCACTTGACATACCTGTACAGATGGAGCAAGGGTAATGAGGTTCATTGGCCATGCTACATAACTACCCACTGCTTGTCCTACCTTATCTACATCTTGGGCAGGAATTGGCAATACAGCATTCTCCTTTCTGGGGACATCAATCGATACTCTCACATGGCCTTCAGGTAGGGCTTGATTGTGAATGATGCCTCCTGTGTTATCCACATGCCCCTCTGCAACCACATGTCTAGTAGGGCGATCCAACCATAATTGATAGTATGATACGCCCTATACCAATAGCAAAAAATAATTTATACATGTCGAAAAAAACTATGAACTTGATTGGAAAAGCAATTACCTCAAGAAGATGCTGAAATGGAAGAGGGCAGCTATCCTTAACACTAGGGTTTGTTGATTGTATTTGCTTCAGTACTGCAGCTTGTGATTGCACCAAATCTGTCAACATGGCTAATTTTCTGTCCATCTCAAATTGAGTTGCCTCTAATTGAGCAACCTTAATTGTAGAGTATGACGATGAGCGGCGTTGAGTCCCAAAATATGCTTTCTTAGTAACGCCAAACCCGACACCCCTAACACGACCAGGGTGCTCAGGGAGCCCTAATGCCTTGCCTAGCACATCAAGCCGTGTGTCTTCCTCAATACCTTCAGGCATGGACTCTGCAAGGGTATCCTATGAAAGCAAAAAAATAATAACAAATATATTATTTTATAGAAATATATTATAAATGATTGAAAATGCAAATGATAATGTAAGACTTACAATTTTATCACAAACTTTTTTGACGTTTTCATTGTCAATAATCCCTTCCTTGTTCTTTCTTGATTCTGCCCATAGCATATGACGCTTGGTTAAAGGGCCACCTTCAGATCCCTCTTGAGAATGCTGTGTAATAACATAAATAACTGATTTGTAAGTATTTATAAGGAAAATATATTCATATAAATAATATCTATAGACACGTACCATCTTATCCTCTATACCCGAGTATCCAAGACGGCCAGCTCTATAAGGGAATTGTTGACACTTGGCCCTTTCACTATTTTGCTGGCTTAATATCTGTAAAAAACCAAAATCTGAAATGAAATAGCTAGACACATATAGCATTAGAATAGAATTAACAACTAACATCTAAAAAAAGGATTACTTTGAAAGATTGCTCACGGCGGATACCTGTAAAAACATCCCAGTCTTCTTGCTTAATGTAGACTTCAAATAATGGAGGTGGATGCTAAAGGATGTTACCATCTGGATCTCTTAAAAATCTTTTCGTAAGGATATAACGAAAAGCTCGCATCGATACTCCAGCCTTCTTATATATGAAATCTCTATAGCATTGATCAATGTCAAATCCCAACTGCAAAACAAAGTACCCAAATTAATTATAATAAATATAACTACATAGGAAAAAACATTATAAGATAATTATAATAAGCTGTTTACCACTATATCCTTGAAAATCAAGTCTTTTATAGCCTCAGGGACTTTCCTCCAATCCTTCCATTGGCTACTTGATATAGGCACATTCATCTTCGCAGTTATCGTGATATAGCTACTTAATTTTTTTCCACCATCTTTTATTGGGTGGCCTCTACGATTCCACACCACATGGATCTTCTGACCACTATCTCTTGCCCATGCGACCTCTTTCAAGACGGTCAACCCACGATGATGCTTGTCTAACTCTTTCTCAACCCGTTTGTTAACATTACTGGGATCCACATTCATCGGATCACTATCATAATCAGAAGAGGAAGACATTTACCTATAATATAAATCAAACAAACAAGACATTAATACATAGAAAGGCAAATAACAAGATTTAGGCAAAAGTTATTAGAAAATTCAAAGTCACAAATAAGAAGAATAACACAACTAGTAAAAAATTCAAACACACAAAATTCAAACTCAAACATTTTCCTCTTTCTGGTTTGTCTTCTCTTTATGATCCAAATACCCTCTTGATGATCATCTCTCACATACAAGGCATCATCTCCAGTATAATCAGTATCAATTGATGTCCCTACAAAAGGATCATCCTCAATATCTGCATCTTGATGACTTTCAATATCTTTTTGGTTGTCAATTATTTTGTTTGTTAACATAACAACAGACAACTTCTTATTAGCAGGATCGGAGATGAAAAACACCTGTTGAGCTTGGGATGCTAAAATAAAAGGTTCATCTCTATACCCCACCTTGTTAAGATCCACTTGAATGAACCCTGATTGATCAACTTGAAGACCATTTTTGTTGTGAACCCACTTACAACTAAAGACTGGTACCCAAAACAAGATATAATCCAATTCCCATATGCGATCAATTACCCCAAAGTATGTTATATTTGCAAAAATAGGGTTTTTTTCTTTGACACTAGAAATATGCATTGATTGAGCTATAAGAGTTACCCCACTATTTTGCATTGTGCTCCGATCATCCTGCTCTTTCATATAGAATGTGTAGCCATTAATAAGATAACCGTTGTAAGATAGGACCCGCTTGCTTGGACCGTTAGCTAACCATCGTAACCTTTCTGAAACTGAACCAGTATTTCTCTCCACCTCCAAAATAATGTGATGTCTCAACCAATTTATAGAAACCCGATTGTGTTCCTTTGATATCCAACTCTCATTCTTGTAGGGGTTTAAACGTCTAAGTTTCTCCTTGTGCATTTCCACATATAGCTCAACCTCATCGGAGTTATGCAGAACATACAAATGAGCTTGCTCCCACTGTGTCCTAGAGATGCTAACTATATCATTTCCAAGAATCCCTTCCCCATCTGTTCTCCCAATGCAACGAGACTTTGGAAGCCCAATATGATCAACATTGGATAAGTATTCAGTACAGAATTCAACAGCTTCTTCAGCTATGTATCGTTCAACAATACAACCCTCTGGTCTACTTCGATTTTTCACATATCCTTTTAATACCTTCATGTAATGCTCAATAGGGTACATCCATCTCATATAAGCTGGGCCACACAATTGTGTCTCTCTAACCAAGTGAATTGTTAGGTGAATCATCATGTTAAAAAACGAAGGGGGGAAATACATCTCAAGTTCGCACAAAGTCACAACAATTTGTCTCTGCAACATTGGCAACTTAACGGGGTCAATCACTTTGCTACAAATGGATTTGAAGAAGAAACATAATTTTGTGATTGTGCCTCGAACCTTTTTGGGCAAAATAGATCGGATAGCCACCGGCATCAAATTCTCCAATAGAACATGGCAATCATGAGACTTTAAGCCCTTCAACTTCAAGTCTTTCATAGATACAAGGTTCCTAATGTTTGAGGAGTATCCCTCTGGGACCTTAACTCCATTAAGAAACTCACAAAAAGTGATTTTCTCCTTTCTAGAGAGAGTATAGGCTGCAGGAGGTAGATAAGTACGGCGTTTCTCCTTCACCGGCGCCAATTCTCCTCTTATTCCCATTGCAACCAAGTCCAACCTTGCCTTCACGCCATCTTTGGTCTTTCCTGGCACATTAAGCAACGTACCATTGATGCTATCATATACATTTTTCTCTATATGCATGACATCAAGGAAGTGTCTCACATATAAAGACTTCCAATCTGGCAATTCAAAGAAAATTGACTTTTTCTTCCACCCACTAGTCCCAAGGTGTTTTGCAAAAGGCTTCCCGAAATTGTTATTCAAATCCTTCACCTTGTCAAACATATCCTCACCACTTAATGGCAAAGGTTCACTCCCTTCTTCTGTATTCCCATTAAAGGCTTTTTTCCACCACCTGTAACGATGTCCTAGAGGCAAAAATCTGCGATGTCCCAGGAAGACAAATTTCCCACCATGTTCCAACTGTATGGTATGTGTTCCTTCTTCGCATATAGGACATCCAAACTCTCCTTTGATACTATAGCCTGATAAATTACCATATGCCGGAAAATCATTAATTGTACCAAACAGCATAGCTCTCAACTTAAATGTTTCTTCCCTATATTTGTCATACATCTCCACACCCTTCTCCCACAATAGTTTCAAATCTTCAATTAATGGAGCCAAATATACGTCTATATCATTTCCAGGTTGTTTGGGTCCAAAAATTAACATAGATAATATCATAAACTTCCGCTTCATGCATAGCCATGGTGGGAGGTTATAAATCAACAAAATAACGGGCCATGTACTGTGGGTACTACTTTGCATGCCATGCGGATTCATTCCATCAGTAGATAAAGCAAGGCGCAAGTTTCTATCTTCTTCCCCGAAATCTTCATATTCACGATCAATTCTTTTCCATTATGGAGAATCTGCAGGATGTCAAAGTTTTCCATCTTGAATTCTTTCATCTGCATGCCATGTCAAGAGCTTTGCAATTTCTGCACTACTGTACATGCGTCTAAATCTAGGTATGATGGGAAAATACCATACCACCTTCATTGGACTCGATTCTTTTTTTTTTTGTACCATAGGGCATTGCATTTAGGACACTTGTTTAATGATGCATATTCTTTTCAGAATAAAACACAGTCATTAGGACAAGCATGTATCCTCTCATAGCTCATTCCAATAGAGCATAACATTTGTTTAGCCTCATATGTTCGGCTTGGAAGCTCATTATCTTGTGGCATCATATCTTTCAAAAATGCAAGTAATTCTGTGAAGCTCTTATCACTCCATCCATTCCCTGCTTTCAAGTTGTATAAGTTTAACACAACTGATAATATCATGAATTTAGTACAACCAGGATATAATGGTTTTTCTGCATCGGCTTTCAACCTCTCAAACATCTCAGGACAATCTTGAAGCTCATCTTAAATCGCATTTGTCATCTTTTGAAGATGTTGGATCAAGAGTTTTGATGATTGCAAACCAACACTCAAGAGCTTGGATTGAAGATATCAAAGGAGATCAAAGCTGTTTCAAGTGAAGATTTTCTGAGTATTTGCTATTAAATCTTTTATAGGATCTTTAGTTTTTGTTTAGATTGGGTAAAAGATTTTGATTTGAGAAAAAGACGTTTTCAAACCTTGATTCAAAGATTAATCTTTACTTATTTGAAAAATACTCACAAACAGACGAAGTTTGAAAGTATAACTGAACTGTCAAGTTGGAAATTCGAACTTTGCTTTTGGAAATTCAAATTTCGAGCTAAAACTGAATAAGTCTGGAGAGGTGTCCCTCTGTCAGACGAATTTTGGTCATTCAAAATTTGAATTTTCATCAAGTCTGAAAGAAGCCTTTTTGTGACAGACGAACTTCACAGTTTCAAAATTTGAATTTCAGACAAAATACAATTTGTGAAAACCAAAGAAATTCGTCTGAAACTTTGCTAAAATTCATCTGAAATCAAGAAGAAACTAAGTTTGAAAAATGCTCTCTGACAGACGAACTTTGACTTAGCAACATTCGAATTTTCATCTGAATCAAGGGAGCTACTTTGTGACATTCGAATTTCACTCTTTCAAAATTCGAATTTCAGACAAAACAAAACTTGAGAAAATAGAAGAAATTTGTTTGAAAGTTTGATAAAGTTCATCTGAGATCAAGAAAGATTTAAGTCTCAAAACTGGTCTCTGACAGACGAATTTCACTCTGCCAAAATTCGAATTTCAAAGAAAGTGAACTACGGTGCCTATTTGAACGTTCAATGGACAGACGAATTTTGGGCATCCAAAATTCGAATTTCGAGGGTACTGTAGAAAATTAAAAACACTGTTCACGATTTACAGAAAAACTTTCTTCTTGAAAATTCGTATGTCACATTGTGAAAATATTTTATAAGTTTCAAAATTTGAATTTCACTCTATGGACAGACGAACTTCGTATTTTAACGTTGGAAGCTTTAACCTTCGGTTCCCTCAAAATTCGTCTGTTGGCCAACCAAAATTCGAATTTCAGTATGTCAGAAACATTAAATGCGGTTGGTAAACGGATAGTTTTTCAGAGTAACCGTTGGATAACTTCCCCAACGGATAGATTTAGTCTCTAACGGATATTTGAGACCTAAATCTATAAATACAGCATCACTTGAAGTTGTGGGTAACAAATCAAACTTGTATATACCGAATTTCTGCTGAATTTTCATCTCAAAAGCTTTTACCCTTCCAACTTCATTATTTGTACTTAAACCTTCATATCTACTCTATTCAAGAGAGTTATTCATTTGTAAACAATCTACTCTTTATCTGAAAAATAGATTTACTTGTGAGGGGTATTCACAAGGGGATTGGGAAGCACATAGAGAAAGTGCTTAGAGAGTTTGAGAGAGCTCAGAACAGAGCATACTCGTGTACTGTGGCTTTAGCAAGAAGCCCGTTGAAATTCTTGCTGGATAGTGGATAAATCTCAAGAGGTGTCTTGGGGACTGGATGTAGGTCAAGTGGATAGACCGAACCAGGATAAATCACTGAGTTTTCTCCTCCTTATCTATACTTTTATGCTTGCTCTGTTTTACACGTTGTTTTCATTATACTGTGATATCTTCACTTGCTTTGCTTTGTGCAGAAAAATTTCAATCTTCCCAATTCACCCCCCCTCTTGGGAAGTCAGCCTTTCTAACAAGTGGTATCAGAGCCCGAATTCCCATTTAAAGGATTTTACAGTCCGGGAACAAAGATGGCTGGCTTTGGAGAGAGTATACTTCCTGAAGGGAACAACACTAACAGACCACCAGGCTTCAGTGGAGAGCATTATGGGTACTGGAAGATGAGGATGCAGATCTACCTCCAATCAATTGATCTTGACATCTGGTCAGTCATTGATAAAGGAGATTTCGTCCCAATGGCTCTAATTAAAGATGGAAGATACAAAGAGAAGCTGGAAGCAGAGTGGAATGATGAAGACAGAAGGAGAGTCCTACTGAATTTTAAAGCAAAGCATTGTGTAGTCAGTGCCCTGAACCAGGACGAATTCTACAGGGTCTCACAATGCACCACTGCAAAAGGGATGTGGGACACTCTGCAGATTGCACATGAAGGGACATCTGGGGTCAGGGAGAACAGACTCAATATGTGCATTGGAGAGTATGAGAGCTTCAGGATGTCTGAAGGAGAAACTGTAAAGGTGCTCCAAAAGAGATTCACTCTCATTGTGAATCAACTAAAGAGCCTAGGAAAGGAATACACTCAATCAGAGAAAGTGAGAAAAATTCTCAGAGCTCTCCCTCTGGAATGGCAGCCCAAGGTGACAGCAATAGAAGAAGCCAGAGGAGAATCAATAGCCTCTGTCACAGCTCTCTTCGGGAGCCTTGAGGAGTATGAAGGAAAAATCAAAGCTCTCAAGGAAGTCGGGCTGGACAGAAAGAAGAAAGGCCTTGCTCTCAAAGCTGCTGATGAAAAGGAAGAAGAATCTGACGAAGAGGATGAACTTGATGAGGAAACCTTGGCTATGATTGTCAAAAAATTCGAAAGATTCTATAGCAAGAAGAAGAACAAGAGATTCTTCAAGAAAGTAGCTGCTGGGGAAAGCAAGAAAGAGGCAAAAGAATCTGTGACTTGCTATGAGTGCAAGAAGCAGGGACACATAAAATGGGACTGCCCCCAATTCCTCAAGAAGCAAGAAAAAGAAAAGAAAGGTGCTGACAAAGGGAAAAAGAAGAAGGCATACATCTCATCCATATGGGGCAACAGCTCAGACGAGGAAGAAGAAGATGAAGATGAGATTGCCAACATTTGTCTAATGGTACTTGCTTCTGAAGAAGCTACACCCTTATACAGCAGTGATCAGGATGAAGAGGTATATGAATCTGAACCTTCCTATTCTGAATTGCTGGATGCTTTTCATGAGCTTCATGATGATTTCATTAAAGTTGCTAAAGAACTAAAACTGGCAAAGAAGAAAATAAATAAGCTGGAATCTCAAAACACAATCTCTGAAATTACTTCTTTACCTACTGCTGAATCTGTCTGTTGTACTTCATGCACTGAACTTAAACAAACTAATGATTACTTAGTCAAAAGCATGTCTAGGCTCACTAGAGGAAAAGATATGTTGTTTGCATTGATGGGGAGCTAAAGAATTTCACAAGGAAAAGCTGGTCTTGGCTATGATCCATGTGCTGTTAAGGAAAAGATTAGGAAGAAAAACCAAAATGCATATAAAAGACATTTTGTGCATGCTAAGAACAATGAAAAGAAAACTAATGCATCACATCATATTGAAACATATGATCAACTAAGGCATGCTAGACAAAAGTATTATCTGCACTGTTTTCTTCCTGCATCTCAATCTAGCAGTTCTTTCACTACATGTCATTTCTGTAACAAAAAGGGACATATTTCCAGTTCTTGTGATTTGAGGAAAAATGGACTTGGCAGGAAAGTTGGATGGGTTCCCAAAGTTGCATCTGCATCTAGGGAAAAATATACTGACCAAAAAGGACCCAAGCAAATTTGGGTACCTAAAAGGAAATCATAAACATTGTTTTGCAGGTCTGTCTCAAAGCTAAGAAAAGCAACAAATGGTATATGGACAGTGCCTGCTCAAGTCACATGACTGGTGACAAGGAGAAGTTCATCACCCTTAGAGACAAGAAAGGAGGAAAGGTGACCTTTGGAGGTGATCAATATGGTAAAATTGTTGGTATTGGCATTGTGGGCAAAAATCCTGAAACATCCATTGAGGAGGTGCTGTTTGTGATTGGCCTCAACCACAACTTACTAAGCGTGAGTCAGACTTGTGACAAAGGAAACTGGGTGCTGTTTGACTCAAAGTTTTGCCTGGTCATCAGAAAAAGTGATCACAGAGTAATCCTCAAGCTCAAAGGGATGGTAACTGCTATACTATTGACCTTGATGAACTTCCTCCTTTAGATTCTGTGTGCTTAATTAGTCAAAATAACGATAGTTGGTTATGGTATAGGAGATTAGCTCATGTCAATATGAATCAATTGTCTAAACTGGTTAAAAATGAGCTAGTTACTGGTTTGCCAAAAATATCTTTTGAAAAGGATAAAGAATGTGATGCATGCTTAAAAGGAAAACAAATTAAATCATCCTTCAAATCTAAAAACATAGTTACCACAACAAGACCACTTGAATTGCTGCATATGGACTTAATTGGACCATCTAGGGTGAAAAGTCTTGGTGGTAATCTGTATGTGCTTGTAATTGTTGATGATTATTCTAGATTTACTTGGACATTATTCCTTTCTTCTAAGAGTGATACCTTTGATGCATTTGTAACCTTAGTTAAGAAAGTGCAAAATGAGAAAGGTATCTCTATTGTGTCTATCAGATCAGATCATGGAGGAGAATTTGAAAATGCATACTTCCTGGAGTACTGTAGTGAGCATGGAATTGACCACAACTTCTCAGCTCCTAGGACTCCTCAACAGAATGGAGTAGTAGAAAGGAAGAACAGAACTATTGGGGAGATGGCCAGAGCTATGCTGAATGAGAAGGAACTTTCTCAAGTGTTCTGGGCTGATGCAGTGAACACAGCAAGTTACATCATCAACAGAGCCTACATCAGACCCGTCCTGGGAAAGACTCCATACGAGCTGTACAAGGGGAGAAAGCCAAATCTGTCCCATCTCCATGTGTTCGGATGCAAATGCTTCATTCACAACAATGGCAAAGAAAACCTAGGTAAATTTGATGCCAAATCAGATGAAGGTATATTTCTAGGCTACTCTAATAGGAGTAAGGCATATAGAATTTATAATAAAAGATCAAATGTGGTAGAAGAATCTGTGCATGTGGTTTTCATTGAAAATGAAACTGTTTCAAAACGTCTTACCAATGAGGATGATCTTGCTTTCAATTTTGAAAAACTGGGCATTTCTGATAAAAGTAGAATTGAACCTCCAAAGATATCTGAATCTGTTAACATAGAGGAAGATATCCAGGAGCAAGAGTTTGATGAAGAAAATAATGAAGAAACATCTCAAGAACTCCCTAGAGCTTGGAGATATCAAAGGAATCATCCTGTTGATCAAGTGATAGGAGATGTTCAAGAGAGAGTCAAAACCAGAAAACAGTTAAGGGATCAAATGCTAAATTGTGCTTTCATTTCTCAAATTGAACCCAAATGTGCTGAAGAAGTCTTAACTGATGATTATTGGATTTTGGCAATGCAAGATGAACTTAATCAGTTTGAAAGAAATCAAGTTTGGGATTTAGTACCTAGACCCAAAAATCATCCTGTTATTGGTACCAAATGGGTTTTTAGAAACAAACTTGATGAATCTGGAACTATAATCAGAAATAAAGCTAGATTAGTTGCTAAAGGGTATAATCAAGAAGAAGGTATTGATTTTGAAGAAACCTTTGCACCAGTAGCCAGATTAGAAGCTATAAGAATTCTACTAGCTTATGCATGCATGAAAAATATTTTGCTATATCAAATGGATGTAAAAAGTGTTTTTCTGAATGGATATATCATGGAAGAAGTTTATGTAGATCAACCTCCAGGCTTTGAGGATTCTACAAAACCAAACCATGTCTATAAACTGAAGAAAGCTCTTTATGGATTAAAACAAGCCCCTAGAGCATGGTATGAAAGATTGAGCAATTTTCTGACTGAAAAAGGATTTAACAGAGGCAAAGTTGACACAACTTTATTTACTAAGAAAGAGAATAAAGATTTACTAATTGTCCAAATCTATGTTGATGATATTGTTTTCGGTGCTACTAATGAAACTCTTTGCAAGGAATTTTCTAAGTTAATGCAGGGAGAATTCGAAATGTCCATGATGGGTGAACTCAATTTCTTCCTTGGATTGCAAATCAGACAGCTTAATGATGGTATCTTTCTCAGTCAATCCAAGTATCTAAAGGAGCTATTAAAGAAGTTTGGAATGGAGAATGCCAAGCCAATGGGAACACCTATGGCCACTGCAACCAAACTGGACATGGATGAAAATGGGAAAATGTTTGACATTACTCAATACAGAAGAATGATTGGATCCCTGCTGTACCTAACTGCCAGCAGACCTGACATTATGTTCAGTGTCTGCATGTGTGCAAGGTTCCAATCATGCCCCAAAGAAACCCATGCAACAGCTGTGAAAAGAATTTTCAGATATCTAATTGGAACATCACAGATGGGTCTTTGGTATCCAAAAGGCAATGGAGAAGATCTCAAAGGATACACTGATGCTGACTTTGCAGGATCCAAAACTGATAGAAAAAGCACAAGTGGAACTTGTCAGTTTCTTGGAGGATCCCTGGTTTCATGGTTCAGCAAAAAGCCAAACATTGTGGCTCTATCCACTGCAGAAGCTGAGTATGTTGCAGCTGGAAGTTGTTGTGCCCAAGTCATCTGGATGAAGCAGCAGCTTGAGGATCTTGAGGTTAAAATGAAAGAGATACCCATCATGTGTGATAATCAAAGTGCCATAAACATCACTAAAAATCCTGTCATGCACTCAAGGACGAAACATATTGAGGTTAGACACCACTTCATAAGGGATCATGTTCTGAAAGAAGAAGTTAAGCTGGAATACATCCCAACAGAGGATCAACTAGCTGACATGCTAACCAAACCTCTACCAGAAGACAGGCATTGCAAAATAAGAAGAGAATTGGGAATGGTAAATCCCAATGAATTGTAAGTCATTTCTGTGCAATTATGTCTTTAGAATTTTTAATACTAGAATTTATTCTAACTTGAGCATCGGAGTATGTTTTAATATAGTTGCAGGTGCTCCTTGTGAAAATCAATGGATAAAAGTTTGAAAGATTGGAGCACTCCAGATTGGAACAACCAGAAAATGAAGTGAATGATAATTATTCTAAGGTCTGGATCCATTCTGTAAGTTTTTAAAGTTGAAATTTGTATTATGTTTGATTGCTAGATGAATTTCATTGATAATCTGTGTTTTTGAACTGGTCAACATGGTCAACATTCGAATTTTGGTTGATCAACAGACGAACTTTGGCCTGTTATGCCTTGAACAGTTCTCGGTAATGCCTCGAAATTCGTCTGTTGAAGCTTGAAAGTTCGAATTTTCAAAAACAGAAATTTCAAAGTTATGATTGTCCATCACTGTTATACGAATTATTACTTCTTAACATACTAATGTTGGACAATATTTATAAAAGTTAAAAAAAATTTGAAGTTTCAGTTCAAAATTCGTCTGTTGACTTATGCTCTTGATGATTGAATGCTTGAAAGATGATGCTCTGCATGCTTAATTCGTCTATTGGTTGAAGTTTTGTTTGTTGAAGCTGTTTTTCTTTTCAACATTCGAATTTTGTCGGAGCAAAATTCGTCTGATTGTGTATGTATTGATTGTTTCAAGCCTCTGTCAGACGAACTTTCAAGATGAAAATTCGTTTGTCAGTAAGACGAGCTGAACAGTTTAACTTGTAACTGCCCGAAGTTCGAATTTTGACCCCTCAAAATTCGTCTGTCAGACGGTTACATGCGTTAAAACCGACGGTTTCCCACAGAATAGACGCAACCCTATTTGTAACTCCTCCAAGTCTGTTCTGATTCTCTCTTCAATCCTCTTAACTCCTGTCCAAAAAATCATCTTTTCTCACCGATTAAACTTTCTTTCGCATCCCTTAAATCTATTCTCAGCCACATTCTGCATCATTCAACCAAGAAATGGCGAAAGTGAAGATTCCTGGAACAGGACAAGCTGGAACTCGGCCAAAAAGGACAGTCAAATCTCAATATGCTACAAAGGAAGGAGAGAAATCTAAGAGAAAGGCCGAACCCGGTAAAGCTACTCCTTCCAAACGCCAAAAATCATCATCCAAGTCAGAACCTCAGAAAGCTGGGCCCTCATCTTCAAAATCTGCAGTTCCTTCGGCTGATACTGCTGCTGTGGCTTCCTCTTCTTCTACTAAATCTGGAGAGTTTGATTTGACTACACTACCACTGTGGAGCACCCCAGAGATTCAAGAAGAGTACACTACCAAGTTTTCAAACAAAAAGGTAATCAAGCCTCACTGTGTAAATGTGGAACAATTTCTGATATCCAACAACTTTGATGCTGCAATATGGTTGATAAAATATAGAAATCTGTTGGAAATTGCTGAAAAATATGATGATGAGGTAGTGAAGACTTGGTATGCCTCTCTTAAATATAACAGCAAGAAAAGGAAATGGGAGGTCACCTTGAGATCAAGGACCATTTGGCTTGCTGATGAAACCTTCAATGAGGTGTTGGAAATCCCAGGTCAAGATGGGCTGAAAGTTGACATTACAGCCTCTGGGTATATGGATGAGGCTAGCACAGCTGACGAAGAAGGTGAGCCCTTCCTATATTACAAGGAGAGCACTATCTTGGACACCTTATTCAGAAGAAGGGAGAATAGGCCCACAATAAATCTGTTGAAGCCCACAGACCTCAGTGTACAAGTAAGGATCTTGCACTACATAGTGTCCAGGATCATATTCAACAAAGGTGGCAGCTTCAATTTGATAACAAGGGTAGGGGCTTATGTGATGACTGCCATCATACGTGGGAAACTGATCAATATGGGTCATATCATTCTCCAGCGTATGATAAAGGCAAGGGATCAGAGGAAAGATTCCACACTCCCCTATGCAGCAATTATTTCAAGAATCCTGCAGCATGCTAGGATTCAGCACATTGAAAAGGGGAAAGGGAAGCTCACTGAGGCCTTCAAAGAAGAAGAATTGCAAAGGATGGGCATTGAAAGAGATGAAGGACATTGGGTTGGAAAGGGAGCAGGAAAATCTGAAGATTTGTTCTTTGTTGCTGATGCATCCCTCCAACAAGAAGGCACCTCTGAGGCTCCTGGCAGATCTGTACCTCAGCCTTCTCAGCCTATTCCATCTCCATCCAGGCCTACTCACCCTCCTTCCACTCCCTCCTCTCGAGCCAAGCCAACTAAGATCACTGAGCTGTTTGACAATCTGTCAACACTCATTCTCAGCATTAGGGATGAGCAAAATGCCAAATTTGCTCATCTACAAGATCAGATCCATCAGTTGGCTGTGAATATGAAGGTGGTGGCTGATGCCTATGAAGAAATTAGAAATGCAATTCCTACCACTTCAGCTCCACCTCAGCCTGGTATCCCTGAGCCTACTCTGTCTCCATCTCCTGTGCCTCCAAGTCCTTTTGAGCTGGATTCTCCTATCCCTGGTGTTGGTATGCAAGTGACTGAACCAACTGGCACACCAAAGGCCTCCAGCAATAAGGTAAGTCCGGGTCTACCCTTGGACTATGGCATGGAGGAAGAGGGTCTGCAGGAAACAAGCCCAATTGAGCAGAGTGAAGCAGTTGCTCAGGACTCTATCCTTTCCACCCAAGAGTCTGAGCAAGTTGAGCAGCTGGTAGCATCCATTTCTGCTTCACCATTTCTGCAATCTACACTCAATGAGGAAAGGAGCATTGTGCCTGTTATTGACTTTGCTGCTATTGCTCACAATGCCCTTCTGCTAGCTCAAAGGAGAAGGCTTGAAGAAATGTTTTCTCCTCCTGCACCAGCCTCTCCTTCTCTTACTGATTATGGGCTGTCAGAGGAATAGAGAGCTCGGCTAGCTCTTTCCAGGCAAGAAATGCAAGAGCTGCTTGAGGTCTCTGATGATTCTGATGAAGAGCCTGCTGAGCCCCCTGCACCAGCTCAGCCAGAGATTCCTTTTGCTCCTGTCCCTCTTCGTGCTGTTCCTCTCACCCAGATACCTCCTCCAATGGACTTTGCTAGGCTTTCTGATGATGCCAAAAAGGGGGAGAAGATAAAGCAAGCTGGGACTAAGCAAGCTGGAAGATCTGCTGAGTCATCTGGAAAAGGAAAGACTTACAGCAAGAAGTCTAAGCCAAAGAAGAAGTGATGTTTTTAGATCTTAGGCTGAATCTTCGTGTTGTATCTAGTTTTAATTATTGTTTTTTTGCTTGTTTGATGTTTTGAGAACTGATTGAAATATGTATTGCAACAATTTGGTTAAGTAAATTATGTTCTTGATTGCAATGATTTGGGCTTTGAATCTCTTCACTTAATCTGATGAAAATGATATCTTATGAACTGTAATGCATATGTTGAGGGGGAGCTTGTGTAAGCAAACCCAAGTACTAATCCAGTTTGTGAGTTGTTTTGTCATCATCAAAAAGGGGGAGAATGTTGGATCAAGAGTTTTGATGATTCCAAACTAACACTCAAGAGCTTGGATTGAAGATATCAAAGGAGATCAAAGCTGTTTCAAGTGAAGATTTTCTGAGTATTTGTTATTAAATCTTTTATAGGATCTTTAGTTTTTGTTTAGATTGGGTAAAAGATTTTGATTTGAGAAAAAGACGTTTTCAAACCTTGATTCAAAGATTAATCTTTACTTATTTGAAAAATACTCACAAACAGACGAAGTTTGAAAGTATAACTGAACTGTCAAGTTGGAAATTCGAACTTTGCTTTTGGAAATTCGAATTTCGAGCTAAAACTGAATAAGTCTGGAGAGGTGTCCCTCTGTCAGATGAATTTTGGTCATTCAAAATTCAAATTTTCATCAAGTCTGAAAGAAGCCTTTTTGTGACAAACGAACTTCACAGTTTCAAAATTTGAATTTCAGACAAAATACAATTTGTGAAAACCAAAGAAATTCGTCTGAAACTTTTCTAAAATTCATCTGAAATCAAGAAGAAACTAAGTTTGAAAAATGCTCTCTGACAGACGAACTTTGACTTAGCAACATTCGAATTTTCATCTGAATCAAGGGAGCTACTTTGTGACATTCGAATTTCACTCTTTCAAAATTCGAATTTCAGACAAAACAAAACTTGAGAAAATAGAAGAAATTCGTCTGAAAGTTTGATAAAGTTCATCTGAGATCAAGAAAGATTTAAGTCTCAAAACTGGTCTCTGACAGACGAATTTCACTCTGCCAAAATTCGAATTTCAAAGAAAGTGAACTACGGTGCCTATTTGAACGTTCAATGGACAGACGAATTTTGGGCATCCAAAATTCGAATTTTGAGGGTACTGTAGAAAATTAAAAACACTGTTCACGATTTACAGAAAAACTTTCTTCTTGAAAATTCGTATGTCACATTGTGAAAATATTTTATAAGTTTCAAAATTTGAATTTCACTCTATGGATAGACGAACTTCGTATTTTAACGTTGGAAGCTTTAACCTTCGGTTCCCTCAAAATTCGTCTGTTGGCCAACCAAAATTCGAATTTCAGTATGTCAGAAACATTAAATGCGGTTGGTAAACGGATAGTTTTTCAGAGTAACCGTTGGATAACTTCCCCAACGGATAGATTTAGTCTCTAACGGATATTTGAGACCTAAATCTATAAATACAGCATCACTTGAAGTTGTGGGTAACAAATCAAACTTGTATATACCGAATTTCTGCTGAATTTTCATCTCAAAAGCTTTTACCCTTCCAACTTCATTATTTGTACTTAAACCTTCATATCTACTCTATTCAAGAGAGTTATTCATTTGTAAACAATCTACTCTTTATCTGAAAGATAGATTTACTTGTGAGGGGTATTCACAAGGGGATTGGGAAGCACATAGAGAAAGTGCTTAGAGAGTTTGAGAGAGCTTAGAACAGAGCATACTCGTGTACTGTGGCTTTAGCAAGAAGCCCGTTGAAATTCTTGCTGGATAGTGGATAAATCTCAAGAGGTGTCTTGGGGACTGGATGTAGGTCAAGTGGATAGACCGAACCAGGATAAATCACTGAGTTTTCTCCTCCTTATCTCTACTTTTCAGCTTGCTCTGTTTTACACATTGTTTTCATTATACTGTGATATCTTCACTTGCTTTGTTTTGTGCAGAAAAATTTCAATCTTCCCAATTCACCCCCCCTCTTGGGAAGTCAGCCTTGCTAACAGAAGACGGTCATCATCAAATGTACTTGTATCAAAATCATTAGATCCACAGCTCCTACTTGTCCCTAAATCACTATACCCATCATTTGTCTCACCATGTTTTGTCCAATATGTATAACTTCGATTGATTCCATTACACACTAAATGTTCTTCCAACTTCTCTGAACTAACTAGCCTTCCAAAACAACACTTTAAGCAGGGGCATATAATTTTATCGGGGTTATTAGCATGCTCAATTGCAAACCTAACAAACTCTTTCACTCCATCCCAATATTCCTTACTCAAACGATTTGCATGCATCCAATTCCGATCCATACTATTATGTTGTGTACAAATTTTGGTAGAGCCTCCCCTAGAAGTTGATGGTTCCAATAATTCTACAGCAACAACTCACAAAAAGTTAGCTAATCAATTATAAGCACTAGCATCTTCCAACCAATCCCAGATAAACTAAGCTATCTTCAAACATAAGGACTATCTTTATTTTAGGAGATTAAAGTAATACATGATTCAACCATGGACTATTTCTGGCAACCATAAACTAATTTTTAAAGAAAATTCAGTAGCATAACGACATAAAAATGAGAGTTTCCGAAGCCTTAGGCCCTTCATTAATTCAAAAAGTAGTAAATTTCAACCAATCATAGCAGCAACCATGTACCCAATCATTTCCAATCATCAAATTACTTCTAATTAATAAAGTAATTATATTTCATGCTATTAGATATTAATACATGGCATTATAATGATATAGTTCTAAAGGAAATCGGTAACATAACGACTTGGAAAAGAAAGTTTCCTGGGCTTGTTGAAATTTAATCAAACTATGACTATCAAATTTCATTCAATCATTTCCAATTAAAACTTCACCATATGACTTCCTTTGAAGATATTAACATGCAAATCAAACATCGGTCAATTAGTACAACAATCATTCAACACCACACTTCTCAACAACTTTGAAAGCAAGATTAACGTACCTTATAACCTTGTACTATACTATCCCCTTTAGTTTAGCCCCTTATTTTGCTGCCTCAAAGCTTCTAAATTAAAAAGCTAATTGAAATAGCTAATATGTAACAAACACAATGACATGTTCCACATGCATTACATAAGAGTATAAAGTTAAGAAAAATTTCTAAACTAGTTTAATATATGAAAGTGTTAAAATTTGACTCAACAAAGATTTAGGGGGCTAAGGGAAGTTTAGATCATGACATGAATATGATGAATTCAATGAGTTAATAATGGTTCTAAATGCTTCATGATGTCTTACAAATGACATCAAGATGATGAGAATGTAAGAACTCAAGTTATATAGTAAAGTAGTAAATTGAAACCTAAAATGGCCAAGGCCCACCCATGTCGATTTAAATAAGTGGAGAAGTCAATTTAAGATTTAAACCATATTATATTTGTTAAACTAGGTGTATATGCTATATGAATAAGAAGAAATATGTCCATAATGTTTTTGCCCACGGAGTTTTAAATCTGGAGTAGAAGAAAGGTGCTTTAGAAGCAAAGAATTAAAAATAAAACAAAGAAAGAAAGAGAGAGAAATCCTAATCACATGAACAAAATTTGACAGGCGGAGAACCATCCACTTATTTATTAAGGGCAGTGATATATTGCTCTTAATTTATCTGTTTTCTTAGGTTTTTTGTTTCTGGGTAGGTTAAATTATTTAGTGGGTTATAGTTCCAATTCACTGAAACTTATACAGAGTGTAGAATGAGGAATTGCTAGGTGTGAGAACATTTACAACCTATTGTGTTGTTGTTGGGAGTTCAATGCTTATAATGGTGGGCAACGCTCAAGGAGAAATAAAATGTTTTGAAAATTTCTCTTATATACCTCAATTAATTCTTCAGTTGGATTATGAACAATCAGTCCATATTTAGCTTCAAGATTTTCCACAGATGGCTCCCACTTTCCACTAGAAGCCATGACATTAATTATTGTCATAGTTGAATTAAGTAGATGGATTTAGAATCATTAGAAAATTTCTTAAATCCACTAACAATGAAGATAAGATCAGGTTTACACATAACATCATGAGAGTTTCCATTACTAGGTTGTGCGTCCAAAGCTTCATGATGGTGCATGAATCATTGATGAACATATCCAAATATCCTTCTTATATATAACACCCAATACTCATATGACAAGCATTTAATATTTTCTTACATATCTTACATATCATTTCATAATTCATTGATGCACTCATGTCGTATTTTAAGTAGGAGACTGATAGTAAACTCATAGTAAATAAAAAAAAGTTATGCTCCTAATCATCTTACAAAGCCACTTGAAATTCATATATTTTACTTGGAAAAATTCATGGAAAAAGACAATTTAGCATCTAGGAGAAAAAATATTTCCCAATTACAATTCTCAGTGAAAATTCTCAAATGACATAAACTAAATTTTTAAGTGTGAAAAATTAAATTTCCAAGTGAAACTACTAATTTGAAAATATTTTGTTCAATTTAAATTATTTACATTCACAATGTATGTATGTATGTATTTGAGGAGGGATAAAATTAAAAGATTGATGAGTGTGAACATAATGGGTATTTAGACACATGGGTTTAATTTGGGTGGTAAAGAAATGGAATGTGGATAGTGATTAAGATTTGAATTTTTTTATGTAATAAAAAAGGTTAACATGTGTATTTTATAAATAATTTTATCTTTTTAATCTTTTTAAATCTATTAATACGAGTCAGAAAGATCTCATTTGAATTCCGGACATTAACCCCCTCCTTTAAAAAAAAAACTGGCATCGTTGGATTGATTGGAAACTCTTGCACCTAGAAACTGGAAAGAACAGAGTTCCAATGCAAGGACCAGATTATCTTTTCTTTTCTTTTCTTTTTTTCATAACAGCAAGGACCAGATTTTCTTTTCTTTTCTTTTTTTTTTCATAAGAGCAAGGACCAGATTTTCAGTGTTTCTATAAATTCATCATTTCTCAGAGAGTGTCTGGAATACAAAAACGACTATGCTTGTCTCGAGAATAAAATTAGATGCTATCAGCGGGAGAGTGCAGATGATGTCGATGGTGCTTGCATCGTCCCAAACTCACCCTCTTGTTCACCGTTCAATTCGAATTTCACGCCCTAATCTACAACCCATCCCCAAAAACCCTTTCAACAGAGCAGCTACAAATCCTAAGCAATAATAATGATTTGGATTTACGAAGAACAGAGCAGTTACAAGAAATTTAGGAACACATCTCATATAGGCATTTTAGCAAACACCTAGAAGGCATACGTCGAATCATGAGCAGGGATGATGAATGGAAGGAGAAATTAATGGGAAACAGAAAAGTGGAGGTGAGGTGCTGACCTGTAGGAATTCAAAATAGTTGTGTTCTCTGGTAACCCAAGATTGGAGGCACGAACGAACTTGGACTAGCCATCGACATAGAGCAAGGAAGCCACAAAACTCGAACAAGTACACGGACACAAACACGAACACGAACACGAAGATGGAGAGCATGAACACGAAGTTTGACAAGCCACCAAGGCAGTGAGCAAGCAAGCACAGAATCGGAAGATGGAGGTTGGAGAGAGCGAATATGGACACGAACTTGAAGAAGCCGCAAAATGCTAACACGAACTTGAAGAAGCCGCATAATGCCAAAGGGAGAGAACTTCTGTGGAGTCAGTAAGGAGCTTGGAAAGAGTTGTGTATGTGAAGGCCAATGGGAATTGCTCAAAAGTGAATTTTTAGGGCTGAAAGTACAACCAAAGTAGGCGGTTATAACAAATAACCACATACGTTTAGTATTATTAATTTAATTTTTATTATTATAATTAAACTAAAAGTAGGCGGTTATTAAAATAACCGCCTACTATGTTATTTTAATTTTTTTTATTAAATAATGGATTTGTAGGCGGTTATGTACTAAACCGCCTACAAATATTAAATTTTTGTAGGCGGTTATTTAAATAACCGCCTACAAATCCCCAGGCTACTTTTTTTTAAACGTTTTTTTATATAACCGCCTACTATTAGGCGTTTATTATTTTTAAATCTGGCATAGTGTCCCACCGACTCCAAACCAAAAACCAAAGAGAAGAGAGGAGAGGAAGCAAGATTCACTTACCAACAATTAATCAAGCTCCCTAGGTCCAGAAATATTCTCCCAAGGTCGGTGAAAGCAAACCATAGTGCTGCTCTTCCTCTTCTCCTTCACTTTCTTCTTTCTTTGTTGATTGAAACTTGTTTAATTTAAAGAAATTTCGTGACTCTTAGCACGGTGCCAATAAGTTCGCCACAATGCGAGTGCTCTCAGGCTTAAAAAGTTATGAAATATCTAGAGTGTTTCACCGCGGTGACCCTGAACCTTGCTGCGATGTGGCCCTTCTCTGTTTCCAATTTCATATTTGACCCTTTTTGGTCCTTTCTCCAATCCTAAACCAAATACAAGACAACTTCCTATTAGTTCAAAGTTAGGTCCAAAACAATGGTTAGAGGGTTGTTACAAGTACTCCCTTTTTTTAGAAGAGATCGCTAGACAAGGAGAAAGAGATGTGAGGTAAAGAACTTGCTAACTTTAGCGAATCCTGTAAAATTGGTAAGCTCATTTACTCAACTCCAGAATTGCATTTATCAATAAGCTAATAATAAAGTTGTACACAGTCCATTTCAATAGTAATTTCTTGATATGAAGGAAGACTATGGCCAAGCTCGAGCTTCCTCATGGCAAGGAAGACAATGGAATCGAGGAAGATTCCACCATACTATGAAATTATCCTACGGGTCAACAGATCATATACGTTCAAGAGTGAAATTGAAAAAATACAACGTGGGAAGGTGAGTGAGAGTTGGGACTAATGGTGTGGGTTTGATAGGATTGGGTTTGTTGCCTGACTGCCCTATGAATCTGTCCTATTTGGTCTATTCGGGTCAGGCAACTTCGGCTAGCCCAATTATATATTTGAATTTTTTTTAATAAAATTTATTTTTTGTGAATATAAATTATTTTTTAACGTTGCTTTCCTTGATATTGTTCAAGTAATAAATTGACTTTATGATTAGTATAAAGACATTTTTATGACCTTAATTTTTAATTTTATTTATACTTTTAAATTGATCTTTTAATTTAATATTATGTAAAAATAATGGATAATTGTTAACTATTTATAATTTTAAAAAAGATACTTTTTACAATATTTTACTTCAAGAGAATATATTTTGAAATATTATAAGTATACTTATTTGTTGATGAATGAAATTATTTTTATATTTCTGAATAATTTTAAATTTACACGCCAAGCTTTACCAACCGGCTCAGGCACAGGGTTAACTTAGTGTTTTCATGGGGCCAGTCACAGGGATTATCATGTGTCTTTTTCCTTTCACAAATTTGGATTTAACAAAATTTCGTTTTTTTTTTTAAACTTTGACCTTGTCTGGCCAAAAAACAGAAACTTTTACCTTGATAATATTTTGTGTTAACTATGTGATTCACTAATTGAAAATTTTGACTATGCATTGCATTAATTTTAATAATAGATAACCTTTAATTACATTTTGAATATTCCTTAAATTACTTAATTTATTCAAAAATTGGAGTTTAGCTCAAATTTTTTTAATAAACGAGTTTGGCTCAAGTTTAGCCAATTAGGTTTCATATTCTAATTAAACTGTTCGGATGAAATATTCTAATTAAATCTCAAGTTCACAAAAATTGTCATTTAAGAATTGAATATTATTTATCATTACACGGTAAAAAGAAGAAATAGATGGAAGCATATGACGGTAAAAGGCCTCATTTGATTGAGAAGCATGATGCTTTTACGTATTTGCTGGGTGAGAACTAAGAAGAAGTTCAGTTCATTCCCTCTCTGTTGCCATATTTAAAGTCATATCCTTGAAGTTCGATCCGGATTAGTTTTGACTCCGTTGAAGTCCTCACAACTCGAGTGAGGCAGGCTCAGGATACCGGATGCAAGTGCAAAAAAAAAAAAGTCATGTCCTTGAAGTCATGGTCAATTAAAAAAAAAAAAAAAGCGCTGAGAAGTCAAGGTCATTTGAATACGCAATCTTAACATCCCTCATACAAGTTTTCCAGATCTTAACTGCAGCAGATAAAAAATGATGTCATTTTATTTCTCTTTTTATATTTTATCATCCATTATCCTAGGGTATCCTTGATTCATTGTCCGTCCCAAACTATTCCAGACCCCGCTGTGTAGGACCTTATTTCTGTAGTTCTCACATATGCAATCAAGGAAGATTCCACCAACTGTGAAATTCTCCAACGGGCCAATAACTGATCATACGTTCAAGAGTGAAAACGAAAGAAGACAATGTGGGGAGCAGGTGTGTGGGAGTTGGGACTAATGGTGTGGGTAAGGATGGCCATTGAGTTAATTACATTTTATTAATAGATAAATTTTTGTTCCATTTTAAATATGCCTGCCTTAATTGCTCAATTTATTAGAAAATTGGAGCTTTGCTCAAGTTTAATGAATTCTCTTTCATATTCTAATAAAACTTTTTGGATGAATTATTCCAATGAATTCAATTTAACGAAAATTGTTATTTAACAATTGAAAATTATTTATGACTACACGGTCGCGTTGCCTAGGAAGCAAATGAGAGAGTATTATTTTAATAATATATCACCATAATTCAAAATAATACAGTGTGGATATTAGGATTATTCATAAAATTTTTTTTAAAGGATTGTTTATGAGGTAGTAATAATTAACACAGAAATTTGATAAAAAAAAGAACTATTAAATGTTCGTTAATATTTAGTAAAAACAAATATGTAGAGTTGAGCTATCTCATAATGTAGAATCGAAACATAAAGTTGCAAGAATTTATCTGTATTAATATTTATCACATCACTAGATCAACACAGTACACATCAAGCTCCCGAAGCTCTTCTTAGCCTCTGTGGCTATATTTATCCATCGCTTCGGCGAATTACTGCTTGCTTCCATGGCATTTATCGTCCATTTCTTAGGGGATCCCCAAATCTTCCCCGATTTATTTTGCTGATATTTCATTTGAGTCATAAGATTTGAGTATGTTCAGACTCGCACGATGCCAAAATTTAGGTTTAGATTTTTTTTTTTCATTCAAATTCTACGTCATGCACTATGTACTTGATTGTTTATCATTAATAAAATTTTCTTTGATATTTGGAGAAATTGTGGTAAAAGACTCCAAGTACTCACAATATTTAATTTAAAATTCAGAATTATTTTCTATTTAAGGCTGACTACCCTCTTACACGCCTAATATTTTCATTGTTTGCTTTTAGTTACAAAATAGAGCCAACGGAGTGAAATTTAAATAGTTTTAAAATATTTAATTATGTAATCAAAATATAATATAATAAAACAATTAAAAATCAACTAGTTCAGTTTATATTATTTTTAAAATGTGGACATTTTCTAATCACTAGTCCTCAGTGAAAAATTTTTAATATAATAGATGCATCAATGAATTCAAATAAAATTTTAGATTAATTTATATTTATTTGATATTATATTAAAAATCTTTGTTATCATTAGCTAAATATTTGTTTCAAGGTATTTGGTTGCATTATTGATGTGGGAAAAGGTTAGTGAGTACTGAGTACAGTTGTTATTTTGTTTTGGAAAAAAAGAGTACAGTTTTTATTTGAAAGTTTTGAAAGATTATAATTTCATTATATAAATTATATATGTATTACGTTGCCATACTTTAATAAGGAGAAAAGCTGTGTCAGGAGAGATGGAGGGTCCGAGGGAAAATGGGGTCGAAAGTGTGGGTTGGCCCATCTAGTCTCTTTCTTTTTATTCTAGGTTGGTTGGGGTAGAAAAATTGATGTGGAAAAATTGATGCTTGCTTTTGAGGTATGCTTTTTCCGATATACTCCCTTAATCCACTAGTTAGCTCACTTAACCTTTCACTATACTATGTAAAACTAGCCCTAAGACTAATCCACTTTTGGCTTTTTTTATAATATAAAGATTGATTAATAATTTTTGCTTGAATTTTATGACAATTTTCATGATTTTAATTATAAATTACAATTATAATTTTGTTTATTATTATTGCATGTCATGGTTTATCTCCTTCAAATTGCTGTAAATACTCTATTTGATTTTAAATACAAACAAATTTTAGAGGGGGTTTAATCCAAAATATAAGACAAAAAAATAAATTTCTGGAACAATAAATGTGATATTTCAAAGATACCTTTATTATTAATTAAATTAGTGTAAAAGAAAAGACAATTAATTGAGGACAATATTGAAAAAAATATGTTTAATTAAAATTTAAATGTGTTTAAGTAACTTTATTAATATATGTAAAGTAATTTTTTTCTTATAATTAAGATCAGAGGGAGTAAGTGTTATTATTATAATATATGCATATGTAAGATATATTTAATAGCATGATATTTAATTTAAAAATAAAAAACTATTCATTGCGCGGTCGTTTCAATAAATTATAATCTTACGAAAATTGTATATGTTATACACACATACACATATTATATATATATATATATGTGTGTCTGTGTCTGTGTCTGTGTTTTTAATTAATGAAATTTGTTTATTTAAAAAAAAATGTAGACGAATTGTTCAACTTATTATAAATATATTTAAGAGAACTCTATTTAAACACTTATCATAATACATTCAAAAGTCTCTAATAAGTTGTATTCATCCAAACATCTGAAAATATATGACAGAAATAAAGTAAACAAAGCAACAAGCAGAAAGAGTTGATAATAGTGAAAAGCAGGAATATAGTAATCCATCATTGATTCACTCCAACTGAAACCACACGTACATCCACTGTAGCTCGAGATCGGTCCTACCTGATTCGCAAACTGTGTTGTTAAAATCATCTTCAATCTCTGTGGAAAACCCAGCCTTCTTCGATCTGTTAGCCTTCTATTGCCCTTGTTCATACAGTCTGTTTTGAACGCAGTCCTATAGATATTTGGACGATCCTGAAGGTATGGGAGCTCTTTTATACTCGACATCTTGTAGACATCCCTATTTTGTGATGCCTGGTGGAAAGCTCTGCAAGTTCCACTGTATGCAAGTAGAGTTCTGACTGAACCGGCTTGTATAAATCCTGAATGTATAAAGTGTGAATGAGTTTTATGGAATGAGAAGAATATGTTTGGTATCTTTGGGAAAGAATGGACATTTCTATTTGTATGGATAATAATGCCTCTGATATAAAAATATATTAAAATATATCATATATATTTAATTAAAATATTAAAATATATTTAATTTTTAAATTTGTGTTTAGGCATAGAAAGCCAAGGTCATATGACCAGTTTAGAAGCATGAAAGAGGAAACAATATATTCAATCACCAAACAAACTTTGACATGGAATTGCAACTAATAAGACCAGTCGTTTAGCATGGACACACAACTCCTAGAATGAAACCTGACATGGAAACAAAATGCGAAAGGAATCCTCTTTGAAGGTGAGTTTTTCCCCCCCCTTTTTCTAAGAAAAAAAAGTCCACGTGTGAGCTTTTATGATTATGGAAATCTCTTGTTATCGCTGCCTCATTGATTCTCACCCATTAGCCATTGCTAAAGATAACCGAGGAATGAACTTGGAGACAAATGATGGGAAGAACAAATTTCAGCAAGCGCCAACCTTCATTTTTTAAATAGAGTTCTCTTAAAAAGGCAAGCAAATGCTTGAAACTAGCATGCAGGATGGAACCCGCAACCTCCCCATTCTATTATGCCACAAAAGCATTGACAAGCCCCAACCCTTATTACATAGAATAAAGAACCACTGTGAACTATGAGAATTAATGTGTGGAATCAAAGTCCATAGCCAAATACAGAACCTACATCCGACTAATCCAAAAACCAAGTGAAGGTACAACAAAACCCGATTCAACATCCTAACATGTAGTATTATACCCAAACGACCCTTATGCAGAGCACTTGATAAAAACTTGACGAAATAGGAAATGAGTAGTCCAAGAACTTACAATATTCTTGCAATGTAATAATCAGAACAATTTGGGTTTGATTGATGCTTTCCAGCGACCGTGTTCATGGCTTCCGAAATCCAGTGACGGTGGTGAATAGTGGTTTTGGCTCAGGTTTTTTTGGGAAAATTTGGATTTGGGTCTTTTATTTTTTTTTAATTTTAAGAGTATTTTGGTCTTTTCATAATATAAATATATATATCAATTAAATAAAAAATATACAATACTTCCATTATTATACCAAGTACACTTTTAAACCCTATTTCCTTTTCCATTTCTTCCATTGTCTTTCCTCTTCCAATTCCACTTCCTTTAAAATCTCTTTTGCGAACCAAACAGGGAAGAAGGTCTCTTTTTTTGTTTAGATATGAGGAGTTATATTTTCCAATGCCACCCATTCCATGCAAGCCATTGATACCCACCTTATCATTCTCAAAACACACACACACACACACACACACACACACACAAAGCTTGTCAACATCCCATACTTCTAGATCTAACACCTTTTGGATCTTGCAGCTAGCTTGACAATTCTTGGGGCATTGACCTTCAACTTCTTGTGTTTCTTGATTACCATGCTACAGAATAAAAATGACTTCATTTTGAAGGGCGTCAAAACCTCCACTCCCATCCTTCTATGCCATTTCAACCATTGTTATTATTAATTAAATTGCTCGATAAAAAAAATAACAAATGGTATAAAAATAATTTCAAATGATAGCTAGCGTGAGAACTTTAGCATCATAGTCTATTAATTTCATCCAGTTTATACAGATCAGGATAAAGTAAACAAAGAAAAGCCTTCTTCCTTATCAATGTAACAAACTTTTTTTTTTCATTCGCCTTCAGTATTCTTGACTTACGTCATTGCCTTCTTCCTTATCAATATAACAAACTTTTTATTTTTCATGCGCATTCAATATTCTTGAATTACTTCGTTTCAATTGAAAGATTTATCAAGATTCAAATCAATTTAGATCAAGCTGGATATGACTCTTTCAGGTGGCAAGTCCTACTACTAGGTATTTAATACATCTACATTCACAAGATTCAAACTCGAGACTTCTAGTTGATCTGATATAATTTTCTTACTAGATGAATCAAATGCTCACTAATATAAACATTAACACATTCTACCCTCTGTTAGTTTATTGATACTAGTATGATTGGTTCCCTTCACATTTGACTTTCATAAGCCAACATGAAAATATGACTCATATTGACTTCCAAAATCTATATATATAAGAGCTACAGTAAGTGTACAATACTACTTTCAAAATTACTAAATTAACCCTCCTCCTTCTCTTGAATAATCTTGGCTGTTTTGTCTTTTCCCACACCAATATTTTCCCTTTTTCCTTGGTGTAGGGAGCAAGGCAAACAACTAGGGTTTGAAAAATCAGATTAAACCAGCCAGTTTGATCGATTGAACAGGGAACCAATGCTAGGTTCTGTCCAGTCATAGGATTCAATTGCCTAGCTTCAAAATTTGTGAGAACTAGTTGCAAATCAATCAAATCGGTTAAGAAGCGGTACAAAACCGATTGAACTGGTTTGATTTTATTTTATTTTTTTAGTTTTAAAGATAAAATAACATTATATTTTGTATTAAGTAGCATTATTTTATGTATAAATTTTTTCTTTCTATATTATAACATTATATAAGTATTATTATGATACATAATTATTAATAATGATAAATTTACTTAAGAAATAATATGAAAATAGAATGTTAATTGACAATTTTGTGTTCAAAATATAATTATGGATGAATATTAACTTATTTAAATTTTAATATCAGGTTATAAAACTTATTAATAATATTTTTAATTTTTCATATAACATATAAAATTAAAAAATTATTAAATTTATTGACGCCGGTTTGATTCCGGTTGAACTCCTAAAGAGCATGGTGTATGTCAAATATTATTTTCTTTGGATGATAGAGCATGTTGTCATTGGAAGATTGATAATTTTCATGCTGTTTGAAATCTTTTATTCGTAAATCAATTTGCATATGTAGTAATCAACGAGTTCTACTAATATTTTGATGTCATTCCTTGTATCTAGTTGAAGTTATCTTGAATGTTGCCATAGGAATCCAAATATCATTTGTAACAACCCTCGTGACATTTGTTTTGGCATTGTATGTAGCACCGGAGGAAATAGGATAGAAGAAGAAAGAACATGAAGGAAAAAGAGCTACACACCGCGGCGAGAACCAGGGCCACCGTGGCGAGAGCGAGCTCTAGAGAGATATTTTTCTAGCTAAGGTGGCAGAGTCGTGGCGAGCTTACCTAAGGCCACAACAGGAGTTGAGATTTTTGTATAAACCAAGATCATTTCAGACGAATAGAAAAGAAAGAAACGGAGGGAGCGACAGAGAGCTGTGTTAGGGTTTGAAGATTTCAGATATTTAGAGTGATTTTTGGACCTCAAGAGCTTGGATCTTTGTTGGTAAGTGATCTCTACTCCTCCCTCTCCATTTTCTTCAATTTTGAGTTGGGTATTCTCGGGTATATATTGGGATCTTTGGTTTTGTCCAAATCCCACCAATTGAAATAGATGAAATGAGGTTAATGGAGTATGATTTGGTGTGTATGTTGCTTGGGTGTGAGTTTGGAAGTATGCATGAGTTAAGCTTAACCCTAAGTTATATTCAGTTGAGGCTCTTGGGAATCCAAAGTATATGTGGTTGAGTAGTGTTTAAATGATCCTTAGGAGCTTAATGATGCATGAAAATGGTATTGGTACCTTGGGTTAGGCCAAAGTAGTTGAATTATGGAATTTGAATATTTGGTATGGAATGTTAATTGAGGTATTATGATATTGTTAAGGTTGTTGGCTAATTGGAGAAGATAAGTCATGGGATTGACATTCAAGAAAGCTTGTGGAATCACATGTGTGGTATTGATAACCTAAGGTAACTGGGTGTTTGTATTGTATAGTGAGATATGATGGTGTATATATGTATATATGCATGTTCCTTTTCATACCACGATATTGGTTGTGTATGTGTATGATTTTCTATACATCATGGTATTCACGTGGCTAGTTGGTATATGATCGTTGTATATGTTGTGTATGTATGATGTGTAGCATCCCCATACCATGGCATGCTAGCATGTCCATATGATGCTTGTGATGATGATATATATGTATGTGTAGAGGCATGTTGGCATGACATTGGCATCATCATCATATGAACGCATAGTGAGAGATTGATGATGAAGTGATAATGATATGATATGAGATGATGATATGATAAAGATCCTTATTACTAAATCCTCTCCTTGGGAGAGCTAGGCAGCAGAGGACAATATGATATAATGAAACATCCTTGTCACTAAATTCTCTCTTTGGGAGAGCCAGGTGGTAGTGGATTTGGGGATGCACCTTTCCTAAATCACCACCAATTTGAGGTGGTCCAGGGGAAGGAGTGTCACGGTCCGAGCTCTAGTGTAACCATTAGCCGGGTTGTATTAGGGTAAGATGAGCTTGGTGATGTCCTGGAATTAGTCTTCACCAACTATTGGAAGGAAATCATCTATTGAAATGTCTTGTGAAGACGACAGTTCGTGGTTCTAGCCGTGTATGAGGGAGAACATGCATACCATTCATTAGCATTACATTGCACCATGTGCATGATTGTGTGGATCAGTATGAATATATATATTGTGTGTGGTTGTTCCCAGTTACTGAGACTTTGTCTCACACCCCTTTTTCATGAACTAACATTTTAGGTGAAGGTTTTGGCACTAGTCCTAAGAAGACAAGGGATTAGCGTACCGGACATGGGAATATCAAGTATGTGTAGTATTTGTGTTATCTATGTATGTTGTGCTAAGCAGGATGGGATGTTTGTAATAGATGTATGACATTGATAAGGATTGTTTGGATGGATGTTGTATGTATGTTTATGTATGGTGAATGTTTGTGATGAGTATGTCAGTTGTGGTGAGTGTGTGGTTTTAGATGTTGGGGTGTTAGAATGGTGGTGTGCATGAGCCCAAAGGCGGAAATTTGCCTTGTTGGTGTGTTTTGGGCCTATATCCTACTTTGTCAATTTAGGGTTAAAGGGGGTCAAATCTCAAGAGAATGGTTCCTTTAAGGTGAAAAATCTTTGGACAAGTTAGTTATGTGGTTTAGGATCTGTGTGAATGGTCTTGTATGGTCAGGTTGCCTTTGATGGCAAAAGAGAGTTGTAAGTTGTGAGTTTTGGTCAAAAAGTGACAAAAACGGTGTCGGGTGTCCAGAATCTCCATACAAAGTTGGATTGAAATGAAATTGGTGTTTATGAATAGATTGGGTCTAGATTGACTTGTAGGAGTTGAAATCAGGTCAATTGGAGGTTGGAGCATAAAATTATGCATGTCAAAAGTTCGCCCAAAATTTGCTGGTGTAAAAACTTGCAGGGGACACCGCAGCGCCAGCTGGATGTCAGGTTGCAGTGCCATCAAGTCAGTAGGTGTCCAGAGGAAAAGAAGGGGGTTGGAGCAGCAGCGGTACTGTAGCGGCTGTGGCCCCAGCCCAATTTCTAGTGTCCTTTGGCTTTTCTTCTAATGCTTCAATGTTTGGAAAGTTATTGTGAGTGGTTTGGACTTCGATCAGTTGGCTTTCAAAGTTTTTGGTCAAGTCAGGAGGTGTTTTTGAAGTAAGGTGTTACATCATCAAAATTTTTAGGATGTCATGTCACAATATGTAAATTTCCATGTCAATATATCTTCAGAATTTGCGGTTTGTAACATATGTAGCTTTTTTCCCCTATTTTCCTGAACCAATTAAAAGGCACCTATCTCTTTAACCTTTAGAGATCTTTTTTTTTTCTCAAAATTTTTTTCAAAGCTATGAGTGCAAGCTTTGTGTCACATTGCTCAATCTTTCATTTGTAAATCCATGCATTCAATTCTAAGCAACCATCTTTAAATCTATCAGTGTCGCCAATCATTAGACTAATATGCCTAAGAGGGTAGCTTGTGAGGCTAAAGAAGCACCTGCGTAGCCTCAACCCCACAAGCGTAAAGTGTCCCCTTACAAGATAGGTAAATCTTTTCTTTTGAATTTGGTGAAATAAAATGTTGTTCGAGAGTTTTAGGTGTCACAATCTTCCTTATCTAGATGTGTTGGGCTTTACTTTGCTGCAATGCTTCTTGGATTGATTTGAGATTAGATGTAAATTTCAACCTTTAAAGATTTTAGGCTTAATTTTAGCTAGGACAGTTTTGGTTCCTCGACTAATGGATCTATATAATCTGGATAACTTGTGAACATGAAATGTGTCAATATTCTCTATTTTTTTATTTCTTGATGCTTTGTTTTACATTGAATATGATATTGATGCTATGCATATAGCTTGAATCCTGACATATGTAAGGTAAATATATTCACACCATTCATGCTATAGAAGCACTTCTTTTGATTCCTTGCTACGGAGTGGTTTTGACTAGAGGTTTTAACAAGATTTGATCAAGTTGTGTTTTTAATTATTTATTTTCCTTTTGTTTATTTAGTAGTTGATTAGTTTTTATTGTTACTAATTCTCTCATTTTTCCATATAGACCTCTGCCTTCTGTTTCTGTATCCATTTTCTTTCTATTTGTAAATGTGTTTAAATAATGTCAACTGTACGAGTCAAGGGATAGTCTTTTTCTTACTTAAACATTTAGTTTGCTTTCTCGATATGATTCTTTTAAAAGAGCAAAGTACAGTTTTGAGCTGCTCCAGCTCTAGCATGTTGAAACAATAACTAGGAAGTTGAGATTATGTTTTATAGTTGTACACCTGTGGTTTAAACTTTATAGAGACTTTTAGTTTCCAACAATTTTTTTTCAAAGTGATGCCCAAAATTAGGTAGATTATTGTTAATACCTTCCATGCTTTAACATTCCTAATTTATACCTTGACTTTTGTTGTCGTGCATCAAATAAAGGAATTCTGACTACCTTTGACTGTTATTATTATTTATTTTTAATCAAGCCTCAACTTTTACTGCCAAATAAATCCCTTCCTCACATTTTGTGGAAGTAAACTAATAGAACCACTGCTCTTGATTGATTCTAATTAAACTAGAAATACAAGGCTTCAAGCTTGTAGCAAACACAACAACATGCGAAAACATGTAAGAAACAGAAGAAAAAAGGCTTAAACAAGAAGATAACATGCTTTCCCACAACGGGTCCAGCCCATCAAAAACACATATGAAAGAAAGCTAATTTATGGTAATTGTATTAACTTAAATAGCATATGATTTTTATGTTCTCATATTGCCTTGTGACTTTGTATTTCTATTATTTTAGAGTGTTCATCAAATCAACCACCACTAGGTTGGCCAATAGGGAGACAAATTGCTTTAGGATCTGCTAGGGGTCTTTCCTCTTTGCATGATAATTGTGAACCCAAGATTATACATTGTGATGCAAAAGCAACAATCATATTGTTGGATATCGGTTAGGATTATTGATTGGGATTTGGAAGAAACGGAGTAGCTGCAGCTGCGAGGAGGGAGTTAGACGTGCAGTGCATAGGCCCCATTTCTCAAATTAGAATTATAATTCCAATAGTTTATATGCTTGTCCTTATGAATCATAGGTTAAAAGTGGTGGCCATACGCCAATATCTCTTCCCGTATTGGAATAATGTCAACCTTGGGCCTTTTACATTTCTTGACCTTGTGATTATTCATGTGCTTTCTTGGATACTTACTACTTATTAGGAGTTTTGGATTCTGTTATTCTATTTTGCAATTTACATAAACTAGCACTTTACCTGTGCTAAAGCACGGGGGCATGATATCTACGGTGGGAGTGGTGAAATATAAAAGTAAGTCTTAAAAGTGATGTAAGTAGAGCAAAATTCTAAGTATCAACGTTGGAATGAAATCGGTAATTATTAATAGGCATGTATAATGCTAATCATTACAGAGGGCATGATTTGATGTTGACTTTCTATGTTCTATAGGAGTTGATATTTTCTTATGAAATTTGTTTATTGCATATTATAGAGAAATAAATTTGAGATATGAACTTGAGAAAGAAATGTAAAAACTGTGAATAACAATGATACTATCCAAAAAAAAATTAATTCCTTTTAAATTTGCTTTCATTAAATGAAAATAGTTGCACAATAAACTTCCAGACTTTGTAGTAGTGTATTTTAAAACAAATTTTAGTTTTTTAAATTTAATGATCTACAATATATTTCTTGTCAAGAAACATATGACTTACAATATAACAACTAATTTAAAACATAATTAGTGGTGACATAACATATTGAAAGTCGAATACTGGTCTTGATTACATTAAAGCGCGAAAATACAAATTTCAAGTTAACCTAAATTTGTTAAGTTGTGAACTTTTTTCTGCTTCATAGTTTTCTTCCCTTCTGTTGTGGAACCCTTAGAGTGGCTGGGTTCTCCTGCCTTGCTAGTATTCCTGTTGATGCTTTTAGCTTTGTTGTGAGTATTTTGACTTGTGGAACAAAGCTTTGCTATGGGAAGATTGTCATCGCTGCTGGCAAGAACTATTTCAGTGGATGGTGCAGTCTCTAAGTATTCCTATCAAGAATGACAGGAAATGTTATGTAACATAGTGTGTGTGGATTGAGTTAGGCTAACAAATGAGGCTTGGGTATACCTTATAATCCGATGCTGTGAATTGCTTGATTATGTCTTGAAGGTCGTTAACATCGGAAACAGTAAAGGTTGATGCTGGTTGGATTTTCTGTCGTGAAGTTGGTGAGGTTGTAATGTAGCTTTGTGAAGTTACTTTCAGCTTCAGCAAGTAAGTGTGACCAATTAAGTGGTCAAGTTCCTTGAGAAAACAGTGGAGCTGTCCCTCTTGCTTATAGTAAAAATGTAAGCAAAATAGTTAATTAGTGTAGTACCCTCCATTTTTCATGTAAAAGAAACAATTGCAACCTTATGAAGAGCATCTTTCAGCTGTGTTGTCGTCTTGTTGATTAGCTTTTGTGCTTGGTCGTCAAAGAAAAGCACTGATGTAGTCCTTGTCTCATCTATGACAGTGAAGTGGATTTTAAATTTGTGAGTTGTGAGGATAAGAAATTAGTAAAGAATACTAATCCCATTATGCATTATATATTTTTGTATTAAATACCAACTTTATTTTGAGCGTATCAGTTTTTTTGCATCTATGACATGTTAAAGATCCATTCACCATCTTCATTTTGACGGAGCAATTTCGGCAAGCTTCGTAACACCATCCAAAGCTTGTTTGTAATTTCTATTGCTGAACTCAAACAATGCAATCACAATGCTGGAATTTTCATGCTAGTTGTTAGCAATGTTATTGGAATAGTTTTTGAGAAATTAGATGAAACCAGAAATAGTGACCTACTTTAGTTGGAGAAGATGGGTTATTGAAACTCAAAGAGGAAATGTGAACCAGTGATCGGATTATTGACTAACAATTGGCTGATGTAAAGATTGAGATAGCTGCAAAATAAGTTCTGGCAACCTAAGGATTGTTCTTAATTGTGTGTTAGTTGACAAAAATATTAAAGGGGCAAGGGACCAGAAGATAGGGTCAAAGTGATAATTTACCTATCAATGAGTTGCCTAGCTTCAGGGATATATGGGTTGTAAAGGACTATAGTAAGAGTTCATGAATTACATAGTTGGAGCTCTCCTATGTGTAGATAATGAAACAACATTATTTACACATAATTAATGATTTCAGTCACGGGTTTTAAAGATAATTAGTCATTACCTTTAAATGTTTGACCCTTGCATAGTTCACAACAATTACAGTTGCTTGATCTAGGTCTTCTTGTTTAATGTAAAATGCATTAGTTGCTGTTTCACCGAAGAACACAAGTTGATAGAATTACCCCTGTGAAGCAAAGCTGGTTAGAAGACCTTACTGATAAATATATGAAGTCAAGTTTTATAGTTAGTCTTTGTCAGATAAGGTTAACATAAGCCTGTCCTAAGTTTTCCCATCTCTGTCATTTTGGGTCAGAGTTCCAAAGTGAGTAAGTACTCCACAAACATTTGTTTGAAAGGAATGAGTTAGAACCATTATGTGATTTGCAAAAATTGAAAAGAATAATAGGTATGGTTGAACAATGGATTACCAAGAAGTAGGTCAGGCAGGGTCTTATTGTTGAGAATTTTGGAAATACCAAGAAAATTGAAACTATATCTTGGAATCGTAGTCTCCACTTTCTTGAAACTTGTCAATGGGTGAATTAACATGCAGAAATGATTGTTAGTTGTCTTGTACTAGAAATCATTCAATGCAAGCACAAAGTTTTCAATGTTGTATGATTCCTCTCCTTTAACATTTGCAAGATGATCAATGGCCGTTGACTTATAAAAGCAATTTACTTGGATTTTAGTTCCCTACAAAGAATTGTTTGTTCAAGACACAAAATCATTAAGTGAAGAAAATTATAAACAATCACAATAGGTTAAAATTGTAGGTTACTTAAGTCATATTTTTATCCTAAGGTTTTCTATCAAGCCTCAAAGACGGGAAGTGTTTTACAATTTTTGTGTTGAAAACTGGATCAAATAGTGGATAGTATATATAACTGTGAAGATTTGGTTGTATAATAAATAAAAGCTTGTTAATTGACAAAGTGCCATAAAAAATAATCAACAATAATAGAACTGGAATGCTGTTCGAAGGGGATCTATGAAATGCATTAATTCCAAGATTTAAGGTAGACTAACTCAACTGTGTGATGAAGAACTTTAACCCATTCTATTAATAATAAGTTTTAGTAGCTAATGGTATCTAGTACTTAAATCAGAGATATCCAGCACGTATAACTATTAAAGCTTGAAATGAACTAACCTGTTGATCTAGCAAAAGCATTCCAATTGAAGAATTTTTCGTGGTTGGTGAGGTGAATGTCCATAAACGGATATCACACGGGCACAGATTTGCCAAGTTTCCTACACTGTGTCGAGGTCCTTGATAGCTATTACTTTCCATGGAGCCATTGAGGCAACTATTATAAGCAAGAGATCATTTTCGATGATGTGCCGACCAGTTGTGTGGGAGGTTGATGATGGTGATAGTGAGAAAAGACTGTCAACTGAAGATTATTTATTTGCATTCATTTTGTAAGCCGTGTAGAGTGAGTAATAGGTGCTTTGTCTTTTTGGGTGTTTTGTGATTTTTACGACAGATGTATATCATCCAAGATAGAAATGGAAACACAGTGAAGTATTTGCATAGTAATTGATTTGATTGTAATTGAAAAAATATGATTATGTTAATAATAGGTTTCAATAATGAAAATTAATAATATGATTGTTTTAATAATTTGATTGTAATTGCATGCATCAGTTTTAGCGTGGATTAAAGTTTAGTTTTAGGACCAATGAAAAGAAAATATTAAACATTGGTTGTTATATTCAGTTTTAATGGGTTTTCAGAAAAGTTTAAAGATCTACATCCTTCATCTATAAAATCAATTTAGTTAGATGAATCCGTTAATATTCTTAAAAATATATAAAACCATAATTTTTTATGGTTTATATCAAAGTTAAAAAAACTAAGCCCAACCGGTCAGTTTGACTGATTAAACCAGTTCTCGGTGCCAGGTTTAGTTTGATCATTGTAACAACCTACATCTAAAACACCTTCAGACTTGACCAAAAGCTTCAAAAATCAGACCAAACACAACCCAACTATCTCACGAACACTTCATAAAACTTCAGAGCAGTGGAAACAAACCAAACAACTCTAGAAAGTGGGTTGGGGCTGCGGCTACTATAGTACCGCTGCAACTTTGGTTTACTCCAGAAACTACCTCATCACTATCTCCACTAGTGCCGCGACCTGTCTTCCTTGCGCCGTGGCGCCCCTTGCTGGTTTTCTATACTAGCAAATTTCAACCTCTGGGGTGAACTTCCGACGTGCAAAACTTTATACTTCAACCTCCGATTGACCTGATTCCAACTCCTACAAGTCAATATAGTCCTAATTTATCCAAAAGACACCAATTTCACCTTAATCCAACTCCGTATGGACAATCTGGACTCCTGACACCATTTTAACCACTTTTTGACCAAAACTCACAACTTACAATTCCCATTTGCTACCAAAGGCAACCTGACCATCTTGGATCATTCACACAGGTCCTAAACCACATAAACAACTTGTCCAAAGAGGTTTCACCTTAAAGGAATCACTCCTTTAAGTTTTAATCCCCTTGAACTCCAATTGACAAATGGGCTACAGGCCCTAAAACACACCGACAAGACCCAATTTCACCTTTGGACTCCCCACACCACTACACTGACTCCTCAACACCCTGAACCACACAAACACCACCATCCAATATATACATCACATACAACGCAATTCCACATATATAACCATACATACAACATCCATTCATAAGAATCCTCATCCATGTCATACATCCATTACAAAACATTCTATTCTATTTGACACAAGATACATATCCAACATACACATAAACTACATAGACCTAGTATTCTCACGTCCGAAGTTACTCCCTTGTCTTCTCAAGAATAGTGCCAGAACCATCACCTGAAATATTAGTTCATGGGAGAGGGGTGTGAGACAATGTCTCAGTAATTGGGGACAACCACACACACATATATACATATATATCTCATAAAACTCATGAATACAATGTGAAATAAATGGAATGCATGTCTTCCTCCACACAACTAGAACCATGAGCTGTCGTCATAACATGACATTTTATATAGGTAATTCCCTTCCAACGGTTGGTGAAGACTGATTCCGGAACATCACCAAGCTTACCTCCCATTAGTGCACCTGGCCAAAGATAACACTAATGTTCGGATCATGGTTCTCCTTCCCCTTTCCCACCATGAATTAGCAGCAATTTAGGGAAGGTGCAATTCACTACGCGCCTTTCCCTCCTGGCCATAGGAGGCGATTTAGCTGTAGAGATCCTATCATTATCCTCCCTAATCATATATCATCATAATCATATCATATATCATATCATCACTGTTAGCAAGGCTGACTTCCCAAGAGGGGGGTGAATTGGGAAGATTGAAATTTTTCTGCACAAAGTAAAGCAAGTGAAGATATCACAGTATAATGAAAACAACGTGTAAAACAGAGCAAGCTGAAAAGTAGAGATAAGGAGAAGAAAACTCAGTGATTTATCCTGGTTCGGTCTATCCACTTGACCTACATCCAGTCCTCAAGACACCTCTTGAGATTTATCCACTATCCAGCAAGAATTTCAATGGGCTTCTTGCTAAAGCCACAGTACACGAGTATGCTCTGTTCTGAGCTCTCTCAAACTCTCTAAGCACTTTCTCTATGTGCTTCCCAATCCCCTTGTGAATACCCCTCACAAGTAAATCTATCTTCCAGATGAAGAGCAGATTATTTACAAATGAATAACTCTCTTGAATAGAGTAGATATGAAGGTTTAAGTACAAATAATGAAGTTGGAAGGATAAAAGCTTTTGAGATGAAGATTCAGCAGAAATTCGGTATATACAAGTTTGATTTTTTACCCACAACTTCAAATGATGTTGTATTTATAGATTTAGGTCTCAAATATCCGTTAGAGACTAAATCTATCCGTTGGGGAAGTTATCCAACGGTTACTCTGAAAAACTATCCGTTTACTAACCGCATTTAATGTTTTTGACATACTGAAATTCAAATTTTGGTTGGCCAACAGACGAATTTCGAGGGAACCGAAGGTTAAAGCTTCCAACGTTAAAATACGAAGTTCGTCTGTCCATAGAGTGAAATTCGAATTTTGAACCTTATAAAATATTTTCACAATGTGACATACGAATTTTCAAGAAGAAAGTTTTTCTGTAAATCGTGAACAGTGTTTTCAATTTTCTATAGTACCCTCGAAATTCGAATTTTGGATGCCCAAAATTCGTCTGTCCATTGAACGTTCAAAGAGGCACAGTAGTTCACTTTCTTTGAAATTCGAATTTTGGCAGAGTGAAATTCGTCTGTCAGAGACCAGTTTTGAGACTTAAATCATTCTTGATCTCAGATGAACTTTATCAAACTTTCAGACGAATTTCTTCTATTTTCTCAAGTTTTGTTTTGTCTGAAATTCGAATTTTGAAAGAGTGAAATTCGAATGTCACAAAGTAGCTTCTTTGACTCAGATGAAAATTCGCATGTTGCTAAGTCAAAGTTCGTCTGTCAGAGAGCATTTTTCAAACTTAGTTTCTTCTTGATTTCAGATGAACTTTAGCATAGTTTTAGACGAATTTCTTTGGTTTTCACAAATTGCATTTTGTCTGAAATTCGAATTTTGAAACTGTGAAGTTCGAATGTCACAAAGTAGGCTTCTTTCAGACTTGATGAAAATTCAAATTTTGAATGACCAAAATTCGTCTGACAGAGGGACACCTCTTCAGACTTATTCAGTTTTAGCTCGAAATTCGAATTTCCAAAAGCAAATTTCGAATTTCCAACTTGACAGTTCAGTTATACTTTCAAACTTCGTCTGTTTGTGAGTATTTTTCAAATAAGTAAAGATTTAACTTCAAATCAAGGTTTGAAAACGTCTTTTTCTCAAATCAAAATCTTTTACCCAATCTAAACAAAAACTAAAGATCCTACGAAAGATCTAATAGCAAATACTCAGAAAATCTTCACTTGAAACAGCTTTGATCTCCTTTGATATCTTCAATCTAAGCTCTTGAGTGTTAGTTTGGAATCATCAAAATTCTTGATCCAACATTCTCCCCCTTTTTGATGATGAAAAAACAACTCACAAACTGGATTAGTACTTGGGTTTGCTTACACAAGCTCCCCCTCAACATATGCATTACAGTTCATAAGATATTATTTTCAACAGATTAAGTGAAGAGATTCAAAGCCCAAATCATTGCAACCAAGAACATAATTTACTTAAACAAATTGTTGCAATACATATTTCAATCAGTTCTCAAAACATCAAACAAGCAAAAACAATAAAACAATTAAAACTAGATACAACAAGAAGATTCAGCCTAAGATCTAAAAACATCACTTCTTCTTTGGCTTAGACTTCTTGCTGTAAGTCTTTCCTTTTCCAGATGACTCAGCAGATCTTCCAGCTTGCTTAGTCCCAGTTTGCTTTATCTTCTCCCCCTTTTTGGCATCATCAGAAAGCCCAGCAAAGTCCATAGGAGGAGGTATCTGAGTGAGAGGAATAGCACGAAGAGGGACAGGAGCAAAAGGAATCTCTGGCTGAGCTGGTGCAGGGGGCTCAGCAGGCTCTTCATCAGAATAATCAGAGACCTCAAGCAGCTCTTGCATTTCCTGCCTGGAAAGAGCCAGTCGAGCTCTCTGTTCCTCTGAAAGCCCATAAGCAGCAAGAGGAGGAGAGGCTGGTTGAGCAGGAGAAAACATTTCTTCCAGCCTTTTCCTTTGAGCTAGAACCAGAGAATTGTGAGCAATGGCAAGATAATTAATAACAGGTACAATGCTTCTTTCCTCATTGCTCACATCTTCTTGTATAGAGGAGGTTGAAATGGCTGCAACCAGTCTTTCAACTTGCTCAGATTCTTGTATAGATAGAATTGAACCCTGAGCATCCTCTTGCATAGGCTCATGAGGGCTTGTGGCTTGGAAACTGTCTTTTTCCAATCCATAGTCCAAGGGTGGACCAGGACTAGGTGTTCTCATTGCACCAGCACCATCATTATCATGGTCAGAGGAGGCAATCTCGAAGGGACTTGGAGGCACATGGGATGGAGACAGAGTAGGCTCAGGGATACCAGGCTGAGGTGGAGCTAAAGTGGTAGGAATTGCATTTCTAATCTCTTCATAAGCATCAGCTACCACTTTCATATTCACAGCCAACTGATGGATCTGATCTTGCAGGTGAGCAAATTTGGCATTTTGCTCATCCCTAATGCTGAGAATGAGTGTTGACAGATTGTCAAACAGCTCAGTGATCTTAGTTGGCTTGGCTCGAGAGGAGGGAGTGGAAGGAGGGTGAGTAGGCCTGGAGGGAGATGGAATTGTCTGGGAAGGCTGAGGTAAGGATCTTTCAGGGGCCTCAGAAGTGCCTTCTTGTTGGAGGGATGCATCAGGGACAAAGAACAGGTCTTCAGTTTTTCCTGCTCCCTTTCCAACCCAATGTCCTTCATCTCTTTCAATGCCCATCCTTTGCAATTCTTCTTCTTTGAAGGCCTCAGTGAGCTTCCCTTTCCCCTTTTCAATGTGTTGAATCCTAGCATGCTGCAGGATTCTTGAAATAATTGCTGCATAGGGGAGTGTGGAATCTTTCCTCTGATCTCTTGCCTTTATCATACGCTGGAGAATGATATGACCCATATTGATCAGCTTCCCACATATGATGGCAGTCATCACATGAGCCTCTGCCCTTGTTATCAAATTGAAGCTGCCACCCTTGTTGAATATGATCTTGGACACTATGTAGTACAAGATCCTTACTTGTACACTGAGGTCTGTGGGCTTCAACAGATTTATTGTGGGCCTATTCTCCCTTCTTCTGAATAAGGTGTCCAAGATGGTGCTTTCTTTGTAATTCAGAAAGGAGCCACCTTCCTCATCAGCTGTACTAGCCTCATCCATATATCCAGAGGCTGTGATGTCAATTTTCAGCCCATCTTGTCCTGGGATTTCCAGCACCTCATTGATTGTTTCATCAGCAAGCCAAATGGTCCTTGATCTCAAGGTGACCTCCCATTTCCTTTTCTTGCTGTTATATTGAAGAGAGGCATACCAAGTCTTCACTACCTCATCATCATATTTTTCAGCAATTTCCAACAGATTTCTATATTTTATCAACCATATTGCAGCATCAAAGTTGTTGGATATCAGAAATTGCTCCATATGTACACAGTGAGGCTTGATTACCTTTTTGTTGGAAAACTTGGTAGTGTACTCTTCTTGAATCTCTGGGGTGCTCCACAGTGGCAGTGTAGTCAATTCAAACTCTCCAGATTCAGTAGAGGAAGAGGAAGCCACAGCAGCAGTATCAGCCGAAGGAACTGTAGATTTTGAGGATGAGGGCCCAGCTTTCTGAGATTCTGACTTGGATGATGGTTTTTGGCGTTTGGAAGGAGTAGCTTTACTGGGTTCTGCCTTTCTCTTGGATTTCTCTCCTTCCTTTGTAGCATATTGAGATTTGACCGTCCTTTTTGGCCGAGTTCCAGCTTGTCCTGTTCCAGGAATCTTCACCCTCGCCATTTCTTGGTTGAATGATGCAGAATGTGGCTGAGAATAGATTTAAGGGATGCGAAAGGAAGTTTAATCGGTGAGAAATGACGGTTTTTGCACAGGAGTTAAGAGGATTGAAGAGAGAATCAGAACAGACTTGGATAAGGTACAAATAGGGTTGCGTCTGTTCTGTGGGAAACCGTCGGTTTTAACGCATGTAACCGTCTGACAGATGAATTTTGAGGGGTCAAAATTTGAACTTCAGGCAGTTACAAGTTAAACCGTTCAGCACATCTTACTGACAGATGAATTTTCATCTTGAAAGTTCGTCTGACAGAGGCTTGAAACAATCAATACATACACAACAGACGAATTTTGTTCCGATAAAATTCGAATATTGAAAAGAAAAACAGCCTCAACAAACAAAACTTCAACCAATAGACGAATTAAGCATGCAGAGCATCATCTTTCAAGCATTCAATCATCAAGAGCATAATTCAACAGACGAATTTTGAACTGAAACTTCAAATTTTTCAACTTTTGTAAATATTGTCCAACATTCGTAAGTTAAGAAGTAATAATTCGTATAACAGTGATGGACAATCATAACTTTGAAATTTCTGTTTTTGAAAATTCGAACTTTCAAGCTTCAACAGACGAATTTCGAGGCATTACCGAGAATTGTTCCAAGGCATAACAGGCCAAAGTTCGTCTGTTGGTCAACCAAAATTCGAATGTTGACCATGTTGACCAGTTCAAAAACACAGATTATCAATGAAATTCATCTAGCAATCAAACATCATACAAATTTCAACTTTAAAAACTTACAGAATGGATCCAGACCTTAGAATAATTATCATTCACTTCATTTTCTGGTTGTTCCAATATGGAGTGCTCCAATCTTTCAAACTTTTAGCCATTGATTTTCACAAGGAGCACCTGCAACTATACTAAAACATACTCCGATGCTCAAGTTAGAATAAATTCTAGTATTAAAAATTCTAAAGACAGAATTGCACAGAAATGACTTACAATTCATTGGGATTTACCATTCCTAATTCTCTTCTTATTTTGCAATGCCTATCTTCTGGTAGAGGTTTGGTGAGTATGTCAGCTAGTTGATCCTCTGTTGGGATGTATTCCAGCTGAACTTCTTCTTTCAGAACATGATCCCTTATGAAGTGGTGTCTAACCTCAATATGTTTTGTCCTTGAGTGTATGACAGGATTCTTAGTGATGTTTATGGCACTTTGATTATCACACATGATGGGTATCTCTTTCATTTTAACCTCAAGATCCTCAAGCTGCTGCTTCATCCAGATGACTTGGGCACAACAGCTTCCAGCTGCAACATACTCAGCTTCTGCAGTGGATAGAGCCACACTGTTTTGCTTTTTGTTGAACCATGAAACCAGGGATCCTCCAAGAAACTGACAAGTTCCACTTGTGCTTTTTCTGTCAGTTCTGGATCCTGCAAAATCAGCATCAGTGTATCCTTTGAGATCTTCTCCATTGCCTTTTGGATACCAAAGACCCATCTGTGATGTTCCAATTAGATATCTGAAAATTCTTTTCACAGCTGTTGCATGGGTTTCTTTGGGGCATGATTGGAACCTTGCACACATGCAGACACTGAACATAATGTCAGGTCTGCTGGCAGTTAGGTACAGCAGTGATCCAATCATTCTTCTGTATTAAGTAATGTCAAACATTTTCCCATTTTCATCCATGTCCAATTTGGTTGCAGTAGCCATAGGTGTTCCCATTGGCTTGGCATTCTCCATTCCAAACTTCTTTAACAGCTCCTTTAGATACTTGGATTGACTGAGAAAGATACCATCATTAAGCTGTCTGATTTGTAATCCAAGGAAGAAATTGAGTTCACCCATCATGGACATTTCGAATTCTCCCTGCATTAACTTAGAAAATTCCTTGCAAAGAGTTTCATTAGTAGCACCGAAAATAATATCATCAACATAGATTTGGACAATTAGTAAACCTTTATTCTCTTTCTTAGTAAATAAAGTTGTGTCAACTTTGCCTCTGTTAAACCCTTTTTCAGTCAGAAAATTGCTCAATCTTTCATACCATGCTCTAGGGGCTTGTTTTAATCCATAAAGAGCTTTCTTCAGTTTATAGACATGGTTTGGTTTTGTAGAATCCTCAAAACCTGGAGGTTGATCTACATAAACCTCTTCCATGATATATCCATTCAGAAAAGCACTTTTTACATCCATTTGATATAGCAAGATATTTTTCATGCATGCATAAGCTAGTAGAATTCTTATAGCTTCTAATCTGGCTACTAGTGCAAAGGTTTCTTCAAAATCAATACCTTCTTCTTGATTATACCCTTTAGCAACTAATCTAGCTTTATTTCTGATTATGGTTCCAGATTCATCAAGTTTGTTTCTGAATACCCATTTGGTACCAATAACAGGATGATTTTTGGGTCTAGGTACTAAATCCCAAACTTGATTTCTTTCAAACTGATTAAGTTCATCTTGCATTACCAAAATCCAGTAATCATCAGTTAAGGCTTCTTCAGCACATTTGGGTTCAATTAGAGAAATGAAAGCACAATTTAGTATTTGATCCCTTAACTGTTTTCTGGTTTTGACTCTCTCTTGAACATCTCCTATCACTTGATCAACAGGATGATTCTTTTGATATCTCCAAGCTCTAGGGAGTTCTTGAGATGTTTCTTCATTATTTTCTTCATCAAACTCTTGCTCCTGGATATCTTCCTCTATGTTAACAGATTCAGATATCTTTGGAGGTTCAGTTCTACTTTTATCAGAAATGCCTAGTTTTTCAAAATTGAAAGCAAGATCATCCTCATTGGTAAGATGTTTTCAAACAGTTTCATTTTCAATGAAAACCACATGCACAGATTCTTCTACCACATTTGATCTTTTATTATAAACTCTATATGCCTTACTCCTACTAGAGTAGCCTAGAAATATACCTTCATCTAATTTGGCATCAAATTTACCTAGGTTTTCTTTGCCATTGTTGTGAATGAAGCATTTGCACCCGAACACATGGAGATGGGACAAATTTGGCTTTCTCCCTTTGTACAGCTCGTATGGAGTCTTTCCCAGGATGGGTCTGATGTATGCTCTGTTGATGATGTAACTTGTTGTGTTCACTGCATCAGCCCAGAACACTTGAGAAAGTTCCTTCTCATTCAGCATAGCTCTGGCCATCTCCCCAATAGTTCTGTTCTTCCTTTCTACTACTCCATTCTGTTTAGGAGTCCTAGGAGCTGAGAAGTTGTGGTCAATTCCATGCTCACTGCAGTACTCCAGGAAGTATGCATTTTCAAATTCTCCTCCATGATCTGATCTGATAGACACAATAGAGATACCTTTCTCATTTTGCACTTTCTTAACTAAGGTTACAAATGCATCAAAGGTATCACTCTTAGAAGAAAGGAATAATGTCCAAGTAAATCTAGAATAATCATCAACAATTATAAGCACATACAGATTACCACCAAGACTTTTCTCCCTAGATGGTCCAATTAAGTCCATATGCAGCAATTCAAGTGGTCTTGTTGTGGTAACTATGTTTTTAGATTTGAAGGATGATTTAATTTGTTTTCCTTTTAAGCATGCATCACATTCTTTATCCTTTTCAAAAGATATTTTTGGCAAACCAGTAACTAGCTCATTTTTAACTAGTTTAGACAATTGATTCATATTGACATGAGCTAATCTCCTATGCCATAACCAACTATCGTTATTTTGACTAATTAAGCACACAAAATCTAAAGGAGGAAGTTCATCAAGGTCAATAGTACAGCAATTACCATCCCTTTGAGCCTTGAGGATTACTCTGTGATCACTTTTTCTGATGACCAGGCAAAACTTTGAGTCAAACAGCACCCAGTTTCCTTTATCACAAGTCTGACTCACGCTTAGCAGGTTGTGGTTGAGGCCAATCACAAACAGCACCTCTTCAATGGATGTTTCTGGATTTTTCCCCACAATGCCAATTCCAACGATTTTGCCATATTGATCACCTCCAAAGGTCACCTTTTCTCCTTTCTTGTCTCTAAGGGTGATGAACTTCTCCTTATCACCAGTCATGTGGCTTGAGCAGGCACTGTCCATATACCATTTGTTGCTTTTCATGGCTTTAAGACAGACCTGCAAGTCAATCTTCATGTTTTCCTTTTAGGTACCCAAATTTGCTTGGGTCCTTTTTGGTTAGTAGATCTTTCCCTAGATGCAGATGCAACTCTGGGAACCCATTCAATTCTCCTGCTAAGTCCATTTTTCTTTAAAATACAGGAACTGGAAATGTGTCCCTTTTTGTTGCAGAAATGACAGGAAGTGAAGGGACTACTAGATTGAGAGGCAGGAAGAAAACAGTGCAGATAATACTTTTGTCTAACATGCCTTGGTTGATCATATGTTTCAATATGATGTGATGCATTAGTTTTCTTTTCATTGTTCTCAGCATGCACAAAATGCCTTCTATATGCATTTTGGTTTTTCTTCCTAATCTTTTCCTTGACAGCACATGGATCATAGCCAAGACCAGCTTTTCCTTGTAAAATTCTTTGGCTCCCCATCAATGCAAACAACATATCTTTACCTCTAGTGAGCCTAGACATGCTTTTAACTAGATAATCATTAGTTTGTTTAAGTTCAGTACATGAAGTGCAGCAAACAGATTCAGAAGTAGGTAAAGAAGCAGTTTCAGAAACTATGCTTTGAGACTCCAGCTTGCTTATCTTTTTCTTTGCCGATTTCAGTTCTTTAGCAACTTTAATAAATTCATCATGAAGCTCATGAAATGCATCCAGTAATTCAGAATAGGAAGGTTCAGATTCATATACCTCTTCTTCCAGATCACTGCTGCATGAGGGTGTGGTTTCTTCAGAAGCAAGTGCCATCAGACAAATGTTGGCAATCTCATCTTCATCTTCTTCTTCCTCATCTGAGTTGTTGCCCCATATGGATGAGATGTAGGCTTTCTTCTTTTTCCCTTTGTCAGCACCTTTCTTTTCCTTTTCTTGCTTTTTGAGGAATTGGGGGCAGTCCCACTTTATGTGTCCCTGCTTCTTGCACTCATTGCAAGTCACAGATTCTTTTGCCTCTTTCTTGCTTTCCCCAGCAGCTACCTTCTTGAAGAATCTCTTGTTCTTCTTCTTGCTGTAGAATCTTCCGAATTTTCTGACCATCATAGCCAAGGTTTCCTCATCAAGTTCATCCTCTTCGTCAGATTCTTCTTCCTTTTCATCAGCAGCTTTGAGAGCAAGGCCTTTCTTCTTTCTGTCCAGCCCGGCTTCCTTGAGAGCTTTGATTTTTCCTTTATACTCCTCAAGGCTCCCGAAGAGAGCTGTGACAGAGACCATTGATTCTCCTCTGGCTTCTTCTATTGCTGTCACCTTGGGCTGCCATTCCAGAGGGAGAGCTCTGAGAATTTTTCTCACTTTCTCTGATTGAGTGTATTCCTTTCCTAGGCTCTTTAGTTGATTCACAATGAGAGTGAATCTCTTTTGGAGCTCCTTTACAGTTTCTCCTTCAGACATCCTGAAGCTCTCATACTCTCCAATGCACGTATTGAGTCTGTTCTCCCTGACCCCAGATGTCCCTTCATGTGCAATCTGCAGAGTGTCCCACACCCCTTTTACAGTGGTGCATTGTGAGACCCTGTAGAATTTGTCCTGGTTCAGGGCACTGACTAAACAATGCTTTGCTTTAAAATTCAGTAGAACTCTCCTTCTGTCTTCATCATTCCACTCTGCTTCCAGCTTCTCTTTGTGTCTTCCATCTTCAGTTAGAGCCATTGGGACGAAATCTCCTTTATCAATGACTGACCAGATGTCAAGATCAATTGATTGGAGGTAGATCTGCATCCTCATCTTCCAGTACCCATAATGCTCTCCACTGAAGCCTGGTGGTCTGTTAGTGTTGTTCCCTTCAGGAAGTATACTCTCTCCAAAGCCAGCCATCTTTGTTCACGGACTGTAAAATCCTTTGAATGGGAATCCGGGCTCTGATACCACTTGTTAGCAAGGCTGACTTCCCATGAGGGGGGATGAATTGGGAAGATTGAAATTTTTCTACACAAAGTAAAGCAAGTGAAGATATCACAGTATAATGAAAACAACGTGTAAAACAAAGCAAGCTGAAAAGTAGAGATAAGGAGAAGAAAACTCAGTGATTTATCCTGGTTCGGTCTATCCACTTGACCTACATCCAGTCCTCAAGACACCTCTTGAGATTTATCCACTATCCAGCAAGAATTTCAACGGGCTTCTTGCTAAAGCCACAGTACACGAGTATGCTCTGTTCTGAGCTCTCTCAAACTCTCTAAGCACTTTCTCTATGTGCTTCCCAATCCCCTTGTGAATACCCCTCACAAGTAAATCTATCTTCCAGATGAAGAGCAGATTGTTTACAAATGAATAACTCTCTTGAATAGAGTAGATATGAAGGTTTAAGTACAAATAATGAAGTTGGAAGGATAAAAGCTTTTGAGATGAAGGTTCAGCAGAAATTCGGTATATACAAGTTTGATTTTTTACCCACAACTTCAAATGATGTTGTATTTATAGATTTAGGTCTCAAATATCTGTTAGAGACTAAATCTATCCGTTGGGGAAGTCATCCAACGGTTACTCTGAAAAACTATCCGTTTACCAAACGCATTTAATGTTTCTGACATACTGAAATTCGAATTTTGGTTGGCCAACAGACGAATTTCGAGGGAACCGAAGGTTAAAGCTTCCAATATTAAAATACGAAGTTCGTCTGTCCATAGAGTGAAATTCGAATTTTGAACCTTATAAAATATTTTCACAATGTGACATACGAATTTTCAAGAAGAAAGTTTTTCTGTAAATCGTGAACAGTGTTTTCAATTTTCTACAGTACCCTCGAAATTCGAATTTTGGATGCCCAAAATTCGTCTGTCCATTGAACGTTCAAAGAGGCACAGTAGTTCACTTTCTTTGCAATTCGAATTTTGGCAGAGTGAAATTCGTCTGTCAGAGACCAGTTTTGAGACTTAAATCATTCTTGATCTCAGATGAACTTTATCAAACTTTCAGACGAATTTCTTCTATTTTCTCAAGTTTTGTTTTATCTGAAATTCGAATTTTGAAAGAGTGAAATTCGAATGTCACAAAGTAGCTTCTTTGACTCAGATGAAAATTCGCATGTTGCTAAGTCAAAGTTCGTCTGTCAGAGAGCATTTTTCAAACTTAGTTTCTTCTTGATTTCAGATGAACTTTAGCATAGTTTCAGACGAATTTCTTTGGTTTTCACAAATTGCATTTTGTCTGAAATTCGAATTTTGAAACTGTGAAGTTCGAATGTCACAAAGTAGGCTTCTTTCAGACTTGATGAGAATTTGAATTTTGAATGACCAAAATTCGTTTGACAGAGGGACACCTCTTCAGACTTATTCAGTTTTAGCTCGAAATTCGAATTTCCAAAAGCAAAGTTCAAATTTCCAACTTGATAGTTCAGTTATACTTTCAAACTTCGTCTGTTTGTGAGTATTTTTCAAATAAGCAAAGATTTAACTTCAAATCAAGGTTTGAAAACGTCTTTTTCTCAAATCAAAATCTTTTACCCAATCTAAACAAAAACTAAAGATCTTACAAAAGATCTAATAGCAAATACTCAGAAAATCTTCACTTGAAACAGCTTTGATCTCCTTTGATATCTTCAATCCAAGCTCTTGAGTGTTGGTTTGGAATCATCAAAATTCTTGATCCAACAATCACCACCCAATCCACCATATCACAATCTCATAATGCTATGTGGTGATGCTTATGTATCATCATATAATAATCATCATCATGATCTCAATGTCATGCTATACATCATGCCATCATCATCACATATATAATTATCATCATAATCAACATCTAGCTGTGTGCATACCACGATATATAGAAAACAGTACACACAAATACATTGATATCATGGTATAAAAGAAACATGCATAGATACATAAATATACATAATATCGTACAATACATACAATACTAGCACCCGGTTACCTTAGGTTATCAATACCACACACGCGTGCTTCCACAAGCTTTCTTAAACGCCAATCCCACAACTAACTTCTCCAACCACCAAACAAACATAACAATATCATAATACCTCGATTAACACAATATACTATTCAGTCAAACATCACAATTCAACTACTTTAGCCTAACCCAAGGTTCCAACACCACTTTCATGCATTCTTAAACTCCCAGGAACCATTCAAACACCAATCAAACACATACATTTCGGATTCCCAAGAGCCCTAACCAAAAACAACCTAGGGTTAAGCTTAAATCATGCATACACTCTGCAAAACTCACACCCAAACAACAAGAACACCAAATCACACTTTCTTAACCCCATTCATCCATTTCAATTGGTGGATTTCAGCCCAAACCGGAAATTCTAACATATAACTGAAAAATCCTAAGTTCAAACCGAAGAAAATGAAGAGGGAGGAGTAGGGATCACTTACCAATGTGAATCCAAGCTTTCAAGGTTTGAAAATCACTCCCAAATGCTGAAAATCTTGAACCCTAGGAGAGCTCGCTCGGTTTCTCGTTTGTTTCTTTCTTTTTGATCGATTGAAATGAGTCATATTTAAACAAAAATCCCAACTCTCGCCGTGGCTTCAAGACAGCTCGCTGGGGCACCACCATGTTTTAGCCAGATAATGCCACTGGAACAGGCTCTCGCCATGACGTGGAGCTCAATTCTCCTCCACTCGAACCTTCCTCCGGTTTTGCACACAATACCAAAACAATGTCATGAGGGGTGTTACAATCATAAATTTAAACTACCTCTCTCCAGAACCAGTAAAAACAGGTGAAAAACCAATCAAACTGATCTTGAACCGGTGCTGAACCAATTTATTTATTTATTTTAAATTTTTTTAATTTTTAAAAATAAATTTTATTTTTTTAAAATTAAATAATATAATATTTTGTCTTAAATAGCATTATTTTTTGCATAATTTTTTATTTTTATATTATAATATTATATAAGTATCATTATAATACATAATTATTAATAATGATAAATTTACTTAACATATAATATGAAAAAAATTAATTGACCATTCTAAATTTAAAATATGTTTATAAATAAATATTAACTTATTTAGATTTTAATATTATGGTATGAAACTTATTAATAATTTTTTTTATTTTTTATATAACGTATAAAATTAAAAAATTATTAAATTTACTACCATTGGTTTAATTCCAATTAAGTTACGTTTAAACTATTAAATCTTAAATCAGTACTTTGACCAGTTCAATGTTCAGTATGATATTTTGAATATTGGTTTACATATATCTCAAATGCAGTCTTCCAAAAAATAGATTTGGATTGTTTAGAGTAGATCATGGGGACGTTTCTGTGCTGTGTTGTCATGTCATTACTGTTTACATTTATACTCCTCACTTAAATCAGTATACAATCTTCAAAGTGCCATATTTTTTTTTTGGTAATTTTGATGCTACTGATATCATTAGGGAATTGTAAATTTCCATAGATGACTTGAAATGAAAGGATGTTTGTAGGTGACATTTGGTTCAATTTTAGGAAAAAGAAATTAAATCCAATTAAATCAATTAGTTTAACTTATCTTTAAATCTTATCAGTTTAAAATATAATTAGTTTATTTTATTTCAATAATTGGTTTGGTTCGGCTTTATTTAGAGTCGGCTCATGTTTTTTGAATTTTTTTTAAAATAGCATCATTCTTTAAAAATTAAATTAAATAAGCTACATATAAATATTTTATGTAAAAAAAATTATATCTAAATAAATTACTAATAAATATATTTTATGAATATTAGAAAAATGAAACAAAATAGATATGATCATAAATAAGTGGGTGTACTCATACATTATAATTTATTATAATATAGTTATTAGGTGGTATTCAATTTGATCTAGGTTTCACCATATTAAAATTGAATTGAACTACACGAAGTCAATTCCAACTCGAAAAAATTGAAATAGATCTCATTTTAATTTGATTTGAATTGGTTTTTGTAAGTTCTGGCTTATTCTGATTAGTTTTATTTTGGTTTTGAATACCCTTATTAGAAATATTAAATTCAAATTATTCATATTGAATTAAATGAAAAAAGTATTAAAAATTACTTCTATTGGTTTATCGTACCTAAATCATTAACAAACAAAAAAATTGGACTAATTTATTACTAATTTTTAATATTCATATACTTAAACAAGTGATTGGACGTCTAGAATTCATTTAAGTACATGCTTGACTCTCACTTGGTAAATAGCTGCTTGAATCTTGCTCCCCTAAATGATACATGAAATATTATAATGGCGTGGAGAAAATTTCCCCATAGCTGCAATTTAAGATAAGATATTGTGAACTCACCTCTTGACCTAGAAAATCTTGTTTATTGTATGTGTTTTAACGGTTGGGGTCTTCACCTTCTTAAATTTTCAATTTTTGTTTTCATCTTGTTTTGATGGATTGTAACCGAGCACAAGTAATGTTTTAATTTTTTATAACTTCCGAAGAAAAATATTTAATATACATATTCTATTTCTATGTAAGCATTTGTGTGGAGAGATAATACTTTATATGTGCGTACGCCACATAGATATACTAGTTTGATTAAAAAATGCCAAAAAAATGCCAATATTACAGAGAAATAAATTTGAGACTCATAATTCTTAAATTTTTACTATTTTTATTCTGTATACTTAGTGATTTTACTAATTAATTTCGGCTAATTTTGGATTTCTAGATGATTTTCATAATTTTAGCTGAATTTTGGATTTATGAGAATTTAGGGATAATTTTTAGAAATTAAGTTTTACATTTAATTATTTTTTATTTTCCAAATTAGTCCAAAGAATTAATTTTTCCTATTTTATTCTGTTTAATAATTTAATAATCCACAAGGTGATTATATGTTATTAGAGCTTTAATTTTGATTAAAGAAATGATTAAAAATTAATTCATGTTAGGGTAAAATTGTCAAAAAGCCTTAGAAATTTCTTTTTAATATTTTATTTCTTTTGTTTTTATCATTTTGAAACATAATTTTCCTTCAATTAAGCTTAAACTTTATTCCATAATTAATTTAATTTTTTTGAACTAAAATTTAATCTGCCTTTATTTAACTGAGCATATAATCTATCTGATACAACATTTTCTTATAGGTCAGGTTTATAGAGATTAAAATTTTGTAGAGACATTTTAGTCATCTAATAAGGGGATTTTATGGAAAATTTATTTTCCCAACTTTCTTATTTTTCCTCATTTTTAGTTACTCATTTGTATTTGGCTTTATTTTAATTGTTTTACCTCACCTCAAACACCCTTAATTTCGTAAAACCAAACGCAGCCCTCACTTTTCCTTCTTGATTATATGACGCAGCCCCTTCGTTTTTGAGATATGACGCCAACTCCATTGCTTTCTTTCATCTTTCCTCTCAATTTTCTTTCATTCTATTTGTCTTCCTCCATTTTCTCTTCTAACCTTCCCTCATTTTTCATTTTCGGCTACTCCCTTCCTTTCCTACACTAGTTTCGAGCTTCCTTCTTACAATCCCCAATCCATCTTCTCACGTTATCTGCTTTGTTACCTTGTGTCTCTAGAGCTTCATCTGTGTTCTTTTCCTGTTTGTGCCTTGCTTGTCCACTCAACTCGGTGATCTGAAGCTTTCGAGCTCTTTTGTGCCTTGGGTCTCTTGCTATGCTCTTTCTTTCAATCTCTGTTCATGTAGGAGATTTGAGAATGGAGGGAGTAAAGGTCCAATAAGCATTTGGGTGAGCTCGTGACAATGGAGGAGTAGAGGGTCTTGGATAGAGCTTGGCATGGAGCTTGGAGGAGTCTACCAATTATGCAAAGATTAATGGGTTGGAATTAGGATAATCTCTTCTCCCTTTCTCACTTTCTTAGTTTCAGATTTTGTGGCTTATTTGTATGGTTTGAATTGTTAAATTTAGTTTCAATTTTCTAAGATTATGTTGGTCTAATTACTGGAAGTATATGGATTGAGTTGTGTGACCATAGATAGTGGAATTGGGAATTGTATTGGATTGGAATTGTTTAGGAATGTATCTACATGTTTTTGGCCTAGACTCTTTGTAGTTATCCTCTCAATAATTTAGTGGTTGATTACTTAATTTAGCTTTGTTGTAAGGTTAATTAAGTAGTTAATTTCTTGATTAATGAGTAGATTGAAATTATGGTCTAAAATTCTGGTTGTTGGTCAAAGATGTGTGATTTAATAATCCATGACTTTCTATGTCAATGTGTGAAATTAAAATGCCTACAAGATATTTGAGGGATTTATTTAGAGATAGGGTCCTATGCTAAGTAAATTTCTCATACAACTTGAAATTAGGATAATTAATGGTTCAATAGGATTAATTTAGCACTTGACATAATCAAGTTATGCTAGTTCTTAATTATATGAAAGAAATTTTTAACTCCTCCAAGTGATTGCCAAACTCTATCCTCCATTTTTGCATTTTCACAACCTTCAATATTTTAATTTGTACATATTAGTTTATAGTTTTAATACCTGTCAATTTTGCTTTATTGAAATTTAAATTACAAACTTTTGCATTTAAAATTTTGACAAACCCACCCTCCCCGGCACCCCCCCCCCAAAAAAAAAAATAGTATATAGTTTTAGGTTCTTGCATATTTACTTGTTCATAGTTAGTTTTACATCCAACCTGCATTAGTTTAGAATTAGTGTAGCTCTTGCATTTTAGGTGAAATTTTGCACACATACCCACACTCTCACACTTACACTTTCCATATTTCTTCCATTCCCACACACACACTTGTATATATTTCCATACATTTACCTACATACTTATTTATTTTTCCTTGTTTTTATAAAAAAAATATATATAAAAAATTATTTTCTGAAATTTTCTCCTTTAGTTTTCATTTGCTTAATTACTTAGTTTCCGCCTAAACAAATTTTATACTAGTTGCTCCGGAGTGAAATGACATTGGTTGCATATTTTACTATATAATTTTTGTTTTGCAATCAAGTATTAAATTATGACCTCACAACAAGGTTCGTCAGAGACATGAACTTGAAAAAGAAATGCAAACATTGACAATAACAATGAAATAGTTAAACAAAAAAAATAACGTTCAAATTGCTTTTACACTTACTTTAATTTACTAAATCAAAATAATTGCATAGTGAATTCCAAGACTTTGTAGTGGTCTATTTTAGAACAAATTTTTTAGTTTTAAATTTAATGAGCATTAATTGTCATCAATGGTCGTGATGTGAAGTTTTTTACTAACATTTTAATATATTTTGATGTAAAAAATAACATGAACTATGATATAAGAACTTTTCTATGGTTAGCTGGCAAAAAAAAAATTAAAACATGATTAGTGGTGACATAACATATTAAAATCGAATATTAGTCTTGCAGCACAGAAAGAAGGCACTTTGTCATTATCTAAAATTACATCAAAGCAGGAAAACATTATATCTGGAGTTGAAGCACATGTAAATGAAGGATTCTTAATTATATTTATACAATACATAGTTCTAAACAATCACTTCCTAAAACATCTGAAAGGAAAATACCACATGGAAGAGTAGCCTAAACCCCAAAAGCAATCATAGCTACACAAAAAGCATTTAGTGGCCATCAAAGATCATACTAATACATAGGAAACTTTCAATCTAAGTTATATATATGGATTAAATATACAACACAGGTAAATAGGGTAGCCAGCAATACTTCCATCGAGAATAATGGTCACGTTCACATATATGGCGTTAAGATGATCTTTGTGACATTCTGACAGTTCTTTACCACTATTTCACCTGTCATCATCAATCCTGTACTTATTCCTTGATATAAAATTTTTAAGGATAATTGTGAATATAATAATATAAAGTTAGCATATTTCGTGTTACCATTTTGCCTCACAACTTTTGCATGTAAGATAGTAACGCACAATGCATGATGTCCAACTAATACATGTGGCCACTCCAAGATTGTTTTAGCTACTACAATCCTTTTCAATAGGCAACTAACTTGACCGTGGCTGCAGAGACAAAAAGAAAGTAACATGTTATTATTAGTATTATGAAATTGACGTTAATGTTTTAGTAAACAATATAAATATTTGTAAAGCAGTGTACATACCCGTAATCTTTAAGATAAAATCCTATGAAAGGATATTCCATCATAGTTTTAGACTCTCCCTCCAAAAATATAGTAGGCTCAATGATACTAGTGATGTCTATCATATTGAGATAAAATTCTCATTAGATCACTATCTATCCAAGGATTATACTGACAGAAAAAATATTCATTGCTGACCTATCAGTTGTGTAGGCAATTTTGGAGACTCCAATAGTCCCTGTATGGGAATAAACCGAGCAATCTCACATAAGATGGTGGTCAGAGTAGAGGTATATATAGTAGAACCATTACATGTTATCATGAAGAGTGATGTTGTTGGTTTGTTGAAATGCATGTTATGCTGCACCAGAAAATCTGTAAAGAGGTAGGATAACCCCTAAACAATTAAACAAAAAAAGTATCCATCACCTGTACATGCCTCTTTGTCATCTAAAAGAACAAATGTAGATTAGTTAGTCAATCTTGATTGAGAGTATCATGCATGTAATATTTGTCATGTAAATTCCTTGATCTATGAGATGTGTAACAACCCTCATTACATTGTTCCCAACTTGGTCCCAAGCTAATCAAGTGTCTTTGGCATTGTATGCAGTACCGGAGGAAACAAGACAGAGGAAAGGTTCAAGTGGAGGCTGAAAGAGCTCCCCACCGCGGTGAGGAGCAGGGCCGCCATCGAGAAAGTAAGCTCCAGAGGGATATTATTTTGGATAACATGGCAGCACCGCAGCAAGCTTACCTAGGGCAGTAGCAAAAGTTGAGAAATTAGTTTAAATCTGAATCATTTCAATCGGATAGAAAAAAAGGAAAAGAAGAGAGCAACGGAGGAAAACTAAGGGAGTAGTACTAGGGTTTGCTAAATCCTCCTCTATAGCCAAGGGAGCTAGACGATAGTAGACTACATATTTCCTAAATTACCACTAATTCAAGGTGGTCTAGGGGAAGGAGAACTACGATCTGAACATTAGTGTTACCTTTGGCCAGGTGCACTAGTGGGAGGTGAGCTTGGTGATATCCCGAAGTCAGTCTTCACCGACAGTTGGAAGGGAATTACCTATATGAAATGTCCTGTTATGATGATAGCTCGTGGTTCTAACTGTAAGCGAGGGAGACATGCATTCCATTTCATATTGCATTCATGAGATTGTGTGAGTTATATATATGTGTGTGTGTGTATGGTTGTCCCCAGTTACTGAGATTTTATCTCACACCCCTCTCCTATGAACTAACATTTCAAGTGAAGGCTCTGGTACTAGTTCGGAGAAGGCAAGGGAGTAGCGTACCGAATATGGGAATATCAAGTATGTGTAGTATTTGTGTTGTTTATGTATGTTATGCTAAGTAGGATAGTGTATTGTAATGGATGTGAGGATTTTGAAGGGTTGTAATAATATAGATATTGTTGTTGTAATGGTTGTTGGCATGTTATAGATGTGGAATTGTGTTGTATGTACTGTGTATGTTGAGTTGTGGTATATGTGAACCCAAAGGTGGAATTGGACCTTATCGGTGCGTTTTAGGGCTTGTAGCTTGTTTTGTCAATTAGGGTTCAAGAGGGTCAAATCTGAGAGGAGTGGTTCCTTTGAGGTGAAACCTCTTTGGATAAGTTGGTTAAGTGGATTTGGGAGTAAGGTGTTACATTTTGGTATCAGAGTAATTGTTTTGGGCTATTGATTCTGCTTGAAGTGATACTTAGCACAACATTAAATACATTGACTCATATATTCCCACTGCAATACTAGTCCAGAACCATATCACCGAATGTGTTGTTGCTTGTGTGTAGGAAGAATGTCTCGCAGAGGAAGACCAAGTAATAGTGACCTGATGGGGAAAATGAATGAGATGTTGACTAGCCTCAGTAATCAAGTAAATACTCAGGGGGAGACATTGAACAAATTGCAAGAGCAAATGAATAGACAAGAATTGGGTGATGTGAATGAAGAGGCCAGTATGTATGTAGACTTGAATGCAGGAGAGGATGAGAATGAGAATGTGGTGGAGCCTGAGAGAGGCCCAAGAGTTGAAAGAAAGGGTATCTCTTCACAATTGAAAAACTTTCAGAAGTTCAATCCCCCGGCTTTCGAAGGTACCATGGATGTTGCACAGGCTGAGGATTAGATAGAGCAATTGGAGAACATCTTAAGCATGATGGATTGCACCTCGGAGCAAAAGGTGCAATTGGCTATGTTCAAGCTTGAGAAGAAGGCCAAGCATTGGTGGAGAAGTTTTCTCCCAAGTGTGGAAGCGATAGGTGCCCTGATGACTTGGGAACAGTTTAAGGAATGATTCTTTATACATTACTACCCTCTAACTCTAATAATACAGAAGGAGGCCGAGTTCCTAGCTTTTCAGCAAAGGAACCTATCAACAGATGATTACATCATCCAATTACTGGATTTGGCAAAGTATTGCACTTATCTGAATAATTATCCTGATAATAGATGGAAGGCCCAAAGATTGTTTGAGGGAGTCTATCCAGAGATTAAGGAGAGGCTGTCAGTGGTCAATTTTGTGTCCTTTGAGGATTTGTGTGTGAAGATACATGTCCTATCCAGGCGAAAAGGAGATTGAGGAAGATAGAAGGAATTTCATGATCCGAGTCTTTTCTCACATAAGGACTTACAGGAGGAATTAGCATAGAAAGTGGATTAGGTAGTAGAAGTAGTGATGACAGTACAAGTTCTAGTGGAGGAAGAGGCCACCATAATAGAGGCCGTCATGGTAGAGGAAGAGGCAGGTTTGGTAGATATCAATTTAGCAGAGGTCGGTATGGCAGAGGACTATTTTATTGAGGAGGCTTTGACTAGGAGAGTTCCAGTTAGAGTGAGTATACAGGAGAGACTCAATCCCATCTCAATACAGTTCAGGTAGTGCCTCAAATCTGTGCATAAAGTATAGGTTGAGCCATGGTGATTGACCATGTGTGATTTGTTATAATTGTGGGAGACTGAGACATATTACACGAAATTACCATGAGCCCAGATGTGAAGATAGAATGAGGAGGCCCATGATACTCGGTTGAGTCTTTGCCATTACCCGACAGGAAGCGGATCCAGCACCTAACTTGATTAGAGGTAAACTTAAACTCAATGGTTTCTCTATTCATGCATTATTTGATTCAAGTGCATCGCATTCCTTCATATCTTTTGATTGTGCTTGGAGATTAGGTATTATGGCAATGAAGTTGCCTTTTGAGTTGTCGGTATCCACACCCATGGGAGTTTCATTAAGAATTGTTCAAGCTTGTCTAAATTGTGTGGTTCATCTTGAACACCGAAGTACTACTCTGGATGTAATTCGTTTTCCGTTGCAAGAGATTGCTGTGATAATTGGGATGGATTAGCTAGAGGTGAATAATGCCATTCTCGATTGTGCTTGGAAGATTGTGTCATTGCCCATGAATATCCCTAATGTTGAAGGGGATGAAAATATCTATTTGTCTTTTGCCCAAGCTGAGAAGTATTTGAGGAAACGATGTCAAGGGTTTCTAGTTTTCTTCTCTATTAATGTGGATATGGAAGGTGGTATAGAAAGATACCCGATTATGAGTAAATATCCTGATATATTTCCAGAGGAGATTACTGGTTTTCTACCACCCCCAGAGCTAGAGTTTTCCATTGATTTGGTGCCCAAGACAAGTCCTATTTCTAAGGCTCAATATTGAATGACACCGTCTAAATTGAAAGAATTCAAGAAGCAGATTGAGGATTTGTTAAAAAGGGGTTTCATTAAACCAAGTGTCTCGCCTTGGGGAGCTCCAGTGTTGTTTGTCAAGAAGAAGGATAGTAGCCTCAGATTGTGCATTTAATTACAGGCAGCTGAATTGAGTGATTATCAAGAATAAATATCCTTTGCCTATAATTAAAGACTTGATTGATCAGTTGGTAGGTGCCTTTGTTTTCTCAAAAATCAATTTGAGGTCAGGATACCATCAATTGCGGGTGCGTGCTGAAGATGTGCCTAAAACAGCTTTTTGAACTCGATATGGTCATTATGAGTTTCTTGTGATGCCGTTCAGGTTGACCAATGCCCCGGTAATCTTCATGGATTATATGAATAGGGTGTTTTGGTCATATTTAGATAAATTTGTGGTGGTAATCATTGATGACATTTTGATATACTCCAAGAGCGAGGAAGAGCATGCACTTCATCTTTGAATTGTGTTGCAAGTGTTGCGAGATCACCAACTTTATGCCAAGCTCAATAAATGTGAGTTTTGGTTACGGGAGGTGAAATTTTTGAGTCATGTGATTTCTATCGAAGGAGTAGCAGTAGAACCTTGTAAGGTTGAAACGGTGTTGAATTAGGAGAGAGCACAATCAATGACTGAAATTTGTAGCTTTTTGGGATTGGTTATTTACTACTGAAGGTTCATTAAGGGATTCTCTCAGCTTGTTATGCTATTTGACTAGACTCACCCGTAAGGATCGATCTTTCATTTGGGATGACAGGTGTAAGAGTGCATTCCAAGAGCTGTAGGTGTGTTTGACATCCACCCCAGTGTTGATTATCCCTAACCCGTCTGAATCATTCACTATTTACAAGGACGCTTGTAAAAAGGGTCTAGGGTGTGTTTTGATGCAACAAGAAAGAGTTATGGCGTATGCTTCAAGGCAGTTAAGACCTTGCAAGGAGAACTATCCTACTCACAACCTTGAACTAGTGGTTGTAGTGTTTTCCTTGAAATTGTAGAGGCATTATCTCTATGGCACTTAGTTTGAGATATTCAATGACCATAAGAGTTTGAAGTATCTGTTTGATCAAAAGGAATTGAATATAAGGCAAAGGCGTTGGGTAAAATTCCAAGTAGACTATGAATTTACCTTGAAGTATTATCCTGGGAAAGCCAACATTATGGTGGATGCGCTGAGTATAAAGTTGATCCACATAGCTACCATGATGATGGGGGAACAACAGTTGCTGGAAAGCCTAAGAGATATGAAGTTATCCATTACTATCCATCCTAGAGTACTACTAGTGGGATCCATTAATGTATCAAGTGATTTGTTGAGGAGCCTTTGCTATGCTCAATTGGAGGATAACTATCTTTTCGATATATGGGAACAAATTGAAATGACAGAAACCCAGGACTTTGATATCTTGGAGGATGGTATCATCCGGTACCATGGTTGGATTTGTGTGCCAAATATTGCAGGGTTGTGAGAAATTATTTTGGAGGAAGCTCATAAGAGTAGGTACACTATTTACCTAGGTACCACAAATATGTACCAAGATTTAAAGTGAGGGTATTGGTGACCAGGCATGAAAAAAGACATAACAAAGTATATGGCAAGATGTCTAATTTGTCAGAAGGTAAAGATTGAGCACCAATTGCTGGCTAGTACGTTGCAACCTTTGGATATCCTATAGTGGAAATAGGATAACATTTCTATGGATTTCGCGATGGGATTGCCAAGGACCTCTTTAGGCCATAATTGTTGAATCAATAAGTTTTGATGATTCCAAACCAACCTTCAAGAGCTTGGAATAAAGATATCAAAGGTGCATAAAGAGTTCAAGTGAAGAAATCCTAGAGAAATCTGTGCAAAGTTTGTTGTAGGATGTTTAGTTTTGTTTTAATTTGAGTAAAAGACTTTGATTTTGTGGAAAGAAGTTTTAAAACCTTGATTCTGTGTTAAATCATGGAATATTTGAAAAACACCCACCAACAGACGAAGTTTAAAAGGTTAATATCAATCTGTCATAGTGAAAGTTTGAACTTTGGCCTTTGGAAATTCGAATTTCATACTAAAACTGAACAAGTCTGAAGAGATGCCTCTCTGATAGACGAATTTTGACTTGATGAAATTCGAATTTTGATAAGTGTCTGAAAGAAGCTTTAAGCAACAGACGAACTTTGGGTTTTGAAAATTCAAATTTCCGATAAAATGAAACTTATGAAAACCAAAGAAATTCGTCTGAAATTATGTCAAAGTTCATCTGAAACTAAGTTTGGATTGAATGTCAAAATTGCCCTCTGACAGATGAACTTTGAACATGAAAATTCGAATTTCAGAAACTAAGCTTTTGAGTTTGTTGCAGTGATATGATGACATACGAATGATAGTATTTATAAATTCAAATTTTGATGTTAGTATGAAAAGAGGTCTCTCTGACAGACGAACTTTTCCCTTTGAAAATTTGAACTTTGAACTACATGAACTACTGAGCCTTGTAAACCGCTACGGACAGACAAATTTTAGGGTTCCAAAATTCGAATTTCAAAGACACTGTAGCAAATTGAAAATACTGTTCACACTTAACAGAAAAGCTTTCCAGTTGAAAATTCGTATGTTACTACATAGAAACATTTTCAAAATATCAAAATTCAAATTTCACTTAATGACAGATAAACTTCGGGCATTCAATGTTGAAGCTGTTAACTTTCGATTTTTGTGAAATTCATCTGTTGACCAACCGAAATTTGAATTTCAGTATGTCAGAAGCATTAAATGCGGTTGGTTAACGGATAGTTTTTCAGAGTAACCATTGGATAACTTCTCCAACGGATATATTTTGTCTCTAATGGATATTTGAGACCTAAATCTATAAATATAACATCATTTGAAGTTGTGGGTAACGATTTTAACTTTGCATATACTGAAACTCTATCAAATCATTTACTCAAAGCTTCATACTCTCACACTTCAATAATTTGTACTTCAACTTTCATATTCACTCTATTTAAGAGAGTCTAATCTTTGTAAACAATCTCATCTTCATCTGGAAGATAGATTTTCTTGTGAGGGGATATCACAAGGGATTGGGAAGCACTTTGTAAGAGTGCATAGAGTGATTGAGAGAAGCTCTAGAAAACAGAGCACAAATTTTGTACTGTGGCATTTTCAAGAAGCCCACAAAATTCTTGCAGAATAGTGGAAAATCTCAAGTGGTGACTTGGGGACTGGACATAGGTCAAGTGGAGAGACCGAACCAGGATAAATTACTGAGTCTTTCTTCTTCTTATTGTCATTTTTACAATTATTTGTTTATACTCTGTTTTATCATCATATATTGCTTTCTTCACCTTTTTGATATTTTGCAGAAAATTTTTAATCTTCCTAATTAACACTCACTCTTGGGAAGCCAGTTAATCTAACAATAATGCAATATGGGTGATTGTGGATAGATTAACGAAGTTGGCCTATTTTCTTCCAATTCGGGAGACTATTTCGATGGAGAAATTGGCTCAGTTGTATGTGAATGAGATTGTGAGACTGCATGGAGTCCTGATGAATATTATGTCAGACAGAGATCCTAGGTTTACATCTAGGTTTTGGAAATCTCTTCAGAAGGCCATAGGGGCGAAGTTGAGTTTCAGTACTGCTTATCACCCTCAATTTGATGGGCAGACTAAAAGGATGATTCAAACTCTGGAAGATATATTGCGAGCTTGTGTTTTGGAGAACAAGGGCAATTGGGATCAATATCTTCCATTGGTGGAATTTGCCCATAACAATAGTTTCCACTCAAGTTGGCAAATGGCTCTATATAAAGCTTTGTATGGTAGGAAGTGCAGATCGCTATTGTGTTGGGTTGAACTTGGTGAATGGAGTCTTTTGGGCCCAAATATTGTGGGCCAAACCTCTCAATAAATAGAGAGTATTCGACAGAAGTTTCTGACCTCTCAAAGCCGGCAAAAGAGTTATGCAGATAGAAGGAGGAGACCATTGGAGTTTGATGCTGGAGATCTTGTGTGTTTGAAGGTCACTCCTACTACTGGTATTGGGAGATCAATTCAAGCGAAGAAGCTCACTCTGCGGTAGATGGGTCCATATCAAATCCTGGTGTGAATTAAGCTAGTAGCGTATCGAGTGGTGCTATTGCTTAATCTTGCTGGATTGCAGGATATTTTCCATGTGTCTCAACTCAAGAAGTATCATTCGGATCCGTCTCACATAATTGATGACAAGGCAGTTCAAGTGCAAGAGGATTTTACTTTTAAGGTCACGCCATTGCAATTTCTGGATGTAAAGGAGAAACAGTTGATGAATAAGACTATTAAGTTAATAAAGATTCTTTGGAGCGGCTTGACATCCAATGATGTCACATGGGAGACAAAGGAATCCATGCAACGAAGGTATTTAAAGGTTTTTACTTGAGGTAAGAGTTGAAATTTTGAGGACGAAATTTTTATAAGGAGGGGAGAATGTAACAACCCTCATTACATTGTCCTTAACTTAGTCCCAAGCTAATCAAGTATCTTTGGCATTATATGCAGTACCAAAGGAAACATGATAGAGGAAAGGTTTAAGTGGAGGCTGAAAGAGCTCCACGCTGCAGCAAGGAGCAGGGCCACTACTGCGAGAGCGAGCTCTAGAGGGATATTTTTCTGGCTAACATGGTACTACTACGGAGAGCTTACCTGTAACACCTTAAATTAGGGCCCATTTCCCATGTATTAGATCATATTAGATATCTTTCATCATGGTTTGAAGACTAACATCATAATATAATAAAAATAGAATTTTTCAAAATTCAAGGTACTATTCATTTGGCAATTTCCATTTTACCCTATGAATTTTAAAAATTCATAACTAAATCTAGAAAAATTATATTGAGGTGATTGAAGTCTTTTAACTTTTATTAAATTTAGATCTACATGAAAAAAATATAAAACAGTAACTTCATTGGGCCAATTTATACAGTGATTTCGTGAATATTTACTTTTCATTTGGTCATTCTTCTATCTTCCAGTTTTCTGGCCTTAAATTTGAAAAATCATATTTCATTCTATCCATGACCAAATCATGGATACTCTATGTCATTTGAAATCTGTATATGTATAATTATAGAAATACTTTTCTTACACATTTATTTCACTTACACTGGGCATAACATTAACTTAAATTATGAAGGGTTAGAATCCAACTCTTACTGGGACAGTTTTAGGAAAATTTACATATCTCTTGTTCTATAACACCAATCACTTCCAAATAAGCGGCATATGGATATTAAGACATAAATATTTTTATACATATAAACCACTAAATTTTTGAAACTCTATACAATTTTATATTATCTTTTGAAGTTTCTAGTACTTAACTTTCAGTTTTCAGTTTTCCCAATTCTTTCCCTATTCTGAACCTTGACTTTAAAAACTCACTATAATTCATACACAATTAAAATGGGGTGTTCTTTATATCATTTTAAAGATATATTTGTGTGCTTTAAGAGGATATATAATGTTTATATATTCTTTGAAATTTTATCCAGATAGTAATAGTATAACTAGATAGAGGTCAGAATTAGCATTTATATCCCTTAACCTTACCAAAATAATTTTCCATGCATTTTCACATGGTCAAATTATGTTCCAAACTTATACTAATCATCTAAAAAGACTTAGAGGCACTTGATTGCATATAAGCACAGCCTCAAAATTTCATATAAAAATTTACATGATTTAACAAAGAAACAATACATCATAACAATCATTTCAAAGCATAAATCACCATATTGTTTATAAAAATTTTGGCATTATAATGGCATAGAAAATGGATATCCTAGGCACTATCCCTTTCATAAAATAGCCAAAACCAGTCTCAATCATCATAAAAACAATATGGCAAGTCATCATACACAATAGAATATAGCAAGACAATATAATGCAAGAAAATGTAACTATGCTACCTCATGAAACTTTATGCCTTTCCTCTTTGATTCAACCTGTCCAAGGACTTCTTTAAGCTTTCTCAAACCCTAATGCATCACCAAATATCAAATAAATCAACTTGAACCAAGGGTTGCTTCATAAGAACTTCAAAACCCTTAAAATTTCTACTTGCTTCATCTTAAGCTTTTACTTGAAATCAATACTTGTTCCTAAGATTTTCCACCATGAGGAACTCATTTTTGGCATGAAAAACATGAAATTACAACTCTAAAGTGATGCTATATTCAGACTAAAATTATCAAGAAAATGAGAGAAAATGCTTTGTTTTGAAAATCATCCAACTACTTCCACAATCTTGTTTAAGGTTGTTAGTTTTGTGTTTCTCTAAGTTGATTGCATAAAAATTCATTCCTTGCTTCCTCTAGGGTTTTGCCAAAATATTAACATGAGGAGAGGAAGGAGATGACTCCATGAAACCATACTATACAACTTAAGAAACTAGCTTGAAGGGATGGCACACTTACCTTGATGGTTGATTCTCCAAACTTTCTTCTTTGTCTTTCCTTTCCTCTTCTCTTATCTCTCTTCTTTCTTCAATTTTCTTTCTTTATTTTGCTACTGAATGTGTTGTTCATAATAGGTAGAAAAGAGAGGGATTAAATGGCCTAATCAACTTACTAATTACCTTGCTTAAGCCTTAATCATTTTTGGTCCAAAAGTAAAAAACTTTCTTTATAAGTTTTTAGCCAAAAATTCATGACTTCCTTAAGAAGTTCTTGGCCAAAAATTCCAGCTGCTCACACGCCTAGGGAGAGTGTTTTAAGTGTCCAAAATTGCTTACTTTTTCCTGATCCAGATATATATAGAATTGGGTAATTTTTAACTGTATTGATAAAATTGCTTTTTACAGTAATTTAGCATTTTTGGGCTACAGGACTATTCTAATTTTATTTTTATATTTCCATAATTATCTTGTACCAAATGATATCTATGTATGACCCATATCCTGTCCCAGTTGTCTTTTAACCATCGATAAGATCAACAGTTTACTTTATCAGTTTACTATTACTTTTAGACACATGACACTGATTATTTCTTTATTCTTGAACATTAACCCTCAGTATCATATACCATTGGACTTCTCTTATTGAGGGCTTCGTTTTGATAGTAATTTTATATATTTGCAAAATTACCCCTGACCTGGGTTTAAAGTATAATTTCTAAAACTTTTGGGTCATTAGGTGTAATTTTTGCCAAGGGCTTTTGCACTTTGACTCCACGCGAATTTCATGATTTTAGAACATGGATGTCATTTGTGAACTTCTTTAGGGGTAAAAACATATTTTCTCATTTTTCCATCTGACCGAGAAAAATGACCTCTTTGCCATTTTTCACACAAAACGGTGTATACCTATTTTGCAAATTCTCAATATATTTCTAGATATTTTAACTTTCTTAGGATGTTACATTACCTAGGCCGCGGCGGAAGTTGAGAAATTAGTTTAAATTTGAATCGTTTCAGTCTGACAGAAAAGAAAGAAATGAAGGGAGTGACGGAGGATAACCAAGGGAACAGTGTTTTCCGGTCATTAGGATTGATTTTCAGCCTCTTGAAGCTTAGATCTTAGTTGGTAAGTGATCCCTACTCCTTCCTTTTCATTTTCTTCAGGTTTGAGTTGGGTTTTCTTAGTTAAATATTGGGATTTTTGGTTTTGGCCGAAATCCATAGATTTAAATGGATGAAATGGGGTTAATGGAGTATGATTGGGTGTTCTTGTTACTTGGGTGTGAGTTTTGAAGGGATTATGCATGATTTAAGGTTAACCCTAGGTTGTTTTCGGTTGGGGCTCTTGGGAATCCGAAGTTTATGGGTTTGAGTAGTGTTTGAATGGTCTTTAGGAGCTTAATGATGCATGAAAGTGGTATTGGAACCTTGAATTAACGCTAATTGATTGAATTATAGAATTTGGGTATTTGGATTGTATGTTAGTTAAAGATTTTATGATATTGGTAAGGTTGTTGGCTAATTGGAGTAGGCAAGTCGTGGGATTGACATTCAAGAAAGCTTGTGGAAGTGCATGTGTGTGGTATTGACAACCTGAGGTAACTGAGTGTTTGTATTGTTTGTATTGTATATGTATATTATGTTGGTATATTTGTGTTTTTATGCATGCTTCTATTCATACCATGATATGGATATATGTGTGTGTATAGTTTGTCTTTATATCATGGTATGCACACGGCTAGACATATAGGGTATGATGATTATGATGATGATTAGAGATGATAATGTTGATGCGACATGAAATGATGCATGCATGACATTGTGACACATGGTGATGATGATTTTATGATGATATGACATGAACATCACCACATGGCATTGTGAGATTGTGATATATGGCGGATCGGGTAGTAATGACGATATGATATATGATGATATGATATATTATTAGGAAGGATAAGGATAGGATCCCTATCACTAAATCCTCCCCTATAACCAGGGGAGTCAGGCGGTAGCGGACTGCACCTTCCCTAAATCACCACCAATTTGAGGTGCTCCAGGGGAAGTAGAACCATGATCCAAACATTAGTGTTACCTTTTGCCAAGTGCACTAGTAGGACGTGAGCTTGGTGATGTCCCGGAATCAGTTTTCACCAACTGTTAGAAGGGAATTACGTATACAAAATGTCCTATTATGACGACAGCTTATGGTTCTAGCTGTGTGAGAGGGAGACATGCATTCCATTTCATATTTCATTCATGAGATTGTATGAGTTATATATATATGTGTGCGTGTGTGTGTGTGTGTGTGTGTGTGGTTGTCCCTAGTTACTAAGACTTTATCTCACACCCCTCTCCCATGAACTAATATTTCAGGTGAAGGTTCTGGCACTAGTCCGGAGAAGGCAAGGGAGTAGCGTATCGAATGTGGAAATATCAAGTCTGTGTAGTATTTGTGTTGTTTATGTATGTTGTACTAAGTAGGATAGTGTATTATAATGGATGTGAGGATTTTGAATGGTTGTAATGATATTGATATTATTGTTGTAATGGAGTTGATGCTATTAGCATGTTATGGATATGGAATTGTGTTATATGTACCGTGTATGTTGAGTTGTGGTATATGTGAGCCCAAAGGTGGAATTGGGCCTTGTTAGTGTGTTTTAGGGCCTGGGCCTGCTTTGTTAATTGGGATTCAAGAGGGTCAAATCTGAGAGGAGTGGTTCCTTTGAGGTAAAACCTTTTTGGATAAGTTTATTAAGTGGATTTGGACCTATGTGAATGATCCTGGATAGTCAATTTGCCTTCGGTGCAAATGGGAGTTGTGAGTTTTGGTCAAAAGGTGGCCAAAACAGTGTCAGGCATCCAGAATCTCTTTACGGAGGTGGATTGAGGTAAAATTGGTGTCTTTGGATAGATTAGAACAAGACTGACTCGTGGGAGTTGAAATCAGGTTAATCAGAAGTCGGAGCATAAAGTTATGTGTGTAGGAAGTTTGTCCTAGAGTTTGAAATTTGGTGGTATAAAAACCAGCGGTAGGCCTTGTGGTGGTACTATAGCAGCCACGGCCCCAGCCCAGTTTCTTGTGTCCTTTGGCTTTTCTTCCACTGCTTCAATGTTTGGAAAGTTATTGTGAGTGGTTTGGGCTTTGGTCGGTTGGTTTTCAAAGTTTTTGGTCAAATCATGAGGTGTTTGGGAGTAAGGTGTTGCAAGATGTAACTAACGAGAACTATTAGACAGTGAATGCATGAGGTACAGAGCAACAATTTTTCTTTTTGACTTATTATCCACATGATATCTATCATGTGTGATCCTTTTCCATGCGATGTAACCAAAGAAAACTACCGAACAATCAAACCATGAGGTACAGAGCAACCATTTTTCTCTTGACTTGCATAAAAACTATAGTGGTTAGATTACGTTACAAATTTTGATATAAAATGAAGAAAGCCAATTACATGAATTACAGTAACTCACAGTATTGTCCAACAGCATCATATCCATAGATTTTGTAATAAAGGGCAGTGAAAACTGCACTTTCACAAACACTTTGGTGACTGTTACACAGATTGTTTAGGGTAGAAGAGATGAGGCCAGTGAAGAAAGAGGAACGATAATCTCTACTGCCATATCTGATGTAAATTGTTTATGTCTACAAGTAATTGACAAGGGAGTATCCATACAAAGGATTTTACAGAAGAAAAGAAGAGGCAAGGTGGGTTTAAATTGAAGAGGATGAAGTGGACAGAGAGAAGGTTTAGTGATGAAGGCAGAAGTGTTACTTCAAAACGATTCATAATATCTACTATATAGGTGATTTCTGTAGTTAATAAATGCACGATAAAGAAAATGGATGATTTTTAGCAATGTTGGAATCTACATAAATATTGCCAAAAATACAATTAACAGTAAGTTTTTCCTTGTTAGGACGCCCAACCACATAAGTTGTCGACCATAGTATGAGGTTAGTTCAGAGATGATCAATTTCCCACCAAGGATCAGACTCTAGAGTTCCAAATCTTTCTGTCCATGTTGTGGCAATGACATTCCCTTCTCCTTCTTTTTCCCATTTTTTATTGTTCGTATTAACATATACAAAGCCATGTATAATTAATTACTCTAGTGTTTATAATATTGTCCTTTATTTATTTATTTTTTCCAATTTACTTCTCATTAAATGTGTGTTAGTGTATTATTAAGAATGGGAGAAAATAAAAATTAGTTTGATCTTTCAATTTCATAATTTGTTTTGAAAAAAACACAACTAAAAGATACAAATTTAAACTTGAAAGGTTGGCATGATATAAGGGAAATAAAAAAGAATTTACCTTTTTGAAAAATAAACTAATTAATACTGATTGGTTTAAAAAAGATTTAAAAGTTTTCGAAAAGTTCAATTTATCTCCGAAAATAAAAATAAAATTAAGGGAAACCTTAATTATTTGTTTTAATTGGCCGAATATTTATGTCTTTAAAAGACTAAAAAAATTGAAAATGTAAAAAAAATGTAATAGTAAGTGAGGATACACATTTGCAAATTAAGGGGAAAAAAAAGGAAAGACTGATTCTTCTTTTAGAGTTGGGTCACTTGCTTAAAGGAATATAGTGGACCATTTGGGTTCAAAGTAGCAATGTGTTTTATAAGATTAATCTAATTTTCTTCTTTTGTTTTTAATGTTAGCATTACATTGATTCGTAGGATCAAGTTTGGAGTAACACTTCTATCTTTTACAGCTGTATTTTTAGCATTCACTTCTAGCATTATCTACAGAAAACAAAATTAGTTTTTGTTTTGTTTTTTTTAATATGAAAATACGTGGCCTGAAATCCTATCATTTTTTGTTTACATTTCTAACTTTTTTAATCTTTTGAAGACATAAAGTTTTGGCCAATTAAAGAAAGAATAATTAATCATTTCCTTAATTTTTAAAAATTGAAGAATTTTATAAAATGCTCTTAAAATCAGATTTTCTTTGGTCGTGCTTGAGAAATTCTATTTTTTAAAATAAATTGAAATTCTTGAATATCTAATTATGTTTATAATTAAATCTCAGACTAAATATAATCTCGTAACTGGGGCTACAAGTTAAATAAATGCAAAAACATAACTGTCACTTGCTGGAGAAGCTTGGACAGAAGCAGTATATGTGGATCAATAATCTGAAAATTTAAGCACTTTATTTATAAAACATAGATTATATATACATTATTATCTAAAGCTATCCAAAATATGAACCTGTTATATCTCTGCATTAAATTTGATCATAACCTAAACATTAATTTTTTCGACCAGCAATAATTGGAACGTGATTTAAAATTTAGCTATTTTATTGAAATTAATTATAGAAGTAATTACTTGCACATATAATATTAATTAAATTCTTAGATGAAATTTATATATAAAAATGTGAGATTCTAAGATTTTATTTTATATATAAGCATTTGTTTTATATATAAAGTGCAAATATAATTAAAACAATTGATGAGATTGTAATGTCCTGACGAAGAATAAAATAATTCGGAAAAAATATTTGCATGCGATTTTTAAATTAGTATGAGACGCTAAATATTTTGTCCCGTATTATAGAGCAACATTTGGGATTTAATGCATATTAAAAAATTAAAAAAAAATTATTAGATCCTTCGGAAAAACCCAAATATTTTTATTTCATCTTTACTAAACATTATTAAATATTTCTCTTTTTATCATTCTAACACAATTTCCAATACTATACATCACATTAATGAGAGGCAAAATTGTAAAATTCTGAAATGTTATTTTATATTATAAGGAAAGCTCAAAAAATTGCTTTATATTATGAGACCATGGGAGTACTATGCATATTTCATGATATCAAAGGCAGAAAAAGAAATCATATTGTTAGCGAAAACAATATGATTAAGCATTGAGCGTTAGCGAAAACAATATGAGTGTTAAATTTATCTAACACCAAGATAAAAAATTGAACATTTGATCCTTTTTTTATTTTTTGGAGTTTTTGTTGGGGAGCATTGAGCGCTGAGTAATGTGCCTAACTTACAATTAAGGAATATACCAATAAATCAGTGAGCTTATTTTCATCTTGTTGGTTAAAGTGCATGGTCTATGAATATAAGCACTCGTCTTTTACTCGTATTTTGAGAATGAGACTCCTCTTTCTCATGTCAGTGTGTTAATGTGGGTTACAAAATTGGTATACAAGTTGCAACCATTAAAATGTGTGAATTATATTTAACCTATCTAAAATGTGCTCCTCACATATTACACAAAACTTACTAAATAAGTCATACTATTCACTAGTTATCACTAGTACATAAAAGCAATTCTAGAACGATATATGAAGACGGTTGTGTGGGAACTGTCCTCTAAAATATGACTAGTGGCAATTTTATAATTAAGTTGTAATGTGTTGAACTTAAAAGGACGGCTTCTACAAGAACTGTCCTCTTAGCCCCCCTAAGTGCATATAAGATGACATCTTTAATGGCAACTATCTTTTTAAGTATAATAAAATTTTATTATTACATTTTAATATAATAAAATTCTATTATTGCATTTTATTACTACATTATAATATAATAAAATTTTATTATTAAATTTGATTATTATATTATAATATATAAGAGGACGGTTTCAGTGAAACCGTCCTCTTAATTAATAAAATTTTATTATTATATTCTAATACATAGGAGGACGATTTCACAGCTGAAACCGTCCTCTTAATTAATATAACTTTGTCTCTTTCCTTTGGTCAGCTCTTAATTAATATAACTTTTGCTCTTTCCTTCGGTCAGCACATTTACTTCGCTCAGCTACAATTTCAGATTTCGTCTTCTTCAAAACCCAAAGCTCGCATTACTGTTCACCCGTCTGCAAAGCCCATAAGCTTCTTCAATTTGTTCCAACAATATTGCTTCATTTTGGCAAAAACCCATGTGCTCCTCCAAAGTCTTCTTCCACCTGGCAAAAACCTACTGTGCTCCTCCCTAGATCCACTCAAAAATCCATGCCTTCTTCATTCCAGTGTTAAATCCGAACCTTCGTCTTCATTTCAGCTTCTGTCTTCCTCATCGTTCAATTTCAGCTTCCTTGATCTTAACCTTTACTCAGCCGTCATCTTTAGAAGAGCTCATTCGGCCATCGTCTTCAGAGGAAGCATTGCAGTGCTCTGCAATCATCAAAGCAGGAGATCTACACACATCAAAGCAGGTAATGTTTCTTGTTCGCTACTGTCATTCTTAATCTTGTGCTTTGTGTTTTTTTGTGGTGGTTAGTGAATATTTACCCATTACACTGTGTTTCTTGCTCTGTTTTGTAGTGAATATGTTTCTCGTTCGTGGCCTTTTCTTTTTTAAAAAATTTGATTTGATATAATTTTTATAGAAAGGTTGGGTGAACTTTTTTTTCCTATTATATGGTTCTTTTAATTTGATGGTAAATTAAAATCATATACTTTTCCTTATTGTTTAAAAAAAAGTAAGGGATGAATTGAAAACATTGAATGTTAATGATGTTGATTAGTGTCCAAGTCATTGGAGTCCATGGGCAATAGACATTAACATACTGCACGTGTAAGACGGCTGCCATTGAATCAACGTAATTTTTGAATTATCCATAACGTATGAGATGGGTTAGTAGGCTTTTCTTCTTTTTTTTTATAAGTCATGGTCTCACGAATTAATGACCAATAAGAGGATGATTTGATATAATTTTTTATTTTTATGGTGTGGAACTTTTATGTATGGTTAGTTTGTTAACATTTGTGAAGGTATTTTTGTTTTAGTTTTTATTTTTTTTCAATAAGAGGTGGGCCACATTTGCTATTATCAATTCGTATCTTTTAAGTTTCATTGGATAAGAGGTAGGCCATTTTTTCTATTATCAATTCCTATTTTTGCTTTCTTTAGTTGTTATGTCTTTTTAAGTTTTGATTACTAATTTCATTGATTTTATTCCTTTATTGTCAAAAAGCCCAACTACACATGCAAAAATATAATTATGACTAGAAATCAGGACACTATATTTACTCTTCATAGTTACAAGCATTTTTTGATTAAAAAATGTATTATAAGATGCCCAGTAATTTAACCTGCCTCATCGATTTAATATATTAGTTTTGAAGCAGAAAGTCCATGTGAATGTGATTTGCTGCATCATAACCGTGGCTTAAGACCACTCACCATTCTAGTAAAGGCAATAGCAAGGTAACCCCTCTCCATGTTAAATGTGTTCATGTAGTAATTGTATTTCTACTAATTGGTCATTGTTTAATGCTAAATTGATGCTACATTATAGTAAAAGCAGGGCATGGCTATAGGATTTTCTTTTAAATATTACTTTGTGAATGAAATTACGTATCTCTCTTAATTGTATGAAAATATAATGATAGGTTTTTGTCACAGCCTTTTAAATTAGTCCATAATTATTCTATTTTCTAATTAGTTGGTAATGGGTCAAGTTGTATATTTTTGCCTAATGAGCTATATTTCTACTATTGGTTACTGTTTAAATTTAGTCATGGATCGTAGTTGGATGAACGCTAGACGAACAAGTGATGAATATGAGAATGGGGTGGAGGAGTTTCTAGTATTCGCTCAAAGAAATGTTCCTGATAGCAATGGGAAGTTTTATTGTCCTTGTGTCAAGTGTTTGAATGAAAGGCGACTGAGTGTTGCACAAATAAGAGAGCATGTACTTTGTGATGGGTTCAACAAGAGGTATACACGATGGATATGGCATGGTGAATCATTAGAAATGCCGATTGTATCTCAAATGGGGGAAGTTGAAGTGGATATAGATGATCAACTAGAGGACATGATTCGTGATGTTGGAGTAGATGCATTTGAATGAGCACATATATATGATACCTTGCGCAATGATGCAGAGAAGCCTTTGTACCCAGGGTGCATTAAATTTACATGACTGTCAGCGGTGTTGAGATTGTTCAACTTGAAAGCAAAAAATGGGTGGAATGATCAAAGTTTTACAGATTTGCTCGAGTTGTTGAAGATTATGATTCCAGAAGGTAATGAACTACCAGATCGTAATTATGAGGCAAAGAAAATTTTGTGCTCGTTGGGTTTGGAGTATAAAAAGATGCATGCTTGCCCTAATGACTGTATATTATATAGAAATGAGTATGAATGGTTGCATGTGTGTCCGAAATGTGGGACATCACGCTATAAAGTAAAGGACAATGATGATGCTAGTTGTGATGAGATCACTAAGGATCCTCCTGCAAAGGTATTATGGTATCTTCCAATAATACCAAGGTTCAAGCGCCTGTTTGCCAATGCAAGAGATGCAAAGAACTTGACATGGCATAGTGATGAGAGGATATCTGATGGAAAGCTTTGACACCCGGCTGATTCTCCCCAATGGAAAAAAGTTGATCAATTGTTTCCTGAGTTTGGAAATGACCCAAGAAACCTTCGGCTTGCACTTTGTACTGATGGAATGAACCCTTATGGAAACCTTAGTAGTAAACATAGTTCATGGCCAGTTCTATTGGTGATTTACAACCTACCTCCTTGGCTCTACATGAAACGCAAGTACATCATGTTGTCTATGATGATTTCAGGCCCAAAATAGCCAGGAAATGACAGATATTTACTTGGGACCTTTGATTGAAGACTTGAAAATGTTGTGGAATGAAGGTGTGGATATATTTGATGCGTATTACAAGGAGTCTTTTAGGATGCGTGCCATGATCTTCTGCATGATAAATGACTTTCCAACATATGGAAATTTGTCTGGATATAGTGTTAAGGGGCATACAGCCTGCCCTATATGTGAAGAAGGCACATGTTACAGACAATTACCATTTGGAAGAAAGACAGTCTACCTTGGCCACTGGAGATTTCTCAGACGAAACCATCCATATCGTAGACTGAAAAAAAGCTTTCAATGGCTCACAGGAAGATCAAAATGCTCCACAGGCATTAACTACAGAGCAAGTTTATCAACGGGTGAAAAACATCAATGTTATCTTCAATAAGACTCAAAAGCTTGCAACTGAAAAAAATTTATGGAAAAATAGGTCCATCTTTTTTGAGCTTCCATATTGGCGGAGTCTTGAGGTTAGGCATTGTATTGATGTTATGCATGTGGAGAAAAAAATGTGTGATAGTCTTATTGGAACACTTCTCAACATACAAGGAAAGACCAAGGATGGTATGAATGCTAGACGAGATATGGTTGCAATGGGAATACGAGTAGAGTTAGCAGTGCAAGAAGGAGGTAGGAGGAATTATTTGTCCCCAGCTTGTCATACATTATCCAGAAATGAGAGAAGAAGTTTTTGTGAGTGTTTACGTGGTGTCAAAGTGCCCCAAGGATATTCTTCAAATGTTAAAAGACTTGTGTCAATGAAAGATCTAAAATTAGTAGGCTTAAAGTCTCATGACTGCCATGTCTTGATGCAACAACTACTACCTATGGTTATTCGGAACATTTTACCATAAAAATTGAGAGATACTATAACTAGACTATGCTTCTTTTTCAATGCTATATGTAGTAAAGTCATTGACCCTCAGAAATTGGATGAATTAGAAACTGATGCTACTATTATCTTGTGCCAACTTGAAATGTACTTCCCACCTTTCCTTTTTTGATATAATGGTGCATTTAATTGTCTATCTAGTGAGGGAAATAAGGTTGTGTGGCCCTGCTTATTTGCGATGGATGTACCCATTTGAGTGATATATGAAAATCCTAAAAGGGTATGTCAAGAATCCACATCGGCCTGAGGCATCTATTGTTGAGAGATATGTTGCCGAAGAAGCTGTTGAGTTTTATACAGAATACTTGTCAGAAGTAGAAGCTATTGGACTTCATAAGCCTCGCCATGAGGGAAGAGGTGCAGGTAAGGGTACAAGGGGAGTAAAAGTGATACCCATGGGCCGTGAAGAAGTGTTACAATCACATCTATACATCTTGAATAATACTGATGAAGTTCAACCTTACTTAACCACACATAAAAGCATTACAAGGACTAAAAATCCTCGAAAGAATGATAAATGGTTGGTGAATGAGCACAACAAGAATTTCAGGTCATGGTTCAATGAACAGGTTATAAATGATGATAATGTCTCTGATACATTAAAATGGTTAGCCAATGGGCCTAAATTTGAGGTCATATGTTGGAGTGGATATGATATTAATGGATATTCCTTCTATATAAAGGCCTAGGATGATAAGAGTACTATGCAAAATAGTGGAGTTATGATAGTGGCCGAATCAATGCATTTTTCTAGCTCGAAAGATAAAAACCCTGTAATGGCAGCCATATCATATTTTGGGGTTATTGAAGAGATTTGGGAGGTTAACTATATGAAATTCAAAGTGCCTGTTTTCAAATGTAAATGGGTTGATAGTAAGCAAACTGATTATTTAGGATTTACTTTAGTGGATCTTAATAGGGTGGGTTATAAGGATAAGCCCTTTATCATGGCATTTCAAGTGAAACAAGTATTTATATCACTGATCCAGCTAATGAAATGTGGTCTATGGTTCTCCAAGGGAAAAGGGTAACTCCTGGTGATGAGAAGGATGAACCAAATTTTGATATTTGTGAGAATCCTCTATTCTTATCAAGGCTACCTGAATTGAATGAAGAAGATGAAGTAGATGAAGTACATGCCACACGAGATGATCATGATGAAGGGATATGGGAGAATATCCCTACATGAAAAAATTGAAATAGTACAGATGATTTTACTAAGTTTGTTATTTATTTTATCTGATTGTTTAAATGTACCTACATGAGAAAATTGAATTTTATAAGGTTTGATAGTTTACTAACCTTAATTATCTTATCTTATCTGCAGTTTACTTCCCTTAACTATCTTATTGTCTAAACAGGTACATGGAAGCCAACAAGTCTATTCGTAAGAGAGGTAGACGTGCCACACGGTTGAAGGACTTGACTCTTGGCCAAGGAAATGAGCAAAGGATATGTGTTGACTTTGATTTGAGTTGGAATGCTATCGGGCCTAATAAGATCAAATTTAATAGTTTTGTCTCCCTACAAGGATGCAGCAAGGCCAACATCTTGTTTCCTGAGTGGGAAAAAGTACCTAACCATTTGAAGAATAGTATTTGGGAAAGTATAATGATATATCACACTATATAGTTATCTTTTTTATAACTAGCATATCTATCTGCATCACTAAGTCACACTTTTTTGTTCACATGTATATTGTAGCTCACGTATGATGTTCCCAATAATGAAGCATTGAAGACAAAGATGACATAATATGCAGGGGAGCATTGGAAGGCATTTAAGAGCAATCTAGGTAGATACATTTTTGGGGAGATGAAGGGCTGTAATCCTTGTGATGATTACCAGTTTCTTGATAAAGAGACTTGGTAGGCTTTTGTTGATAGTAAGAGAGATCCTACATTTTTGGTTAGTATCCCAAGAATGACTAAATGAATTGACTTCATTATTTATTAATTATTAATTTATTGACCAAAACTTTCCATTTATTATTAACAGGAGAAAAGAAAAAAGGGTCAAGAGGCACGATCAAAAAATTTGTATCCCTACACATTGTCTTGTGGGGGTTATAAGGGGCTTGAGGAGAAGATAATGCAGGAGAAGTTGAAGGCTCAATCTGACTCATCAACGGTTACTTCTCCTCTATCTCCACCCACTCGACATGAGAAATGGAAGAGAGCATATATGACAAAAAAAGGATAGTATGTCACCGAGGAGGCTCGTGTAGTTATTGAAAAGATTGTAAGTAATTCATCATCAATCAAAATTATTATTTACTTTAGTAATAAATGCAAGTGCTCATTATGTTTACTATTTCTATGCTATAGGATGCTCTTGAAGAACAATACTCCCACGGAAAATTCACTCCTATTGGAAGGAAAGATATCTGAGCCACTGCAATTGGGAAAGAGGAGCACCCTGGCCGTGTCAGGGGAGTTGGATGTTGTAATATCCTAAAAAGTCTCTTAAATGTTTAAGACTCAATATTTTAAAATCTATAAGGAATTTGTAAAAATGGGCAAACACCGTTTTGCATGAAATAGGGTAAAGAGGTTATTTTTCTGATTGGATGGAAAAATAAAAAATTATATTTTTGCCCCTTAGAATTATGGAAATGACGATTTTGTCCCTAAGAGGAAAAAAAAAAAAAAAAAGAGGCGGTGGACGAGAGGATTGAAGAAAATTTTATGAATTTTGGGAAAAATTACACGTAATGACCCAAAAATTTTAGAAATTATAAATGTGTTCTCAATCAAGGGCCTTTTGTAAATATGAGAAATTATAGTCAAAATGAAGCTCTCAATGAGTTAAGACCAATGGAATATAGTATGAAATTTATTAAGATTAAAATAATATTTATTGGGTAATTATGATTTAATATTAATATCTTACCCGATAAATGTTAGTCTGGACTGCAGGAAGAGGCAGTATTCATTCAAGAAAAATATGTGGGCCCTATATTTGGACCAATTGGGATAATTTTATTATGGTAATTTTATATCCCAATGTAATTATAATTAGTATCCCAATAATAGTAAAATATACTGCTAAAGTAACTTTATTTGTCCAGACCGGTGCAAGATATATCTGGATAAGTAATTATCAAAAATTTTTGGACCAAAATACCCTTAATTTCGTGCTCCACAAGCTGTATATGATGAAGTAACATTTTTTAATAGTTTAAGTCACTTTCTAAGAGAAATCAAGAAGCTTAGGTGGCAAAATTTTATTGGTTGGAAAATTTTATAAATTCTCCCCTTTGGTTCATGTTTTGGCTGACCAATGAAGCAAAGAAAGAGTGGGGAGAGGTCTAAAAAACAGCAAAGAAAGAAGAGAAAAACGTGAAGAAGAGGAAGAAGGAAAAAGAGAAGGAAAAATAAAGAAAAAAGGTAAGAATTTTCCTTTGAAATTCTAAGTAATTTTCCTTCAAGTTTTGAATGGTTTAAGGTTAGTTTTCTTGAGTTCCTCTTCTCCTCCTTTGCTGTAAATTTCAACCAAGATAAGGGAGTAAGGAAAGAAAGTGATTTTTTGTCATAAATTAAAGAGAAAACATAAGATTAAGTGAAAGGAACAAGGTTTGGTATGTTTGGAAGTAAGAAAATGAAAATCACTTCTTTCCTCTTCCAATCCTTGTTTCGGTCAGTTTAATATGATGGGAAAGAGTTTGATTTTCATTAAAGTGATGGCAAAAATGAGTTCCCCATGATGAAAAACCTTAAAGACAAGCATTGGCTCAAAGATAGAGCTTAAGATCAAGAGTTTGAGAATTTAAGGGTTTCAAGAATTTTATGAGAGCTTTTTGTGATTAGCCATGAAGTTAGTGGCTTGAGCATGTGTTTAATGATGTTTAGGGACTTGAGGAAGCTTGGTAAAACTAGAGGAAGCTTTGGTTTAAAGAGGAAAGCTAAGTGCAAGCACCAAATGTTCATATTCTTACTTTATGTTCTTTTATGGTCTTTCTATGATTAAATTGTGTTGCCATATTGAAATTGTGATTTCTTTGATTGGTCTTGGCTGTAAAATGAGGGGTTTTATTCCCTGGAATGTCCATTTTTTAAGCCGTTATGCTGCTGAATTTTTTATGACCAATGTGGCAATTTATTGTTTAAATATGATTGATGTGATTAAATGTGATCAAATGTGAGTTATTTGACATGATTGATATAATTGCATGAAATGTAACTTGCTAATGAGATTGCCCAATCTCATCCCCTCAAGTATCCCAAATGATAGGCACAAGCAATGTCAAGGAGATCAAGGAGCTAACGAGAATGAAAGGGAGAATGATGCTTGATGATAATTTCAAGCTATGATTCCATATTTTTGAAATAATATATAAAAATTATGTATATGCATATGGATCTGTATTCTTGTACTATTATATTCTTATGAGCATTATAAGATGATTGGCATAGATTTGAAACATGGAACGATCATGTGAACTTATTATGAAGTCTTCCTTACCATGTTATATTGTTATAAGTTCATTTTGTAGCAATGAAAGTCAAGTTAACACTGTTTGACTTAGATAGAGTAAGTAAGTCAAGTGTTATATATTATCTAAAATTAGAGAGAACAAGCTTTCCAATGAGCTAAAGAACACTCAATTTGGATATGTGTACAATTTATAGTATATTTTTGAAGTTAAGGGTCAAAACTGGACAGTAAAGTAAAAGCTGCGAAATTCACTGTAAGTATCACTTATTTTGAAAGGAAGTATAAAATCGTACAGAGCTCCAAAAATTCAATGATTTATATGTTTAAAACGATCTGTGTTTTGAGTTCAACATGCCATTGGTTTGAATTCAATTGGAGCTGTACAATGAGAGATATACCAGTTTTCCCAAGACTGCTCCAATAAGAGTGAGGTTCTGACCCTTAATAATTTAAGTTAAAATCATGCCCTGTCTAGACTAAATAAATATATAAGAAAAATATGATGGGAAGTAGACATATATATCTTTTAAATGGAATATAGAATACATGATTTTGCTCAGTATAGAGTTAGATATGAATTTTTTAAATTACGGTCAAAATCCTAGAAAAGAGAGAAATGACCATTTGTACAGTGTAAGTTTGAGTAATAAACTGTACTAATTGGTCAGGTTAAAGGAAGTTTTCATATTTTTATCTTTTATATCAGGTTTCTATCTTCATTTAGAGACTTGAAAAAAATTGATACGATTTTTTTGGATTAAGTTATGATTTTTCAAAGTTCGTCCAGAAAACTTGAGAACCAAATGAATAGTACCACTTTTTTTTTTAAATATTTTGGTTCTATTAATGGTTCAAGCTCTTAATATGGGCAATTTGGATGCTGTCCATACTATAATATATGAGAAAATATAGATAAAAGTAAGGTGTTACAAACGTGATATAGGCATCAGGGAGTACTTTGGAGGGCCTTCATGCCATAGATCAGGAATGGTGACAAGAGAGGAGATGGAGATGATAATGGAAGAAAAGATGGAAGCTTGGAAGGAGCAAATGATTTCCATTTTTAGCTCAATGGGGATGCCTATACAAGTTAGCACACATGCTGAGGTGACCCATTCACCTGGAATGTATAGCACAAAAGATAGTTGTACTCTTGAACTAGTATCGAAGGATCCTTCCAAAAAAAAATATGGGAGAAGTATGTCAGCTATATTTGGAGGATCCTTATAGGCGTTTAGTCGCATATGGGAAAGTTTACAACATTGGGCAATTAATCCACCATCAGCAAATAAAACAACATCAAGTGAAGGTGGCAGTTGAACAAGTTGAAGTTGTTGATGCACTTATCCCATTTCCTAGTGAGGAGGTTGTAATGGTGGGCCACGCCATCAATCATTTTCTTTTGTGGCCAAAAAGACTAGTAGAAGTTGTTCTAGATAAGGTATGAAAACTCTTATAATCTTGTGTATTCATCATACTCATTTGATATAGCATGTGATTTTTGTTAATCATTGCTAAATTATTTAGCAAATTTCACCTTCAACACCTAAAACCCAATCCCATACGGATGCCTTGGAACGTTTGCTTATAGCATCAAGGAAAATCAAGAATGCTATAGAGATCAACATGCCTCTAGGGATTGTCGGTGATGAGTTGGAGTACAACTTCTACATTGACCGCAAGGATGTTATGGACATCTTGATGCAGGAGAAGTTAGACATATCGATTTTGCAATTATTTATGATGTAGGTATATTTATCATTTATAAATGATATTTATGCATTCGCCTCTTGAAACTAACATGCTTGCAATATCATAGGTATCTACATCGCCTGTGCAACTTATCGGGACAAGATAAGTATGCATTCATTTCGCCTAACCATATCCACAATAAATTGTCTAAACCAAAACAAATAAAAAGTTACATCTCATCTAGGATTCGGGAAGGCAACAAGCAATGTTTCTTGGCACCATATCATGAAGAGTAAGAAATGTTTTGTAATTTATATGATATTATGACTTTGTCTAATTCATTCCTTATTTTATAAGAACCATTGGACGCTTATGGTTATTTGTCCCCCTCAGAATCCCATCATTTGGTTTTGCTTCATATGGGGTTATCCGCCCTTGAAATTGAAGCAAAATGTTGACACATAAGTGTGTCTGTGTAAAATTATGCTTTGTGATAATTATTAGCCTATAATATAATTCCTTACATGTATTTCATCATAGAGCTTTGAACTCTTACCATGTCATGAGGGGGAAGCACTCAAGTCAGCTACAGAAGGCTGAATAGATCTACCCTAAGGTAAAAGTTATTAGAACTTAAGACTTTCTGAACTAATATCATGTGACTTTTTTTAGTTGAGTCATTCTTTATTCTTTTGTAGTGTCACAAACAACCGGGAAATACAGAATGTGGATACTATGTCATGAAACATATGTTTGATATTATCACTTTAGGCGTTATTGATTCATTCAAAGAGGTAACAAATGAAATTTCATAGAGTCTTCAACTTGGTCATGTTCCTTTATGAGTTATTAATGTTTTTATATGCATTGAACTTACAGAAATTCACTTGTACAGAGCCTTTTTCTAATGAGGAAATTAACGACATTTGTAGACGTTGGGCAAACTATTTTCTAGAGAAAACATCACTTTAAAATTCGAAGGCATTGCACATGTAGGTTAGTTTTCAGTTTCTTCTAATGTTAACTTTTGGGACTTATCATGCTACTAATTGAATTGTAGTTTAGTGAACTTTGAAGTTGAGTTTTCTCTCTTTTGGTCCAAATGTCTATGAACTTTTGTTGGATATCTGTAACAATTAAAGATAGCTTTTAGGGAGTTAATAGTTATGTAAAGTAGTTTAGGTGTTGACTGGATGTAAATTGGATATGTATATATTCTAGTATTTTGGATGAATGTGTTTGCAAGATGGGTATATTTATTCAAATTTGTATATTATAAAAAAAATGTACAGGATGTTAAGGACGGTTATATACGTGACTGTTCTTGAAAGTCCAATATTTAAAGACGGTTATGAACAAAACCGTCCTTGAAAGTGACATTCAAGGACGGTTTTATTCATAACCGTCCTTGAAAGTCAATTAAAATTTGTAATTAATTTTTATTTTCTTCATTTTTCAAGGACGAATGCTATTATAACTGTCCTTGAATATTAATTTCGAGGACGGTTAAAAACCGTCCTGGAAAGTCTCATTTTTTACCACTGTCAAATCTACTACTATGTAAGAACCATCCTCAAAAGTTCTTTTTAACTATCCTTAAAAGTCATTTGTGCAGTAGTGTATGAAAATATGACTTGCTACAATCTTACATACTATATTTATAACTTTTGTTTCTTTGTAAGTAATATTTAAGATTTTTAGACACACAAAATAATTAATATGTCAAAGTTCCTTTAATTTCTCTTAAAATGCTTTCAAAAAATAAATAGAAAAAGAGTAGCTATGCTATCATTGACACCTAAAATAATTTATAAGAATATATAATTGAAAAAATAATGATTAAAATGACACTGAAAAAAGGAACAAATGTTTTCTTCAAAAATAATATTGAAAAAGGAATGGAGCTTATGATGTTATTTTGTTTAAATTTCTTTTATTAATAATCAAAATTAAACACATGACTATGGATTTTATATATATAGTGGGCTCATTGAATTGGACAAAATCATATAAAAAAATATTACATACATATTTATATCTATATAGTATATATAATGCCAACTAACAGTATTCAAGCGATCAGGGCATTGCCAAGTCATACCCACCAATCCTCATGTTTAGAACAGAAAGAAAATACATTGACAACAATTGAACACCAGTTCAAAATATAATTTGATGAATACATCAGATATACACACAACAATGACTTCTTCTTTAGCTCCTCTCATCGATGGCTTGTGCCAGAGGATTAGTAGCTGGATGAAATCCACTTGCTTGATACATTATTATCGGGCACAAGAATCCTGAATATTTCATCTAACGCTATGAATTAATCTGATTGGAGTCATGCAAATAAAAAATAGTAATGTTTCCATGCCTGTAATTAGATATATATCTATATATATATACATATATATAAAACTTGGACAAATAATTAATCATAACTTGCAAAAAACAAGAAAATGGATAAAAAATGTGAAATTAGAACACATCATTTTGAAACATTCCAAACCAAAATTACACATAAGAGTGCATCCAGGTGAGTGATATTGTTAAGCAGATAAAAAAATTTAAAAATGATACCAAAATTATAAAAATTAATGGTAAAAACAAAGAAAATAGAAATAGCATGGACAACTTATTAGAAAGAAAATAAATTTTTCCAAAGCTAAATGCAGACAATCATCAAAATAATTGAAGTAAGAAAAAATCCACTGCCCTTATTATGTACATGAATAATTAAGAAGGGAAAGTTTAATTTAATATACCTGACTCTTAAATATTGTTGAAAATCTCCTAAAACATAACATTAGTAACTGTAGTAAAAAGTTGCTGGTTTGAATCATGAATAAGAATTTTCAAGCCATCTCTCTGTTTAACTTTTGACGAAGTAACATATAATTGGCCATGAGCAAATACATTTTTTGGAAGATGCAGCCCAACACATGATAAAGATGGCCCTTGGCTTTTATTTATTGTCATAGCAAAATAAATTATCAAAGGAAACTGTCTTCTCTTGAACTTAAAAGGCCATCGAGATTCTATTGGATTCATATCCATACAATGAATAAAAGCCTTCTCACCTGCATGAGACCCATTGAACATCTCTGCTTGTATGACATTTTTTCCTAGATGGTAATATCAATAATCTTGTATCGTTGCATAATCCAGCTAATTGGTCCATATTTCTTATTAACAACACAGGCATGCCAACTTTCAGTGAAAGCTTATGAGGAGGAAGACCAAAACACTCAATGCTGTTAAGAAATTATGTTGTATGTAATTCTTCAAATGAGTCTTACTCATTTGACTCTAAGCACATAGAATCAGCACTCAAATATTCAATGTAATCACCTAGAAAGAGAGAACACATGTGGTTGTTGATTTTGTTGACCACATCAATAGTTGGTGCCAATATTGTTCTACTATTAAAAAATTCAGCATTGCAATACTCATTATGTAATCCAGGGAATGTTGCATCAACAATTGCTTGAATAGGATCAGTAAAAGAATGAATTAGGAGGTCTGTTGGAATTTCAAAATCAACATATTCATTATGAGGTCCACCTATATTTCCATCCCCAACATTTAAAATCCAATTTGCAAATTGCTCTACTTCTTGCAATTTATCAGATATTTCAATGCAAGCCTTAGATTTTTTTGTCAATCTAAAAAGTTTGCAATAATTCCAAAGGTAAGAATGATTTATAGATGCAGTCACCACATAGCTCGAGATCCTTTTGGTATCACAGGCAATATTTGCCTAGAGTCACCTCCCATGACAACACATTTCCCACCAAAAGGAAAAGCATCACTAAATTGATTTGTCCCCCACAAAATATCTCTAAAAGTTCCATCAACAGGTTTGATACAGTAACGATTTATCATTGGAGCTTCATCCCAAATGATTAATCTAGCATGTCTAATTAATGTAGTAGTAAGAGAATATTGACTGATATTGCAAGTTGAATCTTCATCAATTGATAAAGGAATTGAAAATAATGAATGTGTTGTTCTTCCATTTGGTAATAATATTGCAGCAATACCACTGGAAGCAACAGTTAAAACAATATCACCTTTAGAGCATAACATAGATGTTAGTGCATTCCACAAAAATGTTTTACCTGTGCCACCATATCCATAGACAAAAAATAATTTCTGACTTTCTTTTTCTGTTGCACTAATAATTTCACCAAAAATATTCTTTTGTTCATTAGTCATTATATTCACCATCAAACTTGATTGTGCCTCTAACTGAGCTCTATCAAAATTTAAGTAGAGCTCTATCTAGTAATCAACTGAATTGTGGTTACCATCATCATGTGAAAACGACAACTCAGGGAGATCGCACAAACTTTTGCCATTTCTTCGCAATAATTTGTTTATCTCTTTCAATGCCACCTATTTCTTTTCTTCTTGAGAGAATCTAACTTCTACAAAGTGCCAACAACAATAAAATAATAGGAAATTTTAAACATATTTATAAATCACCGTAAATGAAATTCACAAAGTAAATCATTTTGATCAATATGATACAATCAAATTATAATGCTTTCAAATGATAAGGGAAAATAACATACTTGACAATTGCTCATTATTATATGGAACATATAATAAATCCTCTGATAAAAGTATACTAGTTTATTTCCAAACCATATATGGTCTTGGCATGCAATAAGACAATAGCATCTGGACAAAAAGACGTCAAAGGAAATGGCTAAATCCCTAGAAGGCTGCTTCTTTAATCCCATCAATATACTCTTGATCATCATCTAACAAACCTAATGCAAAACATGCAGCTCTAAAATTTGGATGAACAATTCCATTGATTGTCCTTATTGCTTGAAAAGAAGTTGGCCCTTTAATTTTAGTAAGCAAAATTCGCAAATAATGCAACTCTCTTGAGTTTGGAGGGACATATTGCAGTCGAACAATTGAAAAACCTTTTCTTCTTTCATGCCATTCTCTCTTTGACCTATCATATGCAAAATACTGGGGAAATTCAGCATATGTCCAAGTTTTAGCCAAATCATTATCAATGTTGCATTTCATCCATGACAACATCATCGACTCATTTATAGTTGGTCTTTCAAGGATACTTTTAGCTTTGTCTGAATCATTTTAGAGAATAAACTGCTCATCACGAAAATGAATGCGCAATCTCTCAATAGGAGGATATCTATGGTGAATATCAAAAGCAAATATACACCATGCTACTTCAAAAGTAGAAATATATCTACAATAATGATATTGTCATATCTTATCATGTATCATTTCACTTCACGATCCAGAATCTGTATAGAAATTAGCAATGACTCTGTCACCTTCCTTTGTTAAATACTTAAAAAAGATATTTAATTGAACAGGAATGATTTGTTTTTTCCACATTCAAATGTACTTGAATCCTCCTCAATAGAAATGGATTATAAGGAACCACAAATCTATTATCAAGCAGAACACCCTTTTTTTAACTGGCCTCCCATTATCTCTTCTCCTATAAGAAGGATACCCATCTTCATCCATAATAGTAGAATCACAGAATTTTTTAGGAAAATACTTTGTACATCGGTTATCTTGCATGCAAGGAGATTCTGGATTAACCGATCCACAATGACCATGAACCATAAACAACCCCACAAGTTCACATAATAGAGGGTTATCCTCCTTGTCAGGTATTTCAGTCGATGGCACCTTATCTATCTGATTAGAAGTTGATATCTTACTATCCTTGTCCAAGAATAACAGGATGTGAGCATGCGGCAATCCCCTTTTCTGAAACTCAATGGTATAAACCTCTACAAAATAATTGCATCACAAATCAATGAGATAAAAAGCAAATAAACAATGTAAAAAATAAAACAATAATAAAGCATTCTACTAGTAATGATGTTGCCACATATTTTCTCTTCTTTTAAAGTGTGCAGTAATTGATGCAACTTCAATTCAAAGATTCAAGCCAGCATGTCAGGTTCCTCTGGAGAAGATAATGATTGATCTGTACAATGTCTCTTAATTTCTGGCCAACCTGGATTACAAGTAAAAGAAACAAAAATATTTGGATATCTAGCCCAACAACATATCACCATTGCATCTTAATAATTTCTTATCAAATACATAGCTCGTCTAGTAAAAGAGGATGGTAAAATAATCCTCCTCCCAGTGCTAACAGCTTCTGCTTCCCCTCTAAGAACTGCATCAGATTAACCTGTATACATTTCAATCCTCAATTTTGACTAGTTATTTCTGATAAATTGCAATCTTTGTGTTTCAATCATTGTGTATGCATCAACAATAAATTGCTAGAGCAAACTTCCTGAATGAAGTAATAAAAGATACATCATTAGTTCTTCTCATTAATCTAAACACAATGTATTCACAAATTGTAACTACATTCCTCTTACGAGTCACTTTATTTGATTAAGAACTATGTGGTATACCAGTTTGATATCCTCCATCACCATATGGAAATAGAAGAGGATATTGTAAAAGAATATAACCATGATGAAGCTCATTAATCCTTTGCAATCATTCGGATTGCTTTTCTATTATGATATCTCTACCATCATAATTTTCATCAAAATAACCAATAATCAATGCTGCAACTTCTGATGAAGAAGGTAAATCATAACATCTTCCATATTGATTACTCTTATTAAGTAAGCAAATCCTAACATTCATGCTAGGATCACTTCTTAACATAAGGATTAACTTCATTCAATAAATTCATTATCTGCTTCACAATTGAAACTTCAAGGTTTGATTCTCCACTACAAAAAGGAAAAAGAAGTTAGACATCACATAATCCTATGATATAATGTGATCAATATAACATTGATTGATGACTAAAAAGATAACAACATGATAATAATTAGACAGCACAAATTGTTGTCTAATATGCTTTGAAATACTTGATAATAGACATCCAGTTTGATATCTCATGCTCAGTATCATAAACATATAGTTGAGAGTATATTGGAGATGATCCAACAATCGGCAACAAACTACCAATTTTATGATAGTTTTGTCCAGATATTAAAAATGAATAAGGACCTAAATGATTTTTGACCTTTCCATCCATTAAAGTAAAGCAGAACATATTATTGTAAGCTCGAATATTCTTCAGAAGATTTTTTGAATCTGCACAATGTTTGTCAAAATAAAGATAGTAAAAATATTCAAGTGGAGTGTTCAAAAGAGGCAAATCAATTTTTCCCCATGAACAACAAAGAGAGAACACAATCTCCTCAGCATCAGTAATGCGCTTGACTCTTTCATTATATCATATAAGAGCTCCACAATACTTGCATTCATAATTAGGATCACCATCGTCAATATAACATGAATATGAAGAAAAAGATAAAAAAAAGATGTCATGCCCTACCGCTTAAATAATACTATTATTTAGGTAATAGATCTTTGAAAATGCTTTAAACAATACACTGATTGCTAGCATCATTGGAAGTAGGATCATTATCTTGAGTGCCTCTATGCTAACTTATCTCTCCGATCAATATTCGACTATCCCTATCTGCAATTTCCATGCAACAAAAAAAAAAGGGACAAGTAACAATTATGAATGCCAACCTGTCATATTGTAGAAATCTTGTTTCTTAACTTTGAATGCCAACCTTTCACATTTCAGAAAATATAACTATCTAAATGATCTTTACCTTATCTATTTATCAGTGTGGCCTCTAAAAAAATTATTTAGCATCTAAAATAAAATTAAAAATTTGACAATCTAACATGACTTTTCATAGTTTTAAATAAAAATAATAATTGAAAAGATAATTAACGTTAAAAAATAATATTAATAATTGATTAACTGGTAACTTTACATCATTTAATATAAAATACAAAGAAAAGTAACAATTGAATTGCTAATTTTAATCTACACAAAATAAATTAAATATTCCACAAAGAAAAGCTTCATAGGCAACACACTGATCTTATCTACTGACCCACAGACAACATCCATAGCTAAGATGACCCATCAAATTTACTAATTCCATCCTCTCACCTTATTTATCAAGAAAGCAAAATTGGATGGACATTACAATTAGAATCAGAAATAAAAATAATTAAACACATGAAGAATCCATCTGATGGTTCATAAAAGGAAAAAAAAAACTCATGTTAGCAATTAGATGCATAATGATTCTCCTCAAAATAAATAAAATTGCATGCCCTACACCACAAATTAAAATATGAGCCTCCAAAAATTACTACCTTGGTGGTCACCATAATGGACAATAGCTGCAAAACAAAAAAGCCAAAATATACTCCAAAAATACTCTAGAAAAAAAAAGTTTGGCAAAATACTAAAAAGATGAAAAAGAAATTTATTTTTTATATTCGATTCAAAAAATATAAAAACAAATCAGAATGCATATTTAGATTGATAAACAAATGTGGAAACATTGAAAAAAAAAATCTAGTAGGCTCCTAATCAAACAATTTGTAAACATTCAAATAAAAGTAATTCCATAAAAAATTGCCAACAAATAAAAAATATAACAAAAAACTTGAGACCAACTCAAATACAAATAATAACTCAAAATATATAAACACACATATATATTTTAAAAAATACAAATACACCTGCACACATATGTGAAGATATACATATTTTATACCTTTCCTAGCCACCGTAGCTTGGTTTGCTGAAGAACACAAATCTCCTCTTCCTTGAGAAACCACCACAACAAAATCTAGATCAGGAAAAGTCCTCCCAACGAAAGCAGGAGAATACACGCAAGCTGCACAATTATTTCAACCCATGTTTAAGCCAATGCTCAAGAACAAAAGCACAAAGACAATAAGTAACAAACTTCAACAACCACTTTTTCTTCCATATATCATTGAATATATCTAAACATGCCACTTCTGACCTCGCAACTACATCAATCGATAACGAGACTCACTCACCATTGATCCAATAAGCATACGAGCAAGAAATAAACAAAAAAGAAAATACCTGTCATTTGTAACACCAAAAAAAAATCAAGACAAAAAGAAAAAAACTTCAAAGGGAGTAACTCTCACGCAAGACACATTACCTTCGATCCGAGCTTTCCTCTTAAGCCTTGAACCATTCCTTCCCATACTTGCATCAACATAGTCCAATAACAACTCTCATGCAAGACATACCACCTTCAACGCAAGCTTTGATCATAAGCCTTGAACCATTCCCTCCCATACTTGCACCAACACTGTTCTCCACACTTCCACCAATTTCAGTAATTTTCAGTGCGCCATTATCAACATGCTCACTAACACACAAAAGAAAAAAAAAAACAAAATACCAACTAAAATGCAGCAAAAACAACACAAAGAACAAAGAAATCAAAAGTGAAGAAGGGAATGCCAACCTCAAATAAAAAACCTCACATGAAAACTAAAAGCACCAAAATCCCATCGTACAACCATCAGACGATTCACAACAGGGGAATAAAAATGACAGAAAACTCCCTCAAATAGAACACAAGCAGTCATAACCCCACAAGGAAAGACAAGATAAAAAGAAATGTGGCCCACTCATTAGCATCACCAAAGGCCAAGTTAATTATAAACCACAAATTCATTGTTTGTCATATAACTAAATATTAAATAAAAAATTGATATTACAAACAATAAAAAATATAATATACTGATTGCGTTAAACTCCTAACCTTCGAAAAAAATTGAAGTGAGCAATAAAAAATATCTAGTACACCAAAAAAAATTATTTAAGAGAACTAAATGTCTTTAATATTACTTGATTGATGTAAATAAATGATATAAATTATTTAGACAAAATGTTAAATAATGTATTACTGATAAATTAGCTATTAATCCCTTATATCTTAAACCTTTAACCCAAAACAAAAAAGAATATGGAGAAATGTTTTATTATCGATACTAATTTAGAAAACCTTGATCTAGATAAATTAGTCATTAATCTCCCTTAGATTTTAAACCCTTAACCCTAAACAAAAAGAGCATGAATAACTATTAAGAAAAAATATTAAAAAAGATATAATCAAGGTGATTATAATCCAATGATGAAGAAAAAAAATTGATACTACAAAGAATAAGATAACTATGAAAATCCCAGAGAATAATGAAAATCCCAATAGTAAGAATTGACTAACAAAAAAATGGGACCCACGACAATATTTAGCTTTAAAGAAAAAGAAATAAATTGCCCCACATGTCAAAGGAAAATCCTGATGAATAGTAATATGTGCCTACAGCTATAGTAACAATCGTCCCCAATCTTCTAGTTCGATCTAGAAATTATAATATACTGATGACGTTAATTACAGGAATGTATTGGTTTTTAATCACAGCTTGACGGTGGTGTAAAAACTTTGGACCCTAATGTACATGGGGGCATTCTTGCTTGAAGAGACCATAAGGGTCACATGGAAGCTCTTAATACCCAGGTTATTTGTAAATTATGTCAACTCTATTAATACAATTACATGATGCAAGATATTTCTTGTGAGTTAAACTTACACCAACTTTTCCAGCATCATAATGTATAGCCAGTTTTTTGAAAGAGGAAACAATGCTGGTAACAGGCTTCTAAAAGAAATAGATGGATTACACATAAACAGAGGAAACTGTATATTGGTACAAAATTTCATCTGTCAGCAGCATCTCTCCTTGTGCTAGGTCTAAGGAGTCATTATTTGGGTGAAGGCTTCTAATAATGCTCCAGTTGAAGATTCTGATTCATTAATTGCTTGGTACTTGAGTAGTCATGCAAGTCCTATTCAAAGGAGTAAAAACTTTGGCTTAGCATTAGCAATTTTGAAGATTGACTATAGAGGAACTTAAGCATGTTGTTTATACTAGTAGGTTCATTATAGGTGGTATGTTTTGCGAAAAAGGCTTTGGGAGAAAAAAAGAGAACAGAAAGAAATGAAAACTGAAAAGAGGGACCTCAAGTTAAGCAAATAGCTGGCTCAAAGATCTCTTGGAATTCTTCCCAAATTACTTCAAGAATTACTCCCTTTTCCAACTCACCAAAAAGTAGTTAAAATAAACAATTATTTAGTAGGAAGTAGTTGGATAGACTAAAATCTCTTTGAAAAAACTGGCTTGAACCTTTGCTTTCTGTTTGTTTATGACAAGAGTAGATAACATGGAAACATCACCACGGAGAGCTATAAAATGGAAGAATTATAAAGGAAAGAGCTTTGGAATGGCAACAAAGAAAAATAAATCATCCCATTGTTTGACATAATTTATGTTGAATTAAGAAGTTTTGATGATTCCAAACCAACCTTCAAGAGCTTGGAATAAAGATATCAAAGGTGTCCAAAAGGTTTCAAGTGAAGAAATTTTGGATAAATCTATACAAAGTTTGATGTAAGATGTTTAGTAGTGTTTTATTTGAGTAAAAGACTTTGATTTGGTGGAAAGATGTTTTAAAACCTCGATTCTTTGTTAAATCATAGAATATTTGAAAAACACCCACCAACAGACAAAGTTTGAAAGGTTAATACTGATCTGTCATCTTGGAAATTCGAACTTTGGCTTTGGAAATTCAAATTTCGTATTAAAACTGAACAAGTCTGAAGAGAAGCCTCTCTGATAGACAAATTTTGACTTGATGAAATTCGAATTTTGATAAGTGTCTGAAAGGAGCTTTCAGTAACATATGAACTTTGGTTTTTGAAAATTTGAATTTCAGACAAAATGAAACTTATAAAAACTAAAGAAATTCATCTGAAATTATGTCAAAGTTCATCTGAAACCAAGTTTAGAATGGATTTCAAAATTGCTCACTGACAGACGAATTTTGAACATGAAATTCGAATTTCATAAACTAAGCTTGTGAGTCTGTTAGAGTGATATGTTGACATACGAATGACAGTATTTATAAATTCGAAATTTGAAGTTCATCTGAAAAGAGGTCTCTCTGACAGACGAACTTTGACATTCGAAAATTTGAACTTTGAATTATACGAGCTACTGTGACTTACGAACCAGCTACGGACAGACGAATTTAGGGGTTCCAAAATTTGAATTTCGAAGGCATTGTAGCAAATTGAAAATAATGCTCACACTTAACAGAAAAACTTTCAACAAGAAAATTCATATGTTACAACGAAAAAACATTTTTCAAGTATCAAAATTCGAATTTCACTTCATGACAGACGAACTTCAGGCTTTCAACGTTGAAGCTGTTAACCTTCAATTTTTGTGAAATTCGTCTGTTGACCAACTGAAATTCCAATTTCAGTATGTCAGAAGCATTAAATGCGGTTGGTTAAAGGATAGTTTTTCAGAGTAACCATTGGATAACTTCTCCAACGGATAGATTTTGTCTCTAACGGATAACTGAGACCTAAATCTATAAATATAACATCATTTGAAGTTGTGAAAAATGATTTTTACACTGTATGTACTGAAACTCTGCCAAATCAATTATCAAAGTCTGTTACTCTCTTACTTCAATATTTTGTACTTCAACTTTCACATTCACTCTGTTTAAGAGAGTTTAATCCATGTAATCAATCTTATCTTCATCTGGAAGATAGATTTTCTAGTGAGGGGACATCACAAGGGAATGGGGAGGAACTTGTAAGAGTGCATAGAGTGATTGAGTGAAGCTCTAGAAACAGAGCGACATCTTTGTATTGAGGTATTTGTAAGAAGCCCACGAAATTCTTGCAGAATAGTGGAAAATCTCAAGTGGTGACTTGGGGACTGGACGTAGGTCAAGTGGAGAGACCAAATCAGGATAAATTTCTGAGTCTTCTTCTCTTTACTGACACCTTTACAGTTATTTGTTTATACTCTGTTTTACCATCATATATTGCTTTCTTCACCTTCTCGATTTTTTGTAGAAAATTTTTAATCTTCCCAATTCACCCCTCCTCTTGGGAAGCTAGTTAATCTAACAAGTGGTATCAGAGCCCGGATTCCCAATCAAAGGATCTCACAGTCCGAGAATTAAAATGGCTAGCTTTGGAGAAAGTGTAACACCCCTCATGATGCTTGTCTTTAGCATTGTATGCAGGATCGAAGGAAACAGGACAGAGGAAGGTTCAAGTGGAGAAGAAATGAGCTCCACGCCGCGGTGAGGAGCAGGGCAGCCGCGCCGAGAGCCAATTCCAGTGACATTTCCTGGCTGAAATTGGTGGCGCCGCGGCGAACTTATCTGGATCCGCGACGAGAGTCGCGAATCTAGTTTAAATCAGAATCATTTCGGATGAAAAGAAAAGAGAGAAACGGAGGGAGCGACGGAGAAGCAGCGAGAAGCTCTGCTAGGGCACTCCAAATCTGACCTGGGGGGATGTTTTCTGGGCCATAGATGCTTGTTTCTCGCTGGTAAGTGGATCTACTCTCTTCCTCTTCGTTTTTCTTTTCGATTTGAAGTTGATTTTCGAGGGTTTGTGTGGGAGTCCATGTTTGGTTGATTTCCCACTGATTAATGGTGCCTACAGGGATTATTGAAGTGTGATTTAGTGTTATTGAAGTTTGGGTATGAGTTTTGGTTAGGTTATGCTGAGTTTGAGTTAAACCCTAGGTTGGAATTTGAGAAAAGAAGTGGAAATCCGAAATGGTATGTGTGTGTTTGAATGGTTGTTTAAGGTTTATTAATATGTGTGGATATTGTTAGAACTCCGGGTTAAGCTTGGACGACTAGAATGTGGATTGTAATGTTATGAGAGTTATGTTAATTAAAGGTATTATGTTATTATAATGGTAGATCGGCTATTGGAGGCACATAGTTCGTGATTGGGGTGCTTTGGAGGCTTGCTTAAACCCTACGTGCGAGGTGTTGATAACCTGAGGTAACCGGGCGTTTGTTTATATGGTTTTATACGATAGTATGTATAGTTATGTATATATGCATGTCTTTTTTCATACCACGATAGTGATATGTGTGTGTTGTTTTTATATATCGTGGTATGCATATAGTAGATGTGATATGATATGATGTATAGACGTTATGATGATCATGATGATGATGATGATGATACATTAGCATCACCACATGTTATTGTTACATCGACATATATGACAGATAAAGTGGTGATGATATGATGATGTATGAGATATGATGATAAATGAAATTGTTAGGGAGAATAAGGTTGGAGTATGTGATGTATGTATATGTTAGGGAGGATAAGGGTGGATTGTATATGTGTGTTAGGGAGAATAAGGATGGGTTATATTTATATGTGTGTTAGGGAGAACAAGGATGGGTAATATGTATATGTGTGTTAGGGAGAATAAGGATGGGTTATATGTATATGTGTGTTAGGGAGAATAAGGATGGGTTGTATGTATATGTGTGTCAGGGAGGATAAGGATGGAAGTCCTGGAGAGGACAACATGCATACCATGCATTTTACATTGCATTCATATGTTATATGATTCATATTTGTATATATATATATATGTTTATGTGTTGTTGATCCCGGTTACTGAGACATTGTCTCACACCCCTCCCCTCCATGACTAACCTTTCAGGTGAAAACTCTGGTGGTGCTAGTTCAGAGGAGATCAAGGAGTTAGTAGTCGTTCAGTCTTCAGGAATTCCAAGTATATTTGGTGGTTATAATTTAGTTTATGTAATTTTGTGCCAAGTAGGTTGTTATAGTTGGTTTCCTGGATGAGAGTCCTGGGAGTACTATTTGTATATTATATCATGGGATGATTGCAATGTTGATGAATGTTATTCAAGATGTGTACGTGATGTATGATGTGTGAGATTGATGGTGGACCTCGGTATGAGTCTGTAATGTATGAGCAGGTATTTGTATGCTAGAATGGTTGAATACGAGCCCAAGTGTGGTTTTGGGCCATGAATGTGAGTGTGGGCATATAGCCCATTATGCGGTTTTAGGGTTTCAAGGGGGTCAATTCTCGAAGGAAAGATTTCTTCGGGGTAAAACCTCCTTGGACATGTTAGTCTAGCCAAATATGACCTGTATGAAGGGTCTTAGGGTGTCCAGTTGCCTTTGGTGGCAATTGGAGGTAGTAGGTTATGAGTTTTGGTCAAGAAGTGGCCAAAACAGTAGTGGGTGTCTAGAATCTGTAAATGGAGTTAGTTTTGGTTGAAATTGGTATCTGTGGTTAGATTATGATGAGAGAGACTTGTAGGAGTTGGAATCACGTCAATCGGAGTTCAGAGCAAGAAGTTATGCGAGTCTGAAGTTGGCCCGGCAAATCAGCATTTTGCTGATATGAGTTTTGATGCTGGGGCCGCAGCACATAAATTCAGGCCGCGGCGCCAGCCAGACAGTGGGCGCCAGTGAGTCTGTGAAGGGTTGGAGCCGCGGCGTCACTGTATTAGGCCGCGGCCTCGTCCTGTTTAGGTGCCTTTCTAGTGTGTTTCTGTTACTCAAAAGAATTGGAAAGTTCCCTTGTGAAGTTTGGGGCTATGTTTGTGTGTTTTGTAAAGGTTTTGGTCAGCTCTGGAGGTATTTGAATAGAGGATGTTACAGAAAATATATTACCAGAAGGTGACAACACAAATAGACCACCTGGCTTCAGTGGAGAACGCTATGGATACTGGAAGATGAGGATGCAAATCTATCTATAGTCAATTGATCTGGACATTTGGTCAGTAATTCAAAAGGAAGATTTTGTCCCAATGGCTTTCGAAGATAATGGAAAATACAAAGAGAAGTCAGAAGCTGAATGAAATGAGGAAGATAGAAGAAGAGTTTTGCTGAATTTCAAGGCAAAACACTGTTTGGTCAGTGTTTTGAATCAAGACGAATTCTACAGAGTCTCCCAATGCTCCACTGCTAAGGAAATGTGGGACACCCAGCAAATTGCTTATGAAGGAACAATTGGAGTCAGGGAAAATAAACTAAATACATACATAGGAGAATATGAAAGCTTCAGAATGGCTGAAAGAGAGAATGTAAAAGAGCTACAGAAGAGATTCACCCTTATTGTGAATCAATTAAAGAGCCTAGGAAAGGAGTACACTCAAACAGAGAAAGTCAGAAAGATCCTTAGAGCTCTCCCTCTGGAATGACAATCTAAAGTAACAGCAATAGAGGAAGCTAGAGGAGAATCAATGGCCTTTGTCACAGCTCTCTTTGGCAGCCTCGAGGAGTATGAAGGAAAAATGAAAGCTCTCAAGGAAGTTGGACAAGACAGAAAAAAGAAAGGCCTTGCTCTCAAAATTGCTAAGGAAAAAGAAGAAGAATCTGACGATGGAGAAGAACTCGATGAAGAAACTCTGGCTATGATGGTTAGAAAATTTGGAAGATTCTACAGCAAAAAGAGAAACAAGAAAATCTTCAAGAAAGGAGTAGCTGGAGATAGCAAAAGGGAAGTAAAAGAGCCTATGACTTGCTTTGAGTGCAAAAAGCAGGGACATATCAAATGGGATTGTCCACAATTTCTCAAGAAGCAATAAAAAGAAAAGAAAGCTGTAGACAAAGGCAAGAAGAAAAGAGCTTACATCTCATCAATATGGGGTAACAACTCAGATGAAAAAGAAGATGATGAAGATGAAATTGCCAACATCTGTCTCATGGCACTTGCCTCTGAAGAAGCTGAAATCCCATGTAGCAATGATCAAGAAGATGAGGTATATGAATCTGAACCTTCCTATTCTGAATTACTGGATGCATTTCATGAGCTACATGATGAGTTTGTTAAAGTTCCTAAATAATTGAAGCAAGCTACAAAAAAGATTAACAAATTAGAATCTCAACACAACATTTCTGAAACTGTTTCTCTACCTATTACTGAACCTGTTTGCTATAAATCATGCATTGAACTAAAGCAAACTAATGAATATCTAGTGAAAAGCATGTCTAGGCTTACTAGAGGTAAAGACATGTTTGCTTTAATGGGAAGCCAAAGAATATCATAGGGAAAAGCTAGACTTGGCTATGATCCGTGTGCTGTAAAAGAAAAGATTAGGAAGAAAAATCAGAATGTATACAGGAGATATTTTGTGCATGCTGATGGAAATAGAAAGAAAGATCATATCTCACATCACATTGAATCATATAATTAACCAAGGCATGCAAAATAAAAGTATTATCTGCATTGTTTTCTTCCTGCCTCTCAATCCAGCAGTCCCTTTACCACTTGTCACTTCTGTAACAAAAAGGGGCATATTTCTAGTTCATGTGCCTTAAAGAAAAATGGACTTGACAGGAAGGCTAAATGGGTTCCCAAAGGTACATTTGTATCTAGGGAAAAGACTACTGACAGAAAAGGACCCAAGCAGATTTGGGTACCTAAGAAGAAAACTTGAACTTTGTTTTGCAGGTCTGTCTTAAAGCTAGGAAGAACAATAAATGGTATATGGACAGTGCCTGCTCAAGTCACATGACCGGTGATAAGGAGAAGTTCATCACCCTTAGAGACAAGAAAGGAGGAAAGGTGACCTTTAGAGGTGATCAGTATAGCAGAATGGTTGGCATTGGTATTGTGGGCAAGAATCCTAAAACATCCATTGAAGAGGTGCTGTTTGTGATAGGCCTCAACCACAATCTGCTGAGTGTGAGCCAAATATGTGACAAAGGAAACTGGGTACTGTTTGACTCAAAATTCTGCCTAGTCATCAGAAAAAGTGATCACAAAGTAATCATCAAAGCTCAAAGAGATGGTAACTGCTATACTATTGATCTTGATGAACTTCCTCTCTTAGATTCTATTTGTTTAATTAGTCATGATAATGTTGGTATAGTCAAAAGTTACCTTTAATCGGGAGATCATAAAAGCTATAATCGGGCATAGTGGAACTCGTGTGGAGGAAAATAAATGATCAAGATGGAATTTGTTCCTCTAATTAATGGAGAGATATATTTGGGCCCCTCGATGAGTAAGAGTAAGAAATACATGGCCGTGCTCGAATGAAAGAGTTTCCATTTGTTCTGTCAGTCTACTTGGAGATTAAGAAAGACTTTAACATTGAACCTCGAAGTTCATCTGTTATGAAGCAAAGTTCAAATTTTCATCTTTGAAAAATTTTTCTATGTTGGAACATATCAATTTTCAAGTTTAAAGTACTTCTGGTAAGTGTGAATAGTTATTCCATATTACTACAATGCCTTCGAAGTTTGAATTTTGGTGCCCAAAATTTATCTGTCAGTGTGCAGCTCAATAAGGTACAATAGTTCTTCTTTTTTAAATTCAAATTTTCAAAAGCCAAAGTTCTTCTGTCAAAGAGAGCTTTTATCCAACTTAATTCAAAGTTTGAATTTCTGAATACTAAAATTCGTATGTTAAAAGATTATCATAACAGATTTGTAAGCTGTGTTTCCAAAGTTCGAATTTCCAAAATCAAAGTTCGTCTGTCAGAGGACTAACTTATAACTCCTTTTAAACTTTACTTTCAGATGAGTTTTGACATATCCTCACACGAAATTTTTATTTTTCATAGTTTATGTTTTACCTGAAATTCGAATTTTCAAAAATCAAAGTTCATCTATTAGATAGAGCTCTTTCATACTTAATTCAAAGTTCAAATTTATGAAACTTAAGTTCATTTGTCAGATCAATCTCTTTTCTGACTAACATATTTTCACTTCGAAGTTTGAATTTCAAATGCCAAAGTTCGAATTTCTAAAGCAGTAAATCAATTTTAACACTTCAAAGTTCATCTGTTAGTGGGAATTTTTTAAATATTTCATGAATTATCGTAAAATCACATTTTTAAAATATTCTTTTGCAAGTTCTTTTATATAATTTAAACACATTAAGACATTCTATATATAATCTTATGCTAGTTTTTCTCGGATTTCTCCACCTGAGATCTTTGTACACCTTTGATATCTTCTTTCCAAGCTCTAGTTGGTTGGCTTGGAATCATCAAAACACTTGAGTCAACACAACAGTGTTATTAGCCCACTGCCAACATCATATGGGCTTACAGGGTCACACACAAGAACTGGCCAACTCATGCTAGAATGTCCAGATTCATTGAATCTAAAATATGTCTAGATTCATTTCAATTTAGGGTGATAGAATTATATATATATTTAATATATATATATATATTAAAATTTGAAATATATATTTGATATATATTTTGAAATATATATATTGTTCAAATTAAGTCAAATTAATTAGTTTTAAATTTAATTCTTTATGATAGTTTTAAATTTAAACTAATGTGATAATCTAAATTTGATTTAGATTGGATTCTAAATTTGAATTTAAACTAATAATCTAAATTTGATTTATATGATAAATTATATCTAGATTTGATTCTAGATGTATATTAGATAATTAGTTTAAATTTAATCTATTAGATAAATTTAAATTTAAACTAATTTATTTAATTAATATTTAATTTAGTTTAAATTATTGATTTAAATTAAATAAATACCAAATCCTATCTATATATTGATATAGACTAGGATACAGAATCAATAGAATTCAAATTACCCTAAAGAGAGAGTGGCCATACACTTAGAAGGAAAAACTGTATGGACAGATGGTGAGGCTGTATGGATGAATAGTGAATCTGTACGGATAGATGGTGGGCTGTACAGATGAACAACGATTTGTACTGATAGACGGCTAGATAGTACGGATGAACAGCAAGCTGTACGGACAGACAATGAGACTGTACGGATGAACAGCAGGACTATACGAACAAATAGTGAAAGCTTGGACTGACATACGGACATTCACAAATAGAAACCTTTCAAGTTGGAATCATCATTCGTGTGGATACCGGTAGACGGAACTGACCAGTCGCTTTAGTTCCTGGGGTCTGACAAAATGAAAAGAATACCAAGGGATGCACTGGAGGTAAATTCTCTTTCTACATCTCAATCTAAACAATGTTAATAGATCCATGGGAGGGAATTTCTTGATAGTTTTTCACTGCATGTATAGTGAAATTCCCAACACTAATTATATGAACATGTATTATTTTATTGGTTTGAAAACCAAAATATTTAGATGAGTTGGGTTTCAAAACTCATTATGATCAGGACTGGCTTCATAACTCAGAGTACATATATAAAGGTAATTTTTGATTATCCATATTATGGATAATTATAAACGTGTATTAAATTTCTTCATAAATAACTTCAAGTGTAACTTTTTACCAACACAAATTTAGAGTGTTAATAAATAATTTTTATTCAATTATGATTATATCACAATTTCCACGTAATTAAACCAAAATCCAATTATTGAACTAAATGATTTCAAATCCATAAGAAAAATTAAGAAAATAATATTAATCATAAATGTTATTTTTTTTATTTTGATATTTTAAAAGATTAAGACAATTTATGTTTTTATTGTTTTTAGTACCTCATAATCTATGCCATTGGCTTCTGCTATCATGTACTAAAAAAATGATTGTAGAAGCCAGTGGCATAGATTATGAGGCTTCTTATGATTGCTTTTATGTTAGATTAACGTCAGTTAAAGACACCTCAAAATTTTGGCTTTTTTATGATTTTCTTTATATAAAATGTAAGCCAAACTTTGATAATATTTTGAATCAAATTTTAAATATACAGTTTAATTGAAATCAATCAACTGCAAATATTCTAGTAAAAAATTTTTTTTTATCGATTGATTAAAAAAATTTAGATTTATTTCCAATTTTAATGCATAATTTTTTGCTAATCTTTAATAAGATAATAAAATTTGGCCAAAAAAATACTATAATAAATGGTAACTAATCAACTTTAGTTAATCACGAATTCACTAGACAATTTACTATCTTTTTTTTTTGAACTGACAATTTACTACCTTTTTAATTCTTTATTATCATTTTTCTTTTGTTTAATGAAGAATATGCCTTCTATTGCCCAATTAATTTGAATTAGGCAATAAAAAAGTTTTACTATTTTGAAATTGATTAGTTTTGATTTATTGGACATCTGAACTATAATATGAAAAGTATCTATTGAAATTTCATCTAAATCATATTTTCAAATAAATTACAAGTGGTATTAGTGGAAGTATAGTGGCTGACATTGATCTGGATGGGATGGATAATGTAGACTTTGGAAGCGAGTGGTGATACTTCTGGATCTGTGCTACCACGCACTATGGTGATTGACAAGATTTAGTTTGGAATATATGATTTCACTCGGGTGCAATGGGATGTTTCATGCACCGTAATGGGTATATTATTTGTTGGTTCTTATAATATGGACTCCTTCATTGGATCTAGAAGAAGTGGATACGTAAATATATCTTTTTTGGATCGGAAAACATAACCATCTTAAAGCTGGTAAGACCAGGAATACTTTATTGCTTTTGGATCGAACAGTTGGTGAAGAAAATGTGAGAAAATTTTCAAATTTAAAAGGTGTCTCTTAAAGAATTCATGAATTAATTATGACTCTTAAAATAATTCATGAAAAATCATAAGGTTCATGAAATATGAAAAGAAGCAACTTTTGCCTAGATTCATGAATAATTACAATGTAGATATACCAATCATATGAAAGGAAATGACTTTTGTCTAGATTTATGAATCATTACAATGTACATACATCGGTTAATATATGTGTCTTTTTATTGAAAGAGTTATGTTATTTCAAGAGGTGCCTTTATATTCCCTATAAATAGCACATAATCTTCCATAATTCTATAATTTCAATTTTTTTATCCACGCTTGTTTCAACATACACAAAATCACTTGCCTTTATCTTTAGTGCACAAAGGATGAAAAGCAAATTACCATTTTGTAAAAGCCATTATTGTGAAGGCTTGAGCTTTGGAAGTACAAAAACTACTCAAGAGTCTTTATTGTATCCTGCAGGAAATTCGTTACTAGCCCAAGTTGCATCCAATGTTTGGAAATTAGTGGGGGAGAATGAAGCCTAAAGGAAAGTGTTACTCATGTCTTGAAGACTTGTAGACAACTTTTTCTCTAATCTCATCTTCTTCTACATTTCAAAGATCTATCCATTTCAACAATCTTTAGGTTTAATCCATTGAATTCAAATGGCTTCTTTGAAGGATTTGACTACGAATTTTGTGAAATTGGAGAGGTTCGAAGGAGGCAATTTTTTGAGATGGCAAAAGAAAATGAAGTTGCTACTCATTATTTTAAAGGTGGCCTATGTTCTCACCACCCCCAAGCCCGATGAAGGAGAAAGAGAAACCATGACTGAAGTGTTATGTTATGAAATGAGCATGGGCAAACTTCTAACGATGAGGTGGAATCCATTCCCAAGTTTCAAGATTTACAAAATAGTGAGGAGCTACCACGTATGATGAGACAGAGTAACCGCAAGAGGCAGTTATGGAACAACCCTCACTACATTGTCCCTAACTTGGTCCTAAGCTAACCAAGAGTCTTTGGCATTGTGTGCAATACACGAAGGAAACAGGAGGGAGGAAGAATCAAGTGGAGGAGAATTCAGCTCCACGCCGTAGCGAGGAGTAGGGCCATCACCGAGAGAGTGAGCTCTAGAGGGATATTTTTTAGGGTAACGTGGCGGCACCATGGCAAGCTTATCCAGAGCTACAACGAGAGTTGAGATTTTTGTATAAATCGAAATCATTTCAAATGAACAGACAAGAAAGAAATGGAGGGAGCGATGGAGAAGCAGCGAGTAGCTCTGCTAGGATTCAAAGTTTTCGGCTATTGGGAGTGATTTTCCATCTCTTGAAGCTTGGATCTTGGTTAGCAAGTGATCTCTACTCTTCCTCTCTATTTTCTTTGGTTTTTGAGTTAGGTTTTCTTGGGCATAAGTTGGGATCTTTGGTTTTGGCCAAATCCCACAAGTTAAAATGGATGAAATGAGATTGATGGAGTGTGATTTGGCATTCTTATTGCTTTGGTGTGAGTTTTGAAAGGAGTATGCGTGATCTAAGCTTAACCCTAGGTTATTTTCGGTTGAAGCATTAGGAATCCGAAATGTATGGAATTGATTGATGTTTGAATGGTCCCTATGAGCTTAATGATGTATGAAAGTAGGGTTGGGACCTTGGGTTAGGCCTAAATGGTTGAATTATGGAATTTGGATATTTGGTATGGTATATTAATTGAGGTATTATAATATTGTGAAGGTTGTTTGGTTGACTAAAAGGGGTTCGAATGTCCTGGACAACTCAAAAAGCTCATGGAATTGCGTCTATATGGTATTAACAACCTGAGGTAACTTGGTGTTTGTATTGTTTGTATTATATATGTATATTATGTTAGTGTATATGTGTATATATGTATGTTTCCGTTCAAATCATGATATAGATATATGTGTGTGCATGGTCTATTTTTATATTGTGATATGCATATGGCTAGACACATAGGGTATGATGATTATGATGGCTATGATGATGATTAGAGATGATGATGATGATGTGACATTATATGATGTATGCATGACATTATGATACATGATGATGATGATTACAAGATAATATGATATGAGCATCACTGCATAACATTGTGAGATTGTGATATATGGTGGATTGGGTGGTGATAATAATATAATATATAATGATATGATATGATACATGATTAGGGAGGATAAGGATAGGATCCCTGTGTAACAACCCTCATGTGCCTTGTCTTTGACATTATGTGCAGAACCGGAGGAAACAGGATGGAGGAAGGTTCAAGTGGAGAATAAATAAGCTCCACGCCGTAGTGAGAATCAGGGCTGCCACGGCGAAAGCCAATTCCAGTGGCATTTTCCCACTAAAACTGGTGGCACAGCGGACTTATTTGGAGTCACGGCGAGAGTCAAGAAATTGGTTTAAATCATAATCATTTCGGATGAAAAGAAAAGAAAGAAATAAAGGGAGTGATGGAGAAGCAATGAGAAGCTCTGCTAGGGCATGCAAAATCCAACTTGAAGGGATGTTTTCTGGACCATAGAAGCGTGATTCTCAGTTGGTAAGTGGATATACTCTCTTCTTCTTCATTTCTCTCTTCGATTTTGAGTTGATTTTCTAGGGTTTGTGTGGCAGTCCATTTTGGTTTATTTCCACCGATTGAATGGTGCATAAAGGGATTATTGGAGTATGATTTAGTGTTATTGAAGCTTGGGTTTGTGTTTTGGTTGAACTATAATGGGTTTGAGTTAAACCCTAGGTTGGAATTTGGGGGAAAGAAGTGGAAATCCGAAATGGTATGTGTTGGTGTCTGTTTAAATGTTTGTTTAAGGTTTATTGGCATGTGTGTATGTTGTTAAAATTCCAAGTTAAGCTTGGATGGCTAGATTATAGATGGTAGTGTTATGGGAGTTATGTTAATTAAGGGTATTATATTGTTGTAATGGTAAATTGGCTAATCGGAGGCTTATAGTTCATGATTGGGGTGCTCTGGAGGCTTATATTAGCCCCTATATGCGTGGTGCTGTTAATTTCAGGCAATTGGGTGTTTATTTGTATTGTATTGTTATATTGTATGATAGTATATATATTTGTGTATATATGCATGTTTTTTTCATACCACGATATTGATATGTTTGTGTGTACTATTTTTATATATCGTGATATGCACACAGCTAGATGATGATTATGATTATATTGATGATGATTACATATGTGATGATGGCATTGATATGATATGACATGATGCATAGCATGATGTTAAGATCATGATGATGATGATGATGATGATTACTATATGATGATACATGAGCATTACCACAACATTGTGAGATTGTGATATATAGCAGATTGGGTGGTGATGATGTGATGATGATATGATATATGATGATATATATATATGTTAGGGAGAATAAGGATGGATTATATATGTTAGGGAGAATGAGAATGGATTATATATGTTATAGAGGATAAGGAAGGGATCCTTGCGGCTAAATCGCCTCCTATGGCTAGGCGGGGAAAGGCGCACAGTGGATTGTATCTTCCCTAAATTGCTACCAATTTGTGATGGGAAAAGGGAAGGAGAGCCACAGTCTGAACATTAGTGTTACCATTGGCTGGGTGCACTAATGGGAGGAGAGCTTGGTGATGTCCCGGAATCAGTTTTCACCAATTGCTAGAAGGGAATTACTTATACGAAATGCCCTGTTATGACGATAGCCCGTGGTTCTAATTGTGTGCGTGGGAGACATGCATTGCACTCATTTTATATTGCATTCATGGATTGTATGAGATATATATATACACATGTGTATATGTGTGTGGTTGTCCTCGATTACTGAGATATTGTCTCACGCCCCTCCCTTCCATGACTAACCTTTCAGGTGAAGACTCTATGCTAGTTCGGAAAGGATCAAGGAGTTAGCGATCTTTATGTCCTCGGTAATTCGAAGTATATTTAGTGGTTATAATTTAGTTTATGTAATTTTGTGCCAAGTTGGTTGATATAGTTTGGTTTCCTGGATAAGTGCCCCAGGAGTATAGAGATGTATGTGATGTACTATTGTGTGATGTTGATAGTGGACCCTGGTATGGGTCTTTGATGTATGAGCAGGTATTTGTATGTTAGAATGGTTGAACGTGAGCCCAGAGGTGGTTTTGGGCCATGTATGTGAGTTTGGACACATAGTCCATTATGTAGTTTTAGGGTTCAAGGGGGTCAACTCTCGAAGGAAAGGTTTCTTTGGGTAAATCCTCCTTAGACATGTTGTTTTGGCCAAATATGACCTGTATGAAGGGTCTCTGGTTGTCCATTTGCCTTTGGTCGCAATTGGAGGTGATAAGTTGTAAGTTTTGGTCAAAAGGTGGCCAAAATAGTGTTAAGCATCCAGAATCTCCAAATAGAGTTGGATTCAAGTGAAATTGGTGTCCATGGTTAGATAATAACAAGAGTAACCTATAGGAGTTGGAATCAGGTCAATCAAAGATTAAGGAATGAAGTTATACGTGTCAGAAGTTAGCTTGGCAAATCATCAATTTGCTGATACAAGTTTTGAGGCTGGGGCCGAGGTTCCCGAAAGCCAGGCCGCGGTGCCAGCAAGTCAGTAGGTGTCAGTGAATCTATGAAGGGTTGGAGCCACAGTGCCACTGTAGCAAGCCACGACTTCATCCTGTTCAGGTGCCTTTCAGGTGTTATTTTGCTGCTTTGAAGTTTTGGGAAGTTGTTCGGAGATGTCTGGGTTGTGTTTGGTTAGTTTTTGAAGTTCTTTGGTCAAGTCTATGGATTTTTGAAAGTAAGGTGTTACACCCTACGGCTAAATCGCCCCCTATGGCCAGGAGAGAAAGGTGCACGATGGATTGCATCTTCCCTAAATCATTGCCAATTCATGGTGGGAAAGGGAAAGGGGGACCACAATCCGAACATTAGTGTTACCTTGGCCGAGTGCACTAATGGAGGTGAGTTTGGTGATGTCCCAGGATCAGTCTTCACTGACTATTAGAAAGGAGTTACCTATACTAATGTTCTATTATGATGATAGCTCATGGTTCTGATTGTGTGCAAGGGAGAGATGCATTCCATTTCATATTGCATTTATGAGATTGTATAAGCTATATATATATGTGTGTGTGTGTGTGTGTGGATGTCCCCGGTTACTAAGACTTTATCTCACACCTTTTTCCCATGAACTAACATTTCAGTTGAAGGTTCTGACACTAGTTTTGAGAAGACAAGGGAGTAGCATCGGATATGGGAATACTAGGTCTATGTAGTGTAGGTTTATTTAGATATGTACTTTATGCCAAATAGGATAGATGGTTTGTAACTAAGTGGTGACATTGATATTGTTATGGTAACAGAAATGATATTATTGTTGTTGGTATATTATGGATGTAGTATTGTGGTACATGCATAGTTTTGGATGTCGGAAAGTTTGTATGTTGGTGTTAGTAAGCCCAAAGGTGAAATTGGACTTTGTTGGTGTAGTTTGGGACAAGTAGCCCATAGTGTCAAATTGGGGTTCAAGGGGATCAAATCTCAGAGGAGTGGTTCCTTTGAGGTGAAACTTTTTTCAACAAGTTATTTAGGTGACTTAGCATTTGTATGAATGGTCCCATGGTTATGTTGCCTTTAGGGGCAAATGGGAGTTGTAAGTGGTGAGTTTTGGTCAAAAAAAGGCAAAACTGTGTTAGGTGTCCAGAATTTCCATACAGAGATGGACTGAAGTGAAATTGGTGTCTATGGATAGATTGGGATAAGATTGACATGTAGGGATTGGAATCAGGTCAATCAGATGTCAGAGTATAAAGTTATACACGTTGGAAGTTCACCTCGGAATTTGAATTTGCTGGCATAAAAACCAACAGGGGGCGTTGTGGTGCCAAGAAACAAGCCATGGTGCCAGAGAGATAGTGGGCATGAGAGAAGCAGGGGAGGGCTAGAGCCACGGTGGTATTATAGCGCCTGCATGCCAGCCCAATTTCTGATGTGTTTTGGCATTTTTTTGCTGCTATGAGGTTTTGGGAAGCTAATTTGAGATGTTTGGGTTGTGTTTGATTGGTTTTCAAAGTCTTTGGTCAAGTTAGTAGGTGTTTGGGAGTAAGGTGTCACAAGTTACCTAAGATGTTACAAGACTAGTATTTTATGTATAGTGTAATGAAGAGAGAAAAGGGATATGTGTATTATGACTAGACTCATTCCTCCCTGAGACTTCTCTTCTTGTTTGACAATTCTCAAATTTGTAATCCTCATCGAATGAACTTATTACTAATAAATAGACTTCGAATCGGTGTATTTTGTCTTGCTCTTATTTCTATTGCAGGCTAATCTTTCTATTGCATGCTAATTAGAACAATTTGGTGCTTTCATTGCTATGGTAGATAACACTCATTTGAAAGAGATTTCCAATGAGTTGAAGCGCATCTTGGATTCGATGGGTAGAATAATCAGTTGCATTCATGAAGGTTACACAGATTGGAGACTTTTGTAACATGAATAGATCAGTTTGAGACATCTCTGGCCTCTATCACATGGGAATTGGAAACTTTGAAACAGAATGTGGATTGCCTTCAACATTCTTCTCATAGCACTGCCTTTGAAACTAGTGCATCCTCCATGCCTCAATTCTCGTACCCTCTCCAAGTTCATCAAGTGAAGCCTGATTTTTGGTGATTGATGGCAAAGATCCGTTCAATTGGATTTTCAAGGTTGAACAATTCTTCTCTTATTATGATACACCAGTTCCTTAATGACTGACTATTGCCTTAGTCCATATGGAAGGTTTGGTGGTTCCCTAGTTCTAGATGTTACAACATTCATATCAAATAACTACATGGGCTTCCTTCGCTCAAGCCATTGAACATCAATTTAGGCCATCGCAATTTGATTGTCCTCGAGCCTAACTCTTTAAACTCTCTCAAACTGATTTTGTTCTACTTATTTTGAAAAATTCATGGTGCTTGCTAATAGAGTCATAGGTTTGTCTGATGAGGCCCTTTTGGATTGTTTTATTAGCGAATTGTAAGCCTATATTTGGAGGGATGTCATGGCCCACGCTCCTTCAACTTTCCTTCATGCAGTAGATCTTGCCCATTTGTATGATGAGAAAGACACAATAACACCATTTTCTGTCCGCTCTTGAGCAACAACTCTTACATCTAATTCTACTATAGTTAACTCTTCACCCTTGGGAGTTTCTACAACTCCTAATGTTCCATCTCAACACTCTACACCATCTCCATTGTTGCCTACACCATCTACTATGTTGTTACCTGCCATTAAATGGCTTTCTCTGATAGAAATGCAGATTTGACGTGAGAAGGGTCTTTGTTATAATTGTGATGAAAAATTCACCCCTACCCATTAATGTCTAAATCATAGTTCATGATTATGCTTTTAGATCCTGATGATGATAAAGGTATTAATACCAAAGACTCTACTTACCAAAAGACTTCATCTCCTTCTTAGGCACTCTTTTTGATGTTGTACTTGTCTTTTCATGCATAGCAAGGGTCTACAAGCATAGCTACTATCCATTTTATTGGATCTATTATGGGGACAGAAGTTCAGGTGCTTTTGGATGGGGGTAGTTCAGACAATTTCATTACTTCTTGTATTTGCAAGACACTTACATTTACCTATTGAACCTGCTCCCACTTTCAAGGTTCTTGTCGGTAATAGCAATTATTTAGAAAGTGAGGGTATTATTCATGGTTTGCCTTTTACAATTCAAGGCCATGTTATATCCTTCCGTACATATGTTTTGCAAATTGCTAGCTTTGATGTGGTCCTTGGTGCTTCTTGGTTGGCTACTTTAGGGCCTTATGTTGCTGATTATAGTAACTTTGTGATTAAAATTGTTCTCAATGGGCATTTTATTACTTTACAAGGATTTAAATCCTCTTTGCCAGTTGTTGCTGAATTTCATCATTTTCAGCAACTTTATTCTACTAATGCAATTTTGGAATTATATACTTTATCTGGCTAATTCAATTGATTTAGACCTTTCTGATAATATTTTTTTTCCTTCAGACCTGCCTATGGACTTGGTGGCAATTTTACAGTAGTACTAATTTGTCTTTTTTGTGCCTAATGGACTACCTCCCTCTCATGCTCATGACCATGAAATTCCTCTTGAACAGGGAGCTCAACCTGTTAAGGTGCGACCTTATCATTATCCTTTTAGTCAAAAGGCAGAAATTGAACATATGGTGATTGAGATGTTAAATGAGGGGTTGATTCGGCCTAGTACTAGTCCATTTTTTGCTCCTGCCTTGTCGGTTAAAAAAAGGATAGTGCTTGGCATATTTGTGTGGATTATCGGGCTCTTAATGCAATTACTGTGAAGGATTCTTTTCTTTTTCCTACAATTGATGAATTACTTGATGAGTTACATGGCTCTTCTATTTATTCCAAACTGGATTTATGCTCTGGTTATCATCAAGTTCTACTTAACACTAAAGATTGGGCAAAAACTGCATTCTACAAGTATCATGGTCATTATGAGTGGCTTGTGATGCCTTTTGGTCTCACTAATGCCCTTTCAACATTTCAAGCTCTCATGACAGATATTTTTTGCCCCTTCCTTCATAAATTTTTTCTTATATTTTGTGATGATATTTTAATTTATAGCCCTTCTTGGTCTACTCACCTTGATCATCTTACTTTGGTTCTTGATCGGCTTATGCAACATTATCTTTTTGCTAATCTATCCAAATTCTCTTTTTGTAAGTCCCGGATTGAATATCTGGGCCACGTGGTCTCTGCCAAGGGTGTTGAAATGGATGTTGAAAAAGTCAAGGTTGTCATGGATCGGCCTGTACACTCAATGTTACCCAGTTGTGAGGCTTCCTTGGTTTTAATTGGGTATTATAGGCGTTTTATTCATCAATATGCCTTTATTGCCATTCCATTGACTTAGTTGCTGCAAAAAGATATTCATTGGTCTTCTGAAGTGCAAGATGCTTTCCAAAAATTAAAGCATGCTTTATCTTCAGCACCAATACTTGCTTTACCTAATTTTATACAACCCTTTATTGTTGAGACAAATGCTTTTGGATGTGGCATTAGAGTTGTTTTAAGTTAGAATGGCCATCCAATTTCCTATTTTTCTAAGAAACTCTCTCCTTAAATGAGCACTCAATCTACTTATGCAAGTGCGATGCAGGTTGTCACTGATGCTGTTGAAAAATTTCGGCATTATCTTTTGGGCCATTATTTTATTATTCGAATAGATCAGCAAAGCCTTAAACATCTAAGCACTCAAGTGGTCCAAATGATTGAACAACAACAATTTCTTCCTAAATTGATGGGCTATCATTATGCTATTGAGTACAAGCCAGGTGCACATAATCAGGTTGCTAATTCTTTATCCAAATCTTGTTTTCTTGCCTTGTCTGTACCTCATAGTTCACTTTTCAATAATTTTTTTTAGAGCTTAAGTCTTTACCTGAGTTATAGTGGTTTCTTCATTCATTTATGAATGCTCCTACCATAATGCTTTATGCTGTTCGAGATGGTTTACTATTCTATAAGGATCGTGTGGTCATTCCTTTAGCAGCCCATTCTCTAATTCAGAAAATTTTACAAGAATTTCATGCCTCAAAGTTGGTGGCCATTCTGGTTTCTCTAGAACATTTGCCCAAATTTCTCATCAATTTTACTAGAAAAATATGAGATTTGATATAAAAGCATTTGTTCAGCACTGCCCCATTTGTCAACAAGCCAAGGTTTCTTAGTTACACTTTGTTGTATTTCTTAGCCCACTTCTGATTCCGCATCAGACTTGGGAGGATGTCTTCATGGATTTCATCACCAATTTGCCTCTTTCTCGTGGCTTTACTATCATCATGGACGTCATTGATAAGCTATCCAAATACAACTATTTGGCTTCTTTGAAGAGCAATTTCACCAACCTTAAAGTTGCTAAAGTTTTTGCTAGCTCCATTATCAAACTCCATGGTGTTCCACAGTCTATTATTTTAGATCGGGATAAGACAGTTACAAGTTCCTTCTGGTACCATCTATTTAAGTTGCTTATCATCCAAAAATGGATGGCCAGTCTGAGGCTCTTAATCACTGAATTGAAATGTATTTACATTGCTTTGTTTTTGAATACCCTTAACTTTGGGTTCATTATTTACCATGGGCTGAATATTGGTAGAATTTTTCATTTCATATATCTATTGGGATGCCTCCATTTAAGGTGGTTTATGGTCATGATCCTCCATCATTGCTTCATGTTTCACCACCACCAAAAACTCCTTTTGATGTTCTACAACAACTTCAAGGTTGAGATGCCCTCCTTGATAGATTTAAGGCGAATTTGCATCACGCACAGTAGCGTATGAAGTGCTTTGCAGATTCTAAACACACTGAGGTGTCTTTTGAAGTTGGTGAATAGGTTTATGTCAAACTTTAGCCATATAGACAGCATTTAGTGGAATTACGGAAATCTCAGAAGCTCAGCATGAGGTACTTTGTGTTGAATCAAGTGTTTTGATGATTCCAAACCAACTAGAGCTTGGACAGAAGATATCAAAGGTGTGCAAAAGATCTCAAGTGAAGAAATCCAAGAAAAATAAGTATAAGATTAGATATAGGATTTCTTATTGAATTTAAATGAGTAAAAGACTTTAATCTTGCAAGAGAATGTGTTAAATGTGTGGTTTTAAGATAACTCATGAATTATTTGAAAAATACCTACTATTAGATGAATTTTTGAGTGTTAAACTTGATTTGTTACTCTGAAAATTCAAATTTTGGTATCTGAAATTTGATCTTCGGGGTGAAAATATGCTAGTAAAAAAAGAGGTATCTCTGATAAATGAATTTCATCTTTGAAAATTTGAATTTCAGGTAAAACACAAATGATGAAAAATTAAAAATCAGTCTGAAGATATGTCAAAGTTCATCCGAAAATAAAGTTTAGAAGAAGTTTTAAGTTAGTCCTCTGACAGACGAACTTTGATTTTGAAAATTCAAACTTTGGAAAGATAGTTTGTAAGCCTGTTATGATAGTCTTTTGACATACAATTTCAGTATTTAGAAATTTGAACTTTGAAATTAGGTCTGATAAGAGATCTCTCTAACAGACGAACATTGGTATATGAAAATTCGAATTTCAAAAAGAAGAACTATTATACCATATTGAGCTGCCCACTGACAGATAAATTTTGGGCACTAAAATTCTAATTTCGAAGGCACTGTAGCAATATGAAACAATTGTTTGTATTTACCAGAAGAACTTTAAACTTGAAAATTCATATGTTCCAACATAGAAACATTTGCCAAAAATAAAAATTTGAACTTTGATTTAGAACAGATGAACTTCAAGATTTAATGTTAAAGTCTTTAACTTATGGTTTCTGTGAAATTCGTCTATTGAGACACCAAAATTTAAACTTTGAATGCCAGACACATTAAATATGATTGGTGAATGGATAGCTTTTCAAAGTAACCGTTAGATAACATTTCTAGTGGCTAGATCTTGTCTCTAACATATAGTCAAGATATAAATTTATAAATAGAACTTCATTTGAAGATGTAGGTAACAATTTTATGTTGTATATATAGAAACTCTGCAAAATTCTTGAGATAAAGTCTTCTGCCCTCACATACTTCATACCTTGAACTTTAACTTTTATATACACTCTAAATTAGAAAGTTCATTTATTGTAATTAATCTTGTCTTCATCTTGAAGAAAGATTTTATTGTGAGAAGATTTCATAAGGGATTTGGAAAGCACTTAGCTAGAGTGCAGAGAGTGAGATTATAAGCTCTTGGAATAGAGCATTAAGTTGTATTGAGGCATTATAAGAAACCCACTAAATTCTTGCAAGATAGTGGAAAATCTCAAGTGGTAGCTTAAGGACTGTATGTAAGTCAAAAGAAAGAGATCGAACCAGGATAAATATTTGTGTCTTCTAATCCCTTATCTTGTTTTTCACTTGGTTACTTTTTATACTTTACTTTTACTGTCACTCTTGCTTTCACTACTCTCTTATACTTTAGCAGAAAATTTTAATCTTCCTAATTTACCCCCTCTTAGGAAGCTAGTATATCTAATAAGTAGTATCAGAGCCCAGACTCCTAAACAAATGATCTAACACTCTAGGAAATTCAATGGCTGGCTTTGGAGAGAGTATTCTACCTGAAGGAAACAATATAAATAGACCACCTAGTTTCAGTGGAGAACACTATGGATACTAGAAAATAAGAATGCAGATCTATCTCCAGTCCATTGATCTGGACATTTGGTCTATCATCCAAAAGGGAGATTTTATCCCAATGAAGTTGTAGGATGATGGGAAATACAAGAAGAAGCCAGAAGACGAGTGGAATGAGGAAGATAAGAGAAGAGTCCTGTTAAAATTAAAGGTAAAACACTACCTGGTCAGTGTATTAAACCAGGATGAATTCCACAGAGTATCACAATGTTTCATGTATGTGGGATACTCTAGAAATCGCTCATGAAGAAACCACTAGAGTAAGGGAGAACAAATTAAACTCCTACATTGGTAAGTATAAAAGTTTCAGAATGGTGAAAGGTGAAAGTATCAAAGAGCTGCAAAAGAGATTTACCCTCATTATGAATCAACTAAAGAGTCTAGGCAAGGAGTATACCCAGCCAGAGAAAGTTAGAAAAATTCTTAGAGCTTTTCCTCTAGATTGGCAGCCAAAAGTAACAGCAATAGAGTAAGCTAGAGGAGAGTCAGTGACTTCTATCATAGCACTCTTTGGTAGCCTTGAAGAGTATGAGGGAAAAATAAAGATTCTCAAGGAAGCAGGTCAAGACAGAAAAAAGAAGGGCCTTGCTTTAAAAGCTATAGAAGAAAAAAAAGAAGAATCTGATGATATTGATGAACTAGATGAAGAGACTCTGGCTATGATGGTTAAAAAATCTAGAAGGTTCTATAACAAGAAAAGAAATAAAAGATTCTTCAAGAAAAGAGCAGCTGGAGATAACAAGAAAGAATGAAAAGAGTCTGTTACATACTATGAATGCAAAAAGCAAGGGCACATCAAATGGGATTGTTCATAATTCCTAAAGATGCAAGAAAAGGAAAAGAAAGCTACTGACAAGGGTAAGAAGAAAAGGACATACATGTCATCTATTTGGGGTCACAGTTCAGATGATGAAGATGATGATAAGGAAGAAATTGCCAACATCTACTTGATATCACTGGCATCTAAAGAGACTCCAAGGTCATCCAATAGTGATCATGAAGATGAGGTATATGAATCTGAACCTTCCTATTCTGAATTGCTTGATGCATTTCATGATCTATATGATGAGTTCATTAAGATTGCTAAAGAACTAAAACAGGCTAAGAAAAAGATTAGCAAGTTAGAATCTAATTGCAAAATCTCTGACACTGCATCTCTACACAAAGTTGTCTACTTGCTATACATCTTGTATTGAACTAAAGCAGACTAATGAATATCTATTGAAAAGTATGGCTAGACTTACTAAGGGTAAAGATATGTTGTTTGCTTTAATAGGAAGTCAGAGAATTGCACAAGGAAAAGCTAGACTTAGCTATGATCCTTGTGCAGTTTAAGAAAAGATTAAAAAGAAAAACCAAATCTGTATATGAGGCATTTTGTGCATACTGATGGACACAAAAAGAAAAATCATACTCCAAAATGCATTGAATCCCATGTCCAACCAAAATATGTGAAATAAAAGTATTATTTGCATTGCTTTCTTCCTGTATCACAATCTAGTAGTCCCTTTACCACCTATCACTTCTGTAACAAGAAGAGACACATTTCCAGTTCATGTTTGTTGATGAAAAATGGACTTGACAGGAAGGTAAAATGGTTTCCCAAAGGTACATTTGTATCTAGGGAAAATGCCACTGACAGAAAAGGACCCAAGTAAATTTGGGCACCTAAAAGGAAAATCTGAACTTTGTTTTACAAATTTATCTTAGAGTAAGAAAAAGTAACAAATGATATATGGACAGTGCTTGCTCAAGCCATATAACTAGTGATAAAGAGAAGATCATCACCCTTAGAGGCAAGTAAAGAGGAAAGGTGACCTTTGAAGGTGACTAATATGGCAAAATAGTTGGCATCGGCATTGTGGGCAAGAATCCTGAAACATTTATAGAAGAGGTGTTATTTGTAATTGGCCTCAACCACAACCTACTAAGTGTGAGTTAGACATGTGATAAAGGGAACTGGGTACTGTTTGACTCAAAGTTCTGCTTGGTCATCCAAAAAAGTGATAGTAATTGCTATACCATTAATCTTGATGAACTTCCTTCCTTAGATTCTGTCTGTTTAATTAGTTAAGATACTAATAGTTGGTTGTGGTATAGAAGATTGACATATGTTAACATGAACCAGCTATCAAAATTGATTAAGAATGATTCAGTCACTAGTTTACCAAAAATCTTTTTTGAAAAAGACAAAGAATGTGATGCATGCCTCAAAGGAAAACAAACCAAATCTTCTTTCAAATCTAAAAATGTAGTCACTATATCTAGACCACTGCAACTATTGCATATGGATTTGATAGGTCCATTTAGAGTAAAAAAGCATTGGTGGAAACCTATATGTTCTTGTGATTATGGATGATTCCCCTAGATTTACCTGGACTTTGTTTCTTTCTTCCAAAAGTGAAACATTTGATGCATTTGTAACCTTGGCTAAGAAAGTGTAAAATGAAAAAGGTATTTCTATTGCATCTATCAAGTCTGATCATGGAAGAGAATTTGAAAATTCAAGTTTTCTGGAGTATTGTGATGAACATGGAATTGATCACAACTTTTCAGCACCAAGGACTTCTCAGCAACATGGAGTGGTGGAAAGAAAGAACAAAATAATTAGAGAAATGGCAAGAGCAATGTTGAATGAAAAGGAACTCTCTCAAGTATTCTGAGCTGATACAATAAACACAGCAAGTTATATCATTAATAGAGCCTATATTATACCAATTTTGGGGAAGACTCCTTATGAGCTGTACAAAGGGAGGAAGCCAAACCTTTCACATATTCAGCTGTAAATATTTTATTCATAACAATGGAAAGGAACATCTGGGTAAGTTCACGCCAAATCTGAAGAAGGTATATTTTTTGACTATTCTAGTAGGAGTAAAGCATATAGAGTTTTTCATAAAAAGACTAGATCAGTAGAAAAAACTGTGCATGTTGTGTTTATTGAAAATGAAATAATTTCCAAGCATGTCATTGATGAAGATGATCTTATCTCCAACTTTAAGAACTTAAATCTTTCTGAAGAAGATAAATTGAACCTCCAAAAATATCTGAATCTATTAAAATAGAGGAAGATATTTAGGAAAAGATCTTGAGTATGAGAATAATGAGGAAATGTCTCAAGAACTTCCTAGAGCTTAGAAATATCAAAGGAATCATCCAGTAGATCAAGTGATTAGGAGTGTTCAGGAGAAAGTTAAAATTAGAAAACAACTTAGGTATCAAATAATCAATTGTGCTTTTATTTCTCAAATTGAACCTAAGTGTGCTGAAGAAGCCTTAACTGATGAATACTGGATTCTAGCTATGCAAGATGAACTAAATTAGTTTGAATAAAATCAAGTTTGAGATTTAGTGCCTAGACCTAGAAATCACCCAATTATTGGCACTAAATGGGTTTGTAGAAATAAACTTGATGAATCAGGAATAGTCATTAGAAATACAACAAGATTATATGCCAAAGGATATAATCAAGAAGAAGGTATTGATTTTGAGGAAACTTTTGCTCTAGTTGCAAGATTAGAAGCAATTAGAATCCTATTGGCTTATATATGCATGAAAAACATAATGTTATATCAAATAGATGTAAAAAGTGTTTTTCTGAATGGATATATCTTGGAGGAGGTTTATGTTGATCAACCTCCAGGCTTTAAGGACTCAACAAAACAAAACCATGTTTATAAACTGAAGAAAGCTCTTTATGGCTTAAAACAAGCTCCTAGAGCTTGGTATGGAAGACTAAGCAATTTTCCAACTGAAAAGGGATACAATAAAGGAAAAGTAGATACAACTCTATTCACTAAGAAAGAAAACAAAGACTTACTTATTGTTCAAATTTATGTTGATAATATTATATTTGGTGCTACTAATGAATCTCTTTGGAAGGATTTCGCTAAGCTAATGTAGGATGAATTCCAAATGTCAATGATGGGTGAGCTCAACTTTTTCCTTGGGTTGCAAATTGAGTAATGTGATGATGGAATCTTTCTCAACCAATCAAAATATCTGAAAGAGTTGCTGAAAAAGTTTGTCATGTAGAAAGCCAAGTCAATGGGAACTTATATGGCTGCTGCAACAAAGCTTGATATGGATGGAGGAAAGACCTTTGATATAACTCAATATAGGAGAATGATTGGATCCTTACTATACCTAACAGCTAGTAGACCTGACATTATGTTCAATGTCTGTATGTGTACAAGGTTCCAATCATGTCCCAAAGAATCACATGCAATGGCTGTGAAATAGATCTTCAGATATCTAATTGGAATATCACAAATGGGACTTTGGTATCCAAAGGGTAATGGAGAAGAACTCACATATATACTAATGTTGACTTTACTGAATCCAAAACTGATAGAAAAAACACAAGTAGATCATGTCAGTTCCTTGTAGAATCCTTGGTTTCATGGTTCAACAAGAAGCAAAACAGTGTGGCTCTCTCCACTGCAGAAGCTAAGTATGTTATAACTGGCCGTTGTTGAGCTTAAGTTCTTTGGATGAAGCAGCAGCTTGAAGATCTTGAGATTGAGGTAAAGGAGATACCAATAATGTGTGATAATCAAAGTGCTGTTAACATCACAAAGAATCCGATCATGCATTCAAGGACAAAGCATATTGAAGTAAGGCATCACTTCATAAGGTATATTTCTTGCTTATTATATTACAAACTGAGCATCGTCAAGCTTCTAATGATGAGGTGGCATCCATTCCCAAGTTTTAGGATCTGTAAAATAGTGAGAAGCTATCACATATGATGAGCCGTAGCAACCGCAAGAGGCAGTTACTTGAGAAGTTACGAGACTAATATTTTATGTAGTGTAATAGAGAAAGAAAAGGGATATGTGTATTATGACTAGACTCATTCCTCCCTGAGGCTTCTCTTCTCTTCTAACAATTCTCAAAGTTGTAATCCTCATCAAATGAAGTTATTACTAATATATAGGCTTCTAGTTGGCATATTTTGTCTTGTTCTTATTTCTATTGAAGGCAAATCATAATATAAGGTTAGAGAAAAGCAAAAATGGGAGAATGATAATTACATCTGCACTGGACACATTTTCAATGGACTTGGTGATTCCCTTTTTGATGTTTATCAAGAGTACTCAACTTCTACAAAGGAACTATGGAAGAAACTAGAGGCAAGATACATGCAAGAGGACACAACAAGTAAGAAATTTCTTGTTACTCATTTCAATAATTATAAAATGATTGGAAAATCGATTATGGAACAATTGCATGAAATTGAACATATTTTGAATAATTTTAAATAACATAACATGCATATGGATGAAAGTATCATTGTCTCCTTAATCACAGACAAACTTCCTTCTTTATGGAAAAACTTCAGAAAGTATCTTAAGCATAAAAAAGAAGATATTTCACTTAAGCAATTGGGGAATAATCTTCATTTAGAAGAGGAGTATCATAAACAAGATGATACTAAAAATACCTATGCTCATGACAAAGTACATGTAGTAGAAGAAGGACAGTCTAACAAGACTTCTAAGAAAAGAGGGAAGGAAAAGGACGAATCCCATGAACAAAATGCCATAAGAACAAGAAAAAGCAAAGTAAGTGTTACTTTTAAGAGAAGAATGGTTATTACAAGAAGAATATCATTTCTCCAAAAAGAAGAAAGAAAGCAACTCTTCCTCAAAGACAATCTTGTGGCTATTATTTCTGAGATCAACATGGTTGAAAATAATGAATCATGGTGGGTAGATTCTGGGGCTACTTGTCATATGTTCAAGAACAAGGATCTCTTCAAGACATTCAAGGAATATAATGAAAATGTGCTCTACATGGGAAATGCATAAAGTGTTCAAGTTAAAGGCAAAGGAACTGTGGAAATTGAGTTCACTTCTGGAAAAACTCTTACTTTAATAGATGTATACTATGTACTAGAAGTTAGAAAGAATTTAATTTCTATACCCCTAATAAGTTTGGGTTTAAGTCTGTTTTTAAGGGAGACAAGTTTATTTTGTCTAAGGTTGGAGTATTTATAGGCAAGGGTTATTTATGTGGAAAAATCTTTGAATGTAATGTTGCATAAGTTAATAATAATGTTTATTATTATACTTATATTATTGACTCTTGTAATATATAATGATATCATTTATGTCATATTAATTATGTTAAATAAGACATAAATATTGACTTAATTCTAAAATCTATAAGAAATCAAGAATAGTATATTACTTGATTAACTAGACAATATTTTTCCCTAGAATAGAAAAAATCAAAAGTATTAGAATTGATTATGATGTTTATATATGCATAGTTGGCTTGCTAGAGGTTATAAAAAGTATTTTGTGACTTTTATTGATGATTGTTCTTGATATGATTGTGTTTCTTTAAGATATATCATTGAAAATGTGTGACCATTTAAAAGTGAATGAACATGGATAATGAATGTTTAGATGAATATTTAATATGTTTATTCAAATTTATGAATGATTATGTGAATTTAGATAATCTTTTTGTATGACATAAATATAAATTTGAGATTCAATAACTACTTGAAAGAAACAAGTCACTTTAGTTTAACCTATAGTGGTGATTCTTCAATTTTAGAAGGATATACAAATGATAGTTGGGTAAGTTACTTAAAGGACTATGCTTCTACAAGTGCATGGGTTTACACTCTTAGTGGTGTTCTTGGAAATAAACCTATATTACATATTTTACCATGAGTCAGTAGCACAAATATCTATCTATTGTGATAGTCAATCTACTCTTTTAAAGGCTTATAACCAAGTTTATAATGGAAAGTCACAACACATTGGAATAAGACATAGATATGTGAAGGATTTAATTATGAATAGGGTAATCTCTATTAGTTATATAAGGTCTAAGTTAAATCTTGCAGATCCTTTAATGAAAGGGTTGACAAGGTATATTGTGTTGAAAACATCAATGCGGATGGGATTGAAGCCTATTAAATCATGATCACTAATGTAACACCTTACTCCAAAACACCTCTTAACCTGACCATATACTTCAAAATTCAACCAAACATAGCCCAAACATCACAAATTTACCTTTCAAATCATCAGAACAATGAAAACATCACAAAACACTTCAAGAAACACTAGAACAGTCAAAACAATATGCAAGGCCACAACTGCTATAGTGCTGCCGCGGCTTTGGTGTTCTTTGATTCATGGCACCACGACAGCCCCTTGCTGATGCCATATCAACAAAATCCATCTCCTAGGGCAAATTTCTAATGCGTATAACTTTGTGCTTCGACCTCCGATTAGCCTGATTCCAACTCTTACAAGTCAATCTTGTCCTAATCTATCCACAGACACCAATTTTACTTTAATGCATTTCTGCATGGAAATTTTGGACACCTAATACCATTTTGACCACTTTTTTACTAAAACTCACAACTTACAACTCCTATTTGCCATCGAAGGCAATTTGACCATTTGTGACCATTTACACGAGTCCCACTTAACTAAACCAACTTGTCCAAAGAGGTATCACCTCAAAGGAACTACTCCCTTGAGATTTGATCCCATTGAACCTCCAATTGACAAAGTAGGTTATAGGCCCAAAACTCACATACTTGGCCCAAAACTCCCTTTCGGCTCACATATACTACCATATTGTAACACCTTTCTCCCAAACACCTTCTGACTTGACCAAAAACTTTGAAAACCAATCAATCACAGCCCAAACATCTCACAAATACTTTCCAAGCTTTAAAACATGGAAGAAATCCAAAAAGATACCAGAAACTAGGTTGGGGCTGTGGTCGTTACAGTATTACCATGGCTCTGTCTTCTCCAAGAAACTCACTCCCATTATCTCTCTCTAGTGCCACGGCCTGACTTCCTAGCGCCGTGGTGCCCCTTTCTAGTTTCTACACTAGCAAATTTCAAACTTTAAGGTGAACTTCCAACGTGCATAACTTTATGCTTCGGCTTCTGATTGACCTGATTCCAACTCCTATAGGTCAGTCTAGCCCCAATCTATCCATAGACACCAATATTATCTCAATCCAACTCTGTATGGAGATTCTGGACACCTAAAACCATTTTAGCCACTTTTTGACCAAAACTCACAACTTACAACTGTCATTTGCCACCAAAAGCAATTTGACCATTCAGGACTATTCTCACAGGTCCTAAACCACTTAACCGATTTATCTAAAAAAGTTTCACCTCAAAGGAGCCACTCCTCTGAGATATGACCCTCTTGAACCCTAAATTGACAAAGTGGGCTACAAGCCCTAAAACACACTGACGAGGCCCAATTCCACCTGTGGGCTCACAAACACCACCATACTAACTCATCATCATCCCATACCACATAATTTCCCATTCATAACATATCATTAACATCATATCCATTACAAATAACAATATCAATGTCACCATTTAGTTACAAATCATCTATCCTACTTGGCACAAAGTACGTATCCAAATAAACATACACTACATAGACCTAATATTCCCACGCCTCATGTGCTGCTCCCTTGTGTTCTCTAGATTTGTACTAGAACTTTCACCTAAAATGATTAGTTGATGGGAAAGGGGTATGAGATAATGTCTCAGTAATCAGGAACAACCACACACACACATATATATATAACTCATACAATCTCATGAATGCAATATGAAATGGAATGGAATGCATATCTCCCTCGCACACAGTTAAAAAAGCTGTCTTCATAACAGGATATTTTGTATAGGTAATTCCCTTCCAACAGTTGGTGAAGACTAATTTTGGGACATTACCAAGCTCACTTTACACTAATGCAATCCAGCAAAGGTTACACTAGAGTTCGGACCGTGGTTCTCCTTCTGTTAAACCACCTCGAATTGGTGGCAATTTGGGAAGGTGCAATCTATTGCCGCCTAGCTCTCTTGGCTATAGGAGAAGATTTAGCAACATGGATCTCATCCTTGTCCTCCCTTATCATATATCATATCATCATATCTCATATCATCGTATATCATATCATCATCACCACCTAGTCCACAGTATATCTCACAATGTCATGTGTTGATACTTATATCATATCATCATATAATCATTATCATCATCATATATCTCAATGTTATGTATGCATCATGTCATATCACTTCATCATTATCATTATCATATATAACAGTCATCCTCATCATAATCATTATCCACTATATGTCTAGCCGTGTGCATACCATGATATATAGAAAAATTGTACACACACATATCAATGTCGTGGTATGAACGAAAACATGCATATATACACATAGATATAGCATAACATATAATACAAACAATACAAACATCTGGCTTCCTTAGGTTGTTAATACCACACACATGTGGATTCCACAAGCTTTCTTGAATGTTTATCCCATGACTTGATTCCTCTGATCAACCAAATACCTTTATAATACCTAAAATCCTTAAGTAACACCATACACCATTCAACCAAACATCACAATTTGACTATATAGGCCTAACCCAAGGTTTCAACATCATTTTCATTCACTATTAAGCTCCTAGAGAACATTCAAACACTAATCAATCCCATACATTTCTGATTTCCAATTTCCTCACACAATATCAACCTATTGTTAAGCTTAAATCATGCATACTCCCTTCAAAACTCATACCCAAGCATCATGACCACCAAATCATATCTCATGTGACTGGATATATGTAACACCTTATATTATGGCTCATTTCCTATGTATTAGATCATTTTATATGTCTTTCATTATAGTTTAGAGACTAAAATTATAATATAATAAAAATAGAATTTTTCAAAATTCGGGGTATTGTTTATTTAACAATTTCCCTTTTACCCAATAAACTTTGAAAATTTATAACTAAATCTAGAAAATTCATTTTGAGGTCATTCAAGTCTCTAAAATTTTATTAAATTAAGATTTACATGGAAAAAATATAAAACAGTAACTTCATTGGGCTAATTTATATAGTAATTTCGTGGACATTTACTGTTCATTTGATCATTTTTTCTATCTTCCAATTTTCTGACCTCATCATTGAAATATCATAATTCATTCTATTCTATTCCAAATTATGCATACTCTATGTCATTTGAAATATTTACATGTATACTTACAGACATATTTTTCTTATCTATTTATTTCACTTACTAAGGGCATATCATTAATTTAAATTGTGAAGGGTCAGAATTCTACTGTTACTAGGACAGTTTTAGGAAAACTTATATATCTATTGTTCTATAACTCCAATCACTTCCAAATCAGTGGCATATGGATCTTAAGATATAGATATTTTTATAGATATAAACTAATAAATTTTTGGAGCTCTATACGATTTTATATTATCTTTTAAAACTTTCAGTACTTAACTTTCAGTTTCCAGTTTTCCCAATATTGTTCTATTTTAAACCCTAACATTGAAAATTCACCATTTATTGTACACAACTCCAAATGGGATGAATTAGGTGTCATATTAAAGATTGAGATGCCTTTATCTGGTATAAAAATCCCATGAACCTAATCTCACATTAAATATAGAACAAGAGCAAATTAATAGATATATCTAGAAAATGCCCTGTTTCAATCTATATTGCAATTTGCTTGCCAAAACCCATGCAAATGAACTCATTTTGACATGAAACTTGGTAGAATATAACGTCATATTCCAAGATCTAGAATTGGAAATTATCATACATTTTCTAAGACATTAACATAATATTCACTATTTTATAGCTTCATATAAAACAAGGCACTCATAACAATTCATATCATAATATGACAACTTAAACATCAACAACTCATCATTTTCTTCTTCATTCCTTTTGATCCTTCTTTATCTCTTTTGCATTGGTTCTCCCTAGCATGTTTAGTCATTGAAGAGGGGATGAGATTCAAAGATTCTCAATAGCAATCACCATTCATGCAATCATATTATTACATTAAGCATGTAATCATCCTAACACATCAAGTGAATACTTTTAAACATTTATGCCATAATATTTTACCAAAATTTTGGTAGAGTTTTATTTTGTATTTTGGACATCCCATGGTCTCAAAACCCCTCAATTAACTTAGCCAATATTCTCAAAGTATCACAAATGATCATATCAAATAATAGGCAATTCATCAAATTTATTGAAAATCACATGACAATATAAGGCAAGAACAAGTAAATTGCTACCTTCATACTTTCTCTTACTCCTCCACTTGATACCAATACTCCCACTAGCTTCCTTGGGCTTCTTCAAGTCTGAGTGCATCATCAAGTAACTACTCAATCTAATGGTTCCATGACTTTCTTTAAAAAGTTTTCATGAGACCCTAATTCTTCAAAAATTTACCAAAAATTCATTCATAACTCAAAAATGATGAATTATACCTCTATTCCATGTAATTTTTTAAGAGGAATCCAAATATGACCTCAGAATTACAAAATTCTATCTCTAACTTTGTTACAATTCATTCCAAATTAATCCCTAACTTTTCACTTTCTAAATCTTAAGCTTTTATTTGAAATCAATACTTATTCCTAAGGTTTTGGACCATGAGGAACTCATTTTTGGCATCAAATCCATGAAATTCCAACTCTAAATATGAACAGTACCTCATAAAAATTAGGAAAATTCAAGAAAAATTGCTATGCTTCTTAGTTCTTCAAACTACTTCCATATTCGTGCTTTAAATGTATAGTCTAGCATTTCCCATAAGTTTGATGATTTGTAAGCTCATTTCCTTGCTTAAGCATGCCATGGCCGAAAACCTAAGGGAGTAGAGAGGGAAATGTAATCCATGGTTCAAGCTCTAAAGACCATAAATAGCAAGCTTGAAGATGAAATAACAACTTACTAGAAGTGAAGCTTTCAATTTTGTCTTGAGTTTCCTCTTCCTCTTCCTCTCTTTTCTCTCTTCTTTCTCTTGTTTTCTTGCTCTATTTCAGCTGCTGGTTCACACGTGAAATGGTGTAAAAGTGAGTGTTTAATAGACTTAATTAGGTGGCTTAAACATGATTACTTATTGCTAATACTTGATTACTTTATTACATACTTCTTCAAGAAGTATTCCCAAGAAATAATAAAATATTCTTTGACCTCATATGCTATAGAAAAGTCACGCATGGGGAGAGAAATGTGTCCAAAATTACCCAAATTTTCATGATCCAGATGTAGCTCAATCTGGGTACTTTTTAACTGTATCGATAAAATCATCTTTATAGTAATTTAGCATTTTTGTGTTACAGGACTATTTTAATTTTATTTTTATATTTCAATAATTATCTTGTCCCAAATGGTATCTATATATGAGCCATATCCTGACCCAATTTCTTATTAACCATCGGTAGAGCTCACAGTTTACTTTATCGATTTACCGTTACTTTTGGATACTCGACACTAATTATTTCTTTATTCTTGAACATTAACCCGAATTGCCATATACCATTGGACTTCTCTCATCAAGAGCTTTGTTTTGACAGTAATTTTACATATTTATAAAATTACCCCTGACCTAGGGTTAAATTATAATTCCTGAAACTTTTGGGTCATTAGGTGTAATTTTTCCAAGGACTTTTCTCTTTCTTCCCCACCTAATTTTTATGAATTTAGGGATATGGATGTCATTTTAGAAATTTTTAGGGACAAAAATATAATTTCCTTATTTTTCTGTTTAATCAGGAAAAATAACCTCTTTACCTTATTTCACACAAAACGGTGTCTGCCCATTTTTTCAAAATTTCTATATATTTCTAGATATTTTAATTTTCTTGAAATGTTACAATATGAATCATAACATCCCTAAAAAATCTATGATATGGAAGTTAGAAACTTGAGTGGAGAAAGATATCAAAAGATTATGAAGTATATGAGGAAATATTTGACTTTAGATAATGGTTCTATTTGATAATAAATAAAAAATTTTGATACTTAATTGTAAATATGTAAGTCCTTAACAATAAATATTTTAAAATTTTATTTTAGTAAGAATTTAGTAAAAAGGACTTTAGAATATTTTTATAAGACATTAATTTATGTCATTGAACCTTATATAGATAGAAAAACTCAAGGAAAAAGTGTTAACTCAAGAAATGATTTATTAGAATTAAATTACATAATTAATTAATTAATACATAATTAAGGAAATTGGGCTATCTATGATTAGAAATAGAGAAGCCTAAATCCAAAAATGAAAGAAAATATAATAATTGTGTTATTAAACTAAGGAAAAGTAAGAAAGATAAACAAAAGAATAGAGATGAATAAGAGAAAAGATATGAAGACAAAGTAGAGAGTTTTTCACATTCGCTTCAAGTATATAAACATAAGGTACATGCCCTCTATTTATAGTCTTCAAACCATTAAAGGCTTACACAAAGGTTACAAAAACATAAATATGAATATAATGGCATAATATTACATATTTGTAGGTTAAAGTATATTAACTATAAAAAACCCCCTAAAAACCATTCAATATAAAGGTTATAGAGTGTAGGACATTAACCTTAAGGAGGTTATGAAGTTTAAGGCATTAAAGGTGCGGGATACCAATAGTTATGGGGGTTATAGACATCCACACAATTATTATAATATTTACAATACTCCCCCTTGGATGACCATAACAAAATTGTGCCTTGTTAAAACCTAGTAGGATAAAACCCAGTAGGATAAAACCCAGTAGGATAAAACCTAGTGAAGAAAAAAGAGTACACAATATTGAAATTGCCTCATTAAAAATCTTATAAAAAAAACCCAGTAAAATAAAAACTTGGAAAGGGAAAAAGAGTACAGTATAATATTTACTACCCCTGATGTTAACATTAGGGGGAGTAATTTTTCATAGCCTAGTTATAACATCAATTCATATAATAATATTGTTATAAACCTAGTGAAAAAATGATAAAGTTTTATAACGAAAACCTAATGAAGGAAAAAGAAAACATAATATTTATATATTTGTTGTAGCAACCTTGATATAATATTTTGAAACATTTTTCTTTATACATATCCTTAGGATATGCTAAACCATTAACATATTTTCTATTTGCCTTATACATTCTAAAAATAACAAATAGTCGTAGATCACCATAATATAGTTATATTTTCACACATAAATAACCTCTTTGAAATTAGGCAAGTATTTTGCATCTGCATATTCAACCAATTATAAGCCTAGTTAAGTTAAATATAATGACTCCTTACATTTGTCCCTTGGAGCTATCACAATACATGTATAACTTCATTGCAATATTTATTTCTTCAATAAGAATTCAATCTTGTTAGCAAATATATAACAGATGTAGCATTAGCAATATATATGAGTACTTCATAAATATATAGTACTTCAGGATCAATGAGTTCATTATTCTTTCAAGAACAAAATTATTGAGGTACTAAGTAGATGTGTTTTAAACCTATTTAAGATCTTGTTAAAATCCTCAATCTACATATCGAGCAAAAACTTTGATTTTTCAAGATCTTTTATCCCAAATTATTCCTTCAAATAATCAATTGCTTTTGCAAACTCTTCATTAATCAACACATATAACAAACTTTAATTTAAATCTATTTATAAAATATATGGATAAATCGGATAACTTTTAATCCACAAATGGATTTTTGCAAATGTATGGTTTTTTTGGGAGAAAATTTAAATGCTTTTATCATTTTTAATCATTTTGAGATTCTCATACATAGTTTATTGTATAATGAGCCATATAAATAGATTATAATCTTATTAGACACATAAAATTTTGTCTATTGCCAGAATAATAAAATATAAAAAAAATCTATATCCATCCCAAGGTAATATGTCTACATATAATCAATGTCAGACATTTGCCAAATCCTTTATACTATAAGTCGTGCTTTAAATTTCTCAATTTATTTTTGCATGAGTATCCATTTATATGATATTGACATTTCAATTCAAGTGCTTGGACTACAAGCTCAAAAACTTCATATTTTGAAAGTAAATTCAATCCAACTCATGTTACATTTTTTTCTTTTCTTGTAGCCAATTATTATTTTGTCTACAAGACAGATTGGTATTCAAGATCCTCATTTGATTGTACCATTTTAAAAAAAAAATATTGTTGACAACTTTATATTTTTTTTTAGTTCCATCCTTTCACTTAATAACATAGCTTATTGGGATTTCTTCATTCTTTTTAGCTACCTAAAGTCTTCTAGAGTTTTACAACTAGTTATGTCATAGATCTCTCATAGAGTGTTTGCCTTCTCAATATGATCATCTTCATTATTTGCTCCTTTTTATAAGATATTTAACTTTGGAACTAATTAATTCTTCACGCTTCAGGCATGATTCATTTACATTTGTCATATTAGGACATTGTTGGAGCATTCTTCACTAGAATATGAGATCTACTAATTCTCATTTAGGTCAGTAATAACATCTGGCAATTATTTTTCAATATTTTATGAATGCATTAATTTATGAACTTCTGGTTCATACTTCTTTATATGAGGATCTAGATAAACTTGTGAAAATGCATTCCACATATTTTTCTATTCTAGCAACTTATTATCTCCCCCTCCTATTGGGAAAACAAATCATGCAACATATGTCTCCTATATCCATTTGTTTCCTTTAAAAACATCCTTTTCCTTCATTTAGAAACAAACAAGAAAAGGAGAATCTTAACCAACATTTGTTCCCAACTTTTATGAGTTTCCATCTACATGTATTGTGGTGAAACAATAAGCATACACATCTCATATTCATTATTTTAAGATAGAAAATTTTTACCTCTAACCAAAAGCCAATTTTGATGGGGAAAATGTATAATAATTTGTTGGTTTGATGTGTATAAATGTTGCAGTATTTTTTTTTTAAAAAATCTTATTCTCACAAGCATTAGTTTAGCTATTTATTGGAGACATTTCATAGATAGTTTATGAGACCATTTTCTTAAATAGGCTTTTCAATTGTTCTTCTATTAAGTAAGCCGCAATCATTGAAAGCCTAATACATAAATTCACTATCATTTTCATGAAAAATCATCTTAATCACATATTCAGGCTGCAAATTTATAATCATCCATCACACATGTGACCATTTTATAGATGCATCTATCAAAATCATCATATTTATGGTCCACATGGTGACAATTTGAGTGGACCCATATATATCCACTTGATACATTCCAGAAATATTGAGATCCAATCCCAATCATAGCTGGTGATGATTTAGAAATTAATATGCTTTGAGAATAAGTAGTATAATAGAATTCTTGAACTATATAATATTTTGGCTATTCATAAATAATCCTGTGATGAATTCTCAATAATCTTTTACATCATAATAATTCGGGATGATCTAACTGGTCATACCAAACAATAAATATTTGTATCAGTAAACTTCAGGGTTACTATCAAATATTTTTCATATATAGTCTCAACATGTATCCAAGATAATAATATCTTAATTTGAAAGAAAACAAATTTATTTGAAGCATAATAATATGTTATCAATAACAAACTTTAATTACTTCATAAGTAATAATATGATACAGTAAAACTCATTTAAAAAGTTTATCAATTCTATACTATTTAGTTTGCCACCAATATTTTCCTTTATGGGATTTTTTTCATCATTAATCTTTTGTCTAAACATAAATTAACATATATACATAGTTTTTCAAGAACTAACTAAGTCAATCTTACTAAACTATTATTTTAATTAAATTCAATTTATATATAAAAATATTTCCAAATCACTAATTAATGATTTCCAACATAATAACTTACCATCAATTCATAAATATCATTTATAGATGTTTCTTTACCAATATTATAACAAACAAATATTTTATTTGACCGAAAACCCAATTCTCAATTTCAAAGTTCATAGCTTTTACTAAAACAATCATTTTGGCCAAAAGACACATTATGATTAAAATTATAGCCTCAGAGTTGTTACAATTAAATTATTATAATTTGTCCTTGTGTTTGTATTATAAATATATTGTAGCATCTGAAAATCAAATTTTCTTGTTCCAATTTGTTGTCCCTTCTTGAAAGTAAATTCTATATCTAATGCTTAAATTGAGAATAGAGAACAAAATTGATCACATAAACAATGCAACATCACAACCATTTTAATTAGCAAGGCAACTACTTTAAAATTAATCCAATAAATTGATGAGAAAATTAAGGAGAAATTAGAAAAATTTTTCAAGGATGAAAATACACATGGATTATCTTACAAAGAATTTTTATATATATTTTTTTGCTTAATTAACTGAAATTAAAAAAAGTTAGAGGAAGAGTGAAAGAAATTCATCACTTAAAAATTAATTAAGATCAAAATTACCTCAAGCATATAGAAATTAGAGTAACCCAAATATGGTATATACAATTTTTCTTTCAATTTTTTTTTCAAGAATTGAATATCCATTTGTATAATATTCTATGTCTAATTCTTCAAGCAATTGATTAGAATTATAACTATACATTTCACAAGTATAACAAGAATGCTTAATCTCCTTTATATTATTCAAAAATCAAATACACTAATTAACATTAATTATAATTTTCTCATGAAAAATTAAGGAAACTAAATTCAACACATTTGTTATAACAATGTATTTTTCTTCAAGTGATACATGCAAGAAGTTTAATTATAACTAGAGAACCATCATCAAAATATATAATTGCTAAATATTATTTTATAATTTATCATATGAAAGAGTCAAAGAAATATGAAAAATTGATACTTTCTTTTAAAAAATTTAACTTTGCACATATCCATAATCAAATGCGTACTTTGCATATAATCATACTAAAACATATTACTATATATCACTGTATGACCATGCAACATTATATAGCTTTTTGGCTTCATAGTAACTTTCTACATTTTTCTCAACATGGTTCTTTTGGTTTCATAACTATTTTTGCATTTACTCATAATAAGTCAATAACCTTTTGTCTATCTAGCTTCCAACCATATTGTAACTATTGCTCAATCATAATTTTATTTCAATGTTCATGACAAAATTATCATTTTTTCAATAACCATGGCAAAGATAATTTTTCCAATAGTCATGACAAATCATTATTGACTTTCAATTATCAATTGTACAATATTTATATTTGGTCATTTCCTTGCTTATAAGCATATTAAATTTAGAGATTTTTCCTTACTTGTTTTTTTGTGGCATGAATTTCTAGCTATTAGTCTTTAGGACTATAGTGACATTATCTTTTAAAACTATCGATTTTTCATATCATGAGATATATCAATTATTTGGCCTTCAGAGCGATGATAAAAATACCATATATAACTATGAAAACATCGAAGTACCACAAATTCGTTTGTAATCATATCTTATTGATTGAGACCATAAACACTACACCAAAAATAGATTTAATTAGCACTCAATAGTTAGCTTTTATTAAAAAAAAAGTCAATAAAAAATATTTAGTTGGCGTTTAAAAGATAAATGTCAACTAAATGTTATATTTTAGTTGGCGTTTCTATAGGAAATGCCAACTAAAAGACTTTAGTTGGTGTTTCAAACGGCAACTAAACTATGACCTTTAGATGGCATTTATCAGACAAACACCAACTAAAAGTTAAATTTTAGATGGCCTTTATTAGACCAATGCAAAGTAAAAGTTAAATGTTAGATGAAGTTTATTTTATAAATACTGAGAAAAGATTTTATTAATTTTACCTTAAAAATATGAGGCATGGATAGAAAATTTAAAATTTTAACCATAGATAAAAAATGATCTGATAGTTACTTTTCTCTTTCTTTTGTTTTCAAACTTTTCAGATCTGTCTACATCTTCATTCCTATTATCAGTCTCATGGACTATGCTTCTTACTCCCCTCTTCACTCTTTGTCGTATAGCTGGATAGTCCTCTCTTGCCTCCCTCGTCACTCTCTACCCCATAGTTGGATGTCTTCTCTCACCTCCCTTTTCAGATCTGGTTTGCCTCCTCCATGTATCATCATTGCCACAGATTTGGTCATGATGATGCTTTTCAAACTGGATCACTTATCAGCTACCAAATGAAATATGGTCGACTCTCACTAGACGAAATATGACCGATTCCTACTATCTTGAACTGAATCTCATTTTGAACTATGGCCGACTCTGGCTTCGTATCTGGTTCGACACTACCTTCATCGGACCTTTACTCTTGTTGAAGCCATCAAGAGGTCAACTCTTTCTACTCCTCTCTTCTTATTGGTGTTTCAGTCCCTACAGCCATGGTCTTCCCTTTATCTTCACGCCTTATGCTCTTGAGGAAGACGAGGTAAGAAAATTGAGTTTGAGACCCTCTTTATCTTCAATTTCTCCGGTTTTTACTTAGTGATACCTTTAGGTATTTACTCTAGATCACTATGTATTTTTATCACTTTCAAGTCCCCTAAGTTGTTGCCATAAGAGTGTAGTAGCGTGTTTATTTTATTTTAACACAATTGGACCATGCCAAGTGAGTGTCAATTTGTAATTCCTTTTTTCAGAAGACTATATAGTCTCAGAATCAGAAAATTTCTCAAGGAGGGAGTTAGTTTTCCAATGGGATTGGGTTGGAACCTTTGAATATGAGCCTAGTCCATGAGATCCCAATGCTTAATAGAATTTCAAAGGTTGTTTGAAGAAACTAATTTCCTATTGTCACCCCAACCCCTAATGGATATGCTATGCCTAAAGTTACAGTGCACTAGTTTGCCTTTTAAGATTTTCCTATATGATGCTCTATTCGATGGGCATAAGCTACTATTTCTTTTGAATAATTCTTCCATGAACTACTTTACGTCTAAATATTTACATATGTAACCATTCAAATTCTCATCAGATGATGTTTTTGCACAAAACCAAGTGAAGGCATCTGTCCAATGAAAAATACAACAAAGTATTGCTAAAGAGGTGCTCTTTTAACTGAAGTCATTTTTAAATTTTAACCCTGACTACACACATTTGTAATTGAGGTGGAATGCTTTTTTTTTTTAATAAATCAACCCAAGCCTGTAACTTTGGACTTAGTTACTTCCAAATCTAAGGTCATTTTCGAGCACTAAAGGAATAATACTACTTGTCTACTTTTTTCTGTTTTTGTATGAAGGCTACCCATTTGTGATTCACTAATGTGTAAACTTTTTGGTTTAGTTTACATATCTATCCCACATTATTGATTTGCATTTATTTATTCAAGTAGTTTTCATATCAGGGCAAGTACTATCACAGGCAATCACTTTTGTCATTGGTAATACCAAAAAGCTTAAAGAAGTACACACTATCTTATGCCAATCCACTCCTTTTAAGTCCCTCAAGCCTGATTGTAAGATTAATGCCCCCTTCTTTTTTGTTTCCCTATTATTTTTCCTTGAGACAATTTCTTATTTCTCTATTTTAAATTTTTTGAGGAGTTAATTTTGCAGTGTCAGAGTTGCAAGGTGAGCCAGAAGAAATCTCTAAAGAGAAGGGTTGATTGGCTACTGCTGAGGTACCTAGTTACCTTGTTCTTTGATACATACATGAAATTGTTTGATTTTAAGCATCTTCCTTTGTTTTTGTATATGTTATATTTTCTCCTTTTTCATTTTTTAATGTATGCCAAGGTTAATGGACTTGTGCTAGTTGAAGACACTTGCCTCAGTTTTAATGCCTTAAAGAGCCTTTCATTAATGATAACATAACTAACCATAAGGATGTCAATAGGAGCATTGTCTTTTAGTTTTAGATAGTTATATGGCTGAGAAAGAAATTAGTAACCTTTATCTTATTGTGCTACGTTAGTTTGTGTGGATGTTGATAATCTCTCTCATTCTTTCTTAATATGTAGGACTAAAAATTCTTTCTTGCTTATACTTGGTGGAGATGAAGTCAGAACAGGGAAACCTTCTCCTAAAATGTGAGATCTAGTGATGTCTTTTTCATTTTTATGTTTTACTTGTATATTGGATTTTAATATTACTTAAATTTAGCTTGTGATCTCACACTCTTGCATTTAGCTTATGTTTTTCAGTGAGTCAATTGGCATTTTTTGTTATTTTGTTGTGATCCCTTTAAATTTCAACTTCTGGCCAAGAGTTGGAAGAGTGATGATTACCTAACTAATTTCCCAAACAAAAACATTGGAGAATCTATTCAAAATATGGAAGATTTTTTTTTCTCAATCCTATATTATACTCCAAGTCACTACTAAAAGTATTTAGTTTCCAATCAATATTGTATTATTGGATTGGCTTTAAATTATAAGCTTTTGAATATGTAATGTATATTCCTTATCTCATTATTTTCTCATGTATCACATGACGAAGATTTCTATGCATAAGAGTATATAAAGCTGCGCTGATGCACCTGTGAGCTCTGCTCAATGGGCAAAACTCATTAATCAATCCCATTCCTTGATGACTACTGTGATATTTTCTATTCCATTTTTTTTCTATTCCTTCATTCATTTGTTTCTTTTTTCTTTTATAACTTTCTTCAATTCACTAATCTATGAATCTGTGAGATATCCATTACTGATAAAACTCATGAGTTGGTGTGTTATAAACTTACATTAAGAGATCAAATTTAAATCTTCATTTTAATTGTCAGGTTATGAAATGAATTTTACATCTATAAGGACAACTTGGTGGATGAACTTGTTGTTAGATAAGTTGGCTCCCTAAGAGAGAGGTGAATTGGGAAGCTTGAAAATTTTCTATAAAATATCAAGAAAGTGAAGTATAGATAGTGAAACAGAGTATAGAAAAACAAACTGTAAAAGTTACAGTAAAGAGAAGAAAACGCTGATATTTATCCTAATTCGGTCTCTCCACTTGACTTACATCCAATCCTTAAATCACCACTTGAGATTTTTTACTATTTTACAAGAATTTAGTGCGCTTCTTGCAAATGCCTCAGTACAAAGATAATGTTCTATTTCTAGAGCTCACTCTATCACTCTATGTACCCTTATAAAGTGCTTCCCAATCCCTTATCATAAATCCTCACAAGAAAATCTATCTTCCAGATGAAGATAAGATTATTTACAAGGATTAAACTCTCTTAAACAGAGTGAATATGAAAGTTGGAGTACAAAATATTGAAGTGAGAGAGTAAGAGACTTTGAGTAGATGATTTGGCAAAGTTTCAGTATATACAATGTTAAAATCATTACCCATAACTTCAAATGATATTATATTTATAGATTTAGGTCTCAACTATCTGTTAAAGACAAAATCTATCCGTTCGAGAAGTTATCCAATGGTTACTCTGAAAAACTATCCGTTAATCAACCGCATTTAATGCTTATGACACTCTGAAATTCGAATTTCAGTTGGTCAACAGATGAATTTTGCAGAAATTGAAGGTTAACTACTTCAACGTTGAATGCCCGAAGTTCACCTGTCATGAAGTGAAATTCAAATTTTGATGTTTGGAAAATGTTTGTTCGTTTTAACATACGAATTTTCATGCAGAAATTTTTTCTGTTAAGTGTGAACAGTATTTTCAATTTGCTACAGTGCCTTCAAAATTCGAATTTTGGAACCCCAAAATTCGTCTGTCCATAGCTGGTTTATAAGGCATAGTAGTTCATATGATTCAAAATTTGAATTTTCAAAGGGCAAAGTTCGTCTGTCAAAGAGACCTCGTTTTAGACTAACTTCAAAATTCGAATTTATAAATACTGTCATTCGTATGTCAACATATCATTATAACCGACTCACAAGCTTAGTTTCTAAAATTCGAAGTTTCATGTTCAAAGTTTGTCTGTCAGTGAGCAATTTTTGAAATCCAATCTAAACTTGGTTTCAGATGAACTTTTGACACAATTTCAGACGAATTTCTTTAGTTTGCATAAGTTTCATTTTATCTGAAATTCAAATTTTCAAAACCCAAAGTTCGTCTGTAAGTGAAAGCTCTTTTTAGACACTTATCAAAATTCAAATTTCATCAAGTCAAAATTCATCTGTCAGAGAGGCTTCTCTTCAAACTTGTTTAGTTTCAATACAAAATTCGAATTTCCAAAGCCAAAGTTTGAATTTCCAAGATGATAGATTAGTATTAACCTTTCAAAGTTTGTCTGTTGGTGGGTGTTTTTCAAATATTCCATGATTTAACATAGAATCAAGGTTTTAAAATATTTTTTCATCAAATCAAAGTCCTTTACTTAAATAAAACACTACTAAACATCCTACATCTATCTTTGCACAGATTTATCTAGAATTGTTTCACTTGAAACCTTTTGGGCACCTTTGATATCTTTATTCCAAGCTCTTGAAGGTTGATTTGGAATCATCAAAACTTATTGATTTAACATTCTTCCCATTTTTTATGATGATAAAACAACTTTCAAACTGGATTAGTATTTAGGTTTGCTTTAACAAGCTCCCCTTCAACATATGCATTATATATCAAAAGATATCATATATAGTAGATCATGTGAAGAGATTCAAAGAATAATAAGAATAGATCATTGCAACCAAGGAATTCTTTCATTTTACCAAATGTTGCTTTACATAAACCAATTTATACAAAGTACTTCGAAATACACAAATTAAACACAAAATACAATCACAGAATACAAACAAACATCTGAAACTCAATGCAGCACTACAAGAGGACTCAAGCCTAAGTTCTAATCACTCCTTCTTTGGCTTGGTCTTCTTGCTGTAACTCTTTCCAGATAGCTCAGCAGCAGTCTTGTCAGTTTGCTTACTCTTCTCCCCTTTTTTGGCATCATCAGGAAGGTGAACAAAATCAGCCAGAGGAGGTATTTGAGAAACTGGGATAACTTTAAGGGGCACAGAAGCAAAAGGTAGATGAGGCTTAGAAGGCTCAGGGCTTGGATCCTCATCATCAGAGACCTCAAGCAGCTCTTGCACCTTTTGTCTGGAAAGAGCCAATTGAGCCCTTTGTTCTTCTGAAAGACCATGGGCAGTGAGAGATGAAGGAGCAGGGTTAACAGAAGGAAACATTTCTTCAAGCCTTCTTCTCTGAGCTTGCAAGAGAGCATTGTGAGCAATTGCTTCCAAATCAACAAACGACACAATACTCTTTTCTTTATTTTTGGCTTCCTCCATGATTGATGAAGTAGAAATGGCTGCCATTAATCTCTATACTTGCTCAGATTCTTGTTGTGACAGGATAGACTCTTGAGCATATGCAATAATGGGATTATTAGAACTTGAATCCCGAGGTCCTTCTTCTTCCAAACCATAATCCAAGGGTGGACCAGGACTTGGTATGCTCAGAGTACCAGCAGGCTCAGTACCATCTACATCATCATCATGCTCAGAAGAGGCTAGTTCAAAGGGGCTTTGAGGCTCAGGAGTTGGAGACTGAACAGGAACAAAGAACCCTAGCTGAGGTAGAGCTGATGTGGCAGGAATTGCACTCCGAATATCTTCATAGGCATCAGCAACCACTTTTATATTCTTGGCCAACTAGTGAATCTGATCTTGCAGATGAGCAAATTTGGCATTTTGCTCATCCCTGATGCTAAATATGAGTATAGACAAGTTGTCATACAACTTAATGATCTTGGTTGGCTTGGCACGAGATGAGGGAGTAGATGGAATGTGAGTAGGCTTGGATAAAGATGGGACAGGTAGAGAAAGCTGAGGTGTAGATCTGGTAGGAGCCTTAGAGGTACCTTCTTGCTGTTGGGAGGCACCTTCAACAAAGAAAAGATCTTCAAATTTTTCTGCTCCCTTCCCAATCCATCTTCCTTCATTTCTCTCAATCCCCATTCTTTGAAGTTCTTCCTCCTTGAAGATCTCAGTGGGTTTCCCTTTCCCCTTCTCAAGATGCTGAATTCTAGCATATTATAGAATTCTGGAAATGATTGCTGCATAGGGGAGTGTGGAGTCTTTCCTCTGATCCCTTTCCTTGATCATGCGTTGAAGTATGATATGTCCCATGTTGATGAGCTTTCCACGCATGATTGCTGCCATGACATATGCCTCTGCCCTTGTTATCATATTGAAGTTGCCTCCTTTGTTGAATATGATCCTAGACACTATGTAGTGCAGGATCCTCACTTGAGTACTGAGGTTTGTGGGCTTTAGCAGGTTTATGGTTGGCCTATTTTCCTTTCTTCTGAACAATGCGTTCAGAATTGTGCTCTCCTTGTAGTTCAGAAAGGGGCCACCTTCTTCATCAGCAATCTCTGCCTCATCCATATAACTAGAGGCAATGATATCAATCTTGAGGCCATCTTGCCCTGGATTTCCAACACTTCATTAAAAGTCTTATTTGTGAGCTAGATGGTTCTTGATCTCAGATTGACCTCCCACTTCTTCTTTTTGCTGTTGTACTTTAGGAAGGCATACCATTTTTTACCACTTCATCATCATACCTTTCTAATATCTCTAACAGATTCTTATATCTCAACATCCATATTCCAACATCAAAATTATTTGAGACTAAGAAATCTTCCAAGTTCACACAATGAGGCTTGATTACCTTTTTATTGGCAAACTTGGTAGAGTATTCCTCCCGAATCTGTGGAGTGATCCATAATGGCAATGTAGTGAGTTGATATTCTCCAGATTCAGTACTGGAGGAGGAAATAGAAGCAACAGTATCAGCAGCAGCAGGAACAGGGACCGAAGGTTCTGCTTTCTTCGAGAAAGAGGGTCCAGCTTTCTTTGATTCCGCCTTTGGTGTAGTTTTCTGTTATTAAGAGGGAGTTGCCTTGCTTGATTCGACATTTCTTTTCAGTTTTTGGCCCTCCTTTGAAGCATATTGTGATTTGACTGCCCTCTTTGGTCGTGCCTCTCCTTTTCCAGCTTCAGAATTCTTTAGTCTTGCCATTTTCTTTGATGAATGTTTCAGAATTAAGCCGAGATTGGGTTTATAGGGTGCAAAAATCAGTTTAGACGGTGGGAAATGAAGATTTACGGTCAGAATTGAAGAGCATTGATGAGAGGATTTGAACAGACTCAGAGAGAAAAAGAGTAGAGTTGCGTCTATTCAGTGGAAAATGTCAGTTTTAACGTAAGTAACCACCTGACAGACGAATTTTGAGGGGTCAAAATTTGAACTTTGGGCAGTCAAAAGTTAAACTGTTCAGTAAAACTTACTAACAGAAGAATTTTCTTCTAAAAGTTCATCTGACAGAGGCTTGGTTCAAGCAACACAAGATGAATAGATGAACTTTGTTCCAATAAAGTTCGAATTTTGAAGAGTAAACATCAGGCAGCAATCAAATCAGAAACAACAAACGAATTATGCATATGAAACTTTATCTTTTAAAGATTCAACATGAAGGGCATGCTTCAACAGACAAATTTTAAATCAGAAATTCAAATTTCTTTATTTTGTAAAGGTTTTCCAACATTTGTATATTAAGAAATAATCATTTGTATAATCATCATGTTGGACAAACATAACTTTGAAACTTTTGTTCTTGAAAATTCGAACTTTCAAGGTCCAATAGACGAATTTTGAGGCATCACTGAGAACTGTTCTAATGTATAACAAGTTGAAGTTTATCTATTGGGCATCCAAATTCGAATGTTGACCATGCTGACTTGCTCAAAAACTTAGTTTTTCAAGGAAATTCTTCTAACACACAATTAAAATGCAAATTTCAACTTTAAAAACTTACAGAATGGATCAAAAAACTCAGAATTTTTGCCATTTTCTTCACTTTTTGATTGTTCCATTCTAGTGTGCTTCATTTTTCAGACTTATTGCCATTGTATCTCATGAGGAATTCCTGCAACGTAAATTAAATTCACTCTGATACTAAAGTTAGAATTAATTTAATGTTGAAAAATCTAAAACCAGAATTTGCACACGGATTTACTTACAGTTTATTGGGATTTACCATACCCGATTCTCTTCTAATTTTGCAATGTCTATCTTCTGATAGAGGCTTTGTCAAGATATCAGCAACTTGATCCTCAGTTGGGATGTATTCTAGTCTGATTTCTCCTTTCAAAACATGATCCCTTATGAAGTGGTGCCTAACTTCAATATGTTTTGTCCTTAAATGCATGACAGGATTCTTTGTGATATTAATGGCACTTTGATTGTCACACATGATTGGTATTTCCTTCATCTCAACGTCAAGATCTTCAAGCTGCTGTTTCATCTAGATGATTTGGGCACAACAGCTTCCAGCTGCAACATACTCAGCCTTTGTTGTGGATAAGGCCACACTGTTTTGCTTCTTACTAAACCATGAAACCAAGGATCCTCCCAAAAACTGACAAGTTCCACTTATGCTTTTTCTGTCAGTTTTGGATCCTGCAAAGTTAGCATCAGTGTATCCTTTGAGATCTTCTCCATTGCCCTTTGGATACCAAAGTCCCATATGTGATGTTCCAATGAGATATCTGAAGATACGTTTTACAGCAGTTGCATGGGTTTCCTTGAGACATGATTGGAATCTTGCACACATACAGATACTAAACATGATGTCAGGTCTGCTGGCAGTTAGGTACAGTAGGGATCCAATCATTCTTCTATACTGGGTTATGTCAAACATTTTTCCTTTTTCATCCATATCCAGTTTGGTTGTAGTAGCCATAGGTGTTCCCATTGGCTTGGCATTTTCCATTCCAAACTTCTTTAACAGTTCTTTCAGATACTTGGATTGATTAAGAAAAATACCATCATTGCATTGCTTAATTTGCAATCCAAGGAAGAAGTTGAGTTTACCCATCATGGACATTTTGAATTCCCCCTGCATTAACTTAGAAAAATTCTTGCAAAGAGATTCATTAGTAACACCAAATATAATATCATCAACATAGATTTGAATAATAAGTAAATCTTTATTTTCTTTCTTAGTAAATAAAGTTCTATCTACTTTTCCTCTGTTGAACCCCTTTTCAGTTAGAAAATTACTTAATCTTTCATACCATGCTCTAAGGGCTTGTTTTAAACCATAAAGAGCTTTCTTCAATTTATAAACATGATTTGGTTTTGCAGAATCCTCAAAACCTGGAGGTTGGTCTACGTAAACCTTTTCCATGATATATCCATTTAGAAAAGCACTCTTCACATCCATTTGATACAACAAAATATTTTTCATGCATGCATATGCCAGCAGAATTCTGAGAGTTTCTAATCTAAATTAATCATTTAATCCCTTAACTATTTTTTGGTTCTAACTCTCTCTTGAACATTCCCTATCACCTGATCAACAGAATGATTCCTTTGATATCTCCAAGCTCTAGGGAGTTCTTGAGATATTTCTTCATTATTTTCTTCTTCAAAATCTCTCTCCTGAATATCTTCCTCTATGTTAATAGATTCAGATATTTTTGAAGGTTCAATTTTACCTTCATCAGAGATATCTAACTTTTTAAATTTTGAGACAAGATCATCCTCATCAGTAGCATGTTTGGAAGCAGTTTATTTTCAATAAATACTATATGCACAGATTTTTCTACCAATTTAGACTTTTTATTAAAAACTCTATATGCCTTACTTCTACTAGAATAGCCCAGAAATATACCTTCATCAGATTTGACATCAAACTTACCCAAATTCTCCTTTCCATTGTTGTGAATGAAGCATTTGCAGCTGAACAAATGGAGATGTGAGTTTCTTACTTTGTATAGCTCATAAGGAGGCTTCCCAAGGATTAGTCTGATGTAGGCTCTATTTACGATGTAGCTTGCTGTATTCACTGCATCAGCCCAAAATACTTGAGAGAGTTCATTTTCATTCAGCATAGCTCTAACTATCTCTCCAATTGTTTTGTTCTTCCTTTCTTCTACTCCATTATGTTGAGGAGTTCTTGGAGCTGAGAAGTTGTGGTCAATTCCATGCTCATTGCAATACTGCAGAAAGCATGAATTCTCAAATTCTCCTCCATGATCTGACCTGATAGACACAATGGAAATACCTTTCTCATTTTGCACTTTCTTGGCTAAGGTTATAAATGCATCAAAGGTATCACTTTTTGAGGAAAGAAACAATGTCCATGTAAATCTAGAGTAATCATCCACAATTACAAGCACATACAAATTTCCACCAAAACTTTTTATCCTAGATAGACCAATTAAATCCATATGCAGTAGTTCTAGTGGTCTAGTTATGGTGACTATGCTTTTGGGTTTAAAAGAAGATTTAGTTTGTTTTCCTCTTAGGCATGCATCACATTCTTTGTCCTTTTCAAAAGTAATTTTTGGTAGGCCAGTGACTAACTCATTTTTAACTAGTTTCGAAAGCTGATTCATGTTAACATGAGCTAATCTTCTATGCCACAACCAACTATCATTATCCTGACTAATCAAGCAAACAGAATCTAATGAAGGAAGTTCATCAAGATCAATAGTATAGCAGTTACCATCCCTTTGAGCTTTGAGGATTACTTTGTGATCATTTTTTCTGATGACGAGGCAGAATTTTAAGTCAAATAGTACCTAGTTTCCTTTGTCACATGTCTGGCTCACACTTAGCAAATTGTGGTTGAGTCCAATCACAAACAGCACCTCTTCAATGGATGTCTCAGGATTCTTCCCCACAATGCCAATACCAACTATTCTACCATATTGATCACCTCCAAAGGTCACCTTTCCTCCTTTCTTATCTCTAAGGGTGATGAACTTCTCCTTGTCACCGGTCATGTGACTTGAGCAGGCACTATCCATATACCATTTATTACTTTTTCTAGCTTTAAGACACACCTGCAAAACAAAATTCATATTTTCTTTTTAGGTACCCAAATTTGTTTGGGTCCTTTTCTGTCAGTACTCTTTTCCCTATATATAGATGTACTTTTGGGAATCCATTTAGCCTTCCTATCAAGTCCATTTTTCTTTAAGGCACATGAACTGGAAATATGTCCCTTCTTTTTACAGAAGTGACAGGTGGTAAAGGGACTGCTGGATTAAGAAGCAGGAAGAAAATAATGCAGATAATACTTTTGTTTTGCATGCCTTGGTTGATTATATAATTTAATGTGATGTGACATATAATCTTTCTTTTTATTACTATTAGCATGCACAAAATGTCTCAAGTATACATTCTGATTTTTCTTCCTAATATTTTCTTTGACAGCACAAGGATCATAGCCAAGTCCAGCCTTTCCTTGTGATATTCTTTGGCTTCCCATTAAAGCAAATAACATATCTTTACCTCTAGTAAGCCTAGACATGCTTTTCACTAGATATTCATTGGTTTGCTTTAGTTCAATGCATGATTTACAGCAAACAGATTCAGTAATAGGTAGAGAAGCAATTTCAGAAATGTTGCACTGAGATTCTAGTTTGTTAATCTTTTTCTTAGCTTGCTTCAATTCTTTAGCATCCTTAACAAACTCATCATGCAGTTCGTGAAATATTTCCAGTAATTCAGAATATGAAGGTTCAGATTCATATACCTCATCTTCTTGATCACTGCTGCATGGGATTTCAGCTTCTTCAAAGGCAAGTGCCATGAGATAGATGTTGGCAATTTCATCTTCATCATATTCTTCTTCATCTGAGCTGTTGCCCCATATTGATGAGATGTAGGCTCTTTTCTTCTTGCCTTTGTCTGCAGCTTTCTTCTCTTTTTCTTGCTTCTTGAGAAATTGTGGACAATCCCATTTGATATGTCTCTGCTTTTTGCATTCATAGCAAGTGATAGGCTCTTTTGTTTCCCTTTTGCTATCTCCAGTTGCTCATTTCTTGAAGATTTTCTTGTTTCTCTTTTTGCTGTAGAATCTTCCAAATTTTTTGACCATCATAACCAGAGTTTCTTTATCTAGCTCATCTCCATCATTAGATTCTTCTTCTTTTTCCTCAGCAGCTTTGAGAGCAAGACCTTTCTTCTTTTTGTCTTGTCCAGCCTCCTTAAGAGCCTTCATTTTTCCTTCATACCCCTCGAGGCTGCCAAAAAGAGCTGTGACAGAGGCCATTGATTCTCCTCTAACTTCCTTTATTGCTGTTACTTTAGGTTGCCATTCCAGAGGGAGAGCTCTGAGGATCTTTCTTACCTTTTCTGTTTGAGTGTACTCCTTTCCCAGGCTCTTTAGTTAATTTAGAATGAGAGTGAATCTCTTCTGTAGTTCTTTTACATTCTCTCCTTCAGCCATTCTGAAGCTTTCATATTCTCCTATGCATGTATTTAGTTTATTTTCCCTAACTTCTGTTGTTCCTTCATGAGCAATTTGCACGGTGTCCCACATTTTCTTAGCAGTGGAGCATTAAGAGACTCTGTAGAATTCATCTTGATTCAAAGCACTAACCAAATAGTATTTTGTCTTGAAATTCAGCAAGACTCTTCTTCTATCTTCCTCATTCCATTTAGCTTCTGGCTTCTCTCTGTACTTCCCATCATCTTCCAAAGCCATTGGAACAAAATCTCCCTTCTGAATGACTAACCAGATGTCCAGATTAATTGACTAGAGATAGATTTGCATTCTCATCTTCTAGTAACCATAGTGTTCTCCACTAAAGCCAGGTGGTCTATTTGTGTTGTTTCCTTCTAGTAATATGCTTTCTCCAAAGTCAGCCATTTTAATGCCCGGACTGTGAAATCCTTTGATTGGGAATCTGGGCTCTAATACTACTTGTTAAATAAGCTGGCTTCCCAAGAGGGGGGTGAATTGGGAAGCTTGAAAATTTTCTGTAAAATATCAAGAAAGTGAAGAAAGCAAAGTATAGATAGTAAAACAGAATATAGGAGAACAAACTGTAAAAGTTACAGTGAAGAGAAGAAAACGCTGATATTTATCCTTGTTCAGTCTCTCCACTTGACCTACGTCCAGTCCCTAAGTCACAACTTGAGATTTTCCACTATTCTGCTAGAATTCAGTGGGCTTCTTGCAAATGCCTTAGTACAAAGATAATGCTCTATTTCTTGAGATTACTCTATCACTCTATGTACTCTTACAAAGTGCTTCCTAATCCCTTATGATAAACCCTCACAAGAAAATCTATCTTCCAGATGAAGATAAGATTATTTACAAGGATTAAACTCTCTTAAACAGAGTGAATATGAAAGTTGGAGTACAAAATATTGAAGTGAGAGAGTAAGAGACTTTGAGTAGATGATTTGGCAAAGTTTCAGTATATACAATATTAAAATCATTACCCATAACTTCAAATAATATTATATTTATAGATTTAGGTCTCAACTATCCGTTAGAGACAAAATTTATCTGTTCGAGAAGCTATCCAATGGTTACTCTGAAAAACTATCCGTTAACCAATCGTATTTAATGCTTATGACACTCTGAAATTTGAATTTCAGTTGGTCAACAGACGAATTTTGCAGAAATTGATGGTTAACAGCTTCAACGTTGAATGGCTGAAGTTCGCCTGTCATGAAGTGAAATTCAAATTTTGATGTTTGGAAAATGTTTCTTCATTGTAACATACGAATTTTCATGCAGAAAGTTTTTCTATTAAGTGCGAACAGTATTTTCAATTTGCTACAGTGCCTTCAAAATTCAAATTTTGGAACCCCAAAATTCGTCTGTCCGTAGCTGGTTTATAAGGCACAGTAGTTCATATGATTCAAAATTTAAATTTTCAAAGGGCAAAGTTCGTCTGTCAGAGAGACCTCTTTTCAGACTAACTTCAAAATTCAAATTTATAAATATTGTCATTCGTATGTCAATATATCATTATAACGGACTTACAAGCTTAGTTTCTAAAATTCAAATTTGCATGTTCAAAGTTCGTCTGTCAGTGAGCAATTTTTGAAATCCAATCTAAACTTGGTTTCAGATGAACTTTTGACACAATTTCAGATGAATTTCTTTAGTTTTCATGAGTTTTATTTTGTCTGAAATTGAAATTTTTAAAATCCAAAGTTTATCTGTTAGTGAAAACTCCTTTCAGACACTTATCAAAATTCAAATTTCATCAAGTCAAAATTCATCTGTCAGAGAGGCTTCTCTTCAGACTTGTTCAGTTTCAATATGAAATTCGAATTTCCAAAGCCAAAGTTTGAATTTCCAAGATGACAAATTAGTATTAACCTTTCAAATTTCGTCTGTTGGTGGGTGTTTTTCAAATATTCCATGATTTAACATAGAATCAAGGTTTTAAAACATCTTTTCACCAAATCAAAGTCTTTTACTTAAATAAAACACTACTAAACATCCTACATCTATCTTTGCACAGATTTATCCAGAATTTCTTCACTTGAAACCTTTTGGGCACCTTTGATATCTTTATTCCAAGCTCTTGAAGGTTGATTTGGAATCATCAAAACTTCTTGATTCAACACTTATCTTATTGGCTTGAAATGTTTTGTATCCAATCTTGTGTATTGATTTAGATGTGGAGTCTTGTCTACTGGCCGTATGCTTTATAATTGCTTATTGCGTTGTGCTGTAAAAGAAGCATTGGTTTTTGTCTGAACTAAGTTTTGTGTGTTTAATGTTGAAACTGACACTGAATTACAACATACAACCTTGTCAGCACCACTAGTAAAAAATTTCTAAATTGGAAATTGAGTTGAAGTGCAGTAAATAGGCATTATCAATTTGGTTCTACTCTACTTTTTTAGTTTCAAAGTATGTATATAATATCATTCCTATATATAGTTAATCTGGTTTAGTTGATTTTATTATAGGGATGTAAGAGTTGAACTAGCATGTGGCAAAGTAGAAAAAAATCTTTGTAAATGTAAAAACAATGGGTCCCACATATTTGTCAATGGGAAACTAAAATTAAGCACAGAACATGTTATGAATTGAAAGAGAAAAATAAACAAGATGACAAATTGGAAATACAATAACAAAATTGAATCTACTTACTAAATATCTCAAAAAAACTAAATAACATTCATCATGTTTTTCACTATGCAAATTAAAGTGATATAATGATGTTAATGCTTTTGAAACTAAAGAAAATTACAATTATATATATTTTCAAATGAGATGATTATTGATGAAATCAAATTCAAAACAAAGAAGGAGAAGGTGGAGAAGAAAGAGGAAAAAGTTGACAATATAAATTTCATTAACAAGGTTAGAATCAATACATGTTATATTGGTTTTTTTTTTGCATATAATATAATAAATTGATAAAATATTATAGAAATTATACCTCAAATCTATGAGCAATTGATATATAATTGACCTCTTGATGGCTTCAACAATATTAGTAAGAGAATAGAGATGAATAAGAGGAGATACAGAGGAAACAAAGTAGAGAGTTTTTCACATTCCCTTCAATTATTTAAACGCAAGGTACATGCCCTCTATTTATAGGCTTTAAACCATTAAAGGTTCACACAAAGGTTACAAAAACTTAAATAAGAATATAATAGTATAATATTACATATTTGTAAGTTATAGTGTATTCACTATGAAAAACCCCCTAAAAACCATTCAATATAAAGGTTATAGAGTATAGAATATTAACCTTAAAGAGGTTATGAAGTTTAAGGCATTAAAGGTGGAAGATACCAAGAGTTAGAGGAGTTATGGACATCCACATAATTATTATAATATTTACAATAAATTGGATATTTTTTCTATGCTTAGAAAATTGACAAAAAAGGCCTAAAGGTTATTAAGTCAAGTTGGACTAGTTAGGCCTAAGAAGCATAATACTTTATTATATTTAGCAAAATCATTATTTATGAACCCAAAAATGGTAGATGATTCTTAATGGACTTGAATTATTTTTCTAGGTCCAACAGCATGTAGAAAATTTTATTTGAAAAAAATTATGTAACCTAAGATCTAAAATCTTAAGAGCACTTAATTGGGCTTATTTTTACCACTAAACTCCAAATATTCAAGATGTAATAGATGGGCTTGTAAGACCACAAAGGAAGCAAGAAAGAAGAGGGAAGGAGTGATAAAAAATGGAACACCATAGCAAGGAAGCAAAAGAAGTGAACAGAAGGAGTATATGTTTGAAAAATAAGTAGACACCATGGCAAGGATAAAATAGAAGGGAGAAGAAGGGGCTATGCATATGGCATACAATTTAACACCATGGAAAAAGAAGAAAAAGAAAATAGTAAAAACTGGAAACCATTGGATTAAAGAGAAGATCAATGGTTGTGATTTATTTTGTTTTCCTGTAAATAGCCAGGCTCTTCCTCCCCTATTCCAGACACCAAAAGTGACATACCAAGACATAGAAAGAAAGGAAGAGAGAGTATGAGAAGGGAGAAGGAGGGAAGCTAAGCAAGGAAGGAAGGTAGAAGGCTTAGGGTTATCTCCAAGGTAGCATCTTGTACTATCATAAGACTTTGAAAACCAAGATATAGCTTCCTATGGCAAAACACACTACTATAGGACAAGAACAGAGAGAAGATGTTATTGAATGATGGGACTAGCCACAACTATCATAGAGGGTGCTATGGCTAGCTAGCAATGCTGATACATAATAGATTTTTTCCTTAATTTTTGACCCAACTTCCAACAAAGACTACCAATTTATGTGATTCCAAGGTCCACAGATTACTCTAAAAGTTGTCTAACTATGGATCTAAACCACACCTCAAAATTCCTCTGTATAAAGATTTTGGATCTTTAAGACCAAAATGGTAACTTTTAGATATAAGTTTGGTTCCAATACTCCCCAAATCCATACCATCATTCATTTGACCACCAAACCTATTCACACAAGTTGCATATGACATAGAAACTCCATCCAAGGAGGTTGGTCCTCGGGAAAACCACTCCCTTGAAATTTGACCCTAAACTTTGCTATTGGGTGACATACCAATTCTTTCCAAACTCTCCCAAAAATGAAAACCAATCACATGGACTACTCTATTGCATCAAAATACACTTGGGACAACTGATTCCATGAGTATAAACATTGTATCACAACATTTGGACCTTTCACCATAGAATACACAACAACAACAACCACATGCAACACAAATACTTCAAGGAGGGCTTGAACCTTCCAAAAAGGCAATGCATACATACGATTCAAACACAATGGTCATGTCCAAACATACCATAACTTCATGCTAACTTTGGCACCACAAGAGGCACAAGTCATGTATAGGACTATAAGGCTTAAAGACAACCCAAAGGGACTCATAATGTAATGATAAACATGGCATCAAATAGATTTCCTACACTTGGCACAATACTATACAACATAACATGTGTTTCTCAAAACACATTACCCAAAACAAAGATGAGTGCCTCAAATATCCCCCAAAAAAATGGGAAGGACTAAGTCTCCTTAGCTTTCTCCTCACTAAAGTTTTAGGCACGCACAAGGGGGTGAGATAAATATCTCAGTAACCAAAGAGCAACTATAACAAAATATAGTAGCTCAATATACAAGTTTATATGCACAAAATATACAATACACATGTGATGTATATGATATCTAATGAAACCCACAAAGATTATGGCTAAAACCATGGGCTAGCTACCATCATAAGGTGATTCCAACAAGTAACCCTCTTACAATGACTGGTGTAGGCTGATTCTGAGGCAATCGCTAAGATCTCATCTTACCAGTCATGACCCCGCTAAAAGTCATTATAGAGAACAACCTACCTCGGTCTCCTAGTTAAAGGACATCAATTTAGTGACATGGATATAACAAGCCTTATAGTCACAATATAACAACCTACCTTCAAACATCCTAAAAACAACTCCTAAAATATCAAAATAGCAGAAAACTCAAGTTTAAAACAAAACTGTATGGAGTCGCGTGTGCTATAGTACCGCCGCGGCCTCAGCTGGGTAGTTGCACTTGGCACCATGGTAGTTATAGTGACATTGTGGTGTGAATTAGATAAAAGCATATGGCACTGCAGCCTGACTTCTAGCACCATGGTGCCCCTCTGCTGATACCATATTAGCAAATTTCAACTTTTGGGGCCAATTTCTAACGTGCATAACTTTGTACTCTAACCTCCAATTGATTTGATTCCAACTCCTATAAGTCAGTCTTGTCTCAATCTATCCATAGACATTAGTTTCACTCAAATCCATGTCTGTATGTAGATTTTGGACACCTGACACCATTTTGACCATTTTTTACCAAAACTCACAATAAACCTCTTTCAATTGCTACCAAAGGTAATTTGACCATTATGGACCATTCACACAGTCCTAATTGACTTAACTAACTTGTTTAAAGAGGTTTCACCTTAGAGGAACCACTCCTCCAGGATTTGACCCCCTTGAACCCCAATTTCATATAATGGGCTATATGCCCAAAACTTACACACATGGCCTAAATTCCCTTTCGGGCTTACACATATAACCAACTCGACTCTCAACCTTTTATATATATACCAACAACAATAACCTATACCCAAGTCCATCTCATCACTGCACACATACAACCATTCATGTACACAACCATACTACACCCATCATTATCACAACATCATTATGATCATATATATTACAAACATGCTATCTTACTTGACACAATGCATACATAGACAAGACAACATACTATTGTGACTTGAATATTCCCAACACTGGAGTAGCTATAATTCCCTTGTCTTTTCCGGACTAGTGTTAGAACCTTCACCTAAAATGTTAGTTCATGTGAAAGGGGTGTGAGATGAAGTCTCAATAACTAGGGATAATCACAAGTAACATTTACAATAATTCACACAATAATGCACATGGTGCAATAATGCAAATATAATGGAATACATCTCCTCCCTCGTATATAGCTAGAACTATGAGCTATCGTCATAACAAGATAGTTCATATAGGTAATTCCCTTTTAACAGTCGATAAACATTGATTCTGGGACATCAACAAGCTCACCTTATACTAGTGCACCTGGGATAGTGGCTCTTTTTCTCTATGACCACCACAAATTGGTGGTGATTTTAGGGAAGGTGTAGTCCACTGCCGTCATGCTCTCTTGGCTATAGGAGAGACTTTAACAACAAAGATCCCTTCCTTATTTCATCATATCATATCTCATCATCTTATATCATATCATATATCATTATCACTACCCAATCCAACTTTCCTTACAATGTTTATGTAGGGATGATATTCGTGCCATATCACTATATAATCATCATCATCATCATGTGTCTCAATGTCATGCTATAACATCATGTAATGTCACATCATCATCATCATCATCATCATCATAGATGTAATTATCATCATAGTCATCATCATCTACTATAATGTCTAGCCATATGCATACCATGATATATAGAAAAACCATACTACACATATCAATATCGTGGTATGAATAGAAACATACATACATATACATATATATACTAAAATATAATACACACAATACAAACACCCTATTACGTTAGGTTGTCAATGCCACACGCATGGATTCCACAACTTGTACTCCACTAGTCAACCAAATAACCTCTACAGTACTATAATATCTCAATTAACATAATATACAACTTCACTCAAAATCTATAACTCAAACAATTATGCTTAACCCAAGGTTTCAACCATATTTTTAGACATCAATTTTGGATTTCATGCCCTCCTTAATAAAAATCCCATTTTATCCATTTCAATCAGTGGATTTCGATCACAATTGAAAACCCAATATATATACCCAAAAATTTAATTCAAAAACCAAAGAAAAATAGGGAATGAGGAGCAAAGATCACTTACCAACTAAGATCGAAGCTCTAATATCCAAAAATCACCCCTAAAGTCCATATTTCTTGAGCCCTAATGTAGCTTCTTCAGTTTTCCCTCTATTTCTCCCTGCTTCATCTACTAAAATGCTTTTGGTTTATAGGAATTCAAAGTTTGCTGACATGGCAGTGAGTAAGTTTGCAATAGTGTGAAGCCCTTTTTGTCAAAAGAATTTCCAAAATTGAAGTTCATTTGTCGTGGTGGCCTTGTGTCTCACCGCAGTGTGGAGCTTTTCTGTCTCTACTCTAGTTTTTTCTCCTCCCTAGTTCCTGTGTTCCTACACATATCATCAATTTTACTTCATTATGTGGAGGCTAAGATCAAGATAATGTAATGAGGGTTCTTACACATAGATTTAACAATTAGACTAAATGTTTCCCCAAAATCCAATTCGGGTGCCTTTGATGAAAACCTTGAGCCTAGCTTCATATCTTTGTATACTACCATAAGCATTTCTTTTAATTTTGAAAGCCCATTTTGATCCTGTAACATACTTCTGTGGAGGCAAATCAACAACACTCCAAGTCCTATTGTCCATTAAAGCTTTGTATTCTTCTTTCATAGTTCGTTTTAATTCAGGAACTTGAAGTGCTTCATTTATAGATGAAGGTTCTGCCTCAGCAAGATAGACTTGAAGGTTTGAAAATTCCTACTTTTGCTCTTGTGTCCATTGGATGAATATTTTGGTGTTGTTGTTACTAAGTTGTTTGCTTCGTGCTGGCTATTTCTGGTACTTATTCAAATGGGGCACTAGCTAGTTGTTGTATTTTAGACAAAGGTGTTACCTGAGAATGGTGTTGAGGTTGACTGGTTCTAGTATTTGTTACTATTGATCATTGTGCTTGATCGGTTCAATAATTATAGTAAGAGGGGCTACATTATTAATTTGGGAATTGCTATTACTTTGAGTTAAGATAAATAGCTTAGATTACTAAAACCTTGATTGAAAATAAAAGTCAATTTCATGGAAAACATCATATCTAGAAACGGATCTTACCTGCATTGCTCATGCACATAAATCCCATGTGTTGTTGATTGTATCCTATAAATTTATTTTCTACGTGAGGCCTTGGAGTTTTTTACTAGAATAAGGCCTTCGATAAGAAAAGCATAAATACCCAACAGTTCAAACAAAAAAAAAATATAATTTGGTTTTCTTTTGAACGAAATTTCAAAGACCTTTTAAGTAACAAGAATTAAACTAGGTAGCCATCCACGTTAGGTAGTTTTGTCCAGTTTCGTAAGTCTATTTAGTCAAAAAAAAAAAACTAGGTAAAGCTTGAGGCCAAAAATGAAGAGTCATTTGTTTGGGTATTTTAAAATTACAAAATTTTTAAAAATAAAAGTAAAAATTATTGTTTGAGTCAAATTTAGTTTTTGAAGGTAATTGTTTTTGTTTCTTTTTCTTTTTCCTTTTTAATAAAAATAATAATAAGGCCAATCCCATAAAATAAGGCAAAATATAGATTTGACAAAAAAAGAAAAAGTTGTTTTGGAATAATAATCATGTTAGAAGATAATATATCTTTTCTTTTAGAGATTTTTGTTTTAGAATTAAAAAATGTAATAAAATAATAAGTTGAGATTTGCCAACGTGTTGTCTTGGAAGAAAAAAAAGGGAGAAAAACATTGCTTGCAAGAGAGGTTAGGGTTCATGGCATTAATATATTGATAAAAAGGAGAGATGGGAAGATGGAATATAATTCAAAAAATATCGATCACATTAAAGTCACAAACCCTAGGAAAATTCTAGGCTTCTTTTGCCTATATAAGGAGGAGGAAGAGGTGAGAAAGGGCATGAAGGAGAGAGCAAGAGAAGTAGAGAAGGGTTTTGGAGAGAATGAATTGAAATAGAGGGCAAGACATAGAGAGAGGTAGTGATTTTCTCTTCTTTTTCATTCATCCCATTGTTTACATCAGTAGCAAAATCACGTACAAGATGAGGGGGGCTGAGGCCCCTCCCAACTTCCTCCCTCTTTCTTATGCTCATACATATATATATATATATATGAATAAGAGAGTCAAATCATTTTGGTCCTTAATTTTGGGCCCCCTCAACGCCATACCCCATATTCAAAAATCAACCTTACCCCTTCTTCCAAACTTTTATCCCCGCACTTACTTTCAGACACCCACACATTACATAGACACAAGTTAGTTACATTTCATCATTTTAGCAACTAAAATACAATATCTTGTTTATATTTGATTAGTTAATTGAAATTTTTATTTTATTTATTAATACTAACTATTTCATTGATTAAAAAAAAAGAGCAACATTTATCACTCATATTATACATATTAATTTATTTTTATTAAATTTTTTAAAAAATTTATATAAAGTTATAAATGATTATAAAAATTGAGCAATCTAATGAATATTTGACAACCCAACATTGTATCTCATATATTATATTTTTGACATAATTAATTTCTAAGATTTAAAATTGAATCTGTACTATTTTTTAATTATCAATTTGAAATGATATGTAGAAGTATATTAAAAATATAAATTTTTATACATTCCTTGTAACCTTTTAGAATTAATATATTAAGTATATTATTTCACTTCCTGTGTTTTATAAAAAAATTTGGATCATTATACATAATTTTCTACTTAATAACATTTTTAGATTGTAATATTTAGGATAATATTAAAAATAAAAACTTTAAACAAAAGGTTGGCCCCGGGTTGCATCCGCTCTTGGCTTAAAAAAAGCCTTCCACTGTGAGTTTATGAGAGGGAAGGGTTGCTCTATAGTTTATTATTAGGGTGAATCTCATTACATTCTTTTTCTCTTTTTCTTCTTGTGTCTCAAAGATGGTACCTTGCCTTCATCAATGAGATGCCTCTTAGAATATAGGGGTATTCTTCTACAATGGGCAAATACTATTTTAATTTTCATTCCTTTCTCTTAGTTCTATGAATTAATTTTCGCAAATAATCCCTTTTGTTCTAAATATCCCTGTAAAAACCATGCTCTTATGGTTATAAATGGCCTCATACATAGGTCTATCATTATTTTCTACAAGATAAACAAGAGTGGATTTGCTTTCGATAATAGATCATATTGATAGGAAAATTTTCTTGCTTCACTATATTTGAATGATATTAGTTTATTTCCATAATATGTATAAACATGTTGGTGTATATTCATTTATATATATATGTGCACGTGTTTGTTTTTCTATACATATGTGTGTGTACATATATGTATATCTAGCATGTGTGTGCATGTGTGTGTACACACACACATGTATGTGTTCATGTGTGTGTGTGTGTATCTGTATATATGTGTGTGTATACATATACATGTGTGCGTGCGTGGGTATGTGTGTGTGTACTGGTGTGTATATGTATATGTGTATATATGTGTGTATACACATTTATTTGTGTGGATATGCCACCTACGAACATGCATATGAAGCTTGGGTGTATTTTACTGCACTTATCTTATGAGTCTAAGATGGAGAAGGTGATATATAACAACCCTTATTATATTATCTGTAACTTAGTCTCTAGCTAACTAAGTATAATTAGCGTTATATGTAAAACCGAAGGAATCAGGACGAAGAAAAGCCCAAAATGTAAGACCACTGCGTCAAGTGAGTTGCAATTTTGGGAATATTTTCCAAGACAAGAGCATCCACATAGCGATGAGCTTATTGGTGCCACGGTGAGTGTAGAAAATTTTGTTTAAATCAGAAACATTTCAGTCAAACAGAAGAAGAGGAAGTGGGGGGAGTAATGAAGAAGCAGAGCTAGGGCTTTGAGAATCCGACTTGAGGGAGTGATTTTTGGCCTCCTAAAGCTTGGATTCTTATTGATAAGTGATCTATACTCCTCCCTCTCTATTTTTCTTCAATTTTGGGTTGGATTTTTTGGGGATATGTTGGGAGTTTTGGTTTTGACCAAAATTCACCAACTAAAATGGATGAAATAGGGTTAATGGAGAGTGATTTGGCGGTTGTGATACTTGGGTATCAGTTTTATAGGAAATATGTGTGATTTGGGATAAACTCTAGCCTTGTATTGTTAGAGGATGTATGGAATCTGAAATGCATGTCATTGATTAGAGTTGAATGGTTTCTAGGAGCTCAATAGTGTATGGAAATAGTGTTGGAACCATGGGTGAGATCTAAATAGTCGAATAATTATGGTTTTTGGTCAAGTGATATATTGTGTTAATTGAGGTATCATGATATTGTGAAGGTTGTTTCGTTGACTAGAAGAGTACAAGTGTGTCGGATAATCTAAGAAGCTCATGGAATCACGTGCATGTGGTATTGGCAACTAGAGATAATTGAGTGTTTGTATGATATGTATTATATGTTAGTATATATGTATATCTATGCATATTTCCATTCATACTGTGATTCAGTTTGTGTGTGCGTATGGTTTTCTATATAATGTGGAATGCACATGGCTAAACATATAGTGGACAATGATTATAATGATGATTAGAGATGATGATGATGATGTGACATTACATGACGCATAGCATGACATTGAGAACATGATGATGATGATTACATGACGATATAACATGAATATCACCACATGGCATTGCGATACATATGGTGATCGGGTGGTGATGATGATATGATATATGATGATATGATAAGATATGATGATATATAATAAGGGAGGATAAGAATAGGATCCTTGTAGCTAAATCATCTACTATGGCCAGGAGGGAAAGGCTGGTAGTAGACTGTACCTTTCCTAAATTGTCTATAATTCACAGTGGAAAAGGGAAAAGAGGACCACGGTCCATGTAACATCTTACTTTATCATAAATTTTTCCAAGTGGGATAGCATATTTAATATCCAACTACCTTATGTTAGAGGCTTGAATCATCAAACGGTCCAAAATAATTAAAATAAAAAAATGTGTTATTGTTCATTTGATACTTTGGCACCCAAGTTTTCTAGACAAATTTTGAAAACTCATAACTAATTCTAGAAAAATGATATGATGTGATTCAAGTCTTTGAATGAAGCTTAAAAAGTGGTATACAAATAAAAAATATAAAACTTGCATTTGTATGGACCAATTCTCATAGTATATTGCTCAAACTTTCACTGTTCAAATAATCATTTTTCTCTTTGCTAGGATTTTGGCCAAAAATTTAAAAATCCATATCTAACTCTATACTTAGCCAAATCATGCATTCTATATGCCATTGGAAATCTTTGTATGTCTATTTTCAGCTATATTTTTCTTATATATTTATTTAACTTGTGTTGGGCATGATTTTGACTTAAATTACTAAGGGTCAAAACCTTACTCTTACTGGAACAGTTTTAGGGAAATATGTATATCTCTTATTGTACAGCTCCAATTGAACTCAAACTAGTGGCATAGTGAACTTAAGACACATTTTTTCATACATATAAACCACTAAATTTTTCTAGCTTAGTATGATTTTATATTTCCTTTAAAATTAAGTGATATGTACAGTGAAATTCACAACTTTTACTTTACTATCTAGTTTTGACCCTCAATTTTAAAAATAGACTGTAAATCATACATATGTCCAATTTAAGTGTTCTTTAGCTTGTTAGAAAGCCCTCACTGTCTAGTTTTAAAAAATATATGACACTCATAGGTTACATCAAATTTTGAATAAACAGTAAGTGCATAAGCAAGACATGTTCAGAATAGCCAGCTTTCATCATATCATGACAAAAACATTCATATGCATCACATACTTTACTCAAACTTGTTCATGCCGTAACCATACATTGTCATAAACCTACATAAACATAGTGGCAGCAAAGCATAGCCTTACAAAGGCACATATTACTTTATACAAATTGATAAAGATTAGAGTGCCATAACTTTCTAAACAAAGCATGCTTCATAAATTCTTTATTCTTCTTTCCTTTTCTTTGGATTCATCCACAACATAGCTTATGCCTTGTTATTTGGGATACTTGAGGGGATAAGATTGGAGACAATTTTAGTAGCAAGTTATATTCATGCATCATGTTATTCATTTCACATAATGATCACTTAAAGTCACATTAATTCACATAAATCAACATATTGCCATATAAGTTATAAAAATTTTAACAGTATAACGGCTTAGAAAATAGACATCCTGGGGAATAAAACCCCTCATAATACAGCCAAAACCAATCAAGAAAATACAATACATAATATGGAAACCAATTTGTGTAACAACCTATGCCCAATTACCTCCAGACTTAATCAAAATCTTCAAAAAACAACTAAACACAACTCAAACATCTCAAAAATAACTTCACAAAATTTTAGAATATAGGAAACGAACCAAACCACACAAAAAATTGGGCTGGGGCAGTGGCTGCTATAGTACTGCCACGACTTTAGACCTCCCCTGTCTCACCATGCTACTGGACTTCATAGCTCTCTTTTCCCTGGACCACCTCGAATTGGTGGTGATTTAAGGAAGGTGCAGTCCATGCCACCTGGCTCCCTTGGCCATAGGGGAGGATTTAGCGATAAGGATCCCTTCCTTATCCTCCCTAATCATATCTCATATCATCATATATCATATCATATCGTCATCACCATCCAATCCACCATATGTCACAATCTCAAAATGCCACGTGGTGATGTTCATATCATTATATAATCATCATCATCATATGTCACAATGTCATGCATGCATCATGTCATGTCACATCAATATCATCATCTCTAATCATCATAGTCATCGTAATCATTATCTAGCTGTATGCATACCACGATATATAGAAAATAGTACACCCAAACACATCTATATCGTGGTATGAAAGAAACATGCATATATATTTAAATATACGTAACATCATACAATACAAACAATACGATACAAACAAACACCTGGTTACCTCACGTGTCAATACCACACACACGGATTCCATGAACTTTTCGAGTTGTCCGATTCATTAAGATGAATTCGGGTGAGACTTCTTGAGTTGAGACACATGGAAAACATCATGCAATTCTGGAAGATTAGGTGGCAGCACTACTCAATACGCCACTAGCCCAATTCATTCCAGAATTTGGTATGGACCCATATACCGCGGAGTGAGCTTCTTGACTCGAATCGATCTTCCAACACCATTAGTAGGAGTAACCTTCAAAAACACATGATTTCCCATATCAAACTCCAATGGTCTCCTCCTTCTATCTGCATAACTATTCTGCTGACTCTAAGTGGTAAGAAGCTTCTCATAAATACTCTCTAATTGCTGAGAGATTTGATCTACAATATCAAGGCCCAAAAGACTCCTTTCACCAAGTTCAACCCTACACAATGGCGACCAGTACTTTCTACTATACAATACTTCATACAGAGCCATTTGCAAACTCGAGTGGAAATTGTTGTTATTGGAAAATTCAACTAATGGTCGAAACTAATCCAAATTGCCTTTGTTCTCTAAAACACGAGCCCGTAGCATGCCCTCCAGAGTCTAAATAGTCCTTTCAGTCTGCCCATCAGATTGAGGATAATAAGTGGTACTAAAACTCAATTTCATACTCATGGCCTTCTGAAGAGATTTCCAAAACCTGGATGTAAACCTAGGATCTCTGTCTAACACAATATTCATCAGGACTCCATGCAGCCTCACAATCTCATTCATATACAATTGGGCCAACTTTTCCATCGAAATAGTTTCCCAAATTAGAAGGAAATAGGCCGACTTCGTCAACCTGTCAACAATGACCCATATTCTATTATATCCTGAAGAGGTCCTCAGTAATCCTATCACAAAATCCATGGAAATATTATCCCATTTCCACTCCAGGATCTTCAAAGGTTGCAACATACCAGCAGGCAATTAGTGCTCAATCTTTACCTTCTGACAGATTAGACATCTTGCTACATACTTTGTGATGTCCTTTTTCATACTTGGCCACCAATAACCATGCTTCATATCTTGGTATATCTTGGTGGTACCTAGGTGAATAGTATACCTGTTCTTATGAGCTTCCTCCAAAATAATTTCTCGCAACCCCGCAACTTTTGGCACACAAATCCGACCACGATACTAGATGATACTATCCTCCAAATTATCAAAGTCCTGGGTCTTCGCCATTTCAATATGTTCCCAAATGCCCAAAAAATAGTCATCCTCTAACTGAATATAGCAAATGTTTCTCAACAAATCACTTAATACACTGATGGAACTCATTACTAGTACTCCAGGATGGACATTAATAGATAACTTCATATCTTTCAGGCTTTCCAGCAATTGCTATTCCCTTATCATCATTGTGCCCATATGGATCGACTTTCTACTCAATGCATCTGCCATAACGCTGGCTTTCATAGGATGATACTTCAAAGTAAACTTATAGTCCACCAGGAATTCAACATAATGCTTTTGCCTCATAATCAATTCCTTCTAATCAAACAAATACTTCAAGCTTTTGTGATCACTGAACACCTCGAACTGAGTGACATAGAGAAAATGCCTCCAAAGTTTCAAAGTAAACACTATAATTGCTAGCTTAAGGTTGTGAGTAAGATAGTTCTTCTAATGAGGTCTCAACTGCCTTGAAGCATACACTACGACTCTACCTTGTTGCATCAATACACACCCTAGACCCTTCTTAGAGGCTTTTGTATAAACAATGAATGGCTCCAATAGGTTAGGGATAATGAGCACTGGGGTGGATATTAGATAAACATTCAGCTCTTGGAATGCTCTCTCACACCTATAATCCCAAATGAAAGATCGATCCTTATAGGTGAGTCTAGTCAATGGCATAACAAGCTGAGAAAATCCCTTAATGAACCTCCGATAGTATCCAGCTAAACCCAGAAAACTACGAATCTCATTCACCAATTGCGGCCTCTCCCAATTCAACACTGCTTCCACTTTACTAGGGTCTACTGGCACTCATTCTGCAGAAATCACATGACCCAGAAATTTTACCTCCCATTATCAAAACTCACACTTACGTAGTTTGGCGTACAGATGGTAATCCTGTAATACTTGCAACACAATCCGAAGATAAAGTACACGATCTTCCTCACTCTTCGAGTAGATCAAAATGTCATTAATAAACACTATCATAAATTTATCCAAATGAGGCCACAACACCCTGTTCATATAATCCATAAAGATTGTCGGGCACTTGGTTAACCTGAATGGCATCACAAGAAACTCATAATGACCATATCGGGTTCGAAATGCCATTTCAGGCACATCTTTAGCACGTACTCGCAATTGATGATATCTTGACCTCAAATCGATTTTAGAGAAAATGAAGGCACCTACCAATTGATCAATCAAGTCTTCAATCCTAGGCAAAGGATATTTATTCTTGATCGTTACTCGATTTAGTTGCTCATAATCAATATACAATCTGAGGCTACCATCCTTCTTCTTGATAAACAACATTGGAGCTCCTCAAGGCGAGACACTAGGTCTAATAAAACCCCTTTTTAATAAATCCTTAGTCTGCTTCTTGAGTTCCTTCAATTTAGACGGTGCCATTCGATATGGAGCCTTCGAAATAGGAATTGTCCCAGGCACCAATTCAATAGAAAACTCTAATTCTTGTGGTGGTGGCAAACTAGTAATCTCCTTTGGAAACATATTAGGGTATTCATTTACAACCAGGTATCTTTTGGCACCACCTTCCATATCCATGTTCACAGAGAAGAAAACTAGAAACCCTTAACATCCTTTCTTTTGATACCTGTCAGCTTGGGCAAATGACAAACAAACATTATCATCCCCTTCAACACTAGGGATATTCATTAGCAAAGACATAGTCTTCCAAGCACAATCAAGAATGGCATTATTCACCTCTAACCAATCCATCCCAATTATCACATCAATATCTTGCAACGGCAAACAGATTAGATCCAAGGTAGTGCTTTAGTGTTCAAAATGAACCATAATTAAGACAAGCTTGAGCAATTCTTAATGAAATTCCCATGGGTGTGGATACCAACAACATAAAAGGCAACTTCATTGCCATAATACCCAATCTCCAAGCACAATCAAAAGAAATGAAGGAATGCAATGCACTTGAGTCAAATAAAGCATAAATAGAGTAAACTACTAAGTTTAAGTTTACCTCTAATCAGATTAGGTGCTGCATTCACTTCTTGTCGGGTGATAGTAAAGACTTTTCTAGGCATTAAGGGCCTCCTCATCACATCTTCACACCTAGGCTCATGACAACTTCATACAATATATCCCAGTCTTCCACAATTAAAACAAATCAAGCATGGATGATCACCATGGCTAAACTCGCATTTTGTGCACGGATTTGATGCACTGCTTGAACCGTACTGGGATGAAGCTAAATCTCACCCTACATACTCGCTTTGACTAGAATTTCCCTATTTGAAGTTTCCTCAATAAAAGGGTCCCCTACCAAACGGACCTCTGTTGGACTAATCTCTGCCAAACCTGCCTTTTCTTCTATATGGCGGCCTCTATTTTGGTGACCTCTTCCTCCACTATAACTTGTACTGCCACCGCTGCTACCACTATATAAATCACTTCTTTTATTGATTCCTCCTGTAGATCCTAGGTGAGAAAATGCCCGAATCATGGAATTCCTTTTATGCTCCTCGGTCTCCTTCATCCGTCTGTATAGGACACATATCTTCTTACACAACTCCTCAAAGGACATAAACACTACCATAGATAGCCTCTCTTTAATCTCTAGATGGGCTCCCTCAAACAACCTCTAAGCCATCCATCTATCATTAGGGTAATTATTTAGATAAGTGGAATACTTGGCTAAGTCTAGAAATTGATCAATATAGTCATCTGCCGACAGATTCCCTTGCTAAAAGCTAGGAGCTTGGCCTCCTTTTGTATCATTAGGGCTGGAAGGACATAGTGTGCAAAGAACCATTCCTTAAACTGATCCCAATTCATAGGAGAATTCATTGCTTCAACACTCGAGAGAACACTCCTCTACTAATACTTAGCCTTCTTCTCAAACTTAAATACCTCCAGTTGCACCCTTTGCTTTGAGGTACAATCTGTTACACTAAAGATATTCTCCAATTGTTTTATCAAATTATTAGCCTGTGAAACATGCATGGTACCTTCGAAAGCCGGAGGATTAAACTTCCAAAAGTCCTTTAACTGTAATGAGATACCCCTTCTTCCAACTCTTGGGGCTCTTTCAGGCTACGTCATATTCTCATTCTCATCCTTTCCTACATTCAGATCCACAAACATGCCAGTCTCTTCATTCATATCAGCCTATTCTTGCCTATTCATCTACTCTTGCAACCTGTTCAATGTCTCCCCCTGAGTATTTACTTGATTACTGAGGCCAGCCAACATCTCATGCATATACCTCATGATATCACTGTTCCTTGGCCGTCCTCTACGAGATATCCTTCCTACACACAAGCAATAACACATTCAATTATATGGTTTTAGACAAACATTGCAGTGGGGATATAGTTTATGTATTTAAAATTGTGCCAAGTAGTACTTCAAGCAGAAACAATGGCCCAAAACCATTGCTCTGATACTAACTGTAATGTCCGACCGCTTCTTTGGGATTAATGACTGTACCCACAAATCAACACAAGCCTTTTTAATTTGTTTTGTCCTCACTCATACAACTCCTTCCTAAGAGGTCACCCATCACATAATTACTCCAAGCCAAGCACGCTTAACTGCAAAGTTCTTAAAGGATAGACTACGAAAAAGGTAGATGCATCTTGTTGGTATAGGTAGTACCTATCAATTCCTTTAAGCTATCCTTAACCGTATAATCTCATACCTATATAGTCTCTGGATCCCTCTCATTCTAGTATGTATTTGATTTATTCATATGCCTCTCCCGCTTAAAAGGCTGCCAGGAGCCACTTCTTGTCTATGCCTTATCACTTTATCTCACCCCCTTTTCTTGTACCGGCGATCACTCTCTACTCTTATCAGTGCCCAGATGTCATGCCTACCAGCTTCAGCTTGGTTTATCCCCGAACCATACCATACTGAGAGAGGCTAGCCTCTGATACCACAATGTAACAACCTACTCCCAATTACTTCCAGACTTGACCAAAATCTTCAAAAACCAACCAAATGTAACCTAAACATCTCAAAATAACTTCCCAAAACTTTAGAATAGCGGAAACGAACCAAACAACACCAAAAATTGGGCTGAGGCCGCGGCCGCTATAATACCGTCACGGCTCCAGACCTCCCCTATCTCACCACGCTACTGGACTTTATGGCTCTCCTTCCCCTAGACCACCTCAAATTAGTGGTAATTTAGGGAAGATGCAGTCTACTGCCACCTAGCTCCGTTGGCCATAGGGAAGAATTTAGCGATAGGGATCACATCCTTTTCCTCCCTAATCATATCTTATACCATCATATTTCATATCATCATATATCATATCGTATCGTCATTACTACCCAATCCACCATATATCGCAATCTCACAATGCCATATGGTGATGCTCATATCATCATATAATCATCATTATCTTATGTCACAATATCATACATGCATCATGTCATGTCACATCAATATCATCATCTCTAATCATCATCATAATCATCATAGTCATCATAATCATCATCTTGCTGTGTACATACCATGATATATAGAAAATAGTACACGCAAATGTATCTATATCATGGTATGAAAGAAACACGCATATATATACAAATATACGTAACATCATACAATAAAAACAATACGATACAAACAAACACCCATTTACCTCAAGTGTCAATACCACACACGCATATTTCACAAACTTCTTGAGTTGTCCAACACGTTTGAACCCCTCTCAGATTACCAAACAACCTTCACAATATCACAATTCTTCAATTAACACAATATACCAATAAACCAAACATCATAATTCAACCAATTTAGCCTAACCTAAGGTTTCAACACCCATTTCATGTATCAATAAGCTCTTGAGAACCATTCAAATACTACTCAACTGCATATACTTTGGATTACCAAGAGCCCTAGCCGAAAAGAACCTCGGTTTAAGCTCAACTCATATATAAACCCTTTAAAACTCATATCCAAGCAACAAGAACACCAAAACATACTTACTTAATCCCATATCATCCATTTCAATCGGTGGATTCTGTCCCAAACCAAAAATCCCAGCCCATAAGCAAAAAACCCTAAATTTAAACCAAAGAAAATGGAGAAGGAGTAAAAATCACTTACCCACGTCAATCCAAGCTCTTGACAAATGAAAATCACTTCCAAAGCGCAGAAATCTTGAACCCTAGCACAACTCCCTCATTTTCCTCCGTTTCTCCTTCATCCGTCTGACTGAAATAATCTGGATTTAAACAAAAATCTTGATTCTCACCGCAGCTTTGAGTAAGTTCACTATGGCACCAGCCGAAGACCTCATTCTGGAGCTCTTCTCACTGAGGTGGTTCTACTCCAAGCCATGGCGTGGAGCTCAATTTTCCTCCAATTGAGCCTTCCTTCATCCTGTTTTCCTCCGATTCTATACACAATGCCAAAACAAAGTCATGAGGGGTGTTACAGATTAACTGTAACACCTTACTCCCGAATACTTCTAGATTTGACCAAAAACTTTGAAAACCAACCAATCACAGCCCCAAATATCTCAAAACAACTTTCCAAAACCTCAGAGCAACAGAAAAATATCAAAGAACACTAGAATTTAGGCTGGGGTAGCGGTCGCTATAGTACTACCGTGGCTTCGTCTCCTCCCAGAAACTTACACCCATTATCTCTCTCTGGCGCCGCGGCCTGGTTTCTTAGTTTTGTGGTGCCCCACTGCTGTTGCCACATCAACAAAAGCTACCGGGATGAACTTTCAACGCGCATAACTTTATACTCCAACCTCTGATTGACCTGATTCTAACACCTACAAGTCAATCTAGTCCTCATCTATTCATAAACACTAATTTTCACTTCAATCCATCTTCGCATGGAGATTCTGGACATTTGACACCATTTTGGCTACTTTTTGAATAAAACTTATAACTTACAACTCTCATTTGCCACCAAAGGTAATTTGACCATTCGAGACCATTCACACAGATCCAAAACCACTTAACCAGCTTGTCCAAATAGGTTTTACCTCAAAGGAACCACTTTTTTGAGATTTGACCCCCTTAAACCTCAAATTGACAAAGTGGGCTATAGATCCAAAGTATACTAACAAGGCCCAACTTCATCTTTGGGCTCACACACACTACCACGCTGACATTCCAACACCCTGAACCACACATGTGTTGCGATACAACATAAAACCACATCTAAATAATACCAACTACATCAATATCATTACTGTTAATTCAGATGTTTTGATGATTCCAAAGTGAGCTTAATAGATTCAATAACAAAGGAATACAAGTGAAGTGAAGAACAAAGCTGAAACTTCCTGAAGAATTGATTTACAATCCTAGAGAATTCATTTGTAAAAGAAGGTAGTGAGCTTTGAATCTGAATTAATCCAACACTATAAGATGAATAATGGAATGACTAACTGTTAACTCACAATTTCAAAATTGGTTTTCAAGAAATAGCTACCTAATGAGGGTAAAACTCCAATCTTAAATTAATCAATTTGGTTTTTAGTGATAATGCTTTACCTTATGGGGATAAGATCAATTTCAAAGACTGTTTTCAAAAGTACTTACCTTATTTTCAAGATAATGGTTCACCTTATACACATAACCATTGAAGGTTATGCGGATGAAGACTCAATCTCAAAGGTTTTTCCGTGTTGATTCCTCAATTTCATGAAAAGAGACTGAGGTTATCCGCATAACACAGGTTGAGAATCAAGTTCTCAAGTCTGTCCAAATGGTTATCCTGATAAGGTAGGCACTTTATGCGTATAACACAGTGAACAGTGTAGAAAAGTGGTACTGTATAGTTCGATATTGGCATAACCTAGGGAGATTATCCATATAACGAATGTCATAAAGCACTTGGACTCCTTGGGTAAACACGTTATTCGCATAACCAAGGGAGGTTATCCAGATAACATGTATTTCAGAACTCTTAAACCATTCTCGGGCAAATAGCTTGTTCGCATAATCCTATAAGGTTGTCCCGATAACCCAATTTTCATAAAGGCTCAGTTTTGAGAAAAACTTGACATTATCCTGATAACTAAGTGATTTTCATGAAAATAATTTTGAGCTAAAATTTAGTCATTCTAAGAAATTTGTTATCCGCATAACCTAGGTAAGTTATCCAAATAACAAAGAGCTCTATGTTGAAAACAGATGGAAATAGTCACCCGTTATCCGTATGACATGAGGAGGTTATTAGCATAACCTTTGTCAAATGCATTTAATGCGGTAGGTAAATGGAACTTTATTGTGAGTAACGGCTAATCTTTGTCTCCAATGGATAGTTTTACCCCAAGACTATAAATAGAACTTCATTTAAGATATTAAAGAGGGAGAATAACAATTTACACGCTGAAAATTTGCTATTTCATTTATTGATTCATTCAAAACTCACTTACCCTCTATTTAGTTCATTTATTACACTTTAACTTTCATATCCACTCTTTTGAGAGAGATTACAATTTGTACACATCTACACACTTGCAGATTGTTCTTAGTGTGAGAATACACTAAGAGAGTCACACTCACTTTTGAGTGAGAAAAGTGAGAGAGTAGGTTATAGCTTAAACGCTTGGGCTATTTTTGTACTGCAATTTTTGTAAGAACCCATTGAAATCTTGCAAGAGATAGTAGAAAATCCCGAGTGGTGGCTTAGGGATTGGACGTAGGTCAAGAGGATTAGACCAAATCAGGATAAACTACCATGTCCTCTTCCTCTTTCCTTTTATTGCTTATACTCTATTTTCTGTCATCTCGTTTGTATCACTACTGTTGTTTGCCTTTGTAGAAAAAATTTAATATTCCCAATTCACCCCCCTCTTGGGAAGCCAGCTTAACTAACAATTACAACCATCCAAAATCTCATATCCATTACAATCATACTATCCTACTTAGCACAACATACATAGAAAAACACAAATACTACATAGACTTGATATTCCCACGTTTGGTATGCTACTACCTTGTCTTCTCAGGACTAGTGCTAGAACCTTCTTAGTTCATGGGAAAGGATATGAGACAATGTCTCAATAACCAGGGACAACCACACACACACATATATATATAACTCATACAATCTCATGAATGCAATATGAAATAGAATGCATATCTCCCTCCATACAGCTAGAATCACAAGCTGTCATCATAACAGGACTTTTTGTATAGGCAATTCCCTTTCAACAGTTGGTGAAGACTGATTCTGTGATATCACCAAGCTCACCTCTCATTAGTACACCCGACCAAAGGTAACACTAATGTTTGGATCATGGTTCTCCTTCCCCTTTCCCACCACGAATTAGCAACGATTTAGAGAAGGTGCAGTCCACTGTGCGCCGTTCCCTTTTGGCCATAGGAGGCAATTTAGCCATAGGGATCCCATCTTTATCCTCCCTAATCATATATTATCATAATCATATCATATCATATATCATCATCACCACCTAATTACCATATACCTCACAATGCTATGTGGTGATACTCACATCATATGATCAAATAATCATTATCTTCATCATGATCTCAATGTCATGTTATGCATCATGTCATGTCATATCATCATCATATATGTAATCATCATCATAATCATCATTTAGCTCTGTGCATACCATGATATATAGAAAATTGTACACACAAATATATCTATATCGTGGTATGAAAGAAACATGCATATATACACAAATACATGTAATATCATACAATACATATAATACAATACAAACACCTGATTACCTCAGGTTATCAATACTACATACAAGTGCTTCCACAAGGTTTCTTAAATGCCAATCCCACGACTTGCCTTCTCCAATTAGCTAACAACCTTAACAATATCATAATACTTCAATTAACATACCAAACCATTAGACTAAACACCATAATTCAACCAATTAGGCCTAACCCAAGGTTCCAACCCTATATTCATACATCATTAAGCTCCTAGGGACCATTCAAATACTATATAACTACATACACTTCAGATTCCCAAGAGTCTCAACCAAATATAACCTAGGGTTAAGCATAAATCATGCATAATCCCTTCAAAACTCATACCCAAGCAACAAGAACACTAAATCACACTCCATTAACTCCATTTCATCCATTTTAATTGGTCGGATTCAGCCAAGACCAAAGATCCCAACATATAACCGAGAAAACCCAACTCAAAATCGAAGAAAATGGAGAAGGAGGAGTAGAGATCAATTACCAACCAAGATCCAAGCTCTTGAGCTTCGAAAATCGCTCCCAATGGCCAAAATCTTCGAACCTTAGCATAGCTCTCCATCACTCCCTTTGTTTCTTTCTTTTCTGTTCATCCGAAATGATCTACGTTTATACAAAAATCTCGACTCCCACCGTGGCCTCAAGTAAGCTCTCCGTGGTGCTACCACATTAGCCAGAAAAATATCTCTCTGGAGCTCACTTTCGCCTAACAGCCCTACTTCCCGTCGCAGCGTGGAGCTTTTTTTCCTCCATGTTGACTCTTCCCCCTTCTTGTTTCCTCCAGTTATACATACAATGCCAAAGATACTTGATTAGCTTGGCACCAAGTTAGGGACAATGTAATAAAGGTTGTTACATTAACAACCATCAATACACCTGTAGAAGCCTATCATTCCCCATGACGAAGAAGTTAAACTTGTTGGATCAAGAGTTTTGATGATTCCAAACCAACACTCAAGAGCTTGGATTGAAGATATCAAAGGAGATCAAAGCTGTTTCAAGTGAAGATTTTCTGAGTATTTGCTATTAGATCTTTTGTAGGATCTTTAGTTTTTGTTTAGATTGGGTAAAAGATTTTGATTTGAGAAAAAGATGTTTTCAAACCTTGATTTGAAGTTAAATCTTTACTTATTTGAAAAATACTCACAAACAGACGAAGTTTGAAAGTATAACTGAACTGTCAAGTTGGAAATTCGAACTTTGCTTTTGGAAATTCGAATTTCGAGCTAAAACTGAATAAGTCTGGAGAGGTGTCTCTCTGTCAGATGAATTTTGGTCATTCAAAATTCGAATTTTCATCAAGTCTGAAAGAAGCATTTTTGTGACAGACGAACTTCACAGTTTCAAAATTCGAATTTCAGACAAAAAGCAATTTGTGAAAACCAAAGAAATTCGTCTGAAACTATGCTAAAGTTCATATGAAATCAAGAAGAAACTAAGTTTGAAAAATGCTCTCTGACAGACAAACTTTGACTTAGCAACATTCGAATTTTCATCTGAGTCAAAGGAGCTACTTTGTGACATTCGAATTTCACTCTTTCAAAATTCGAATTTCAAACAAAACAAAACTTGAGAAAATAGAAGAAATTCATCTGAAAGTTTGATAAAGTTCATCTGAGATCAAGAATGATTTAAGTCTCAAAACTGGTCTCTGACAGACGAATTTCACTCTGCCAAAATTTGAATTTCAAAGAAAGTGAACTACTGTGCCTCTTTGAACGTTCAATGGACAGACGAATTTTGGGCATCCAAAATTCGAATTTCGAGGGTACTGTAGAAAATTGAAAACACTGTTCACGATTTACAGAAAAACTTTCTTCTTGAAAATTCGTATGTCACATTGTGAAAATATTTTATAAGTTTCAAAATTCGAATTTCACTCTATGGACAGACGAACTTCGTATTTTAACGTTGGAAGCTTTAACCTTCGGTTCCCTCGAAATTCGTCTGTTGGCCAACCAAAATTTGAATTTCAGTATGTCAGAAACATTAAATGCGGTTGGTAAATGGATAGTTTTTCAGAGTAACCGTTGGATAACTTCCCCAACGGATAGATTTAGTCTCTAACGGATATTTGAGACCTAAATCTATAAATACAACATCATTTGAAGTTGTGGGTAACGAATCAAACTTGTATATACCGAATTTCTGCTGAATCTTCATCTCAAAAGCTTTTACCCTTCCAACTTCATTATTTGTACTTAAACCTTCATATCTACTCTATTCAAGAGAGTTATTCATTTGTAAACAATCTACTCTTCATCTGGAAGATAGATTTACTTGTGAGGGGTATTCACAAGGGGATTGGGAAGCACATAGAGAAAGTGCTTAGAGAGTTTGAGAGAGCTAAGAACAGAGCATACTCGTGTACTGTGGCTTTAGCAAGAAGCCCGTTGAAATTCTTGCTGGATAGTGGATAAATCTCAAGAGGTGTCTTGGGGACTGGATGTCGGTCAAGTGGATAGACCGAACCAGGATAAATCACTGAGTTTTCTTCTCCTTATCTCTACTTTTCAGCTTGCTCTGTTTTACACGTTGTTTTCATTATACTGTGATATCTTCACTTGCTTTACTTTCTGCAGAAAAATTTCAATCTTCCCAATTCACCCCCCCTCTTAGGAAGTCAGCCTTGCTAACAAAACTAAATAACCACAAAAGTTTAGCAACCTCACATGACATAGTTATATAAATTATTTAATTTAATTATTTTTTAATTTTATTTAATTAGGTTCTAATGGGCCATTGGAATATAATTTGATGAACAAAATTAACCAATGCACATGCGGAATCCCATTGATGCACACATGCCGTTATCGTACAAGCCTGTGAAGACTCTAAAAATGCTATGCCAATTTGAGGATTTATTGGTGCCCAATAGTTGGAATTTCTTTTGAAAATGCCAATTAAAATGAGACACAGAGTACTTTAGTTAGTGTTTTCATAAAAAACACCAACTAAAGTTAGTATCTTAGTTAACGTTTATAAGGAAAGGCTAACTAATATGATTTGTCTAGAATTGCCAACTAAAGTAGAATTTAGTTGGCTTTTATGGGAAAACACCAACTAAAGTATGACCTTTAGTTGGCGTTTCTATACAAATGCCAAACGCCAACTAAAGGTCATACTTTAGTTTATGCAAATGCCTAGAAAAGGATTTATCATTTTTTTAATGCAAGCCATGGATCATGAGTTTCATCTATTCATTAAAAATGATCGATGACCCTTATTCATTTTTAATTCTCTCTTACATTTTTCTTGCCTTTTTTCCTTATCCTCATGCTTTCTCTTTACATGTTCGACCTCTGTCTTTCTTGTACTCTCTCTTCATCATCTTCTCCTTCCAAATCTAGGCATTCTCTTTATGCTTTCAACCTTTCTCTCTCTCTCTTTGTCATCTTTTCCTTCCAGATCTAGTAAGGGAGCAATATTATCTAATTGCATATGTTGTTCTTGCTTTTTGATCTTAAGCTAATGGCAGCCTTCTTAGAACTAACGGTGGCTGCGCCACTCTTTATCCTCTTTAGTTCTATTCTGGTGCAGGCTACCATGGTCATTAGGCTCGTGGTGGGGGGTTTTTGATGTTGGGCGTTTGTGTTCTAACTGCACTATCCTTGTTCTCATGGGTTATAAATTACATTGGGTAGATGGAAGGGAGCTGCACTTAGCGAAATGGTGCATGGTAGACATTGCATGGCAAGGTTGTTGTGACTTGAAACTGTCACAACACCATTTTTAGATCGTAGTAGCAGTCATCTCCCATAAATATTAGGTTGTTACGATGCCACTTTAAAGCACTATAGCGCTAATCTCTAACAGATATTGAGGCGTCACAATGCCATTTTAGGATGTTAGGGCAATGTTATGCCATTTTAGGGCACTACAACGCCCTCCTCTCACAAATATCAGCTCATCGTGATACCAGTTTAGGGTGTGGTGATGCCAAATTTAAAAAAAAAAAAAAGAAAGGAAAAGTTGGTGTTTGCAAGGCAAACACCAACTAAAGTGGGTTTTTTCCTTAGCATTTGAATTATAAGTATCAACAAAACCCCACTTTAGTTGGATTTTACAAAAATGCTAATAAATCTATTATCCCCATTTATTAGTGATGCAATCATTGCTGTTTTGGAAATGCCAGTAAAGAGTGAAAATAAACACCATTAAATACCATTTTTTTGTGTAGTAATAGAAGCATGCTAGATGATATGGAGTGATAAAATCAAATAAAGAGTAAAAAGTTATGTATATTTCCATTATTAGGAATTTACAAAATGAAAATGTTTAGCAATGTTTAAGTAAGTTATGTTAGTGGGCATGAGTCAAAGTATGATTCCTTGGATTAGAGGATATGATGTGCTTTATGAAAAGATAGATTATGTACCATATGACTCAATATGGAATAAATTGTGGGTCAAAAAAATTAAAGGGTCAAAACTAGATAGTGTTGGAAAACTGTAATTTTTACTGTAAGTACTGTTTAATTGGAAAGGCATTATAAAATTGTGTAATGCTCTAGAACTTTAGTGATTGGTGTGTATGGATAGAACATACCAATTATTGGCATTTCCAAAACTATGTTTTAAGATTAATTTGCTACTAGTTTAAATGTATTTTGTAACACCCCTCATGATGCTTGTCTTTGGCATTGTATGTAGGATCGAAGGAAACAGGACGGAGGAAGGTTCAAGTGGAGAAGAAATGAGCTCCACGCTGCGGCGAGGAGCAGGGCAGCCGCGGCAAGAGCCAATTCCAGTGACATTTCACGGCGAGGAGCAGGGCAGCCGCGGCGAGAGCCAAACAGGTATTTGTATGCTATAATGGTTGAATACGAGCCCAAGTGTGGTTTTGGGCCATGAATGTGAGTGTAGGCATATAGCCCATTATGCGGTTTTGGGGTTTCAAGGGGGTCAATTCTCAAAGGAAAGGTTTCTTCGGGGTAAAACCTCCTTGGACATGTTAGTCTAGCCAAATATGACCTGTATGAAGGGTCTTAGGGTGTCCAGTTGCCTTTGGTGGCAATTGGAGGTAGTAGGTTATGAGTTTTGGTCAAGAAGTGGCCAAAATGGTAGTGGGTGTCTAGAATCTGCAAATGGAGTTAGTTTTGGTTGAAATTGGTATCCGTGGTTAGATTATGACGAGAGAGACTTGTAGGAGTTGGAATCACGTCAATCGGAGTTCAGAGCAAGAAGTTATGCGAGTCTAAAGTTGGCCCGGCAAATCAGCATTTTGCTGATATGAGTTTTGATGCTGGGGTTACGGCGCATAAATTCAGGCTGTGGCGCCAGCAAGACAGTGGGCGCCAGTGAGTCTGTGAAGGGTTGGAGCCGCAGCGTCACTGTATCAGGCCGCAGCCTCGTCCTGTTCAGGTGCCTTTCTGGTGTGTTTCTGTTACTCAAAAGAATTGGAAAGTTCCCTTGTGATGTTTGGGGCTATGTTTGTGTGTTTTGTAAAGGTTTTGGTCAGCTCTGGAGGTGTTTGAATAGAGGATGTTACATTTTGGTATCAGAGCAATGGTTCAGGCCATTATTTTTGTTTATGGAAATACTTGGCATAAAATGGATTACATGAACTTGTGAATTCCCGATGTAAGACTAGTCCAGAGTCATATAACTATTTGGGTCTCCATTGGTGTATAGAGGGAAAGATGGATTGCAGAAGACAAGCGAAGTAATAGTAATCTCTTTAGAGAGATGCACGAGAAATGAGTTATATTGAATGACTGAGTTATTGATTAAGGAAGAACTTTGAACAGAATATGGAAACAGCTAACTGGCAAAGTAAGGGTGATGTAAATGGAGAATCCAATATGTATGTGAAGTTTAATGTTAGAAAGGTTAAGCCAACGAGTATAAGATAATATGAATGATGGAATCGATGTGGTTGTGATGGAGCCGGATGGGCCCTGAGAGTTGGAAGAAGAGGTATCTTCTTTTGACTGAAAAATTTCGAAAGCTAATCCACCAGCTTTTGAAAGTAAGATGAAATGTGTGATGGCCAAAGAAGGGGTGGATTAATTAAGAAACTATATTAGGTGCTATGAATTGCACCTCTGAATAAAAGGTGTAATTGAAATACTCAAGATGGAAACAGAGGCTAAGCAGTGAAAGAGGCGAGTCTTACTGAGTGTTAAGGCTTCAGGAGCTCGCCTGGAAATCATGAGTAGTTGTCGGTGGTGTCATATACATTTTTGGAGGATTGGCGTATGAAGCAATATGCTTTTCCTTAATGAATGTAGGGCCCTGATGAGGATAAAAGAATTTCAATTATCTGTGCTTTTTCCTCTGGGGGATTCCTAAGAGGAAATTAGCAAAGGTAGTGGAAAAATCCTAATCGTAAGAGATAAGGTAAGTTGTTAAGTATTATAAGTGATGGAAATGGTCAAGAGTGAATATGGAAATGACGATTTAATCCTTAAGGTTGAAGGTTGAGGTATTCCGAAGCAGTGAAAGAATGGTGAGAGAATCCAATCCATTGGCCTGGATACCAAGTTGGATGTAGCGATGAAGGAGAATGAGTTAATTAGCTGGAGTTGTAATTGAGCTAAAGGACAGGTGCTCTATAGTTAACATGGTATTGCACAATGAAGGTCGTGGCAGTGATGGTAATGGTGACGGTGACTGTCATTTGGAGTATCGTGTTTGTGGATTATGCAAAAGTGATTGAATAATTTTGGAGTGAATAAGATGGTCAAGCAGTGTTGAAAGAATATAAGTTATGGTTAAAAAGGTCACCAGGGTCCCTGGGACTGAATCCAAGTTGAGAAAGAGACTCTTATCTATTCTATGGTGGATAAGGATCTGGAAGAAGATGGAGTTGAACTCTGAGGTAGGCAGCCTGTTTGAAGTTTGAGGCATTATGGAGTTTTGTAAATTAGAGGATGACCAGTATGGGTTTGGATAAGGACTGTGGTGATATCTTGTGAGGAGCAGTGTATGGCAAACGAGATGGAATTCTAAGTTGTAAGAGATTGAAGGTGAGTTGTACAAGTGAGAACAAAAGCACTAGAGATATATAAGCTATAAGGAGTTTAGGAAGTAACTGTCGAGTAAGGGTTCTGAAGTTCATGAAAGAGTTTTTGTAACTCTCTCTCTCTCTCTGATTTAAAGTAAGGTCAATAAGGGGGATGTGATATAAGTTAGTTATGGATGAGAAGTTGATCTGACTGATGACACTGGTTTGTCGAAGTGATTCCAGTATTGAAATGTCATGGGTATGGACTGAAGGAAGCTTCTTCCTTGGTATATCCCCTTGTCACAAAAAGAAATTATGGAACGACATATTACAGATGTAATGTGTCGGTTAACCTTGAGATGCTTAAGGGTAGAAGTCTTGGAGCTAACCCATTCCCATATGCTGTTGCCCCTGGGTTTTTTCCAGTAACAGCTCTGGAGAATGTGTGAAGTCGTTGTTATTGGGAAGCATGAGACAATCCCGTATGGTACGGAATCACGAGTCTAGAACTATCGGTTAATTAGTTGAGGCTTTATGCCAGCTGGCCACACATTTAATGCACCAGTTACTCGTGGTATGAGGCACTAGTGGACTGAGAGTGAAAGACTTGGTGAAGATATCTACGGGAACCTAATTCCGCTTTAATTCATGGCCTTGGATGTCTATCTCCTGAAAGATTGATTGGGTACAGCTGACCAATCAATCCGTACGTTGTAGCGATTCATTGATCATGAGATGAGCGGTTTATCATCTAATGGAAGAAATTCCAAATCTTTCAAGAACAAGGAGAGAGGAGAAAAGGATTAAAGGTCTGAAAGTAGAGCTTGTATGGGATTCACAAAGTTTGAGGTAGGTAGTGTATTGTAATGGTAGAGTTGGATTGGAAAAGAAATTGGATTCGTGAGTAAAGACCCAAACATTGTTGGCAAAGGGTGAACGAGTTGTAACTATGGTGTAATAATGAGGGGTATTAGGCTGCTCATAGCCTCTTGCTTTAAGCATCAGGACTATGTGGTTCGCAGTGAGAAATGGAACTTGAACAGTAGGATGGAGGTGTACAGGGGGAATGCGAGTGCATTTTACAACCCTATGTACCGTAATGAAGGAATCAGAGTGCGCAGCAGAAGCAATTTGAGAGGTTTATCCATAAGCAAGATTTTCGGAGAGATGCAGTGTAATAAGAGGCGTGTGGAAAAGAAATGACATGAAACGAAAAGGATATAATTTAGTGGAATCAGGTACATAATGTTAAAGATGGAAGGATGAATAAGAGGGGAATAGAAATATGGCGTGGAAAGTGAAAAGAAAAGGGAAGGACCTTTCTAAAGAATATAAGAAACTAATGATTGGTTGTTGGTATGGAGGTTGTATGAGGTTACAGAATCATTTTGAAAAGTGGCCTTACCTTAAGGAATTATAGTTCGGTCACTGTAGAAGTTGTTTTGATGTTAATGAGAACAAGGGAATTTCAGTAGACTTTAAAGATGTGATAGTTTTGCCTATGTGTTTGATTGTGCCATTTGCTTGAGAAGTGTAAGATAGAGAGTTTTATATGGTATGTGGTTGGACAGTGCAATAAGAATGACTTTTGGAATGTCTGGTGATGGTTTAAATTGGTTTATGCCAAAGGTGTAGCTAATGGATTCCACGAGATGGGATAAGCGTGGTTAATCCAACATATACTACTAAGTCAAGGAAGGCATAATGGTGACATGCAAATTGATGCCAAGAGAGATAGTGATATAGAGATCAAGAAGTGATGCTGCAGAATCTTGAATAGTAAATCGTGTAGTAAGAGAAATATCGACATTGAGTCTGATGGTTCGAATTGTCAAGTAGTGAATCATCTTACTTGACGAATCTCGTCTATAATGGTAATGAAAGAGAGAGAGGACTATTAGTTGAAGAAGGAATGTGTGAAAGAAGCAATAATCTGTGTCATAGAAGAATTGGTCATGAGAAGTTCGAATAGTTGGATCGTTACACAGGGTGATTATGGCTTGAAGAATCTTAAGGTAAAAGGTATGAAAGGAGAAGGTTGTCAAATGAAGGGGATTATGTAGAGAAAGCAAGGAGGAAGTATTGTTAATAAGGATTACTGCGGAAGGTCGATGTATAAGGAATTGCGTATAGAGCGAGTGTGTCCTACGGTGAGTTTTGGACAGACAGTCAGTGTTGTAAAGGAGCTTTAAGGAAATGAGGTTTTCCTCTTAATATGGTAATAAGGGGTAAATGTTAGATATTATAACCAGAGAAAAATAAATTGTGGAAATCGATGGTGTTTGATTAATGGAGCATTGTCAGTTTAAATGAGACGATAGTTATGATTTGAATTTTAAGAAAAGCAGTTAAAAGTGTTTAACCATTTGAGAAAATAAGTAACGATGTGGATAAATATGGGAGAAAATCAAAAGTTAAGGAGAATGATGGTATATCCTAGAAGTTTTGATGGAGCAATTGCATGAAAAGTTTGTTTTTGGTAGAAAGAACTCAGGTCGAGGAGTGGTCTAGCCTTTCTTATGTTTGGGAACATAAGGAAGATTCAGTGTTAAGATTGATCTTTAATAAAAATTGCATTAATCAGTGAAAATAGAAGTGAATTGTAAGAGAGTAGTTTGTTCATGAGGTGCACAATACAATGAGAAATTGAGAAATTTGCCCAAAAGTTGAGGGATTGTGGTAGAAGGAGTATGGTTTTTCGTGATTGAAGTTGGCATTCTTAAATTTCGAGGACGAAATTTCTTTTAAGAAGGGGAGAGTGTAACACCCCTCTTGATTTTTGTCTTTGGCATTGTATGCAGGATCCAAGAAAACAGGACGGAGGAAGGTTCAAGTGGAGAAGAAATGAGCTCCACGTCGCGGCGAGGAGCAGGGCAGCTGCGGCGAGAGCCAATTCCAGTGACATTTCCCGGCTGAAATTGGTGGCGCCGCGGCGGACTTATCTGGAGCCGCGGCGAGAGTCGCGAATCTAGTTTAAATCAGATCCATTTCGAATGAAAAGAAAAGAGAGAAACGGAGGGAGCGACGGAGAAGCAGCGAGAAGCTCTGCTAGGGCACGCCAAATCCGACCTGGGGGGATGTTTTCTGGGCCATAGAATCTTGTTTCTCAGTTGGTAAGTTGATCTACTCTCTTCCTCTTCGTTTTTCTTTTCGGTTTGAAGTTGATTTTCGAGGGTTTGTGTGGGAGTCCATGTTTGGTTGATTTCCCACCGATTAAATGGTGCCTACAGGGATTATTGAAGTGTGATTTAGTGTTATTGAAGTTTGGGTATGAGTTTTGGTTAGGTTATGATGAGTTTGAGTTAAACCCTAGGTTGGAATTTGAGAAAAGAAGTGGAAATCCGAAATGGTATGTGTGGGTGTGTGTTTGAATGGTTGTTTAAGGTTTATTGATATGTGTGGATATTGTTAGAACTCCGGGTTAAGCTTGAACGACTAGAATGTGGATTGTAATGTTATGGGAGTTATGTTAATTAAAGGTATTATGTTATTATAATGGTAGATCGGCTATTGGAGGCACATAGTTCGTGATTGGAGGCTTGCTTAAACCCTACGTGCGAGGTGTTGATAACCTGAGGTAACCGGGTGTTTGTTTATGTGGTTTTATACGATAGTATGTATAGTTATGTATATATGCATGTCTTTTTCATACCACGATAGTGATATGTGTGTGTTGTTTTATATATCGTGGTATGCGTATAGTAGATGTGATATGATATGATGTATAGACGTTATGATGATCATGATGATGATGATGATACATTAGCATCACCACATGTTATTGTTACATCGAGATATATGACAGATAAAGTGGTGATGATGTGATGATGTATGGTATATGATGATAAATGAAATTGTTAGGGAGAATAAGGTTGGAGTATGTGATGTATGTATATGTTAGGGAGGATAAGGGTGGATTGTATATGTGTGTTAGGGAGAACAAGGATGGGTTATATTTATATGTGTGTTAGGGATGGGTTATATGTATATGTGTGTCAGGAAGGATAAGGATGGAAGTCCCGGAGAGGACAACATGCATACCATGAATTTTACATTGCATTCGTATGTTATATGATTCATATTTGTATATATATATATATGTTTATGTGTTGTTGATCCCGGTTACTGAGACATTGTCTCACACCCCTCCCCTCCATGACTAACCTTTCAGGTGAAAACTCTGGTGGTGCTAGTTCAGAGGAGATCAAGGAGTTAGTAGTCGTTCAGTCTTCGGGAATTCCAAGTATATTTGGTGGTTATAATTTAGTTTATGTAATTTTGTGCCAAGAAGGTTGTTATAGTTGGTTGCCTGGATGAGAGTCCTGGGAGTACTATTTGTATATTATATCATGGGATGATAGTAATGTTGATGAATGTTATGCAAGATGTGTACGTGATGTATGATGTGTGAGATTGATGGTGGACCTCGGTATGAGTCTGTAATGTATGAGCAGGTATTTGTATGCTATAATGGTTGAATACGAGCCCAAGTGTGGTTTTGGGCCATGAATGTGAGTGTAGGCATATAGCCCATTATGCGGTTTTGGGGTTTCAAGGGGGTCAATTCTCGAAGGAAAGGTTTCTTCGGGGTAAAACCTCCTTGGACATGTTAGTCTAGCCAAATATGACCTGTATGAAGGGTCTTAGGGTGTCCAGTTGCCTTTGGTGGCAATTGGAGGTAGTAGGTTATGAGTTTTGGTCAAGAAGTGGCCAAAACGGTAGTGGGTGTCTAGAATCTGCAAATGGAGTTAGTTTTGGTTGAAATTGGTATCCGTGGTTAGATTATGACGAGAGAGACTTGTAGGAGTTGGAATCACGTCAATCGGAGTTCAGAGCAAGAAGTTATGCGAGTCTAAAGTTGGCCCGGCAAATCAGCATTTTGCTTATATGAGTATTGATGCTGGGGTTACGGCGCATAAATTCAGGCCGCGGCGCCAGCAAGACAGTGGGCGCCAGTGAGTCTGTGAAGGGTTGGAGCCGCAGCGTCACTGTATCAGGCCGCAGCCTCGTCCTGTTCAGGTGCCTTTCTGGTGTGTTTCTGTTACTCAAAAGAATTGGAAAGTTCCCTTGTGATGTTTGGGGCTATGTTTGTGTGTTTTGTAAAGGTTTTGGTCAGCTCTGGAGGTGTTTGAATAGAGGATGTTACATTTTGGTATCAGAGCAATGGTTCAGGCCATTATTTTTGTTTATGGAAATACTTGGCATAAAATGGATTACATGAACTTGTGAATTCCCGATGTAAGACTAGTCCAGAGTCATATAACTATTTGGGTCTCCATTGGTGTATAGAGGGAAAGATGGATTGCAGAAGACAAGCGAAGTAATAGTAATCTCTTTAGAGAGATGCACGAGAAATGAGTTATATTGAATGACTGAGTTATTGATTAAGGAAGAACTTTGAACAGAATATGGAAACAGCTAACTGGCAAAGTAAGGGTGATGTAAATGGAGAATCCAATATGTATGTGAAGTTTAATGTTAGAAAGGTTAAGCCAACGAGTATAAGATAATATGAATGATGGAATCGATGTGGTTGTGATGGAGCCGGATGGGCCCTGAGAGTTGGAAGAAGAGGTATCTTCTTTTGACTGAAAAATTTCGAAAGCTAATCCACCAGCTTTTGAAAGTAAGATGAAATGTGTGATGGCCAAAGAAGGGGTGGATTAATTAAGAAACTATATTAGGTGCTATGAATTGCACCTCTGAATAAAAGGTGTAATTGAAATACTCAAGATGGAAACAGAGGCTAAGCAGTGAAAGAGGCGAGTCTTACTGAGTGTTAAGGCTTCAGGAGCTCGCCTGGAAATCATGAGTAGTTGTCGGTGGTGTCATATACATTTTTGGAGGATTGGCGTATGAAGCAATATGCTTTTCCTTAATGAATGTAGGGCCCTGATGAGGATAAAAGAATTTCAATTATCTGTGCTTTTTCCTCTGGGGGATTCCTAAGAGGAAATTAGCAAAGGTAGTGGAAAAATCCTAATCGTAAGAGATAAGGTAAGTTGTTAAGTATTATAAGTGATGGAAATGGTCAAGAGTGAATATGGAAATGACGATTTAATCCTTAAGGTTGAAGGTTGAGGTATTCCGAAGCAGTGAAAGAATGGTGAGAGAATCCAATCCATTGGCCTGGATACCAAGTTGGATGTAGCGATGAAGGAGAATGAGTTAATTAGCTGGAGTTGTAATTGAGCTAAAGGACAGGTGCTCTATAGTTAACATGGTATTGCACAATGAAGGTCGTGGCAGTGATGGTAATGGTGACGGTGACTGTCATTTGGAGTATCGTGTTTGTGGATTATGCAAAAGTGATTGAATAATTTTGGAGTGAATAAGATGGTCAAGCAGTGTTGAAAGAATATAAGTTATGGTTAAAAAGGTCACCAGGGTCCCTGGGACTGAATCCAAGTTGAGAAAGAGACTCTTATCTATTCTATGGTGGATAAGGATCTGGAAGAAGATGGAGTTGAACTCTGAGGTAGGCAGCCTGTTTGAAGTTTGAGGCATTATGGAGTTTTGTAAATTAGAGGATGACCAGTATGGGTTTGGATAAGGACTGTGGTGATATCTTGTGAGGAGCAGTGTATGGCAAACGAGATGGAATTCTAAGTTGTAAGAGATTGAAGGTGAGTTGTACAAGTGAGAACAAAAGCACTAGAGATATATAAGCTATAAGGAGTTTAGGAAGTAACTGTCGAGTAAGGGTTCTGAAGTTCATGAAAGAGTTTTTGTAACTCTCTCTCTCTCTCTGATTTAAAGTAAGGTCAATAAGGGGGATGTGATATAAGTTAGTTATGGATGAGAAGTTGATCTGACTGATGACACTGGTTTGTCGAAGTGATTCCAGTATTGAAATGTCATGGGTATGGACTGAAGGAAGCTTCTTCCTTGGTATATCCCCTTGTCACAAAAAGAAATTATGGAACGACATATTACAGATGTAATGTGTCGGTTAACCTTGAGATGCTTAAGGGTAGAAGTCTTGGAGCTAACCCATTCCCATATGCTGTTGCCCCTGGGTTTTTTCCAGTAACAGCTCTGGAGAATGTGTGAAGTCGTTGTTATTGGGAAGCATGAGACAATCCCGTATGGTACGGAATCACGAGTCTAGAACTATCGGTTAATTAGTTGAGGCTTTATGCCAGCTGGCCACACATTTAATGCACCAGTTACTCGTGGTATGAGGCACTAGTGGACTGAGAGTGAAAGACTTGGTGAAGATATCTACGGGAACCTAATTCCGCTTTAATTCATGGCCTTGGATGTCTATCTCCTGAAAGATTGATTGGGTACAGCTGACCAATCAATCCGTACGTTGTAGCGATTCATTGATCATGAGATGAGCGGTTTATCATCTAATGGAAGAAATTCCAAATCTTTCAAGAACAAGGAGAGAGGAGAAAAGGATTAAAGGTCTGAAAGTAGAGCTTGTATGGGATTCACAAAGTTTGAGGTAGGTAGTGTATTGTAATGGTAGAGTTGGATTGGAAAAGAAATTGGATTCGTGAGTAAAGACCCAAACATTGTTGGCAAAGGGTGAACGAGTTGTAACTATGGTGTAATAATGAGGGGTATTAGGCTGCTCATAGCCTCTTGCTTTAAGCATCAGGACTATGTGGTTCGCAGTGAGAAATGGAACTTGAACAGTAGGATGGAGGTGTACAGGGGGAATGCGAGTGCATTTTACAACCCTATGTACCGTAATGAAGGAATCAGAGTGCGCAGCAGAAGCAATTTGAGAGGTTTATCCATAAGCAAGATTTTCGGAGAGATGCAGTGTAATAAGAGGCGTGTGGAAAAGAAATGACATGAAACGAAAAGGATATAATTTAGTGGAATCAGGTACATAATGTTAAAGATGGAAGGATGAATAAGAGGGGAATAGAAATATGGCGTGGAAAGTGAAAAGAAAAGGGAAGGACCTTTCTAAAGAATATAAGAAACTAATGATTGGTTGTTGGTATGGAGGTTGTATGAGGTTACAGAATCATTTTGAAAAGTGGCCTTACCTTAAGGAATTATAGTTCGGTCACTGTAGAAGTTGTTTTGATGTTAATGAGAACAAGGGAATTTCAGTAGACTTTAAAGATGTGATAGTTTTGCCTATGTGTTTGATTGTGCCATTTGCTTGAGAAGTGTAAGATAGAGAGTTTTATATGGTATGTGGTTGGACAGTGCAATAAGAATGACTTTTGGAATGTCTGGTGATGGTTTAAATTGGTTTATGCCAAAGGTGTAGCTAATGGATTCCACGAGATGGGATAAGCGTGGTTAATCCAACATATACTACTAAGTCAAGGAAGGCATAATGGTGACATGCAAATTGATGCCAAGAGAGATAGTGATATAGAGATCAAGAAGTGATGCTGCAGAATCTTGAATAGTAAATCGTGTAGTAAGAGAAATATCGACATTGAGTCTGATGGTTCGAATTGTCAAGTAGTGAATCATCTTACTTGACGAATCTCGTCTATAATGGTAATGAAAGAGAGAGAGGACTATTAGTTGAAGAAGGAATGTGTGAAAGAAGCAATAATCTGTGTCATAGAAGAATTGGTCATGAGAAGTTCGAATAGTTGGATCGTTACACAGGGTGATTATGGCTTGAAGAATCTTAAGGTAAAAGGTATGAAAGGAGAAGGTTGTCAAATGAAGGGGATTATGTAGAGAAAGCAAGGAGGAAGTATTGTTAATAAGGATTACTGCGGAAGGTCGATGTATAAGGAATTGCGTATAGAGCGAGTGTGTCCTACGGTGAGTTTTGGACAGACAGTCAGTGTTGTAAAGGAGCTTTAAGGAAATGAGGTTTTCCTCTTAATATGGTAATAAGGGGTAAATGTTAGATATTATAACCAGAGAAAAATAAATTGTGGAAATCGATGGTGTTTGATTAATGGAGCATTGTCAGTTTAAATGAGACGATAGTTATGATTTGAATTTTAAGAAAAGCAGTTAAAAGTGTTTAACCATTTGAGAAAATAAGTAACGATGTGGATAAATATGGGAGAAAATCAAAAGTTAAGGAGAATGATGGTATATCCTAGAAGTTTTGATGGAGCAATTGCATGAAAAGTTTGTTTTTGGTAGAAAGAACTCAGGTCGAGGAGTGGTCTAGCCTTTCTTATGTTTGGGAACATAAGGAAGATTCAGTGTTAAGATTGATCTTTAATAAAAATTGCATTAATCAGTGAAAATAGAAGTGAATTGTAAGAGAGTAGTTTGTTCATGAGGTGCACAATACAATGAGAAATTGAGAAATTTGCCCAAAAGTTGAGGGATTGTGGTAGAAGGAGTATGGTTTTTCGTGATTGAAGTTGGCATTCTTAAATTTCGAGGACGAAATTTCTTTTAAGAAGGGGAGAGTGTAACACCCCTCATGATTTTTGTCTTTGGCATTGTATGCAGGATCCAAGAAAACAGGACGGAGGAAGGTTCAAGTGGAGAAGAAATGAGCTCCACGTCGCGGCGAGGAGCAGGGCAGCTGCGGCGAGAGCCAATTCCAGTGACATTTCCCGGCTGAAATTGGTGGCGCCGCGGCGGACTTATCTGGAGCCGCGGCGAGAGTCGCGAATCTAGTTTAAATCAGATCCATTTCGAATGAAAAGAAAAGAGAGAAACGGAGGGAGCGACGGAGAAGCAGCGAGAAGCTCTGCTAGGGCACGCCAAATCCGACCTGGGGGGATGTTTTCTGGGCCATAGAATCTTGTTTCTCAGTTGGTAAGTTGATCTACTCTCTTCCTCTTCGTTTTTCTTTTCGGTTTGAAGTTGATTTTCGAGGGTTTGTGTGGGAGTCCATGTTTGGTTGATTTCCCACCGATTAAATGGTGCCTACAGGGATTATTGAAGTGTGATTTAGTGTTATTGAAGTTTGGGTATGAGTTTTGGTTAGGTTATGATGAGTTTGAGTTAAACCCTAGGTTGGAATTTGAGAAAAGAAGTGGAAATCCGAAATGGTATGTGTGGGTGTGTGTTTGAATGGTTGTTTAAGGTTTATTGATATGTGTGGATATTGTTAGAACTCCGGGTTAAGCTTGAACGACTAGAATGTGGATTGTAATGTTATGGGAGTTATGTTAATTAAAGGTATTATGTTATTATAATGGTAGATCGGCTATTGGAGGCACATAGTTCGTGATTGGAGGCTTGCTTAAACCCTACGTGCGAGGTGTTGATAACCTGAGGTAACCGGGTGTTTGTTTATGTGGTTTTATACGATAGTATGTATAGTTATGTATATATGCATGTCTTTTTCATACCACGATAGTGATATGTGTGTGTTGTTTTATATATCGTGGTATGCGTATAGTAGATGTGATATGATATGATGTATAGACGTTATGATGATCATGATGATGATGATGATACATTAGCATCACCACATGTTATTGTTACATCGAGATATATGACAGATAAAGTGGTGATGATGTGATGATGTATGGTATATGATGATAAATGAAATTGTTAGGGAGAATAAGGTTGGAGTATGTGATGTATGTATATGTTAGGGAGGATAAGGGTGGATTGTATATGTGTGTTAGGGAGAACAAGGATGGGTTATATTTATATGTGTGTTAGGGATGGGTTATATGTATATGTGTGTCAGGAAGGATAAGGATGGAAGTCCCGGAGAGGACAACATGCATACCATGAATTTTACATTGCATTCGTATGTTATATGATTCATATTTGTATATATATATATATGTTTATGTGTTGTTGATCCCGGTTACTGAGACATTGTCTCACACCCCTCCCCTCCATGACTAACCTTTCAGGTGAAAACTCTGGTGGTGCTAGTTCAGAGGAGATCAAGGAGTTAGTAGTCGTTCAGTCTTCGGGAATTCCAAGTATATTTGGAGGTTATAATTTAGTTTATGTAATTTTGTGCCAAGAAGGTTGTTATAGTTGGTTGCCTGGATGAGAGTCCTGGGAGTACTATTTGTATATTATATCATGGGATGATAGTAATGTTGATGAATGTTATGCAAGATGTGTACGTGATGTATGATGTGTGAGATTGATGGTGGACCTCGGTATGAGTCTGTAATGTATGAGCAGGTATTTGTATGCTATAATGGTTGAATACGAGCCCGAGTGTGGTTTTGGGCCATGAATGTGAGTGTAGGCATATAGCCCATTATGCGGTTTTGGGGTTTCAAGGGGGTCAATTCTCGAAGGCAAGGTTTCTTCGGGGTAAAACCTCCTTGGACATGTTAGTCTAGCCAAATATGACCTGTATGAAGGGTCTTAGGGTGTCCAGTTGCCTTTGGTGGCAATTGGAGGTAGTAGGTTATGAGTTTTGGTCAAGAAGTGGCCAAAACGGTAGTGGGTGTCTAGAATCTGCAAATGGAGTTAGTTTTGGTTGAAATTGGTATCCGTGGTTAGATTATGACGAGAGAGACTTGTAGGAGTTGGAATCACGTCAATCGGAGTTCAGAGCAAGAAGTTATGCGAGTCTAAAGTTGGCCCGGCAAATCAGCATTTTGCTGATATGAGTTTTGATGCTGGGGTTGCGGCGCATAAATTCAGGCCGCGGCGCCAGCAAGACAGTGGGTGCCAGTGAGTCTGTGAAGGGTTGGAGCCGCAGCGTCACTGTATCAGGTCGCAGCCTCGTCCTGTTCAGGTGCCTTTCTGGTGTGTTTCTGTTACTCAAAAGAATTGGAAAGTTCCCTTGTGATGTTTGGGGCTATGTTTGTGTGTTTTGTAAAGGTTTTGGTCAGCTCTGGAGGTGTTTGAATAGAGGATGTTACATATTTCAAGCTGTATAAGGAATATTATACATGTTTTTCCAAAACTATTCCAGTAAGGAATTATTCTAACCTTTGATGGTTTATGATGATGCTCCGTCATGTATAAGTTGAATAAATGTACAAAATAAATATACTTACAAAGCAGACATATATAGATTTCAAATGATGTAATGAATGCATGAAGCAGCCATTTGTAGTATGAGATATAAATTTTTAAATTTTGAGGTTAGAATCTAGACAGAAAGTGGAAGAAGAAAATGAATAGTAAATTTAGACGAATAAACTGTACTAATTAACATATAATTGGGATTCACGTGCTGTTATAGCTCTTATAGAACGTGCTTTATCTAATGAAGCTATGGATTCTAATATTGCCAAGTTATTACAGGATGAGTTGCAAGGCTCTTGGGTTTTGCATGTTAATCATTGCTTTAGAGAGGGAAATAATTGTGCAGATTGGCTTGCTCATAAGAATCTTATGCAGGATTTTGTCATCCATCAATTCATGGAGCCTCCTAAAGGTTTGGATGTTCTAGTGCATAGGGATTGTTTAGGCATTACTTGCCCTAGACTAGTTCATTTCTAGTAGTTTGCTTTTGTGTTTGGGCATTTAGGCCCCACTGTGTAATAAAAAAACTTACATGAGGATATTATCCAAGGAGGTTACACCTAAAGAAAACCACTACTTTATGATTTGACCCCTTCATCCCTAAACATATTGAATAAGTTACATACTTATTTTACTCAAAACCTATCAGTAATCCAAAACAAGTTTATAATCCAACCTAACACATTGAAATACATGTGGGGCAAATGAACATTGAGCTTAAAACAAGGCTTTTTAATGAATGGTCACACACCCTACAACAACAAAATAAAACATTCCAAAGGATGCTAACAGGTTTCCAATACATATGTTACCATCACATACATACTAATCTAGCCACAATGGATATTCACATCATCCATAGGATGGCTAAGTCAACCATCATCAACCCCACAAGGCATACACATAAATAGGGAAAGTCCCAAAAAACAAAACAATATAGGTTAACTAAACAAGTTACACGACATCAAATAAGTATCCTACACTTGGCATAATACTATTAGGCATAACATGTGTCATCCAATACAATACCAAATCAAAAGTGTCAAACATCCTCGAGATCCAAGAAATAGTCTAAGTCTTTGTAGTGTTCCCTTTGCTAGTGCTAGAACCTTCACCTGAAAATGTTAGCCACAGAGGGATAAGACAGTGTCCTAATAACCAAGAGAAACTCAAAAATAGGCATAAAGTTTAAAGTACAATGCTACATGTATAATACAATGTGTAACAATGCAAGGCACATGATATGCAATGTAACCCACCAAAATCATAGTTAAAACCATGGGTTATAGTCACCATCACAAGGTGACTCCAATAAGTGGCTCCCTTCCAATGACTAGTGAAGGCCAATTCTGGGTAACCACTAAGCTCTCTGCTCACTAGTCATGGCCTGTCTAAAGTCTGTTATACTAGTGGTTGGACCATGGCTCTACTTCCCCTGGACTACTTGATTTGATGGTGATTTAGAGAAGGTGAATCCCCAATCTATATCCACCTGGGTCTCTTGACCAAAGGACAATGATTTAATGTCAAGAATATACATACTTTACCACCTGGACACAAGGCCTCGTGAGCCATTTAGTGGATTGGTATACCACACGCGATATTTAACGACATCATCACCCAACCAGCATATGCTTAATCATGCATCATAACCAATGATAATGCCCATATGCCATGCTAACATGCCTTATCATTTGATGCTTCATTATGCAAGCATAGTATCAACATGTCAACGTAAACATGGGATACACAATAAATCATATATCATGCTACTAGTCACATGCTTTCCATATATAATCATACACGTGTACATTATCATTGACCACTTTACAGTGTATCTATATGTAAAGAGGAAAGGAAGAATATGGGTGAATGAGATATGCATAATAAAAATATGACGTGGATTGTTTTAATTTCTTTTACTATGAACTTTACAAGTTTTCACATGAGATGTGTTTATTGAAAAAATCAATCCTAAATGTTGAAGAAATGAACTTTACCCAATATTTTTCCTTTTTCCTTTTTTTGTTAAAATTAGTTTTAGGAGAAACTAATTACGATCGATAGAAAGAACCATCAGGGAAAGAAATAGTTAATATTCTAATATCATATATGTTACCAAACCCTGCAAATGACTTGGGCCAGGATGCTCTTCTCCAATATCTACACATTTTTCCCTTTAAAAAATCTCCAACATTTTGTTTTAATTTTATTATTATTTCTAGAAGAAATAGATATTAGTTGGTCAACATATATAAATTGGACAACCCATTTAGACAGAAGACAAAGTAATCAAATGAAACTATATGAAATTTCTAATGATACAAGTTTGTAGAAGTAAGAGTTGCACCTCTAAATTTTGTGGTCACAATCAAATCACCATCACTTGACGTATCGCTCAGAAAGAAAGGCATTTTTTATTTGATTTAGCCCCTTGGTAACATGTGCTAGACTCAACCTTTCATTTGGTGATTCAGCCGAACAATCAAGTCCAATCTTAAAAATTGAAAGTAAGCTCTTTTGGACATTAGGATGAATATTAAGAATCAGGATCTCATTATTCTCTTCTTCATTGGTTCTTGTTTCTTCTGCATGTCTTGGGAATAGATTTGGATCCACAATGTGCAAAAGATTATCAGGAAAAGCAAGTTCAACATAGTTATGAAGGTTTTGACGATTTGAAAATATTATATCAGTGGGCCTTCTTGCGGTAAACATCTCCAAGATAAGAACCCCAAAGCTGTAAACATCCCCCTGTGTTGGCACTTCAGAACCCATTCCATATTCTGAAATATATAAGTACAATTTTCTCATAGTTTGAAAGTAATCATTACTACAATATTATGAAAGGAAAGAAAAAGGTGAAGACAAAAGAAAATCCTAAAATGCAAAAAGAAAACAATGAATTTATACCTGGTGGAGTATAGCCAATAGTACCTTTTATTCCGATTGTGCTACTTTCTTTACTAGTGAAGCCTCTAACAGTTGAAATTAATCTTGATAGCCCAAAATCACTTACATGAGCAACCATGTCTCCATCAAGAAGGATATTGCTCGGCTTTATATCACAATGAACAATAGGTTGCTCACATTCATAATGAAGATATTGTAATGCGGAAGCAACATCAATCACAACATTCAATCTTTGGTTAAAGGGAAAATTTCTTGAATGATCTATAATTTGCACATCTGGATGAAGCCACTTTTCTAAGCTTCCGTTCATCATGTACTCATAAACAAGGGCTTTAAAGGCATGACCCTTGTAATCTATGCTTGAGCAACATGTTAAAACCTTTACCAAATTTCGATGCCTTATATTTCTCATTGCATTACACTCTGCCATGAAACTCTTATGAGCTCCCCGATTTTCAACATGAAGGACTTTTATTGCGACAACTTCTTCAAATTCAAGACTTCCTCTATAAACTGTGCCAAAGCTTCCAGATCCTATCAAGTTGCTATTTGAGAAGCCATGAGTTGCATTATGCAAGCTTTGGTACGACACTTTTTCAATTCCATCAATTGTTGGTGAATTCAAAGAAGATTTCTTGTTGCTTCTCCTCAAATTGTATATTGTAGAAATGGTTGATAGTAAAAGAACAAAAGTAGCCACCAAAATCATCACCACGATTAGCTTCACAATATGGTGCTTCCTGTGCTTCATATTTGTGGCAGGGCATGGGGGCAGATGTGAGACTCTGAGTTACCTCCACAGAGCTGATTATTCCCTATCAACGATATTGCACTTGCATTCGCAAAAACACCTTTGTTTGGAACCTCCCCATCCAACATGTTAAAAGAAAGATTCAAGTACTCCAAACCTGAAATATCCTGGAGGCCTTTTTGAATAGGTCCGGATAAATTGTTTCGCGAAAGGTGTAAGTATCGAAGAGCTTTTAATGAAGCCAGTGAGTTGGGGATGCTTCCATAAAAGGAATTCCCTTGTAAATAAAGGTACTCTAAACTTATGCATCCTGCAATAGTTTCAGGAATATGTCCTGACAGATGATTTCCTGAGACATCCAATGTATTGATATTTTTCAGCTTGCCAACCACAAAAGGAAGAGTGCCATTTAATAAGTTATTTGACAAGGTGAGAAGGATTGATAAAGATGAAAGGCCAATAACTTCAGCGGGTATAGCTCCAGAAAGATTATTTTGGGACAGGTCAAGGTATTGTAAATTTTGGCAGTTTCCAATACTGGAAGGAATAGGTCCTTGTAACAAATTGTATGACAAATCTAATTGGAATAACTGACTGAGGTTACCCAAGGAGGAGGGTATTTCTCCAGACAGTAGGTTTTGCCCTAAATTTAATCCTTGAATTGTTTGAATTTTGCCAAAAGTGGCAGGGATGGTCTCAACAAAATAATTACCGTCCAAGTCCAACTCAATCAAGTTAGCGAGATTCCCTAATTCCCCAGGGACTTTTCCAGATATGTTGTTAAAATAAAGATCCAGTTCAGCAAGTGTGGTGGACAAGTTGCCTATAGTATTGGGTAAGGGACCTCCAAAATTATTATTACCTATATCCAGAAGGTACAACTCACTGCAATTTCACAAAGATTTTAAGAACTCCCAGCTTTTAGGTGAATTACTACCAAGGCTATTGTTATTTAAGATTATTTTTGAAAGATCTTGCAACTTCCCAAGACTTGGAATTTGTCCCACAAGACTGTTGGAAGACATGTCAAGTCGTTGAAGAAAAGTTGCATTAGTGATGGAAGTTGGGATAATGCCTGAAAAGTTATTTACTTCAGCTTCAAATACTTGGATATTAGGGAGGGTGGAGAACATGTCGGCGGAAAGAGATCCAACAAATTGATTGAATGCAATGTTTATTTTAGCAAGAGATGACAAGTTGTACAGAGAAGAAGGAAGTTTACCAAAAAGATTGTTGTCACCCACATATAATGTTGCCAAATTTCTCAAAAGGCTTATTTCTTCTGGTATGTTACCTTCCAAATGATTGGTAGCAATAGACATATTATGAATGGAAGTAAGGTTCCAAATAGTGCTAGGAATTTGACCCATTAAATTGTTTATAGGAAGATACAATATTTCAAGCTTGTGGAGAGAGCCGATCTCCATTGGTATTTTGCCAGTAAGACGATTCCCTCCAAAACTTAAGTACCTAAGTTTAGAGAGACCAGTCATGTTTATTGGAATTTCTCCAGACAAAGTATTATTGGCGAAAGCGAGTACCTGTAATCGACGTAGACAAGTCAACTCGCGTGGGATTTCTCCGTGGAAGTTGTTGTTGTCGAGTGCGAACCTTGATAGAAAAGAGAGATTGGCAACATGAGGTGATATAAATCCTTGCAATTGGTAGCCATTTAAGATCAACTCTGTAACTCTTTGGTGCCTATGGCCGCAAGTGATTCCATACCAGTTGCAAAAATGGGTAGAGCTATTCCAAGAGGCCAAGATGTTATTGGGGTCACCGCATATTGATTCCTTGAATTTGAGCAAAGCGGAATGATCGGTTTCGTTTCCATATGCAGAAGCTTTACACGGCTGAAACCACAGGAAGTTTAAAGTAAAAAGAAGAAACAGGTGAAAGCATATGACGGCGAAAGGTTTCATTTGATTGAGGAACATAATACTGGTTTGAGAGCTACGCTTTCGCGTATTTGTTGGGTGGGAACTAAGAAGAGACACAATCCATTCACTCTATTGCATGCCATATTTAAACAACCGTTCACAACCTGATACACGTTTTCTGCATGTTATCTCAGCAGATCGAAACTGACGTCATTTTATTATGGTGCTCACATATGGAGACAAGAAAGATATGAGATTCTCCAACGACCAATTGATCTCACAAATGTTGACTCATTAACAAATTTCTAAGTAATTAATCTGTCCGATATTAATGACAATAAAAAAAAATTTTGAGCCTTAAGAAAATACGGAATTTAGTAGAGCACAAATATCTCTTTTACTGAAATTCTGAAAAGAGTATGGCCCCAAAAAAAAAAAGTCTGAACAGGATCAACTACGCAGGAGATAATGAAGGACAAAGCCTAATTAGTAGTGCAGTCACTGAATAGCTTCTTGGCTAATTCATAAACGGGAGATTTATACGCTTTGGGCAATTCATAAGCTATGTACAGATTTATACGCTTTGGACAATTCATAAAAGGGAGATTTCCTCTTCTTCTGTATTTTTTTTTTTTGGGTGACACAAGTCCTAAAAACTTAAAGGCTAATTAAAATTTTGTTGTGGCCAAAGAAAAAACTTTTGTTATACAATTTTTATTTTTGGAGGGAGGGTGGAGGGAATAAGGGTGTACTGATTGAATTGAATCGAACCAAATCCAACCCACCTGAAGTGAGTATATGAAGATATATTAATATAACATATCAAAACTTACAAAATTTTTTGACAAAAAAATACACATGATGACGTGATTCAAACCAACCCATTTAAAATATTGAACCAAACTGATTACTTTGAAAGCCCATCAAGTCTCAATTGTGGCCAAACAAATTAGGGGCCAATACGACAGCAAAAGGCTTCATTTGATTGAAGAACACAAATACACGATGCTGGTTTGAGGGCTATGCTGTCAAACCATAGTTATTATCTCTCTGCCATATTTAATTAAAAGCAATGTCCTTGAAATAAAGATGCGTTCGGCACCTCTCCTCTAAATTTTAAAAAAATAGTACAATTTTTTTATATAAATTAATTATTATATTGATCTTTCGGAAGAATTATTTAGTTATATTGTTATGTATATTTTAGATGCTGATTATATGTCTATTTACTACTCTCCTATCATTGTTATCCAATGCACAGATATTAAGAAAATTTAGTTATACTCTTAAAATTATAAAAAATTAATATAAATTTTCAATTTTACCCCTATAAGTTAAAAAATGGAATAATTACGAGATAATAAAGTCATTAAATGAAGGGTAAATGAGAAAATATTTAGATTAAAAGAAAAATACACAACACCTTATAAATAAAATCAAATAAATATTTTAGATAATACTTTATAAATGGGATGGGAGGGAGTATTGTTTAATTTAGCGATGTTTGCAACTTCGTGATCTCATCAACTCACTCTAATATCTCATTTTGGAAACAGATTTACTTAAATTTTAAATGCAGTGAACTTACGATTTTGATCAATTATACATAATTAGAATTTTGATGTTGGCACCAATGATAGTTGTTTCAAGTGAAAGGAATTTAATATTTCTTAATTATGGTTTTGAATTCAAACCTGAATTGTAGAATTAAAAAAAAAATCACATTTGAAGAACTATCTCCATTTAGGTTTTGCAATATTCAAATATAGACCAATAGTGTTGGATAAGATATAGTTGTATAAAAAAATAGATGTTGGTTAGAGATTTAATTTTTTTAATATGCGCTCCGCTGTGTTGATGTTAGTTTCTTTCTTTTTTTATTTTACCAATGGATTTTCTTAAGAAAATAAAAAATAAAAAGCTACTATACAAAGCGTGCTCTGCCTAGCCAAATCCGTTACTTTCATCTACCTAACGTCAACCTTTATCAACGGACAAAACCTTCATCAACCTAACGAAGTGTCAATAAAAGACAAAAATTGGATATCAGTATCATGATCCGATCTAGCAAGCCACTTAGTGTATTTGTTATTTTCCAGTAGACAGTCAAAAAATAATGTTCTAGTACCTCGCAAAGAATCCTCAAATTTCCTCTATCAGGTTTTCTGTTACACAGCCATCAATGTTAATACTCCCTCTTATCCTAAATATAGGGTTCTTTTAATAGAATACAAAACAGTTTTATTATATATTATACATATTTGATAGTCACTGAAAAAAGAATTCTGTAATAATGTCATGTGTGGGTGTGTAATTGCCTAGAGAATGTTCCCTCTACCTATCTAATCCAGTATTTACCTCTCTTGATTTCCCTTAATTGTTGTAACCTACTGTGATCCACAAAGTTTTGGAATACTTTTGATTAATTAGAGGTGAAAATAGGTTAGGCCAGGTTAGGTTTTACTTAAATAGACCAGACATACATTATAAATTTAAAGCCTAAGTTTGATCTATAGGCTTATATAAGATTATTTTTCGGCTTAAATCTGGGTATTTTAAAAGTCTAACCTAATCTAAAAACTATTTAAAACCCTATTAAAAACAAAGAAAAACATTAACTTTAATTAAAAAAAGAAAAGCTTCAAATTGGCTATTGCATAATAAAAGGGGGTGGGAGAGTCTATAAAATATAAGTGGATGATTTATGAAAGGGACTTCATTGGCTTTCATACTATTTGAGTTGTGTTAGCTAAAAAATTTTTATAAGCAATTTTATATATTTTTATAATTAATTAATTAAAATTAATCAATTTAATTTAATTGATAAAATTAATTAAAATTAATTATATTATGTGACATATATTAAATATGAATTTAAATAGGTCTAACTGATTAGCTTTACATCAAGCTTCTAAGTAAATAGGCATGCCTATAGGTTTGACTTTGGCCTATTCAACTAAATAGGGTAGGTTAGGTGGAACCTTATATAGGTCAGATCATAGATTCCTGATGGAGGATTAGCCTATTTTCATTCTTACTTTTGATACTTGTTTTTCATTGAAAAAAATTAAAGTACATCATTGTCAAATATTAATATAAAATTTATATATATTCTATCTCAATTTTGTACTGCTTCCTCAAAAAATATGATATGAATGGTGTAATTTATCCTGTACATTTAGTGTAACCCACTAGGAAATGCCTATAAAATATAAATTTATATTTAAGTTGCATTAATCACTTATAAACAATCCATTTAATTCTTCAAACTTCATGCCAAGCACGAAATAACGGGTTTAGTTAGTACAAATTAAAATAACTCAATGCAAATATGATCTATTTTTTGCCATTGCTTTTTTACATGTTCAATAAGCTAATATGGTTTCTGGCAAAAAAAAGCTAAGATGATGACAGTTTTTCAGTTTAAAGTACTGTTCAATTTGCTTTATTTGTTAAATTGAAATTGAGTCCCTTGTGCATGGAGTATGAGGTGACTGTACATGGTTAATCAAACGGCTTTTAATAGATTTGAATTTAAATATTAGTCATCGGTATTTTATCATTAAGTGGCCCTCCCATTAAGGTTTCACAGCTGAGAAGACCAATGTGTCCCCCGGCCATAACACAAAGCAGTCTATTATGCATTCAATCAATTAGAAGAGGTAGAATGGCTTTATGGCAGCCATCTAAGTAGTTACACTTAACTCTATCAACTCAAGTTGACATAAGTGATGTGGTTTCTCTCATCTCTTAGGTAAGAATGGTTGGGAAATCGATTCTTGGATGGAGCAAAAGTAATTGGAATTTTACCAAAACAGAGACTAATCCCTTTGCTTTCTGCATACCATAAGAGATTAATCCTTGCTATTGGTGGGGATATTTCTGGTTATTTTACCAAAACAATTAAAACAGAAATTTATATAATTTAATAAGACACAACAAAAAAATCCATATTTTATTTTAAAAAGCTACGTAAATTTTTTAAAATAGATATGAAATTTGTCTAATTTCTATATATAAAACTTATAAAAAATTTGCCACTTGAGGCTATGTAATAATAAAAGAGTATTGTGCACATATATGGGTATGTTAGGTTAGATATGATAAATTTGAAAATTTTAGGATATAGGTATGGGAAATATATTTATTAAGTTATGTATATATTTAACAAATTAATGTTCCAAAAATAAAAAAATATAAAATTTTAAGTTTTAAACAAGTATTTTAAAAATAGTATAAAAGTTAAGATAAGAAACTGAAAATTGAGTTTTTATATAAGATTTTAAGTCATTTTGAAACATTTTTTATAAAAGAAAAGACTAGGGATATATATATGACATATTATCATAAGGGATGTGTATTTATCTAATATATATGCATTCAATACATGTATATCTTCCTTTTTAAAATATCTGTGCAATAGAAACTTATACAAAATTGGTATACTTTATTAAAAAATTAAAATAATAAGACGGTTAAGCCACAACTCAAGGCGCAATGTTCGCTCTACAGCCAAAACAATTAGATTTAAGGATTCACATGCTATGATATTCATATCTAAAAATTTTTAAAATTATAAATATTGTTAAAAACAAAAGTTATTATTAAGTTTTTTTTTTACTTTTTAAAAAAAAAACCTAAAATTTAATCGAAATTAAAATTATGATATTAAATAATGTTATAATAATTCCTAAAATATAGTAGTATATAAAAAAGAAAAACTTAATAATAATAATTCTGAATTATAATGATACTTGATGTTTGCAGTCTCAGCCACAATATCAGTTCATCATCATAGTACATGCAACACAGTGCGGGTGCAACGGCATCAAAACGACTCAACCTCGTACTCGTCGGTCAAAACCCTAGAAAAAGCTTCAGGAAGGAGACAGGAGAGAGACACAGTGAAGATCAAAGTGAATATGTATGGAGCGACTCAGTTTTGGGTGGCAAAGGCAGTGATTCCAGCCAGCGATGCTCATGAAGAAAGGAGCCATCAGTAACATTGACCCCCGCGTGACCATCGCTTTTTCTTCTTACCCTTTACGCCGTCGATGCTGCCATAAAAGAGAGTAAACTTTTTCTGCTTCAATTGTTTATTCATTATTCATTATTTATTATCAGCCTCTCTCTCGTTGGCATTATATATATATATATATATATGCTTAACTATGCTTATTTAGTATTCTTTCTGCTCATGTTTCATACTCTGTTCAAACAAAACAATATTCAAGCTTTGAATCCTCAAAAGTTTATACTATGACTCACTAATAATGTCAAGAGGTACTGATTAAAGAAAATCTTAATCCCATTATTTACCAGTCAGATTTCATTATTATGGTTACTGATGGCTAAATCCATAATGGATTATACTTTTCAAGCGCATATGAAACAATAATGACATAACTTTGGAAATTAGAAACATATCTTCTCAAGAAAATAAATAAATATATATTCCCTTTATCCCATTTTTTATGACCTAACTTCAATAAGTGGAGGATGGTAGTGATTTAGGACCGAGAAGTAGTGCGATCTAAAGTGGTTGCTATATCATATATACATGAGTGGAGGGTGCTTGACACAGACGAGTAGTGCCCAATATTATCAAAACTGGACTGGTTATTATTAAATTGGTCACCACATTGATTAAAAATTTAATAGTTTAATTAATCATGGTAAAACTGCAATCAAATCTGCGATAATAAAATTAATTATTTTTAATTTTATATGTTATATATCGTATATAAAATTAAAATAGACTACTATTAATAAATTTTGTAACTTAATATTAAAATTTAAATAAATTAATATTAAACAATAATAATATTTTGAGTTCAAAATAGTCAACAAATAATTTATTATCATATTATTTGTTGAGTAAATTTATCATTATTAATAATTATTTATCACAATAATATTTATATAATATTATAATATAGATAGAAAAATTATAAAAGAGTAATTTTATTTAGTACTAAAAATAATATAATTTCATCTTAAAATTAAAAAATAAATATCAATTTGATTAGTTCAACTAGGTTACATGTGATTCATAATGGTTCATGGTAAGTTTGACTAGTTTTTTTATCGATTATAAAAAATGTCGAGTTTTTTTTTGGCCAGACTAGACCGGATGAGGCATCAATTCCTAGTTGAACTGATAGAATCGGCCAAAGTAGTTAAGTTTTGATGACAACAATGGTAGTGCAATATTGCATTATTGTATTATATATATATATATATATATATCTGTGTGTGGTATAGTAGTGCGATCTAAAGTAGTTGCTTTATTTTATTTATCACGCGCGTGCACACAAAGAGAGATATATATATATATATATTTATATAAAAGTAAAATAAGTTGGGTGAGTGTTGCATCTGAAAGACTTCACATAGTAGAATTCAAGAGCCAAGCAACACAGTAACAGTGTAATTGAAAAAAGAAAATCATTGATTCTGAGTTTTGTATATATTGAATAAATACTCCGGTACTTATCTTTACATGAATGTTTATTTTTTTTTTGGTGAACACACGAACAGGCCCGTTTGGTTGCCAAAAAAGATAGTAATGAAATGATGATCACTATGAACATGTTGTAAGGAATTTCGGTACACACGCAGTAGATAACAACACCAAATTCTTGCCATAGATTTGTCAATGTTGCTTAAATCAATATGTAGAGGAATATTTCTCTCTCTCTCTCTCTATATGTGTTCATACACTTTATCTCTCTAAGTTCTCTAAGTGTACAGCTGCTCTCTCTCTCTAAGATGGGAGGAGACTCTCTTAATTCTGTATAAGAAAACCCTAGTTTCTATCATTATATAGATATGGTTTATTATTATTTGTTTAATTTAAATTAATTATTTAAAGTAAATCAAATTTAATTAAATAGATTAATTTAAATTCAAATCTATCTAAAAGATTAAATTTAAACTAACTATTTAATATAAATTCAGAATCAAATATAAATCAAATTCAAATTATCACATTACTTTAAATTTAAATCTATCGCATAGAATTAAATTTAAAACTAATTATTTTAAATTAATTAAATGATATATATTTCAAAATATATTTAATATATCAAACATATATATATTTCAAATTTTATAAGATATATAAAAATATTTATAAAATCCCTTTACTCTAAATTAAACATTAAATTCGTTGAATCTAAACACATTTTAGGTTCAATGAGTCTAGATAATCTAGACATTCTTGTGTATGACCCTGTATACCCATATAATGTTGACAGTAGGCTAATAACACTATTGTACCCACAAGTCACAAGTAGGCTCTAACAAGATATTGTAATTACTCAAATCATACACTACTACACAAAACCCTAATTTACATAGGTTATTTTAGCTTTTTTAAATTGGTTTTAAAAGTGATGTAATAGCAAGCGATGTAGAAAAAATTATTTTTATATTGGTTTTTTAACTGATGTAAAAAAAATTACTTTTACATAGGTTTTTAACACAAACTAATGTAGAAAAACTATTTTTACATAGGTTTTTAATACAAAACAGATATAGAAAAATATGTTTTTTATATCAATTATATTAAAAAACCGATGTAACTTTAAATTTTTTTACACCAAAATAAGTGTAATCTATATCTAGACTTGTATTTACAACCAAATTTCCAAAATAGTTGAGCAAATTTTATAACTATAATAGCTATAATGCCAAAAATAATTATTGAGTATGTATCTAAAGTGAACTTTTACAGGAGTTACATCCCAAAAGATAGTTCAATAAAATTAATGGGAATTGTAAAATTCATATATGTCTCATACTAACATATCATATTTCCAATATCACATTAAAATATCATTAACTATTCCTAAAATACTAAACTAAAATAAATTAGCTGTAGTAGTGAAACAAATAAGTCTCTATATCTTATTTATATATCCAAAATATTGAACTAGAATAAAGAAACTGCAGGTCTAGTAGTAAAACATTATGTTTTTGTCATTATCCTTGATTGTAGAAAAAATAACTATCACGTTAGTACTCCTACTTCTACTCCCTATATCTCCATCTGATAGGACAAAAAGTTGAGAGACTTTTCTTTAAATATCAAAGACATTGTATATAACTATATATTCAACATAAATAATTCAAGGAATAGGACAAAAAAAATATATGGATTACAGTAACATAAGTTTTATACTTAAAAAATTCTCACAAATAGCATGTAAAAAAATGTATAACTTGCAACTACAAACAAGAAATATCAAGCTTTATGCATAGGAGATACAAATATAAATCATAAAGAATTTTAAGCAACCAAATCAAGTTTGCACAGTTCAACCAGATAACATTACCAAAGGTAGATTATTCATCATAAAGATATTTAAAAAAAAAAAACTTACTCATTTTACTTGCGAGATACACATCTGATTTTGGCAAAGTCATCACTAAATATTGGACCTCCCCATAGTTCTACAATAACTAAAATTGAAACATAAAATTCAGGAAATAATCCATGATTACTTAAAGGAGATTGGCGTCTACAAGGCATCTTTAATTATAAAGAGCTATATTATAATTTTCATATTCAAGAGAAGTCAAGCCCCCAAATTTAATTAATAGAAATAAATTATTTGCATTAGTTCCATAATTTTCATAAAATATGTTAATATTCTAAGTTATGTATAAACTTTAGCTGAATCTCCCCTAAATGATGGATCTCCAAAAAATTATACAATAGCCAAGATTGAAATACCAATGCAAAATAAGCTCCTTTGAGCACATAAGCCCCCTTGAGCTAATAGATTTGGCCAAAATCTCCAATAGAAAATAAGCTCATTTTTAGAACAAGGAAACTAAAAGGATGGGTGTTTTCCTGAATATAGAAATTAAATAAATTAGCTGAAAATAAAAAAATAACTAAAAATTAAGAAAAAATAATATTAAAAAACTCACATAGATGATAAAGACAGAGACTGGCGGAGGGAGTAGAGGTGGAGCACAATGGCGACCCATGGAGGGAGTAAACTGTGTGACGAAGATTGATGGAGGCAGTAAAGTGGACGACAGCACCAATTGCATAGGAGGGAGCTTCAATCTGTTCATGGGCTTCAATCGAGAAAGTGAGGCCAAGTGCAAGAGGGAAGGAGTATGGATGGCAATATCATTCAAGAGAGAGGCGACCACCGTGTGTGAGAGGGAAGCAATGTGGTAGCAATGGAGATATGAAGGAAATGGAAGAGTGTGGGAGCGGCAAGTCAAGGGTAGCTCTGGAGGGAGAAGACTGCGTTTAGAGGGAGCTGAAATCTGAAACTTAATTTCAAGTGCTGATAAGGGAGGAAGTAGATAAAAACTAAAAGTTTTATATCAATTTTTTATATAAAACCGATGTAAATTTTTTTTTTGAAAAATTTATATAAAAAATGGAAGGAAACTAAAAGTTTGACATCGGTTTTTTATATAAAACTGATGTAAATTTTTTTAAAAGAATTATATAAAAAAGGAAGGAAATGATCTATAAGAGAGAAAATTTACATCGGTTTATTATAAAAAACCGATGAATAAATTTTTACATTAGTTTTTTATATAAAACTAATATAAATATTAAGAATATAATAAATAATATTTTTCCATTGATAAAATAATAAATCATCCTTGTACATAAATATGTTAATATAAAAATCTAATCATAATCCTATATTTTTATATTACTTGCATATTTTTATTTAGTTTTATTAATCAAAGAATTAACATATTGTAATATAAAATCTAATATAGTCATATAGTTCTTGTATGTTGGACAGAAATAATTTACGCAAGAATTTAAATTTAAATTGGTCTTTTTAAAAAATTGATGTAAATATCATGTGTATATATATATATGAAAATATATTAATTGATACTTCTTTACAAATATTATAATATAAAAATCCAATTATAATCATATAGTATTACATATTTTTATTTATTTAACTTTAATATATCATTTTAATTCTTAAGAAATTTGTATTTCTATACAATTAAAAATTTAAGTTGATCTTGTACTAAAAATATGAAGATAGAAAAAAATATAAAAATAAAAATATGTTTATATCAATTTCTCTTAAAAAATGAAATAAAAATTAAATAATAATAAAAAAAATATGTTAAGATATATTGTAATAGAATACGTAATGAAATTATATTTTTATTTACTTCCATTAATATGAATTTTATTAGGATAAACATATTTACATCAATTTTATTAAAAAACCGATGTAAAAAGACATAAAGCAATAAATTTATTTACAAAATTACCACAAGTCATCATTTTATATCGATTTTTTTAACCGATATAAAAATCACTTTTGTAGTAGTGATATGAGATTGGGATCCGATGCAATCTATCATACAACCTTATCACAACCCTTTTGTTTCATGATATGTAAGTCAAGTATGAGGTATGAAAACGTCATTCTTATTTTACTCAACCATCAATTTCTTGATCTCCTAATAAGCTGACAGAATAAATGGAAATCCTTCCATTCGAGCATGGCGATGCATTTCTCAATCTCACTCATCGAGGGGTCTAGATATATCACTCTATTAATCAGAGGGACAAATTTCATCTTAACCATCCATCTTCTTTTACATTAATTCTACTATGCCATATCATAGCCTTTATGGTCACCCTTTTAAAGGTGACTTTTGACTATGCCAAAGCACAATATTTCTTATGTAGGAAGCTATGGTGATCTCAGGTCTAAGGACTCAGTGACACAGTTATGTATATAAGATATACTTATGATCTGATCCATGCAATTATCTCATTATGAGTCGATCTAATGCATGTTTCCTAACAGGTGCTTATGATTTTGATTTGTATCTTCATACATAATTAACACATAATTATCAATTAAAATCATACTAGTCATAGTTCATCATTATTTTCACAAAGATGATTGACAAGAGATGTTTAAGATAAAATAATTTATCCAAGGATATTATTATAAAGAAAACATGCAAATAATATAATAATGTAATAAAAGAAAAAAACTCCATCTTTTTTCATAATGAAGTACATTATTCATAATACAATGATTGGTTTAGAGCACAATCTCCAACACATGTTTGGTATGATAATGAGAATGTGGGAAAGAATTTGATTTTTCCCATTGAATTAAATAAAAGTATAAGTTTATTTACCAAAATACCCTTAACTAGGGGAAGAAAACCACCCTCCTCCTATGTCTCTTCCCTTCTTCCTGCTTATTGTTGTCGGCATCACAAATAAAAAACAAGTCCATCTCAGATTTAATCCCATCCCAAATATAATTGAAAAGGTAGTATAATTAAAATCCATATACCAAAATATCAAAACAAGAAATCATCTACAATCTTCAATAAAAAAATTAAAAAATAGAAAGAAAGAAACGAATAAATCTGGGTCCAACAAATCTAATATGTTTGAATTTGAAGATGATAGAAAGCATGGCTGGTGGCATGGTGATGCTAATGACCACCCGAATCGGTAGTGATTTATGGAAAGTGCATCCCTAATCCATACCAATAAATGATCAAACATGCATAATATAGTGACGATGCTTGTGTTATGCTAACATGCTATAATGCATTACACATAGACTAATATCATCATCATTATCATTATCATCATGCTAGCATAACTTCATCATGTAAGATATCTCATGGGCATGCACAATAAATCATAAGTATATCACTATTTTTCATGCTCTTAAACATATGTCTATATAGCCAAGTTTATTCTCATCATCATTGATATCATCATCATCATGTAAAACTAAGCAGGGAATGTTCAATAGACAATAGTTAACTAACACTAATGTGGACACTTTAGTTGGCCTTTCTTCTACAAAAGCCAACTTTTCTCTGTTTTATTTTAAAAAGGCTTTTGTTGGTATTTACAAATGTAACACCTCTATTTAGGACCATTTTCCATGTATTAGACCTCATTAGAGAGCAACTATACTTAATTAGAAGTTTGAATCACAATAAAATATTATAATAAATTTAATCAATTTTCTATAGTACTATTCATTTAATTTCTTTTTTTCTTTCTTTTTTGGCAAACTTCAGAAAATCATAACTAATTCCATAAAAATTATATGAAAGTGATTCAAGTCTCTATAGATAGCTTATAAGAATGTCTATATAAAAAAAAAGTATCAATCAGAGCAACTACTTGGCCAACTAAATTGTCATCCTTTGGCTGGGAGAACCATGTGGCTATGAATTAGGGATGCACCTTCTATAAATCACCACCGATTCGGGTGGTCCAGGGGAAGGGGAACCATGGTCTTCTCATTACTGGAATGGTCATTGGTCGAGTCATGACTAGTGGTAGTCAGCTTAATAGTTAGCCTGAAATCAGCATTCACCAGTTGTTGGAAGGGGGCTACTTATTGAGGATACATTATGATGGTAACTAGCTCATAATTCCTACTGTGATTGATATGGGTTCTTGCATATCATAAGCATTTCATCATGCATGACATACCTTGCATATGTAGATATATATGTTTCTATCGATCTCTTATATCCAAACTTGCATTGGCTTTGTTGAATCAAAAGTTTTGATAATTCCAAACAACTAAGAGCTTGGAAAGGAGAATATCAAAAGAGTGTCAAATGACAAAGTGAAGAAATCCCATGAAGAATGTGTGAAGATTTTGTTATTAGGGTTTCTCACTTTGTATACTGGGTAAAAAAACTTCGATTATCACTCATCTATATTGTCATAGCATTTAAACAAGTGATTTCACAATTATCCTATATTAGCATATGTTAAATTTGAAAAGTATAGACTAACAGACAAATTTTTCTATTGACTAATGTGTATTTTGAGTAAAATTCAAACTTTGCTTTGTGAAATTTAAATATATAGAGGTTCCATGTCTAATAAATGAATTTCAGTTATGAAATTTGAGTTTTGGGGTAAGTATTGTTAGTAAATATGTGAAAAATTCATATAAAGCTTAGTTAAACTTTGTACATTGGTGAAGTTCAAAGAGAGTTCAGAGTCACCCTCTTTGATAGATAAACTTTGGAATTCAAAATTCAAATTTTAAATCAAGAACTTGTGAGTCTCATTAGAGCATACCTCTAACAGATAAACTTTGTAGTTCAACATTCAAATTTCACAGCGGAAAACTTTTGTGATATGTTAAACAAGCTTATGATAGATGAATTTTAGCTTCTAAAATTCAAATTTTGAATGCACTGTGAAAATATGATATAACTATTTACACTTAATAGATGCATTTCTGATATAAAAATTTGTATGTTCTAATATGAAATATCTTTAACAAACTCAAAATTTGAATTTCACACTTGAACAGATGAAGGTTAAAGTTCAGCATTGAAATTTTTAACCTTCTATCTCTGCAAAATTAGTCTATTATACCCCAAAATTTGAATTTTGGCATGTCAGAAATATTAAATGCAATTGGTAAACGGCTATTTCTGCAAAATAACCATTGGTTAAAGTTTCTAATGGCCAGATCTTGTGTCTAACGACTAGTTAAGTCACAAATCTATAAATAAAACTTAATTTAAAGTTGTGAACAATGAATCTAAGTTCATCTTTGTAACTACTCCGCTAAATTTCTATGTCAAAGCCTTTTACCCACACAGCATTTACTACACTTAAACTTTCATATTCACTCTATTCTATAGAGTATTTATTCTGTGTAAAAATCTTTTTTTCATATGGAAAAATGATTCTTTATGAGGGGAGTCACAAAGGAAATTGGGAAACACTTGTAAGAGTGTTAAATGTAGAATTTGAGTGTTTTAAAAACAGAACATGAATTTGTATAGAGTAATGTAAGAGTATTAAAAGGAGGCCATTGAATTCTTGCAGATAGTAAAAATTTCAAGTGATGGCTTGGGGGACTGGACATAGATCAAATGAATCAGACTGAACCAGGATAAATTTCTAAGTCCTTTCTTCCTTCCTCTTGCATTTATTATAATTTTCATTGACCTTTATTTTTTTTTTGCAAACATTTGCTTTCACTGTGAAATTGCATTTTTAAGAAAAAAATTTTGAACTTTCCAATTGACCCCTCTATTTGGTAGCCAACTATTCTAACAGCTTTTGTGGTTGAATTTCTTGTAACTAATCTCTTGTGTTAGAACCCCTCTATTTTTATATGTTGGGGTTGCTTCTTGTTACCAGGACATTTGGTTCACCCCCCTTTGACACCCATTTCAAGTGAAGACTCAAGCTCTAGCAAGAAAGAAACCTAGGAGGTTTAGTTCTCCTTAACTGATGTGTGAGATATCCAAGTATTCTCAATTGGTATGAGTTTCTGAGAACTCATGTTATCTGCTTGTACAATATTGTACCAAGTGTAGGATCATGATTTGATGCTATATGTAATCATCTTGTGTATTCCCTAGGAGTTTGCATATCCTTCTCTTTCAGTCATGACATATATCATATATGAACTCTATGTTAACAAGGTTATGGAGCACATAGATGTGTATGTCATATCTAATATTGAGGTATGTACGTTAGTGGTCATGGTCTAGGCAACCTTGTAGTTTTTAGCAAGGTATTAAAAACCGGACCGGTCATTGAACCGGATGAGGCAACGGTTCAAGGTTCAATGGTCGGACCGGGGTCGGACCGGGGTTGGACCGGTTGTGAATAAATTAATATATTTTTAATAATATAGTTAATTAATATTCAATTTTCATATTATTTGTTAGGTAAATTTATCATTATTAATCATTATGTATCATAATAATACTTATAACATATTATAATATAGAAAGAAAAAAATTTATACTAAAAATAATACTACTTAGTTCTAAAAATAATGTTATTTTATTTTAAAAAAATATTTTAAAAAAAATTAAAAAATTAAAAAAAAAAAAAGAAAATTAGGACCGGTTCAACCCGGTTTTGGACCGGTTTTACACCGGTTTTTGACCGGTTCTTGACCGGTTCCCACCGGTTCTGAGACCCCCCGATTTTTAGCTACTTCCGGACTGGACCAGGGGCCGGTTCCCAGTCGGACCGGTCGAACCGGCCGGTCCAGTCCGGTTTTTTGTACACTGGTTTTTAGTGAAGCTTTACATTGGAGTGTTACATGTATTAGGCAATGTGTCCCATTTGATGTCTAGGAGTGCTTGGGTTTTGGGCAATAGTTGCTCATGTGTACTTTGTGGCACCTCTATTTAGGACTGTTTCCCATGTGTTAGACCTCATTAGAGACCAACTATACTAATTAGAAGCTCGAATCACAATAAAATATTATAATAACCTTAATCAATTTTCCATGGTACTATTCATTTAATCCCATTTTTTTCTTTCTTTTTTTGGCAAATTTTAGAAAATCATATCTAATTCAATAAAAATCATTTGAAAGTGATTCAAGTCTCTATGGGAAAAATATCAATCAGAGCAATTACTTGGCCAATTAGTGCAGTAAATTTTGTGAAATTTTATTATTCATATGGTCATTTTCTGAAAATCCAGTTTTCTGGGCTAAATTTAAAAATTCACTATAATTCGTACACTCATCCAAATTGAGTTCAATTTAGACCATATGAAATATTTTTCTGTCTAGTTTTTAAGCATATATAACATTCATACTTTATACATAAAAAATCCTAACAGTAGCTTGATCACTCTATATAGGTTAGAATGACCATTTGTATCCTAATACATTGCCAAACAAAAGCTATAAATTTTCACATGGCCATATATCATCTCCAAATCATGTCATACATTAGCTAGGACTTAAAGGAACATAAAAACTTGGAGAAACGTATTTAATATCAGCTTTACAAATTTACATAAAAGTTTTAAGGTTATGGCCATTGAGATTAATATCAAGTTAATGGCCAAATTCTTTCTCCTTTCCTTTCTCTTCCCTGGTGGTTTTGCTATTGTAGCTACCTAATCATAGTTAATATATGGGAAGGTGAGATTCAAAGAATCTCAATGGATAAATCTCACACATACCATAATATCATCACATTGAGCATAAAAGCATCAAGAAAACATAGTTCATCATATAGGCACATTGGAAACATATATATTTTATAGAAATTTCAGTAGAGTTTTATTTTGTCTAATGGACATCCTGGGCCTTAAAACCCCTCACACAACTTAGCCAACACTAGAGAAATATCACAAATCAACATTTCATACATATGCCATAGTGTCAAATATCAAAGAAACAATAATGACAATGTGATGTTAGTAAAGAGAATTGTCTACCTTATAGTACTTCCTTGCTTTCCACACTTTGTCCAACACTTCTTGGACCTTCCAACACTTCTCCAAGATTTCTTATGCTTTCTCAAACCTAAACATATCATCAAACAATTACTCAAGCTAATGGTTCCATAACTTTCTTCAAAAAGTGTTCATAAAACCCTAATTCTTCAAAAATTCACCAAAATTTCATTCCTAGTTTAAAAATGATAATTTATACCTCTATTCCATGTAATTTTTCATGAGGAATCCAAATATGGCCTAATAATTACCAAATTCCATCTCTAACTATACTTATTGTTCATTCCAAATTAAGCTTCAAAACCCTGAAAATTTCACTTTCTTAAATCTTAAGATTTTTGATGAAATCAACACTTGTTCCAAAGGTTTTGGACCATGGGGAACCCATTTTTAAGATCCAATTTATGAAATTCCAACCCTAAGTGTGAATAGTATCTCATGAAAAATAAGGAGAATTTAAGAAAAATTGCTATGCTTCTTAGTTCATCAAACTACTTTCATATTCATGGTTTAAAAGAGTATTCTAGCATTTACCCTAAGTTTGATGGTTGGAAAACTCATTTTATTGCTTAATCTTAGTTTCACCGAAATCCTAAGATGAAGAGGAAGGAAATATACTCCATGAACCATGCTTTAAATACCATGAACTATAAGCTTGAAGTAGTAGAAAACACTTACCAACTTGAGCCCTTGAGTTTCCTCTTTTCCTTCTCTCTTTTCTCTCTTCTCCCTTGCACTTTTCTCTTTCATTTTGCTGTTGGGAATGGACATGCAGAATGACAAGGTAAATGGGTGATTAAGTGGCTAATCAGGTGGCTTAATCATGGTTAAACATCTAAACCAACTTTAGTTACTTTTTGCCCAAAAATTGACTAACTTCTTGAAGAAGTTTTTCCAAAAATTCAAGCTGCCCAAACTACCCTATTTTCATGCAAATAAAAGTGCTTGAAGTGTCCAAGATTGCTCAATTTTTTCTAGTCCAGATATATCTTGAACCGGGTAATTTTTAACCGTACCGATAAAATTATTTTTTATATTAAATTAGCATTTTTGGGCTACAGGACTATTCTAATTTTATTTTTATATTTTCATAATTATCATGTCCTAAATGGTATCTGTATATGACCCATGTCCTGTCCCAGTTACTCTTTTAACCATCGGTAGAGCCCACAGTTTACTTTATCGGTTTACTATTACTTTTGGATACTCAGCATTGATTATTTTTTTATTCTTGAACATTAACCCCCAGTGCCATATACCATTATACTTCTCTCATTGAGGGCTTCATTTTGATAGTAATTTTATATATTTACAAAATTACCCCTAATCCTAGGTTAAATTATAATTTTTGAAACTTTCAGGTCATTAGCTGTAATTTTCCCCAAGGACTTTTGCGCTTTAACTCCACGTGAATTTATTGACTTTAGGGACATGGATGTCATTTTGATATTTTTTAGGGGCAAGAATGTAATTTCTCATTTTTTGTCTAACTGGAAAAAATAACCTATTTGTCATTTTTCACGTAAAACGATGCCTATCGATTTTTGTTAATTCCTTGTATATTTCATAATATTTTAGTTTTCTTCGAATGTTACATACTTTGACAAATTAGAGTGGTTTAAAAGGTTGGTCTAATATTTTGGTTTGCTTTGAAGGAAATGAGTACATAAGTCATTAGTCATTTCCTTCCAAGTTAGAGTAGTTTAAATGGTTGGTCTGATATTTTAGTTCAAGGAGGTTAATTCTTACTAGAAGGGTTTCTTGGGATGTGATACCTTTGGAAAATGTCTTTACATCGATTGTGACCTGAAGAAATAGGTTTGATGGTTAAAGGATTGGTAATTAAAGAATGGGAATGTTAAATGTCAAGTTTTGGCCTAAAAATGACCATTTCGATCTTGGGAGTCCAAAATTTCCATATTGAAGAAATTTGGGGTATAGTTTACCCCCGTAGTTAGAGTAGGTATAAACTAATATGTAGGCTTCAAAATCATGCCAATCAAAGGATTGGGTAGAACGTTATGTTCATCCAAAGTTCACTCAATTTGATAACAAATTGCTGTCAAAATAGCAACTAATAGAGTTATGGCTCCACATGGGAGATTTGTCTCCCTTGTTTTGTGTGTCATCTGGTCACAGTTTGTAATCCTCCAGTCATGTCTAACCTTATTTTCTTTTTCAAGCTTCTCTTCATGTTTCTCACAGTATCTCCTTTTGGTTGCTCTTTGATCATGCCTTAGTTCATATCGAATTCAGTTGCTTCCTTGAGGTTATTTTAGGCTCACAATTCAAGCTGTTACACTAATCAAATCTAAAGTAGCAATTTACTAGTATATGTTCATTTTCCCCATATAATTGACACATTGGTTTCATATTACCATAATTCATTCACCCACAACCTCTACCTCCTCCAGTGCCATAGTATAAGTTTGAGCCTCCTATAAAAGAGTTACAAAATACTCAGGTCTGGAGTTTCTATTGTGTATAACAAGATTAGCATATGTTGAACCAAGAGTAAGTGAATTGAAGTTTTGTAGCTACTCTAATATATTTTTATAAGTAATATGGCCTGAAACTCAACCCATGATAGATTTTCTTTTTCAAAAAGCTGGCACACAACTGGGCTGTAATCAGCATCTAAACTTGCAAAAATCTGAGTGATTAGATCATCAAGTGGAATAGGATTGTCAGCCATTAACAATTTGTCAAACATTCCTTTCATTTTTGCTAAATACTCATCCATTTTCATGGAGCCTTTCCTTGTCCATTACACCCATTCTTATATAAGGTGATGTGAGCATGAGGTGACACCAAAGAGATCATGAATGACCTTCTATAAATTGCAAGACATTTGGTAATTCAAAACTTGTGTAGCAATTTCTAGCATCATAGTCCCAAAGAGCCATCTAAGGAAAAGTGAATCATTAGTGATCTAATCATTGTATTCAAGATTGGGTTGAGTTTTGTTACTAATAGTGATGAATTCCTAAGAACGTGGCCTTTGAGTCGATAGCCTTTGATGAATGAAGGGTTGTTGTTTTCCAAAGAAGAAAGTTTCCACAATGGAGCTTAATGAAACATGATGTGTTGGCAAGAGTTGCAATACCCTTTGAAAAACTTGATGTTGTGCAGGAGGCTAATTGTCAAAGATATTGTTGGTGGGACTGGAGTTAGTGGAGGGTGCCATAGTATAATATCCTAAATTTTACTTAATATTAAGTAATAAAGATTATAAAATTAAAGGATATTTTAAAATGTAGAAAGAATCATAGAAAACAAAGGGACCTAAAAAGAAGATAAGAGAGCAAAAAGGTCAGTTTTAGGATTGGAACAAAAAAGAAGAAAATTTAGTTTTGCCCCAAGCAATCATAATCTTATTCAAAATGGTCCTTAAGAGAAAGAATTTTATTCAATATAGTCCTTGGGAAAATTACGAGTTAGACCCAAAAGAATTAAAAATTATAATTTTATCTCAAGTCAGGGCAATTTCAGAATTTTTGAAAATATAGTCAAAACAGAGCTCTCGAAAAGCTGAACTCAATGAAAGATGACTTAGAATTTAATTGAGTTCAAATTAATTTATAATTTCAATTTTATGTCGAAAGCGATTTTTAGTATGAAAATGGGATCTAAAAATTTTAGAAAATTTAACAACTGAGGTGAATAGGATATGGAACCTTATAGATAAGTTTTGGGATCAAAATAATGAATTTGATTTAAAACAAAATTTAAAATAATTCTGTACTAATTAAGTGATAATTACAATGAAAGTGTTTTATCGGTATAGGAAAATTTTATCAGTAAAAGTTACTTTGGATTGTTAAAAGTTATGAAGCAAGTTTTGAACAAAATACCCCTCAAGTGGTGTGAATTGCAACTATTGGACATGGAGGGAATTATTTTATTTTATTTTAAGTGGACTTTCATTAAAATTAACCAAAGTTAGTTAATTAACTTGAGAATACTATTCACACATTTGATCTCTTTCCTTCCCACATTGAGTTAAGTTAACTAGACCACTTCTTTCTCATTCATTTCATGTGTGACCCTGTAGCCAAGAAAGAGAAAAAGAGATAGCCAAACTGAGGAGAAAGAGAAGAAAGAAGGCAAAAAAACTCAAGTCTCAAGTGCAAGGTATGATCTTATGGCTATCATCTTGTGTCTTTAAGTATTTGGTGAAGTTTCCATGAAGTTTTTCCTCTCTTTTCCCCCTCAAAATTTTTGGCCATGGTGAGGTCTAGAGAGAGAAAGTGAAGTTTTCACGAAATAAACAAAGGAAAAGGCTAGGAATGAATGAATAAAGCATGGAATCAAAAGTTATTTTAGGATTCATGGAGTAAATATTTTCCTACAATTTTCTTCTCATTTTTAGCCAAGCTAGGGTTTAGGATAGGAATGAATTTCAAAATTTGACCTCAAAAATGGATTTCTTGGGCCCAAAATAGATGGAAACAAGTGTGTTGTACAAAAGAAAACCAAAGGAAGACAAAGTTAAAATTTTGGATTCAAGAGAGTACTTTGTGAGTAAGGTCATGTAATTAGTGACTTATGACCTTAATTTATGATGCAATATGGTTCAAGAAGGCTAAAGGAAAGATTTAGAAAGTTTCAAAGAAAAGGAAAAGCCTAAAGGTAGTCATTTTCCCATTTATGTTTTATGTTATCATACTTGAAACTCTATGAAAATAATGTGGTACCATATGTTTGTTTGAATGTTTTGTGATTAATTGGCATTGTTCGCTTGTTGTTTGAAGGGTCTTGTGACCCTAGGATGTCCATTTTATAAGGTGTTACCATGCCAAAATTTTTATGAAAATGTTATGGCATGATATGTTTTTATGGCTTTTAAATGATGATTTATGAAATGTGATGAAAATGTGAATGCATACTTGGGTATAACTACTAAGATACTTTGAATCTCATCCATCATTTATGTCGACATTATCTAGGAACACAATATGGCAAGGCTACCCAAGAAGACAAAGGCAAGGAAAAAAAAGTTATTGATTAAAATGAATTTATTGTCTTTGATCTTTTACTTGGAGTATTTATGTAAATTAATGTGTATGATAACGACCCTCAACATGATGCCCTAACTTAGTCAGGCTAATGAGAAGCATGGCCTTTTATATTGTGTAGTACCGAAGGAGCCAAGACCAGAGGAAGGTCTAAAAGGAGAGGAATTCAAGAAAATGGGATAGTAGCATATCATGTCATGATGAGGAGCAGGGCTGCCATGGTTAGATACTTAAGGATTTCAAATTCAATTCAGGAAAAAAAGACCTTGCTTTGTGATGAGCTTATCATCCACTGCAACGTTAGTCATAGATTGTGTTTAAATCAAAATGTGATTAGTTGATGGGAGAGGAAGAAATTGAAGAAGAAAACATGAAGCTCTACTAGGGTTTGAGGATTTTGTCTTTGGGGGGTCATTTTTAGACCTTGGGAGGCTACAATCTTGACTAGTAAGTGATCTCCTCTCTTCTCTCCTCTATTTTCTCTATGAAGTTGGAAAGAAATTCATGTAAAGGTTTGGGGATCGATGTTTGTTTGTTTTCCACCAATTAAAATGGGTGCAAAAGGATTATTGAAATATTGTTCAGTGTTATTAAGGTTTGGGTATGAGTTTAAGAGGGATTATGCAGGATATATGTGGAAACCTAGCTTTGTATTGATTGTGGAAGCTTGAAATTCGAATTGTATGTGTTGGTTCATGATTTGAATAATTGTATGGGGCTCATTGATGTGTAATCATGAGATTAGAACAATGGGTTAAGCTTAAATAGTTGAATTGTTGACTTTGGATAATGTGTACATTATGTTAATTGAGGAAATTATGGTGTTGTAGTGATTATTTGGCTAATGGGAAGTGTTCGATTCATGTTTGGTGCTCTAGAGACTTGCCAATCCCCTATGTGCATTGTGTGGGCAACTCAAGGTAACTAGGGGTTTGTGATATATGTGTATTATGTTAATATATGTGTATATGCATGATCCTTTTCATATCATGATATTGTTGCACTATACCAATTTGTGGCTTTGATGGCGCTCAATAGTTGGCATTTATCAAATAAATGCCAACTAAATCTGGACGCTAGAAAAAAGTTGGCATTTATATAGATAAATGTTTATATAGATTAACGCTAACTTATACAAATATTTCTATGGCGTATATATGTTTAAACGCTAAATAAAACTTTTAGGTGGTGTTTGTACATTTAAAAGCCAAGCAAAGCTCCAGAATTTTTTTTTTAATTTTCTCCTTAAATTTTTAGTTGGTGTTTAATAAATAAACGCCATCTATATATTTTAGGTGGTGTTTATATTTTAAACGCCAACTAATATTTGAATTTTACGTGGCACATACATATTAAATGCCAAGTAGAGATCCACAATTTTTTTTTAAATTTTTTTTTTGTAAATTGTTAGTCAACGTTTAATATATAAATACCATCTATAATATTTTAGGTGGCATTTATATTTTAAATGCCAAGGAAAGTTATTTTTTTAAAATGTTAGCTAGCATTTAAAATTTAAACGCCAACTAAGGTGTAAATATTAGATAGCATTTAAAATATAAATGCCATTTATGTTATTTTTAGTTAGCGTTTAAAATTTAAAGGCTAACTAAGTTAATTTAAAATCCTTCTCAGCTCTAACATCGCGTTTACTCAGAATTGTGCCGTCTTCATTCCCATCGCGTGCTTTTAATCTCTTCCTCTGCCATAGTTCTTCTGGCACAGCTCTTCAACCACCACGAGATCAAAGTTTACATGCTTTCCTCCTCAGCCACGGCTGTGCTCCTCAGAAATCCCATTCTGAGACCCCTACTGTCAGAGGACCACGAACTCGCTATATCTCAAAACCTCTCCCAGTCAACGGTCAAGGTGCATGGAGTGAAAGAGACCCAGTTCCATTCACTCTGATGAACTTAAAATCCTTCCTAGTCCCAATGGCGAACGGCAGCCAGCTTTGAGGTAACCCCATTATCCCACTGAAGCTCTCTTCCTCCTTGCTCTCTCTGCCTATTCTCTATTTTTAAACCCTATTTTCATTTGTCATTTTGTCTATCCATTGAGGTAACAAGTTCAAATTAGGTTTTCATACCAAGCTCTATGCAAGATTAGCTCCATTGGCATACACTATAGCAATCAGCTCCTGTGCAAAAAAGATATATAGCAATTTGCCTATAATTAAAATGCCTATATATCAACTTACAGTACTAAGTTAGCTTTAGAATAATTTCAAATATTAATGCACAAGTGATGTATATCCTTATAAATGTTGTCTTGAAAGTCACAGCATTGAAGTTTCTAAGATTAGTATATCCGCCTCTGTGCCTTTTGATGGCCATTCTTTCACAATGCGTCTATAACAATCAACTCTATGTGTGTGTGTATATATATTGTTATAATCTTATAAAATTCAAAAAAGAAGAAAATGGTGATTCTTGGTGCCCTTGAGCATGCATTTAGTTTAAGGAACACCATGGCCTAGCTGGATATTTATAGTGTAAGTTTTATTAATGAGTTCATCATAGGCTTGTAGTTGATATTTATATTAGCTGATATTTCTTGGGATTGCAAGATTATGAGCTTGAAACTATAAAAGTTTGGGAACCCAAATTCAATTTTCCTTGTATCTAAAGATGAGGACGTCCTCAGTATGGCATTGAGTTCTCTACTGCACTACAAAACTATTAGGCTGCTTATTTACATCAACTTTGTATACCTCTTTAGTGTTTTCAATTATACTTACTAGACTAACAAACACTAAGGATGGAGCTTCGCATAATATTGGTTTTTGGTTCTATTATTTTCTAGCATGCCGGGGATTATGAACTATAATTTTTTTTAGGTATTTTTCAGGTAAGAAAGCAGAGTTTGGTTGAGCTCTATTTCAGATAATCTCCCCACAGAACTTACATTACATAACTATGTTTCTTAATATATTGAGTATGATAGATGATTTTTTTTTTGGTTTTTTCAAAACTGATATATCAAAAATGATTCCATGTACATTGTCTCCTACGTTGGTGCTGAATGAGACTTTGATTAAGGGAATCAAGTGTTTAAGGGAATGATAAGAGAACAGATTCTTGGAGGTATATTATATATATATATATGCTAATTGTTGACCTTGAGTTGCTGTTACTAGGTTAATTATTGAACTGCATAGAATGATTGGAGTGATGGTAGTCAAGTAATGTATTAATTTTTTTCAAAAAAAATGCTTAATAAATTTCATATGCTCAATTTGTTTATAATCTTGCTTTTATTTCCTACTAGGTTAATCTCCATGCTACAAGAACACCAATAGACTAGTTTCTATAAATTATATGTTTCTTGTGTGTTGTCTTTGCTTGCAAGTCTTTTCCATTGGCATATTCCTTCTCTTTAGGCAACTTATATGATTCTCTTACTTTGTTTTTCTTCCTATTCAATCCATATACAAGTTGGTCACTTAACGTAATTTGTTGGATTCAAAATTCAAATATTGTTGAACCTCAAGGTTGGTGAGTTTTTCTATGCAACAAAATTTGAACTCTTGCACCATAATTTAAACTCTTGTTTTAATCATAATTGGTTATGGCTTGTTCTTTCTATATGAGTCAATTATGTGTCAGCATGTTAGAAGTGATCTCCTAATGAGGGTCCGAGGGTCTGAAAATTCATCAAAACAAAAGCTGTAAGTAAAATGCAACATTTTCATACTGCTATCATACTGTGTATTATCTTCCTGATTCTGTTGTCATCACTCACCATGTGTTATTTAATTCTAATAAGCTTTATCTAGTAATTATGGCTATCGAGTGTATTTTTTTTAATCATACTAGTTGTTGTAGCCTTTCTTTTTCTACAAATTAAACTTGTCACATTTTATTATATTGCCTAATCATGTTATTAATTAAACAGGTTGATTCATTGATTTCCTATACTTCAAATATATAGGTGACACGATAAGTTTCCAACGATAGTGCTAGTGATACAGGTATGGCATAGCTTTGAATGATAATGATTTTTTGTAATATGACCAAAAAGCATAACCATGCATATACATGACTATGTATACTTGAAATCAGGGAGCTATCTGCTTTGAGTTTGATTGCTAGTGCTACTTAAATAGAGTTTTCATTTAACTTGTTGCTTCACTTCTATGAAGGTGTCATTGGTGCGCTTGTTTCATATTGACATAATTTATAGTGCTAGCCCTTTAGATTATCTACTTTGTCTGAGGTATGCTTCCTCATTATGTTTATGTAAAATTTTTGTATTGGTTAGCTAAGTTAGGTGAATTGCTAAGTGGTTAATGCTATGGTTATATTAGTTAGCTAAATTCGAACTGAAAATCATGAAATTTGGTTGAAATGTGTTGTGTTTTTTGAGTAGATGGGTTAAAGCTTGGGCAACTCTCGTTCTTAAGTTGTTATGATGCCGGTTTGCTTTTAAAAGTTATAATTTAGTAAATGAAAAGCTATGGATAGTTGATTTGGATGGTTGGCAACATATAATTGGAACTCCTTTTTTGTCTATTTTGTTGAATATTTTTGCTAGTTAAGGACTTGAAAAGTAACATATGCTTTAATAAATCAGAAAGTAAGGTTAGGAAAAATAAAGAATGGTAGTACAATTAATGAATGTAGTTTTTTTTAAGTAGCATGAATATTAATGTATTAATCATGAGGTTATGGTATTTAATCCATATGAAAAACCATGACTTCTAAGTTGGTGTTGTAGAATTATTGGGAGGCTCAAATTTTAAAGCAGGCTCTGCTGAAATTTATACACAAGTTATAAAAGGTTACACAACTTAATAAAAGCATGGATCAGAAATGGATATTTGTAAATCATTTGACTCAAGAATATTGAGATGGAGTGAAAGAGTTTGTTACATTTGTAGTTGAGCATGCTGATAACCCCAAAAAAATTATATGCCCTTGCTTGAAGTGTTGCTATGGGAGGCTAGTTAGTGTAACTAACTTTGAATCACATTTAATTTGTAATGGAATTGATCGAAGTTACACACGATGGACAAGACATGGTGAAATGAATAATGATTATAGCAGTAATAGGTATAATGGGAGCTCTAGATCGAATGATTTAGACACAAGTACATTCGAGGCCAATCATCTTGAATAGATGACCAATGTGATTGAGGATGAACTTAAGGATTGTCTGGAGATGTTTGATAGGTTGAAGAGGGATGCAGAAAAACCATTGTACTCTGGATGCATTAAGTTCACGATATTATCAGCCGTATTGAAGCTATACAACTTGAAAGCAAGCAATGGATGGAGTGATCAGAGCTTCATAGAATTGCTTGCACTTTTAAAGGATATGCTGCCAGAGGATAATGAGCTTCCTAGCCGAACATATGAGGCTAAACAAATGCTAAGCTCTATTAGGATAAGCTATGAGAGGATACATACTTGTCCTAATGATTGCATTTTTTTTCAGAAGGAATTTGCATCATTAGAAAAGTGTCCTAAATGCAATGACCCACAATATAAGAAGAAAGAATCGAGTCCAGTGAAGGTAGTATGGTATTTTCCAATCAGACCTAGATTTCAACGCATGTATACTAGTGTGGAAAATGCGAAGCTCTTGACATGGCATGCAGATGAAAGAATTAAAGATGGGAAGCGTAGACATCCTGCAGATTCTCCATAATGGAAATTAATTGATCACGACTATGAAGACTTCAGGGATGAAGATAGAAACTTACTTCTTGCATTATATGTTGATGGAATAAACCCACATGATATGCAAAATAGTACTCACAGTACGTGGCCCGTGATTTTGATAATTTATAACTTGCCTTCATGGTTATACATGAAGCAAAAATTCATGATGTTGTCTTTGTTAATTTCTGGACCTAAACAACCCAAAAATGATATAGATGTATACTTGGCTCCACTAATTGAAAACTTGAAGCTATTATGGGAGAGTGGTGTGGAGGTGTATGATGGGTATAGGAAGGAACCATTCAATTTGAGAGCTATGCTATTTGGTACAATTAATGATTTTCCAACGTATGGGAATTTCTCTGGATACAGTATCAAAGGAGAATTTGGTTGCCCTATATATGAAGAAAGCACACAATCCATTCGGTTGGAACATGGTGGGAAATTTGTCTTTCTCAGGCATCAAAGGTTTATGCATCAGGGACATCATTATAGAGGATGGAAAAAAGCATTTGATGGAAATAAGAAGAAGAAGGAGAACCTGTGCCGTTAAGTGGTCAAGACCTATTTCAAAAGGTACAACATTTGGATAACAACTTTAGGAAACCTTTTGCAAGACACCTTGGGACAAGTGGATGGAAGAAAATGTCAATTTTCTTTGAATTGCCATATTGGAAGTCCTTGTATGTGAGACACTTCCTTGATGTGATGCACATAGAAAAAAATGTATGTGAATCATTACTCAATGTGAAGGGAAAGACCAAAGATAGTAAGAAGGTGAGATTGGATTTGGTTGCTATAGGAATTAAAGGAGAATTAGCACTGATCAAGGAGAAAAAACATACTTATCTACCTCCAGCTGCTTATACTTCATCTAGAAAAGAAACTTTGTGAATTCCTTGATGGAGTTAAAGTTCTGAAGGGGTACTCATCAAATATCAGGAATCTTGTATCTATGAAAGACTTAAAGTTAAAGGGCCTAAAGTCTCATGATTGTCATATTTTGATGGAGCATATGATGCCGGTGGGTATATGATCCATTTTACTAAAAAAGGTGCGAGGAACAATCATGAAACTATATTTCTTTTTCAAGTCTATTTGCAGCAAAGTCATTGACCCTAGGAAGTTGCCCACATTGCAGAGACAAATTGTTGTCACTTTGTGTGAGCTAGAGATGTATTTCCTGCCGTCATTCTTTGACATGATGGTTCACCTAATAGTACACCTCGTTAGGGAAATACAAATGTGCAGCCTAGCTTATATGAGGTGGATGTACCTGATTGAGCATTACATGAAGATATTGAAAGGGTACATGAAAAATCGAAGTAGACTAGAGGGATGTATTGTTGAAAGGTACATAGCCGAATAACTTGTTGAATTTTGTACTAAATATTTATTGAATGTTGATAACATTGGGCTTCCGAGGTCTCATCACTTGGGAAGAACAAGTGGTGAAGGGATTCAGGGAAGTGAAATAGTTAGTATCTCTAGGACACAGTGGGAGCAAGCTCACTTGTATGTCTTGCACAACTTGGATAAGGTTGATGAATATGTGGAAATGTACAAGGAGAGAATTAGAACCTTGAACCCCAATAAAAATGATAGTTGGATTTCGAAAGAACATAATCAACTTTTTATACATTGATTGCAAGATCACATTATGTTGGAGCTGAAGAGGAATTCTAGTTCAATCTCGGATAGGTTGAAATAGTTAGCTATGGGTCCAAGCATGTATGTACTCTCTTACACTAGTTATCTTATTAATGGATACACGTTCTATACAAAAGAGCAAGATGATAAGAGTACAATGCAAAATAGTAGGATAACTCTTATAGCTCAATCAATGCATATATCTAGTCTCAAAGAGAAAAACCCTATTTTTGCACCCATGTCATAGTTTGGGGTAATTGAGCATATATGGGAATTAGACTACATCTCATTCTGGGTACCTGTCTTCAGTTGTAAATGGGTTGACAACAATAATGGCCTTCAAGTTGATGATTCAAGGTTCATTCAAGTGGATCTTAATAGGGTGAGGTATAAAGATGAACCTTTTATTTTAGCATCTCAAGCTTAACAAGTGTTCTTTGTCACTAATCCTGCTAATAAGAAGTGGTCCATTGTTATGCTAGCGAACAAAATAATTGACAACTTAGATGATGGTCAAGACTATCAAGATGCGGATATTAAGGATGATCCTTTCTATGGGATATCACCTGATACTAATCCTAGTGGAGATAATACTTTTTATGTGAGAGATGACCATCAAGAAGGTACTTGGATTTGGAAAAGGGGACAAATTAGTTAACATCTGAAAAAGAAAGAGGAAAATGTTTGAATTACCAAATAGATTTTATTGTTTGCCATAGTTTGAATTTTGTTTCCTTCGACATGTATAATTTTGTGATGTTTAATTATTTTTTTTATGTTTTATATTTGCTTTATATTCTTTTTCCATCTTTTATCTTACAAATTTGTTGAAATTTTATTATAGGTAAATGGCATCCCCTTTTGATCACGATGATGATCATGGTGGTGATGATGGTCAAGAAGAGCTATAGAAATATATTAAAAAGCACCGGCGTGGCTTGACTATGTTGAAAGAGGTGATACGAGCCCGAGGTACTTGCCAAAAGATTCATGTAGAATGGAATCGCAAAGGCAATCCAATACGAAAGGGTGGACAAAAATTGAGTAGCCATATTAAGGTCGCTGCGAAGTTTAAGATTCCAATCTCCCATCCTCACAAGGATTGGAGGAAAGTCCCTAATCCTGTGAAGAATAGAATTTTTGAAGTTATAAAGGTAATAATATAGTATGTCTTTTGATTATAATGTGTGTAGATATATACAGATAATAATTCTTTTTGGTAATGCATGTTGCAGTTTACTTTTGACATAAATAATAGTCACAGGTGTCACATATATATAAAGGCTGGAGTGGCACTACGAAATTTCTGATCCATTCTCACTAGATTCTTCCTCAGAGATGAAGCAGGCAACTTTCTTGGTCATCTAACTTGATTGTTTGAGTTGTACATTACACAGAAACACTGGGATGCTTTTGTTGTGAGACATCGTGAAGAATCTTTTCAGGTTAATCATTTCTCTCATTGTTGTTCTTCATTTAATTTTAATATATATATTTAGTCATTTCATTATAATCTCATTGCGAGTTTTTTGTTAGACTAAACCTAATCATATGTACCTCATCTTAGTTTTTGTTAGACTAAAGCTAATCGTGTGCATTACTTTACAGAAATTAAGCCAAGCCAATAATGACAAAGTCAAGAAGTAGCAATATCCCTATAGAGGGGGTCATCAAGGATACGACATTATAAAGGATAAGATGGTACATGCTTTTATAGCTTATTTTTCTATGAATGACACTTCTTTTCAAATACTTACACATTTGCTTATTTGTCATTATACATAGCAATCAAAGGAGGAGTCAAAAGGGAGGGAAATCAAACACTATGAGCTATGGATAGAATCTCACAAGAACAAGGATGGGATAATTGACAATGAAAACATTTGGAAAGTTACCGAGTCAATAGTTAGTATTATTGTATTATATATTTTATTTACATATATATTTTCAAATACTTATTATTTAGTTGCAAATATTTATATTTTGTTTTTCTTCCTTCCACATAATGAACTCTCCAATTCCATGCCTCAAGCTAGTGAGGAGGAAAACATTATACAGGATATACTTGGTAATGCACTGGGGGCCCTTGAGTATCCTGGTCGTGTTAGGGGTGCAGAGTTTGGTGTGACACACAAAGCCTTTTTTGGGCCTCGATCATCATCAGATGCTGCCAAGGTTGTTCGATTGGAGGCTATTGTTTAGGAACAACATTAGACTCAATCTTAGATGCAGCTCCGATTAGCTGAATTAACAAACATGGTGCTTCAATTATAGGGAATGCAAGGGACACCACCAGTGGTGACTAGTGCCAAAGATAGTTGGGCTGTTACCCCTCAGGAACTCCCTTAGGTAATTGTTGTCATTAACAAGTTAAGAGATAATTTTTTTACCCCTAATAAATGGTTGATTTCCAATGCATTGGTTGGAACAAGTTCAATAAAATTGCTAGTTATGGTTAGATACACCTAATCGACATGTGGTTATAGAGGGGCATATGCATAATAGCCCTAAAGAGATGCTTCACAATGCACCCGTACCTGCGAACCATCTAAAAATGTCAATTGAGGTAGTTAGGGAGGAGGGTGCTAGGTTACCTATTCCCACAGGGGACATGGAAACAATAGGAATGGCATTAGGAAGCTTCGTAGCATGACCTATATACCTCATCACTGCTGCTCCATTAGTAAAGGTCTATTAGTTGACAGTGTGTAAGACTCTTGGTAACTATAAAGATATAACATGTATCTTTAGTTCTGTATATGATCTTTATGTGAAATTTCATAACATGATCACCATGCTTAATCTCAAAATTTCCCACTTTGTTGCTTAGTTGAAGGGGAAGAGTAATGTCTGAGGGTCAGGACCATCAAAGGAATCGGTAGCTCCACCACTCATGCAACCGCCCAAGCATACAGTTCCAGGCACTTTTTGAAGCATGATTATCAAGTTTCTACCACATTCGCTTAAGAGCAAAGTCGAAAAACGTGTGAAATTTGACAAGAACATTTATAATAAGGTTGTATTTGAAAGTATTAATGCTGAAATCATTGATTACATCATCCATCGGAAGTGGATCGGGGTTGCGAATGTTAACTTGTACATAAGGTATTTGATATTAATCTATTTGTTTTAATTTTTTTCACTTTAGGCCTTCATATTAACCTATGTTGTTTTTTATTTTGTTTCTATTCAAGATACCTCTACAAGACATTATTGGTGCCTTGCAATGTTACAAACAAATTTATATTCATCCATCTTGAAGAGGTAGCTACTTATGTTCCAAAATTGCCAGACAGTAAGATTACTGAACAGCAATAGTTAATTGTGGATGCATTCACTACAAGGGCTGACAAGAATGTCTTATTCTTGGTTCCGTATTATACTGTGTAAAGTAAACTTTCAAATTTTCATGTATTTGATGTCATCTGCTTAATTATAATTTACTAATGACACTGATTATTTTTTTTATAGCGGACACTGGATGTTAATTGCAATCAATCCATTGGAGCCAACTATCTATTTTTTGGATCCTTTGAATTATGATCCGAAACTTCGAGAACAAATGATGGGGATCATTAATAAGTAAGAAAAATATATTTATTTTTTATGTATTTAATGTTTCACACTTATATGTAGTAATTCAAATTAGGTTTTGCTCAATCTAAACTTTTTTATATTTTATGGTTAAACAGTGCTGTCTCAATATTTCGAGCAGCCCAGAGGTGTCAAGATAATCATAAGGACAAAATGGTAAAACCCTTAGCTTCCTCGTTATATAAATGGAAGAAGAAACGGGTATGTATAAATTTATATTCAATCAATAACTGTTAAGATTAACATTTCTGTATTGTATAATTAATATAATTTTTCCTTTGGCGTCCAAAACAACCAAATGATAATGACTATAGATACTATGTGATGTTATTCATGAAGGATATCATCACACATGATCATAGCATAATCCTAGACACGGTATGTAATTTTATATTTGCATTAATGCTTATAAAATTTTGCCAATTTCACTTATGTAAAATTTTTTAATTAATAGTACTTCCCTAACACCTCTTATTCCGAATACTCTGATATACAAATAGAGGAACTCATCGAAGAGTAGTGTAACTTCATCCTTGATAAGTGCCTATGAATAGAGAGGTAAATTTAACTTGTTTTTATTATGAATGACTTTGTGAAAAAATTCATCTAGATAATGTCAACATTTAACATTTGCCTATATGGTGCAGGTGTAGGATGTTGTGAAGGAAAGGTGAAGCATCAAAAGATAAGGTTGTAGTAAGGGAACAGTAAGAAAAGGTGATAATTTTGGTGGACATGTTTATATGCTAACTTATGGGAAAACTAAGGTGGAAGATGGCGTTTTGGACATATTCTTTGTAGTATATTGTTGGTAGTTTTTGGACATGTTATTCTTGTTAGTTTTGGACACACTGCTTTTGTTTTTATAGTTGTTTAAAACTTGAGTATAGTTTTGCAAGTACAATTTATATCTTAGTTGTTCAAAAAAGTTTGCCTCAATTTTGTTGAAAATAATATAAGAAACTGTCTTACTTGTTGATGATACTTACGGGACATATATTAGAAACTGTCTTAGTCATTGATGATGCTTGCTAGACATATTTTAGAAACTGTCTTAGTTGTTGATTATGCTATTGGGACATACTGATTGGGAAAAAATGTTCTATGCTTGCTACAGTTTGTAAGTATAGGTTTAAAAAGTAGGAAAATTTGAAAATATATATATATTTCATTGGCGTTTCACTGGAAATGCCAACCAAATTATTCTATAATGAAAAAAGTTGGCGTTTAAAGGGGAAATGCCAACTAAAGTATTACTTTACTTGGTGTTTAACATATAAACGCCAACTAAAGTAAATACTTTAGCTAGAGTTTAATAAATAAACACCAACTAAAGTCTTCCTTTAGTTGGCATTTCTTAAATGCCAACGTTTCTGTATGATTTTCATCATCACGTTATTAAATGGCATTTTGGAAACACCAATAAAGGTCAAAAACAAACATCAACTATTCCCAATTTTGGCATAGTGTTATGTGTATGTGGTTCCTCTTCATATCGTGGTATGTACACAGCTAGTAGAGATATATGAATTTTGTCCTTTGATGCTTGAATGTGTTGATGATCAATATGATATTGTATATGTATGATTTTATAGCATTCCCACATGATAGCATGCTAGCATGACATTGATGATAATGATGACAATTGCATAGTAGTATAGACATGTTGGCATGGTATTGAACATTATCACTGTATCAAGCATAGTGAGTTATAGTGGATTGGGAGATGATGATGAGATGAGGTATGATGATGATATGATATGATGATATAATGATACTTCTCTACCACTAAATCCTCTCTTATGGCCAAGAGAGATAGATGGCAATAGATTGCACCTTCCCTAAATCAACATCAATTCGAGTGATCCAAGGGAAGCAGAACCACGGCCAGAACATTAGTGTGGCCTTTGGCCGAATCATGCTAGTGTGAGGTGAGCTTAGTGATATCCCAGAATCAATCTTTATCGGTTGTTGGAAGGGAATCACCTATCGAGTATGTCTTATAATGGTACTAGCTCATGGTTCTTGAAATGTACAAGGTAGATCATGCATACTATTACATTAGCATTGCATTGTATCATATGCATACATTATAGATATCCATGTTATATGTATATTGCCTTTATGTATTATGTTTGCTTCTTGGTCACTGAGACTTTGTCTCACACCCGTTGTGGTTAACATTTTAGGAGAAAACTCTAGTACTAGTCTAGAGAAGGCTAAGAAGTCTTGGTTCCCTTTGTGGCTCTAGAATACACAAGCTAGTAGCTGGTGTATATAACAATTTGTTTATGTATTCATTTTGTGCCAAGTAGTCTTGTTTATGTGTATTGCCTATTTTAAGTATTCATGGGGAGTATTGTTAGTATATGGTATGATAATGCTATGTAGATGATGTTGAGTGATGATGAATGACATAATTGTGGCTATATACCACGTTGGTGATTTATGTTAGGTTTACTATAATATAAGTTTTGATAATAACAAATATAACAAATACATCTTATTTGTCTAACACATATATTATTGCTAAAAGAAGTAGAATATGCATTGGCATGTGATTAACTCGTTTATAATGCATATATTATGCTATATACTAATATATCCATTGTGCTGTTCTATTTCATAATACAAATTTGATATATAAATTGGAATAACTAATTGGTTTGTAAGTGTAATACATTAAATGTAGGATTGTCCAAGTAGAAGAGTAAGCATTGGAATGAATAAAGGAAAATCAACATCTTATCTCACTCAAAGAAGATAAAGAGAAAAGCTACTCCAAGAATGAAAGATCAAAAGGAACCATGCTAAAAAGGAAATAACCAAGTGAAAATGAAGCTAAAATTTTAAAGACCTAGCTATTAGATATATTTTGTTTTCACTTAGATCTTGAGGTGGTTTTTTAATCTTTGAAATTTACTTAATCTTGTTACCGTATATTTTGAACGAGTTAGATTAAGTAAATCTAATGTTAGCTTATGTTAGAATTAAGAAATATTGGCTAACAGATGAATTTTATATTTGACTCATATTTATTTTGAGCAAAATTTAAATTTTACTTGGTAAAATTGAAAGTTACAAAGGTTTTTTCTCTAACAGACGAATTTTAGTTCTAAAATTTGAATTTCAGGCTAAGCACTATTAATGGAAGTATGAAAAATTTATATGAAGCTTAATCAAAATTCAAATGTTGGTGAAGTTTAAAATAAGTTTAAAGTCAATTCCTCTGACCGATGAATTTTGGACTTCAAAGTGCAAATTTCAAAATGAAAACTAATGAGTCTTGTTAGAGTACGTATCTAATAGATAGACTTTGCAGTTCAACATTCAAATTTTAAAGAAGAGAACTTTTATGTCATATTGATTATGCCTCTGACAGATGAATTTTATCTCTTGAAATTCAAATTTTGAAGTGTACTGTGAAAACTTGAGACAACTATTCAAACACCATAAATGCGCTTCTAATATGAAAATTTGTATATGAACTAACATGGGTTAACTTTGATAAATCTGAAATTCAAATTTCACTTTGTGACAAATGAATTTATGAAGTTTAATATTAAACACATAACTATACTAACTCTGCGAAATTTGTTTATTGATCCCTGAAATTCAAATTTTGAAATGAAAAATGCATTTAATGCCATTAGTGAATGACTCTTTTTACAGAATAAGAGCTAGAACTTGTGTATAATGGATAGATCTTGAGTCTAACATCTAGTTAAACCACAAATCTATAAATTGAACATTATTTAAACTTATGGGTAAAGAAATTAAGTGAGTTTGTGCCATAACACTTCTCTAATAGATAAAATCTTTCTATGTCAATATTCTTAGTTAAACCCACCTCATTAGAGTAAGCTTCAATGTATTATCTACTCTAAAAGAGAGTTTCTATTTTGTGGTCTTTTCTTCTACATTTTCTCGGTAGAATCTTAGTGTAGGAAAATATTAAGGGATTTACACATCTTGTAAAAGTGTGGGGAGAGTGGTTTCACAAGTACCTACTGAAACTTGTGGGATGTACTGAGGATTCACAAGTGCCTGAATCAAACTTACGGGATATAGTAAAAATCTCAGTTGGTGACTTAAGGACTGGACGTGGACCAAGTGGTTTGGGATAAACTAGTATAAATTCTTATGTCTTACTCTTCATTTACTCATTTTATCTATCTACTTCATCACACTCTATTCATCCATGTTCTACTTCATATCTGGTGAAATTGGGTTACACTTCAAAAAAAAGTAAAAATCTTGTATCACAAAATTCACCCCGCCTCTTAAGTGACCAGCCAAACCTTACAGTTTATGTTCATGTGATATGATTCTAGATCCTAGTATAGGTTAGTGTGTGCAGGGTATGTCAAAATGTGTTTGTTAAGCCTAATTAGTTGTAGGAGTAAGCCCAAAATGGGTTTTGGGCCTACTATGCGTAAATTAGGCACATAGCTTGTAATATCCCAAGAAAGTTAAAATATCTAAAGATGCATAGGAAATTTACAAAAATGGGTAGATATCGTTTTACATGAAAAATGGCAAAGAGGTCATTTTTCCCAATTGGACAAAAAATGAGAACATTATATTTTTGTCCCTAAAGAATTATTAAAATAACATCCATGTCCCAAAATTATTAAATATTACGTGGAGAAGAATAGAAATACCCTTGGGCAAAATTACACCTAATGACTCAAAAGTTTAAGAAATTATAATTTAACCCAGGTTAGGGGTAATTTTGTAAATATATAAAATTACTATCAAAATGAAGCCCTTAATGAGAGAAGTCCAATGGTATATGGCACTATATAAGGATAAAGAAATAATTACTGCCGAGTGTCCAAAAGTAACAGTAAACTGATAAAATAAATTATGAGCCCCGCCGATGATTAAATGGTAATCAGAACAAGATATAGGTCATACATAGATATTATTTAGGATAGGATAATTAAGAAATTATAAAAATAAAATTGGAATAGTCCTATAGCCCAAAAATGTTAAATTACTGTAAAAAGCAATTTTATCAGTACAGTTAAAAATTACCTGATTCAAGATATATCTGGATCAGGAAAAATTGAGTAGTATGGGGACACTCAAATACTACTCTTGGGCATATGAGCAGCTCAAATTTTTGGCCAAGAACTTCTTAAGGAAGTCATGAAATATTGGCCAAAAACCTATAAAGGAAGTTATTGACTTTTGGGTAAAAAAGTTATTAAGGATAATTATGCAATTAGTGAGCTAATTAAGCAATTAACCCCTCATTTCTCTTCATTTCAGATGTGAGGTCTGAAATAGAAAAGCAAAGCAAGAAAACACAAGAAAGAAAGAGAGAAAAAGAAGAAGAAGAAGAAGGAACTCCAAGAAATCCAAACCTCAAGTTATTAGTAAGTGATTTCTTTTATCCTAGCTTGTGATTTCAAGTAGATGGTGATAGTTGCATGGAGTATATTTCTTCCCCTTCTCAAGATGAATTTCAGCCAAACCCTAAATCGTGAAAGGAATTAGTTTTGGTTTGCCAAACTTAGGAGAAATCATCAACTAGTCAAGAGAACATGATTTCATGGAGTAGTTTGTTGTATTGCAAAATAAATTATTTTTCCTTCTTTCCCTATGAATTTCAATCAAACTAGGGTTCTATTTAGGGTTGGAATTTCATGAATTGGACCTAAAAAATGGGTTCTCTATGGTCCAAAACCTTAAAAACAAGTAATGATTTCAAGTTAAAGCTTAAAGATAGTTAATTGGAAAATCAAGGGTTATATGAGACTTTGTGAGTGAGTCTATGAATCAATGGCTTAATTAGCTAATTGATAATATATTTAGGTTTGAGTAAGCCTAAGGAAGCTTATGGAAGTGGTAGAAAGTGGTGGAACCAAAGGAAAAGCAATAGGATTCACAAAGGTAGCAATTGACCTATTCTTGCCTTATATTGTCATGCGACTTTCAATGAATTTGATGACTTGCCTATTATTTGATATGATCATTTATGATGCTTTAAGAATGTTGGATAAGTAAATTGAGGGTTTTGAGACCCTAGGATGTCCAAAATGGACAATGAAATTCTGCCAAATTTTTAGTAAAATATTATGGCATGAACATTTAAAAGTATTTACTTGATGTCTTATAATGATTATATGCTTAATGTGATAATATGATTGGATGAATAGTGATTGCTACTAAGATTCAATGAATCTCACCCTTCTAAAATGAAAACTGCATTAGGTACAAGCAATGGCATTGATGACAAGGGAGCTATGGAGCAAGAAAAGGGAATCAATGCTTGAATTGATAATTCAAGCTATGACATTGTATTTAAGGATATTATGAAAAATTATGTATTTGCCATATGGTTTGTATCTCTATGCTATTATGATTCTTAATGTACTACGAGGTGTTATGTATGGAATTGGTGCAAGTGATGATGATGTGAAAAGGTTATGGAGTTTATTTTGACAAATTAGGAATGGAAAGGCTCATCTTAAGTAGTCAGAGAGAATGTAGGTACTATTTATGTAAGACAGGGCAATTAGCTTAAGTAATTTTATATGCTCTAAAAGTAGAAGGAATAAGCTTTCCATAGAGCTAAAGAACACCTAAATTGGATAAGTGTACAATTGATGGTGAATTTTCAAATTTAGGGTTCAAAATAGAGCAAGATTTGGGAAAACTGGAAATTGAAAATTAGGCACTGGAAATTTCAAAAGATAATATAAAATCATACAAAGTTCCAAAAATTTGGTGATTTACATTTATAGAAATTTCTATGTTTTAAGTTCCATATGCCACTAATTGAGAGGTAATTGGAGCTCTATGATAGAAGATATACAGGTTTTCCCAAAACTGCTCTAGTAAAAGTTGAATTCTGATGCTTTATGATTTAAGTTAATGTCATGCCCTTTGTAAATGAAATAAATATATAAGAAAAATATGTATATAAGTAGACATATATAGATTTCAAATGAAATAGAGTATGCAAGATTTGGTTATGAATAGAATGAAATATGATTTTTCAAAGTTGAGGTCAGAAACTGGAAGGTAGAAAAATGACCAAATAAATAGTAAAAGCCCATGAAATTTACTATATGAATTGGCCTAATGAATCTACTGTTTAATATTTTTCTCGTGTATAAAATATTTTAAGCTATTTTTAGAGCTTGAATCACCTCAAGATAGTTTTTCTAGATTTAGTTATGAATTTTCAAAGTTCATCAGTTAAAATGGAAATTGCCAAGTGAACAGTACCTGGGAATATTGAAAATTTTGTTTTTGAAATTAAATTGATTCAAGCTTCTCTTCAAGCATATTTGGCATCTAAAATGATCTAATACATCGGAAATGGGCCTTAGTATGAGGTGTTACATAGCCCATTGTATTGATTTAGGGTACAAGGGGGTCAAAACTTGGAGGAGTGATTTCTTCGAGGTAACCTCCTTGAACAAGTTGGCTGTGTTTTTTTGTGACTTGTGCAAATGGTCCTAAGCTGTCAAATGGCTATTTGTAACAATTGAGAGCGTCAGATTGTCAGTTTTGATCCAAAAGTGACCAAATTGGGCATCTAAAATCTCTATACAAAGATGGATTGGCGTAAAATTAGTGCCTATAGTTCGTTTAGGATGAAAGTGACATGTAGGAGTTAGAATAAAGACAATTGGAGGTTAGGGCATGAAGTTGTACGCATGGGAAGTTCGGCTGAAAAAATTAGAAAATTACTAATATGGATTCTAATATGGGCGCTACGATGCCAACCCATTCTATATCTCCCAAGCCACGGCGGCACTGTAACATGCCATAACCCAACCCTATTTCATCCTGTTATGTCCTATTTGGCCAGTTTTTCAAGTTTTAGTGATCTTTAGGAGTATTTGGGAGTAGGTTGTTACATATTAGGCATGTATCTTCATGTAATTATGTCACTTTAAATCCTATCTAATGTATGACAAGGTATAAGATCAAGGAAATAGCCCTATATGGACTTAATGACTTTTATCTTGCAAAGTTATAGGATATAAAGTAACTTTATGACCACTGTATAGTAATGCAATTAATGTTTGGGCATGTTTGTGAAGAATTAATGAGTGTTATATATGTATGGAAACTAGATAGAAAGAGCTTTAAATTGGTCTAAAGAGAACTCAATTTGGATAACTGTGTTATTTTATATGAATTTTAAATTTGGCCCATAAATCAGGAAATTTTGAAAATAACCAAATTAAATAGTAATTGATTTCAAAATTTACTATATGAATTTGTCAAGTCAATACTCTAGTTCATGTTTTTTCATATAGACAATGTTTTTAGCTATTTTTAGAGACTTGTATCATATGTACATGATTCTTTTAGATTTTGTTATATTTTTTTCAAAGTTCACCCTGTAAAATGCTAATTGCCAAATGAATAGTATCCAAAGTAAGAAAAATTCATTTGGCATTTTTATGTAATTCAAGCTATCAAATAAACTTCCATGGATATGATTGTGACTTAATACATGGGAATTGATTATAAGATCCAGGTGTTACACCTATCATGTGTTGTAAGTGGCTTTAATACCAAATTAAAATCAGAAGCCAAAGAGTAGTACTGTAAAGCAATAATGTATATTGAGTGCTTCCACTAGGGTTACAACATGATATTTATACATATTGTAACAACCCTTATTATATTATCCTAACTTGGTCCCCAACTAATTAAGTATAATTGGCATTGTGTGCAGAACCGAAAGATCAAGATGGAAGAAAGGTTCAAGTGGAGGTAGAAAAAAGCTCCACCTCACGGCACAAGGCAGGGCTACTACGGTAAGCAAGCTGCAATTTTGGTTAATTTTTCTAGGCCGAGAAGCTCTACGCCACAGCGGGCTTTTCTAGACCCACGACGACCGTCGAGATTTCTGCTTAAATCAAAATATTTTTGGACATATGGATGAAGGAGAAACAGAGGGAGAAAGGAGAAGTTCTGCTAGGGTTCATGTAATCTGAACTTTGGGAGTGATTTTCAACCTCTGGGAGCTTGGATCTTGGTTGGTAAGTGGTCTCTACCCATCCTTCTCTATTTTCTTCGGTTTGAGTTAGGATTTTTTGGGTATCTATTGGAATTTTCAATTTTGGTTGAAATTCACTTATTAAAATGGATGAAATGGGATTAATGGACTGTGACTTGGTGGTAGTGATGTTTGGGTGTGAGTTTTAGAAGGAGTATGCATGATTTAAGCTTAACTCTAGGTTAGTATTATGTGTAGAAGCATGAAATCCAAAGTGTGTATGGTTGGTTAGAGTTTGGATGGTCTTTAAAGGCTTAATAATGCATGAAAGTAGTGTTGAAACCTTGGGTTAAGTCAAAGTGATTGAATTGTGGAATTTAGATAATCGTACTATACGTTAACCAAAGGTATTATGATGTTGTAGAAGTATTTGGTTGACCGAAGAGGGTACAAGTTGTGTTGAACAACCCAAGGAACTCGTGGAATCACGTGTGTGTGAAAATTGACAACCTGAGGTAATCGGGTGTTTATAATGTTTGTATTATTTGTATGGTATATATTATATGTTAGTATATATATGTGTGTGTATATGCATGTTTCCGTTCATATCATGATATTGATATGCGTGTGCATATAGTTTGTCTATATATCATGGTATGCATGCGGCTAGACACATAGTGGATAATGAATATGTTGAGGATGGTTGTTATATATGATGATGATGATGCAACATGACATGATGCATGCATAACACTGAGATACATGATGATGATAATAATCATATGATGATATGACATGAGCATCACTACATGACATGGTGAGATAAATGGTGGAATGGCTCGTAATGATGATATGATATGATATATGATGAAGGAGGATAAAGATGGGATCCCTACAGCTAAATCAGCTCTTATGGCCAGAAGGGAAAGACATGCAGTAGACTACACCTTCCCTGAATCGCTACCAATTTGTGTTGGGAAAGGGGAAGGAAAACCACAGTCTAAACATTAGTGTTACCTTTAGCTGGGTATACTAATAGGATGTGAGCTTGGTGATCTCCCGAAATCAGTCTTCACAGACTGTTAGAAGGGAATCACCTATATGAAATGTCCTATTATGACGACAGCTCATGATTCTAGCTGGATACGAGGAAGACATGTATTCCATTCTATTTCATATTGCATTCATGAGATTGTATGAGTTATGTATATATATGCATGTAGTTGTTCTCGGTTACTGAGTCATTGTCTCACACCCCCTCTCCCATGAACTAACATTTCTGGTGAAGGTTTTGGTACTAGTCCGGAGAAGACAAGGGAGTAGTATACCAGATGTGAGAATACCAAGTCTATGTAGTATATGTGTATATGGTCTATGTACTTTGTGTCAAGTAAGATAGTATGATTGTAATGGATGTATGTTATTGATGTTTGACATTGGATGTTGTAGCTATGTTTATGCATGGTGGTTGAATGTGATGGTTATATATGATGTTAGTGTTGATTTGGGTTGTATATAGTTGGTGTGTGTATCTATAGGATGAATTGGTCACATGTGTGAGCCTCGAATGGATTTAGGCCTTATTGGTGTGTTTTTGGGCAAGTAGCCCATTATAAGGAATTGGAGTTCAAGGGGGTCAAATCTCAAAGGAGGGGTTTCTTTGGGATGAAACCTATTGGACAAGTTGGTTAAGTGGATTAGGACTTGTATGAACAGTTGCCCATTTGCCTTCGGTGGCAATTGGAGGTTATTAGTGGTGAATTTTGGTCAAAAAGTGATTAAAACAGTGTCAAGTGTCCATACGGAGATGGAGTAAAGTGAAATTGGTGTCCATGGTTAGATTAGAATGAGATCGACTTGTAGTAATTGGAATCGAGTCAATCGGATATCAGAGCATAAAGTACACGTTAAAAGTTTGCCCCAAAAGTTGAATTATACTGATATGGCATCAACAGGGCGCCGCCGCAATGCTAGTAAATCGGAGGGCTCCAGAGCCTCGATAGTACTGTAGTGGCCATAGCCCTACACCCCATTTTTGCTATTCTGGTGTTTGTTGGGGTGTTTTATAGCATTTTTCTCTCCTTTGATATTTTGGAAGGTAAATATGAGATGGTTGAGCTGTGTCTGGTTGGTTTTTGAAGTTTTTTATTAAGTTAGGAGGTGTTTTGAAGTAAGGTATTACACATGTAGCTGTAGATAATGATAGCCTATAAATTAGCTATATAATTAGCTAAACATAATATAAAACTGACTGATACAAGCTCTATCTAATATACATCGTAATTTCACAACTATGTACAGCCAAGATATCTTGACTAAGTCTTAGTGATGACCGAGGGTCATGGGCTGAATCTTAGTTCCGTAACACTCTTCTTCAATTTTATCTTTTCCTTTTTTCTCCTTGTTCATTATCTTCATTTCTTTTCTTAGATTGGGCCGAGATTGGAGTAAACGTTAAAGTGAAGCCACTGAACTTGATAGGGAGAGCAATTCTCTCCCTTTTTCTCAAAGCTGCTTCCTTTTTCTCATCTTTATCACTATTTGAAGATTTTGTGACTTAGAAATTGTGTGTTGGAGATGATATTCAAACTGATATACATTATTGATTGATTTCAGCTCCTTCTATGGCTATTGGGAAGTTTTTTGTCCAGTCTTTTTTAAACTTTGCCCTCTTCTTCCATCTATATTTTGTGTATTTGTATTATATTTGTCTTTGCATTGAATGAACATTCAAAATCCGATTTGTTTTTTCCATTAGAGGGCTAAGGATTTGTGATGGTGGTGGGATGCTGATGGTGTTGATGAGAGAAGCAGTGATAGGCGAAGGGACGAGTGGTAGGGTGAAGGAAGAAAAGAAAGAGTTAAAAAAAATTGAAAACTTTATCCATATTTATTATAATATGTTTTTTTAAGCATGGTATATTATTAATAATAGAGGCCACTCTTTTGTTTTTGTTTTTTTTTTCTTTTTCTGCTATTTGGCTCTTTCTTTTTTTCCTTTTTGCTATTTCTTTTCTTTTTTCCATTCCTTTTTGCTATTTCATTACTTTTATCCAAATTCCCAATCTGATTTTTTTTGTTCATTTTTTTTATTTTTCTCTTTTTTTCGGACCTGAATTTTTTTTCAGATGGTGTATATTTGGATTTGATCTTGATTCTGGATATATAAGGTTGTAAATGAAATCTGATTTGGGTTTGTATTTTGATATTATTATTATATAGTTTGATTTTTTTATTGTTTTGATTTTAGATTTGAAATTTGTTTCAGTGAGAAAAAAAGAAATGAAGAAGGAAAAAAAATTGTAATTGCCACTCCCTTTATACCGTATATTATATGTTATATATAATATATAAACAAGGTTCTTATTTTCCTTTACCTATCTCCATACTTTTTTTCCATTAAAAATTTAAACTTACATTTCTCATACATGTAAGACCAGCGGTAACACATGAGATAGTTTTTTCAGTTTTCATCTTTGAAGCGATGAGGGAGAAAGAAAAAAGCAAAATTTGAATGAAATGAAATTTAATCTAACTATTTCAAATCGTAGCCACTGTCTATTTTCCCTTTCTCAAAATTTACTCACTAAGATGCCTAAGGTTCAACTATTTTTTCCTTGTCCAGAAAGGCTCAACTAATGACATTTCCTTCTTTTAAATGCGTATATAGAAAACTATTATGTTCTTATGAAAGAATTTTTATCGATGACATCCTTCTCTTATTTCTTTTTTGGGTCCCACTTTATTTTTATCCCTTCTATTTCTTTCGAATTTTGTTATATTATAAAGAGAAGAGGCAAAGCAACTATTTTTTTTTTTAACTAGAGAAGAAGCAAGTCATGTAAAATAAGAAAAAAGTAAAATAATATAGTAATATTTACAAATTACAATATAAAATAATTATTTCAATTTTAAAAAAAAATATCACCAATATAAAAAGATAAATTTGCTAAAAGTCAACTATGAAACTCCATCCAATCCTATTTATAAGGTAAAATTTCTTCCTTTTGATAAGATAATTTTTTCAGTTTTCATCTTTGAAGTGATGAGGGAGAAAGAAAAAAGAAAAATTTGATGAAATAAAACTTAATCTAACTATTTCAAATCGTAGCCACTGCCTATTTTCCCTTTCTCAAAATTTATTCACTAAGATGCCCAAGGTTCAACTATTTTTTCCTTGTCCAGAAAGGCTTAACTAATGACATTTCCTTCTTTTAAATATGTATATAGAAAACTATTATGTTCTTATGAAAGAATTTCTATCGATGACATCCTTCTCTTATTTCTTTTTTGCATCCCACTTTATGTTTATCCCTTCTATTTCTTTTGAATTTTGTTATATTATAAAGAGAAGAGGCAAAGCAACTATTTTTTTTTTTTTACTGGAGAAGAAGCAAGTCATGTAAAATAAGAAAAAAGTAAAATAATATAGTAATATCTACAAATTACAATATAAAATAATTATTTCAATGTTAAAAAAAATATCACAAATATAAAAAGATAAATTTGCTAAAAGTCAACTATGATACTCTATCCAGCCCTATTTATAGGGTAATATTTCTTCCTTTTGATGGTCTTATATATAGGGGGAAAAGAATTAACGGTCTAATTTTTTTTCCAAACAAAAATTATCCTTCATTAATTGTGTAAGAGAAAAATTAAATACATTAATAATTCAAATTAGTATTAAATTAAGTAGAAGTAATTTTGTAAAAAAATTAGAATGTGAGATAAATTAATTAGCTTGAACTAAATAAAACTACTTTTCTTAATACCCATGAAATAGTTTCTTTTTTTTTTTTTGTAATATACCTATCATAAATTATACCTTCCTAAAATCTGCTTTTAATTTCATTTTCTATTCAAAAATAAAAAAATTGCAATATACATGTCATAAATAATATATACTTCAACACAAATAACAGTAGATTTATTTAATTAAAAATAGATAAGAGCATCACAATTTCAAAATCATAACTTAAACAAATGTATATAAAACATAAATGATTTCATTAAAAATCATAAAAAGTAAATAAATTTTTTTGGCTAATTAAAGATAAATAAAATTTTTAAAAAATTGACTTAAAATAAAAAATATAACAATGTGTCTCACACACATTTTTTATTTACAATAAATCACTCACACTTAGCTCAACACAAATGATGCAAATAAAACTACTAAAAATAGCTCTCACCAATTTGGGGCTCCGTTCTCTCCTATTATGGGCCTCTTGAAACTTCACTTTCTAACTAATTTTCATAATCTTTTAGAATTCAAATCTTATATGTAAATGCGTCCAACTTGATTTCAAGGGATGAGTGCTAGCGAGGGGAGTGGTTTGCCGGAAACGCCGTCTACCGAGGAAGCAGATGCCTTGGAATGTAGCAGAAAGAAGGTTCGGGCTAGTGAGGGTCAGGCGTTGAATGATCGGGCTGTTGTTCCAAGAGGAGAAGAGTGGATGCAAGATGAGATGATGATGGATGAACCATCAACAGAGACGGTGCAGCAGGGGAGAAGATCCTATAAGCAGGCTTTCACCCGCAACGTGGAGTCCGAAGAGGAGGAGGATGAGGAGGAAGGGGACTGGTGGATTAATGACGGTTGGAAGATGAGGTTGAAGGTGAAGAATACTGAAAGAGGGCTCAATATCGTTTTGTTGCCAGATTTCAAAAAGAGAATTGCGAAGAGATGGCATTGCACGCTCTTGGTGCGTCTGTTGGGAAGATGGTGCGTGAGGATTACCTCGCCAGTAAATTACAGTAGATCTGGGGCACTAATGGGGAGGTTGAGACGCTGGATATTGGTTCGGGGTTCTTCTCGGTCACGTTCCATAATAGGGTCGATTATGAGCTTGCTTTAACTGGTGGTCCGTGGTTGATTTTGGATCACTATCTAGCTATTTAGCCATAGAAGGAAGGTTTTGACCCGAATGCGGAGGAGATCACCAGGATCGTTGCACGGGTTCGGATACCAAAGCTTCCTCTTGACTACTATGATAAAGTTATACTTTTAGTCATAGGTAGCCAGATTGGTCGAGTCCTCAAGGTCGATATGAATACGTTATATAGGTCAAAAGGTCGTTTCGCTTGTATATGTGTGGAACTTGATTTGAGTTCGCCTCTGCTACCTTCTATCCTGGTTGATGGAAAGGAAAGAAGATTGAATATGACGGTTTACATATGATTTGTTTCTCGTGCGAAAAATCTGGTCATGACTTGGATCATTGCCTCCTGAAGAAGGTTGATTACAGAGTTCATTCAGTAGCTCCTACTCAAAATAACAGTGGTGAGAGCAGTGAAGGGGTGGAGAGAACTAATCCTAGAGCATCTGTGCCATCCGAAGCTGCCGTTTATGGTTCCTGGATTGTGGCGCAACGGCCTAGGCGAGGTCGGAGATAGGTGGGGACAATTGGGAAAGAGGGTCAAATGCGGCGCCCAGTTAGGAATCGTTCGGATCTAGGAGTTAATGGGTCCCGATTTGCAACTAGATTTGGAAATCATTGAGGATTCTGTGGATGATTCTTAACAGATGAATAAACGGGTCCCATTAGGGGATATTTCTAACGGGCAGAGACAATTTTTGAAGGCACGTGACAATTTTAATGGACAAAAAACTGGGCCTAACTTTAAGAGCAGTACTGATGTGGGGCCATTTAATGGGATTCAGAGGAAAGAAAATAAAAAGGTGGATAAGAGTTTGTTAGTTCATGCACAGGAATTTGGGCCTACTATTTTGAACAAGTTAGAGGTGGATAATAGGCTTGTAATGCTGGAGATAAATCCTTGTGAGCAAGCTAAGCTGAAGGAAAAACAATTAGAAGGTGTGATGATTAGTCAGCCTACTGCTACTGGGGATGCGAATCCTTTGGATCCAGGTGAGGGCTGTGGACTCCATTTCAATATCCACACGAACCCCTTGTCTGAAGATGATGACCAGGTTATGGGCCTTGATCATGAGTCCCCTGATGAGGACATGCAGTAGTAGAGTGCTCTTGTGGGTTTTTCGTTGCGTTGATTACTTCCTTTTATATATGTTTATGATGATGAATATCATGGTTTTGAATGCTAGAGGCATGGGACGTCGTTCTTTTAGTAGACTGATTTGTGATATGAGGAAATCTTTCTCTCTGTCTTTTATCACCCTCTTAGAAACAAGACAAAGTGGAAAGAAAGCTAAGCAAATTTCTCGTCACTTGGGTTGCAAGGGGGTTGAGATAGTAGAGGCGCAGGGATTCAGAGGCTGAATTTGGTGCTTCTGGGATGATTTCTTTGACTTTTCTGTGAAGGTGAAGCATGATCAATTCATGCATGTGGTTGTTAATGAGGGGAAGACAGGTGAACGGAATTTTACTGTGGTTTATGGGAGTCCTCAACCTGGAAACGGCGAGCACAATGGCATTCTTTGGGTGAGATTGGACGTAGGATGACGGGGCCTTGATGTATTATGGGGGATTTTAACGCCACGTTGTGGGACGGTGAACGTGTTTCATTCGCACACACAGGGGTGAGGACAGACAAGTGGTTTAAAAAGTGGTTTAACGAGGCTGATTTGTGTGACTTGGGTTTCTATGGGCCTGCGTTCACTTGGAGTAGAGAACATAGTTACAGCCGGATAGATAAAGAACTTGGTAATGCGAGGTGGTTGGAAATTTTTCCTGAGGCCTCAGTGATTCACTTACCTCGCTTGTCATCTGATCATAGTCCCCTTCTATTGAAGTTATCGCTTGAATCAAACAGACATCGAAAGAATCGCCCATTTCGGTTCTTTGCCCCGTGGGTCATGCATGAAGGTTTTGGCGAGTTTGTAAAGAACAGCTAGGACTCGACCTTGGAATGGAATTAAAGAGAGAGGAAGTCTTTGAAAAGAGAGTAGTAAGATGGAATAAGGACATGTTTGGGCACATTTCAAAGAGGAAGGCCTATATTATGAAGCAATTGGAGGACGTGGAGGAGGGTTGGACCCCGCAGGTGAATGATTCGGATGCAAAGAGGTAGCGTGCCTCGTTGTGGAATGAGTTGGAAGGCATATTGCATCAAGAGGAGTTGATGTGGCTACAAAACTCGAGGTGTAATTGGTATACCCATAGTAGAAGTAAACGAAATAGGATAGAGGCCCTGAAGAAGGAAGATGGCGAATGGTCATCTGATTCTTCTCAGATCATGTCTATGGGAACTAATTTTTTTGCTTGTTTATACATGGAGGAAGGGGTTGGTGCTCCTAATGTGGAGTTTGGAGGTAGCTACCCGGAAATTGAACCACATTACTTATGCATGTTGGGAAGGAATGTGGAGAGCCATGAAATTAAGAAGGCTATGTTTGAGATGGGTGCATTAAAGGCACCTGGTCCTAATGGTTTAAACCCCCTTTTCTATTAGAGTCAATGGGAAATAGTTGGAGAGTCCGTGGTGGATATGGTGAAAAGAGTGCTTGAGAATCCCAATAGGATTCGCACAGTGAATAGCACATATATTGTGCTCATTCCCAAGATCAATGTGCCTGAAACGTTAAAAGACTTCCATCCAATTAGTTTGTGTAATGTGATTTACAAGGTGGTTGCAAAAATTGTGTCAAATATGCTGAAACGGATTATGCCTTTGGTGGTGGCCCCAAATCAATGTAGTTTTGTTTCAAGTCGGTAAAGTGTAGATAACATTATTTTGGCACAGGAAGTAATCCATTCTATGAAGAATTTGAAATGCAAGAGAAGTTACATGATCATCAAGATAGATTTGGAGAAGGCTTATGATAGACCCAGATCGAGTTTTATTGTTGATTACATAAAGGAGCTTCGGCTTCCAACCAATATTGTTAATTTGTTGCACGAGTGTATTTCTTATGTGAGAATGCAATTGTTATGGAATGGGGAAAAGGTGAATCTCAAATCTACCCATCGCGTGTTATTTGGCAAGGTAATCCTATTTCCCCGTATCTTTTTGTCCTAGCCATGGAGAAATTAGGCCACCTAATTCAAAGTGAGGTCATACAGGGAAATTGGCTCCCCTTTAGTTTGTCAAAAAGAGGTACACTGATTTCAAATTTATTTTTCGCTGATGATCTAATTCTTTTTGCTGAAGCCAGTATGGAGCAGGCACGGATGCTGAAGGCTTGTCTCGATGACTTTTGCCGTGCTTCCGGGGAGAGAGTAAATGCGGCCAAGTCAAGGATTCACTTCTCGGGAAATGTGAACCACATGCAAAGATCTGAGATCAGTTCTTTTTTGGGTTTTACACAAACTAGTGATTTGGGTAAATACCTTGGAGTCCCTTTGCATCATTCTCGTGTGTCTCGAAACACGTATAGTTATGTGCTAGACAAGATGGATGCACGGCTTACCAGCTAAAAGGAAAATTCCCTCTTGTTGGCAGCCAGGCATACTTTGATTAATTTAGTTACTTCTGCTATTCCGTCATACATCATGCATACAGCCCCGTTACCCAAAACAGTGTGTCATGAGATTGATAAAAGGTGTCGACGCTTTCTTTGGGGTAGTAATAATATCTCACGATGGACTCGTTTGGTTGCATGGTAGTATGTCTATCAGCGGAAGGATGATGGTGGTTTAGGCTTGAATTTTACCAGTAAACAAAATGAGGCCTTCATGTACAAGCTAGGATGGGGACTGATCAAGAAGCAGGACGCACTGTGGGTTTGCTTCATGAGAGAAAAGTATCGATGCGGGGATGATATAATACTTAGAATCGATGTACGGAGGACAGGCTCCCAAGCATGGCTAGGCATCAAGAACACTTGGGAAAAGACGATGCAAGGTCTAGCATCGAATGTGGGGAATGAGGCCTCAGTCCGCTTTTGGAAAGATGTATGGCTACCTTGCCACGACCGTTTAGAGAGTTACGTGAGTCGGGCATTGTCGAAGAACCTGAGTTCTATCAGTGTCGTGGAGTGCATTTCTGCTACAGGGGGTTGGGAGTGGTCTATGATTGAATCGTATCTGCCTCAGCCAGTTCTGCATAGTATTGCCAGTTTCAATATAGGGGCAAGACAACATGTGCAAGACTCGCCACGTTGGAAATGATCTAGTAATGGGGAGTTCTCGGTGAACAGTGCTTATCTGAACCTGAACCCAGGTGCAGGATGTGGCAGCAGGAGTTTTTGGCATTTGATCTGGATGATTAGGATCCCTCAAAGGTGCAAGACCTTTCTTTGGCTATGTGGCTGCCAACGCCTACTTACTAATGTGGTGCGATACTCAAGGGACATGCAGGAGACGGGGACGTGTGTGCTATGTAAACAGGCTCTAGAAGATGTTTGCCGCGCTGTACGTGATTGTCCTTATGCCACTGTGTTGTGGAGATCGGTAGTAACTACAAATTTACAACACAAGTTTTTTTATCTGAAGGATATTGTGCAATGGATTAAGTGGAATTTGACCTACAAGATGAAGGTGGAAGGAGCTGAATGGAGAGTTTGGTTCCCCATTGCTTGTAGATATGTGTGGTTGGCAAGAAATGGGCGAGTTTTCAATGGACTGGAGACCAGCGAACATACGTTTCGTGCAAAGGTTAGGGCATGTGTGCGCTGGTCAGACACGCGTTTGCTAGGTTCAATGCCAAAGGAGGTTTATGTGCGGGCTTGGCAGCTTCCTTCGATGGGGACGGTGAAGTTTAATGTTGATGGGGCTTTCAACACGACTTCAGGGGTTGCCGCTGCTGTTAGTGTTGCGAGTAATCATTTGGGAGAGGTTTTGGATGGTTTCATATTTAATATTGGCAGGCGTAACAGCTACTTGACTGAAATATGGGTAGTTCTCTGGGGTTTGAAGATTGCATGGGACCTAGGGATCCCTTCACTCGTTATGGAATGTGACTGTTTGGAGTTAGTTCAAACAGTCCAAGGAATTGTAGTTGAGGTTAATTCAAGAGATTCAGCAGTTACTCAAGCATGATTGGGATGCACACCTAAGTTGGTGTACTCGTGATGCAAATAGCATTGCAGATATCTTGGCAAAGGAGGCCTTGTCTAGTACTCATGGACTTTCTTTGTTCACTCACCCACCGGGTATCATTGTTGATGAACTAAGCCGACAGGTGTCTGGTGTTGGCTAGTCTGTTTGTTGTTTGGTTTATGTATCCTGATTTGTTTCTTTTTCTTTCTTTTTTCCTCTTTACTTTATGCTTTGTCCATAAAAAAAATGAAACGTCACTTTTTGTCTCTCTCTAGTTTTTATCTCTTGCATCTTCCATGGATCAGGTGATTGGGTGCAAAACCAACAAAGGACAGGGGGCATGCTATAACTTCTAATTAACACTTAAGCAATTTGCATATTTGAGGGGTGGCAACTACCTCCACTCAAATAGACATAGGTCCGCCATTGCTGCATCAGTTTGACGACTCTGATTTCTAGTTCGTTGTTATTGGTATCTGTAGATAAACATGCTAAAAGAATACATTAAATATAAGAAAATCCTTTCATAAATATCATAAATATAAAATTGCTTGGTAACATTGAATTGTTGAATGGTAAAGACAGTAAATGCATTATGCAAGCACACAACCCAGCACTCATGTGCAACTGACAATATTCCTTACCTGGACACCTCAAGCTGTAAGTTTCAAGGAACAATGGCTGATAGCTTAAATTGATGTAAACATGCTTACCTAAAACATAAAATATAGAGAATATGGAAGAAGAGAATACATACTCAATCATGACCTCTTCTGCCATCTGACTAAAACTAACTTTTCTCAAAAGACTTTTAACCACATAAGCAACTTTTTCTTGGCTATATATCTTTCCACAACCATTGCCATTCAAGTACAAAATTACACGATAAGCAATCAGCTCATTCTTGAAACTTACTTTACATAGCAATATTTCCTAAAGATAAAATGCATAAATATAAAAGCAGAGAGAAAAATATTCATTTGACGAAAAAAAAAAATAGGCAGCATCATTAGATACGCAACATTCGCCACCAAAACTCTAAATTTCATCAATGACACATAAATGTCACCACCAAAACTCTTAACATTGGGTGGCGACACTCCAACGCCACCAAAAATAAGATGGCAGCACAAATTATGACATTTGCACTACGGTCCAACAAGGAGCCTCAAGCTTTTAACAATGCAGGTTGTGGCAAAGAAGGTGGAAGAAAAATTGCTAATTAATGAGTTGCAATGTTAGGCAAAAATATTTCTTAACGACATCTTGACTGACAATAAAGAATCACTTGCTAGCTGCAAATTAAGATTGCCACTATCAGAACTGAGAAGTTTTTGTAACATCCCAGATTGTATGAAAAAGGCCATTATATATATAAAGATATGGAAATATGGATTGTATGAAAAAAGTGAAAAAAAAAAAAAGAAGAAATAAGATGGTAATTTCATAGTCCAAGGAAGTAATAAATATGAATTTGCAATCGAGTCCCTGCAAGAAGAATTATTTATAGTTTAATCCCTGGGGACAATTATGAGAAAGGGTCCCAAAGAATATTCATACTTTTTCCCTGGCCTAGGGGTAATTTCAAAAATATTGAAAATTGATGTCAAAATAAACCTCTTGATATACTAAACTCATTGAAATAGTGTACTAAGCCCAAACGATCAATATGGTATAAAAAGAATTATATGTGATTTAGTTCCTGATGAAATTTGCAGTTTAGTCCCTTTAGGGGTATTTTTGTAAATATGAATATTACAGTGAACCTAAAGCTTACGACATATTTATCCCAATGGAATAGTATATTGGGCCTAAAGGAATCAGTTGAAAGAAAATAGATCAAAGAATACAATAAAAACTATACTATAAAAGTAAAAATACTATGGGCCCCACAAAAAGTAAAAAAAGTAAAAGTAAAACTATGTGAACCCTACGCAGATGCTTTTTGAGACAAGATAATAAATTAAACACAAATCCAAACCTATTTTAATTATGTATCTATAAAGTAATAAAATACTGCAAAAGTAATTTTATCAGTTCAGGTAAAAAGTAACCCATACAGGATGTATCTGAACTAGAAAAATTATGCAGTATTTTGCTCTCTCTCTCTTCCCTAGATGGTGCCACTTTCAACAGCCCATTTGAGGAATTGGAATTTTATATTAATTTTCAAGAAAGCTTAATGAAGAAGGCTTGGATAGTTAACTCAACCAAAGTTAAGCCAATTAAACATGATTAATGCTTCCATTAGAGACCTCTCCTCTTAACCAAACTTGTGCTACACAAGAGAGTTAGGAAGCTCCAAATTTCAAAGAGAAGAAGGGGAATTGGCATGAAGAGAAGAGACGGAAAAGGGAAGACCAAAGCTTGAAGATTGAAGCTCAAGGTACAAGGTAATTTCTCCACCATACCAAGCTAGTTTCTTGAGTATTATGGCATGGTTTCATGAAGTTCCCTTCTTCCCCTTCTCAAATATTGATTTTGGCCAGACGCATGGAGTGTAAAGAGATGAGTTTTCATGCAATAAACATGGTAGAAATCATGAACTATGTAAGAAAGTGAAGATACCAAGAGATAGAAGCAAGGTGCATGGAAATTATTTTTTCTTCCTTCCTTATGGTTCAATTCGGCCAGTATAGAGGGTCAAGTTAGAGTGGGAATTTCATGAATTTGATACCAAAAATGGTTTCCCCATGGTGGAAAACTTTAAGAACAAGTGCTAGTTTCATGATAGAGCTTAAGAAAAATTATATTGGTTTTTAGGGTTAGTTTAAGATTTTGTGAAGGAACCCTTAGAATCAGTAGCTTAAGTGGTTATTTGATATTGTATTTAGGTTTAAGAAAGCTTGTGGAAGTGCTAGAAAGAAGTGACACCAAGAGAACAAGCAAAGAGGTTCACCAAGGTAGCAATTTACCATTTATTGCACTATGTTATCTTATGATGTTTTCATGAACTTTATGATTTACCATATTGCTATTATGATGTTTTTTAATTGTTTTGGCTGAGTAAATGTAAATATTTTAACTTTGAGATGTCCATTTTCTAAGGAAAAACTCTCAAAATTTTTATAAATTAATATGGTACATTATGTTCCAAAGTGTCTATTGAATGATTTCATAATATGTATGCATAATTAGTGTTGCTACTGGGATTCTTTGAATCTCATCATCTCTAAATGACTAACATATTAGGCACAAGCTATTGCAAAGATGTCAAGAAGACTAAAGAGAAAGAAGAGGAGAATGATGCCTAATGTTGCTTTAAAACTATGATTTTATATTTTGAAATGATATTTAAAATTATATACATTCTTTTAGAACTGTACCTCTATGCTATTATGTCCCTTTTAGCACTATGAACTGTATGGTATGGATTTCAACATGGAATAAGCATGTAGACATGTTATGAAGTTTATTTGTCATGTTACATTGCAAAAAATTCATTCTATAGCATTCAAAGTAAAGTCAACACTATTTGATTGAAATAGGGAAATTAGGATAAGTGGTATATATGCTATAAAAGTATAAAGAACAAGCTTTCCAAAGAACTAGAGAATACTTAAATCAGACAAGTGTACAAGTTGTGGTGAATTTTTAAATATGAGTCAAAACTGGATAGAGTTGGGAAACTGTAAGATTTTACCATAAGTATTGCTTAGTTTGAGAGACATTATTAAATGGTACAAAGCTCCAAAAATTTAGTGGTTTACATCTTTGGACATAGCTATATTTTAAGTTTAATATGCCACTAGTTTGAATATAATTAGAGCTATATAATGAGAGTTATGCATATTTTCCTAAAATTGTTTTAATAGAAGTTATGCTCTAACCCTTAATAGTTTAAGTTGATTACATACCCTGTTCAAGTTAAATAAATGTATAAGATAAATATGAATAGAAAATTGACATCCAGATCTATCCAAGGGTATAAACAATGCATGAATTGGCTCTGCATATAATGAGAAATAAATTTTTAAATTTAAGGCTGAAATTCTAGGAAAGTAAAAAATGATTATAGGAACAACAAATTTTGTACTAAATACTATATCAATTAGCACGATTAGAATCCTATTTCATATTTTTTTCCATTTATAGAATTTTTATGATATTTTTAGAGACTTAAATCATATCTATACAATTTTTCTAAAATTAGTTATGAATTTTTAAAATTCAGTCTGAAAAATGGAGTAACCAAATAAATAGTAACTAAAAGTTTTAACTTTTCCCATTTTGGTCCCTCATATGATTCAAACTTCTAAATATGATCAAATGGACTTAAGTGAGATCTAGTACTTGGAAAATAAGGTCTAAAGCTATAATATTACATTTTTCCACAGAGAAGAGCTTCAAAACATCTACTTTTGCCGCTAATGACTACGGATAAAACAAGTGAACACAATCACCGTCAAAATCATGAGAACCATGAGGTCCACACATGAGGGGATTTTTCTTCACATTGTGGTCATCATGGATGTACACTGATAGCGCTTGCAGTTAGTGCTTACACATTGTGGTTATCAAAAATTAAAATTATAAAATATGGACTATCCAAATCTTTTCCTAGATGGTTCATATGAGATGTACATAGTCCATATCGAATGTGCACCAAATCCATTCACACTAAGGATGTCACCTTAGGAATAGGAAACTGCTATTGAAAGATAAGAAGATTTCCTAATTAAGTTGCATCTTTTATATTATTGCGCTTCTATTTGACCACTCACCATTACTCGGTGTCATAGACGAATTTCTCCTTCCAGGTCTACTGCGAATTGGCCTTGGTCAACGACGAAGGTCAAGACTAAACTTAATTAGAAGATTAATCGCTTCATGATTCTTCAACGGAGAAACATGAAGAACCGGACACAGTTTAAAATTTTGGTAAATCCAACTGATTTATATATATATACACATATATATGTAATCCTCTCCATCTATTTTATAATCATGGTAGGTCCCAAAATTGTTAGCAGATAACCGGTGAAGTATCAATTTGTCCTACAAACCCGCAACAAGCGTTTGCATGAATCAATATAATATATTATCGAAAAGAAAAATCAAAACACTTCTCTCTAACTTCTAAATTAGGGGGAATTAAGATTTGAGACTAAAATTAGCAATTTATTAAATTTTAGGATCCGGGTTTTTGGTTGAATTAGATCAATTTTGGTTGGTTTAATTTGGATCAAATTTGAATTTTTTTTAAATAATTATTTTTTACCAACATGCTTATAACTTGAGAATTAATCATTTTTTGAATTAATTATTTTTTTAAAACTCCTTTTTATTTGTGTAGTTATTTTCTTTTTATTTTTTGCAGTTTTTCTTCTTCAAAATTTTTGTAGAGTTTTATAAATCATATAAAAAAAATGAGGTTGATGCTATGAGAGCTACCGAGTTTGAGTTATATTCTATCTTCTATAAATTATTAGTATTGTCTCTAAAACCCCCCCACAACCAAAAAAAAAAAACTTAAGGATATATACTTAAATAAATTTGTTATTTTCTCTTTTTTTTTTTTCAAATGAGAAGAGAAATAAGAATATTCTTTCCGAAGCTGTAATATAATCATTATCATTTATTTGTTCTATAAAATGGACTTTTATGATCAATCTGAAAAGTTCTGTCCATAAAACATGTATTTAAGACATTTAGCGGGCTGTTTGATAACAACTATGGAAAAGCATTCATTTTTCATTTCACAAAAAACAAAATATGTCATTTATTATACCCTTATTGTCAATGTTTAACAGTAAATGTCCTTTATTATTATTATTTTTTATTCATGAGCACAAAGAAAATTTACAAACAACAAAATCACTTTTCTATTCTATTTTCTTTATTTCTTTCCATTCTATTATGTATAACAAATCACCCTTAAAATGTTTTTAGACGGCATATACGTCTTTGAGAAGGGGACCATTCTTGAATAATAGACAGTTATTTATATGCACTTTGTTGTTAGTCGGAATCAAGCTTCTTTGTTGCATGTCATGTTTGCTTTTTGGTACAGTCTTTAAATTAAAGACAATTCTTGTTTGTGATTTGATACAGAAATATCATGTCAAACTCAAACCCTAATTCCCTACACATTGATCCCTCCACTAAAGTTTATATTTTTAAAAAAGAAGAAATATTTATGTAATAAAGGAAAAATAGTAAGGTGATATAAAAATGTAATCTTTTTATAAGTCCAATCACGAGAGACAATCAATTCAATAAACCTCGTAGGTTTGCTTTAAATTTCTGACGCTCTCTGGCTAAGGAATTTTTTTTTCTTATAAACCATGTAGCACGTACAACTACCGTTGACAACTTTCACGCCAATATAACCAATTTATGGCCTCTAGTCCAAACGGTTACTAGCATATCTTGACATGTAATTAAGGTAAAATAGTAAGGTGATATAAATTCTACATTTTACAATTTATATTTTAAACCCGCAACAACTTGAGAAGTTCAAAAATGAGAACTTTCACAATTTATATTTTACATAAATTCTGTATATATGTATAGAATTTATCAGGAACAATTATTGTAAGTTTACAAAAATCTTAGAGCTAATTCATCATCCATCCTAGAATAAAGGTATCTTTCATAAAACTCGTGCCCATTTTTTGGGTAAATAATGCTAAAAAAACTTTTTACTGAACAATACAGAAAAGAAATTCAGTCAAAGGCTGAAACTAAGTCAATAGTCTCAATCAAGGGCTAAAATTCAGTCAACAGTCTCAAACATAAACATCATAATTGGAATCACATGGCCCCTTATGACAACAAAGGGGAATTAATTACGAACTATAACTGTTTAGATTTGGACTACAATGAGAAATTAATTACAAACCTTAATTGTTTAGATTCAAATTACAACTCAAGTCTTTCTTGTTCTCCTGAACTAATGACCTAATATAAGCAAGCCTAGCAAGCTTGCTCCTACACGGCGAATTAATTACAAACCTTCACTATTTAAATTTGAACTACAATGGGAAATTAATGACAAACCCTAACTATTTAGATTCAAACCACAACCCGAGTCGTTCCTGTTCTCTTGAACTAATAATCTAATGTAAGCAAGCCTAGCAAGCTTGCTCTTACACATGACAAACCAATTCTAATTATGTGGATCTCTCAAGCAGCATGTTGCGATCCCAAAATCAGTTTGGCCTAGTTCATGTTCTAGCTCATTTAAATATTGCGCTGCAATAATGATTTGGAATGATGCTCTACCCTTTCAGAATATAGTTCAGGCGGTCGCTTCACAGGCCATTTCATTCGACCAGAGATCATTGCCTTGAATTGGCTCATTGGTCTCAGCAGCAATCGTTTCAAACCGTCCTGGATCCTCATTAATCAGCTAATCCTTCTCCCAATATTCTTCTCCAAATGTTTTCTTGAATTTTCTTTCTTACCTTCTCTAATCCTGTATAGTGTTACGATGGTAAGTATTTAAGCAATAAATATTTGACAAAGAAAACAACAAAAAAACTTACATTACTATTCTGAAATTGCATCTCAACTAAAAAAATTAGATTCTTTTTCTTTTAGACCAAAGGATTTCATTCTCATATGCATACTTAGTTGAATATATCTTATTATTACTACTTCCAATGAATGTATCTTTTCCCCAACTCACAGACTAAACTTTGATAGAATGAAATATACGGATGAAAAAAAAAATAATAGGCATAAGGGCATAAAGAAGAAATGACCCCACAGTTCATCAAATCTTCTAATTTACGCCGATTATTGGCATTGGAAGAAAATCATGTGAGAATTTATGTCGTTCGACATCTGAGGAAAATTTTAATTTTTAACATTCATATAATTTTGTTTTCAAATTTAGGGTCTTAAGGTATTATTATTGTCAATATTTATGATGAACATTTCTTTTTCCAGAAAATAATTCCCAGGACAAAAGGGCGTGCAAATTGAAAAAGAGGCAGTAATTTAGAGAAATTCGGGAAATTGAGCTGAACACTACAACTAATAAAAGATATTACCCAAATACAATTATGAACAATTTTACCAAAATACTACAAATGAAAATGCCATGACATATCACATTTTGCAAAGTTAATTTTTTTTTAAATAAAATAATAGAATTCGTAATCTTACATCACGATTTGCATTATCTTTTTTTTTAAATATAATAACAAAAACAGGATGTGTCTAACACATTTTTCCATCTCATGTTCTTTAATATAATATAAATTGGCCAATTATTATAATTATTAGATAATGATTAATAATTATTAGGTAATAATGATTAAAATAATCATAAAGAATAATAATAATTAGATAATGATTAATAATTGAGTATAATAGATATAATAATTAAAAACTTGTAATTAATAAAAAATTATTTTTTAAACAAACTATTTTAACAAATTAATTAATAATTATTAAATTTTAATTAATAAAGCCATATTTTTCCAACAATTAACAATAAAAAATTTTCTTTCACATGAAAAATTGTTTACCTTATATATAATGACTTCCCGTACCATATCTTTGTATCCTCCGAATACGTGGTCACTTGTCTTATAGGCACTTTATGTTGAAATTCAGGTGACTTGGTGGCAATTGCAGCCAGTAGTGCATTTAAATCTAATATAGGAAACTCAATTGGAGGAATCAGCTACTAGGAGTAATAAATATTTCGTTTGATGGGCTGCCTACTTTAAATGAGTTATAATTGTATTCAAGCTCAAAAGTGTTGAATTCTCCATTAAAAACAAGAAAGACCTAATTGATCTAAATTAGGCGAGCTAAACTGGGATAAAGATGATAGTGACATATAATAATATCAAGTAAAAATATCTGAAGAAGCGGCTCCTCGCTTTTGTTCCTCTACACCTTCCACCACATCTTGATTATATCCCCCTTCTTGAGCTGCAACCGATGGTTAAGTTGACAAATAGCCACCATATCGCTTACTTGGTCTACATGAGCAATCAATAAATGTTGTAGCCCAATTGCAAATAGAGCAGGCTAAGGGACTACGTTGTAGTGATGTTCTCTTATCTCCACTCTTTTGTTTTGTTGGTTCTGTATAACCCTCTATTGATATTGCCTGGTTTACATTGACAAAGGGTCTTGAATATTTAGCTGAATAAATTCATCAACTATATCAACATCAAATCAACAATAAGAATTATTAGGTAATGACACTTTTCTTATAAAACAAAATAAAGACAATAATGTTACTTACCGTAAAACCAATTACATCATAAGCTAGGTGGATCCATCATTGAGTGTATTTCCAATATCATCACATTTACTCAGACATGCGATCTAATGCCCCATGGGCCATAAAAAATTCAACTATCGCAATATGCCACCCAAACCATAATTGAATATAGTCAATGTGCTTCTAAATCTAATTTCCTGATGTTCTTCCTTTTAGTTGGAAGTTGGAATATGTGGCAATTCCCCGAACAAACTAGAGTGATAGATATTGATTGTTGACAACCAAATTAACTAAGCACACGATTAGGATAATGTTATTCAATTATATGGAAGCATATCAAGGGGATTGAAGCTTGCCAAATTTGTGGTGATGCTAAGCAAAATCCTAGAATTAATTGCCACACTGTTGGATATTCATAAGACTACCAAAGTGTGTCCTTGTCCCTTTGCATCAAGCAACATCCTATAAGTATGTAACACCCACTCAATCGGACAAGATGAATACCCTACATTTTTGCATTTATAATTGCATGAACGCATTTGTTAAAATTTGTATGATTAAGTTCATAGGCTAAAATCAAATTGCTGAAGTGTAAACTAAAATAAAATTGTTGAAGTGTAAACTAAGCATACCTAAATCTAATGGATGGTTTGAGAGAATAAATATCTGTACATAAATTTGCTGGTGAAGGTAATGGTGGTGCTAACTTTGGGAAATGATCACATGCCCAAGGGTGGAGTAATGTCATACATTCACCTATCCCCTACTCTGTATGATTTGTAGCATTGCATAATTCTCTTAATAAGTACGCTAATACTATAAATCCCTAGTAATGTTAGACAGCACTTGAGAGATCCCAAAGCAATAGGAGGTACACTTAATAAACCTTATGACTTGACCTATCCGGCATTAAAAATCCACCAATCAATCAGAGCATATATATGCACAAGTGAATCATTGTATTTGTAATTCATCTACATCATCATCGAGGTTGGAAAAGTGTTCTACCAACAAGCGATAGGTATCATCTGTCCATATATATACGCTGCAAATGGTATAATGTCAAGTACCATATGACAAACTTCAGCTCAATCTAAATTTGAATTACCACTCATAGGTAATCTTTCATATGGAAGGTCCAACTGAATTGTCACATCCTCTAAAGTTATTGTGCATTCTCCACAAGTTGCTTAAAAAGTATTGAAATCAAAGCCAAAGTATACTCAAATTGGCCTATTCTAGCAACACCGCAGCAACCAACCTATATAAAGGAAAGTACAATTTGGATTGGTTACTCAATTAGTCGCTTCATATACATAACTCATCAAGTTTAAAGGATTCGATTAACCTGAAAAAGTGGAAATATAATATCAAATAAAGCATAACAATACATATATAAGAAAAAACTTATTTACATTTCGAATTCACACAGCCTATGAAATATACCGTAATTGTAAATATAACAGTAAATTATTCTCTAAACTAGGGTTATTGACGTGACATGGTTGTGTCATTGGAGGACCATCTCTACAATGTTTGGAGTTTAATATAAAAAGTACAATCCAATATAATGATACTACAAAATGTTCATGCAAGCAATCACATCTAACAATTTCCATTTTATTTCATGTACAAGTAGAACAAGGGTGACTTTTTTCTCAAATCATTGCCCAGACAAAGTGCAAACTTGGAATATCAGTTTCTGGCATATGAACCCACAAATTGCATGGTTTCTAACTTGAATACGGGATCCACAAATTGCAAATGGTCTAATTGTACGCTAGCACATGCTGTAATGACATGCATGCATAGATACTTCTTGTACCTAATATTCTCCATCGTCACATATTTCTTCATTCAACTTTACCTTACACCAACACCTAGATTGACAAAATTGAATACTGTATGATTCAACAACCTCAAATGATATTGCTCTTCTATTAAAAGCATAAACGATACATGCAGATGCAGCCTGTGTTGACATATCTAACTTACTATTCAATACCTCAAAAAACTTGGCCAACAGCTATTTATGCATTAACTTGTTGGCCATGTTTATCAAAGTAGTTGTTTACCCTATGCATGGTAGTCTTCACTAGAGCAGTAATCAGCAAACTTTGAACACCTTTAAAGACACCATTCATGCATTTACCAAAGTTTGTTATTGAATTCGCTTTCGGTGCTCATCGCGTATGATAAGCACCCAATGCTCATCGAATCTGGACCGTCCAGATTTGATTATATTTTATATTACATTTTTATTTTATTAGATACAGGATCTAAAATAGATATAATTTTACAATTGTCACCTTTCAAAAAAATACTGTTATTATGTAAAAGAATCAAAATAAAAAAATGTAAATTTGGACCGTCCAGATTACAACTAGACGGTCCAAATCCACCCAGAAATGATAAGCATGAGGTGCTCATCACTGTGATGAGCACCCAATGAGGATTCTCTACAACATTGATATATATTGTCATATGTACAAGACCATTTTTCTATTGGGATGTTGGCAATTCATGAGGCTACAGTTCACGCTATTTCTACCAATTATTAGTTAACAACATGTGCTCATATGCATTGCTACAAATATTTAGAAGCTTATAGTTAATAATTTCACAATCACATGTTAATTCATATGAATAACGCAGTCAACATTCACCGATATTTATATACTTATCTTTCAACCAACTCATTTCATGTACTTTATGGAGGTTGGCAACCACATGCCTCTGACAAAAAGGATATCGATATCCTTGTACTGCTTGCCATCCAACACATTTATTTGTAATTGCAAACACAATTAAACAATGTCCATCAAAAATTAAACATATCCCAATTTTACTCTAAATGACACGTGCACGTGATATAAAAACCATACCCAAGCATCTCCTGTCTCCCCCTCAACAATAGCAAATGCTAGAGGTACAACATTGAGATCACCATCCTTTGTTACGACCATAAGAAGTGTGTTTTTATACTTTCCAACAAGAAAAGTTTCATCAACCTAAATGATAGGTTTTAGGTAATCAAATGCATCAATCCATGATTCAAACACCCAAAAGACACGTTTAAACATTTCGACTAACTACTCTTCAAAATTTGTTTGTGAACATGATTGATTGGAAAGAAATGGAAGGATGTGGAAAAAAAATTATATATAAAAAATTGTTAAAATAAAAAAAATGCTCCACCAATAAATACACTTACTTTATGAAAGTTAGAGAAAAAATAAATGAGGATGAGGATGAAGACTCTTAGTGATCTCTCCACTTGAGATGCTCAAAGATTGATTGATGCAACAATTTTTTCCTTGAAAGAAATAACAAAGGAGAAAAGATGACCGGAAGTAGAGTTCACAAACCGGATAAATAAAATGAAGGAGAAGGCAAATAAGGAAAGAAGATTGGAAGCTGAGTTCATAAACAAATTGAATACACGAAACAAATGAGAAGGCTGTAGGAGGCTTTAAATAAGACACCATCAAGCATTATAATTTCTACAAACCTCGACAACTAAGTGCCCGTTTGGTTTACCTTTCTGTAAAAGTACTTTTAGAATAATCATTATTTACAAAAATGAAGTTTGAATAAAAGTAGAGAAGTTTACTGAAAAGCTGTTTGGATAAAAAAAGAGAAAATTATGATTAGAAAGTACAGTTTGGTTTGCAAAAATGCAAACCAAATAAGCCCTTAATGTGGAATTCCCTTCAGCCAAATCAGATTTGACACACCATTGCATTTGCAGCGTTGTGTCAAGCGTTGTGTCAATCAACACTGCATGGGGCAATATTCTGTCAATCAACACTGCCCCATGTAGCCTTATTTAAAATAAATGATATCGCTGCTAGTGACAGCATTAGCTTTGACACAGTGTTAGTCAAACTGATGCTGCGTCAATTTGACTGTTAAGTTAGACTGTGTTAATCCAACTTCGCATAATTGTGAAAAAAATTTAAAAACAAGGGGAGATGTTAGGACGATTTCCATAAAATTGATCTGATACATACTGACCTGCCTTAACAAAAAGTAATCCTGCCCCAAATTTGTAGTGTTTAAGTAAATATTTTTTAATGTGAAATATTTTTTAATGTGCAGCATATTGGTATTTTTTTTTCATTTATTGTATTTGAATCAATAAGACTTTAGAGTCGTAAAAGTATAGCAAATTGAAAAAAGAAGCTCTACTAATTAATATTGGTTTTCATTTGAAAATAAGGCAGTAATTTAACTCATCTGCCTGAGTTCCAAATGTAGGGCCCAAATGCTTAAAAGTAAAAAAAAAAAAAATTTCAAACATTAATTCACAATTTAGTCATTTCATGATTATATTTTATAAGACATTCATATTCGATGTAAACTTTTTCCTTTTAAAAATCATAAGCACACATAAAATTTATGACTAAAATAATTAACTTGTCCATTTAAACTTACTTTTATTAAAAGACATTATTTTTCCATGGCCACCCAAGCCAACGCATCCCACCTTATCATTCCCGTTGCTTTCACACACAAAGCTTGTCAGAATTCCTTTGCTTATAGTTATAGGACCCCGAACCTTAGTCAACGTGTTGGGGAGCTTGTAGCTCGCTTGACAATTCTTGGGACATTGACTGCCAAAACACTTCTTCATCAACCTGCAGCAAAACAACCAGGACTTTATTTTGCCAGGCTTCAAAACCTCTACCTTCAATGCTTCTCTCCCACTTCAACCTCCGATATTATTAAATTGGAGTTCTCCAAAAAAAAATTTATGCAAATCATCATTAAAATTAAATAACAAATAAATATTTCAAAATCATAGCCAATGAACTTTAGCCATCACACTCTATTCATTTCATAAAAAAAAAAATCTCCCAAAACAATTCTACCTTAGACACCATAACCCAAATGACAACATTTGTGTTATGGTCAAGAAGCATTCTTAAATTTCATAGCCTGAGTTATTCTTCCAGCATCATGCAATTTGGCTTCACTTTACTTCCCTTCCCATCCACTTCCTCTCCGCTACTTGTCTAGATCCTTAGATTGACTTTGTACATTTCATATCCAATGATTTAGATACTAAATAGCATACTAAATACAAAATATCAGTTGTTAGTGTTGGCCCAAAAAATAATCAGTTGTTCAGGATAGAAGTTGATGTAAATAGTAAAATATAAGGTAGAAGTTGTTAGACATACTTTTTCCCGATCACTTATAGCTTCTTTGCAGCATTCAATTATAGGGCCTTCCAATAAATGGTTTGGGGCACAGATCTCACACAGATTATGTCTCACACAGATTATATCTAACTGACCCTTGCTTCTTACCTACATCCAGACAAGGACAGACATTTTAATGAAAATTACTGACATTTTAATGAAAAATGTGAACAATTTTCTGTACAGAACAACTGAGAAATAAAGAGAAAAGAAAAAGCCAAAAATGAAAAAAACAGGAAGTACTCCTATCTTGTTGAAATTTTGTCGAAGCGTACATTATATACCAATTTGACCTTGCGACAGCGGAAAGATTTGGGGAGAACGAAGAGCATTATTGTAGAGGGATGGTGGGTATTTGGTTACAAAGTTCCATGAGAAGATCCTTGGGCAATATCAGGTCCTTGCGTTTCATTTACTCAAAAAAGTTACAGCAGAAACTCAAGAAAATAAATATAACAGTTCATTGAACATTTGGATAGAAGTCCCAAGGAGAACGATGGATGTGTACAAGAACAAAAACAAATAGAAAACAGTAATTAAAATGAAATAAAACCTTCAAGTGCTAGTTATGTACCATTATCCTTCTCCAGCTCACATTCTGCAGTTCAAATGTCCACTTCTGTCTCTCCAAGTTTCTCCGCTTGAAGGTTTTTTCTTTTTCTCCTCAACGTCGTTCTCTCCAACTCTCTCGCTCCCTCTCACTCGTTCTTCCTCTCAAACTTCTCCATCTCTCTCTCCCCATTGTTCTCTCTCCTCTCCAACGCCCTAATCCTCCACCCAAACTCTTTATGTCGTGCTTTCTCCCTCTTTCGCTCTTTTCTCTTTCTCTACCCTCAGGCTCTCTGCGACGTCCTTTCGTAGCCAGAAGCACTGCAGGCGTTCATGATGAAAGCCGGATATTGTGGGATCTGTATGAGCAAAAGCATTGTCCTCCTCCCCTGCCGCGTCTCTGCTCAGTCATCACGTGCGCTGCTTTTAACCTTTCTTCACTGTGTTCTGCTCTAGGATCCTGTTTCATCGTCCTGCACGTCTCATCAACCCCAGGGAAAAGTTGGGATTTCGGGGACGCTGGTAGCGTAATCAGTTTTCTTTTTCTTCTTGAAAAAATAGAGGAATGAACCAGGCGAGGCGCAGGATATTTTGTGTTATCCTATTTTTTATATTAATTAATTAAAATTAAAATGAAATTGTTTATGTGTTTTTGTTTTCTCATTTGTAATTGTACAAAAAAAAAGAAAAAAAATTCTGTTGATTAATATTTACAATATGAAACATACTGTAAGTTACACACTAAGCTGTATCATTTGCTACATGAATATGAATATTTAAAGAAAAAATGGCAATAATTATCAAAATTAGTTTAGCAGATACAAAAATAAATGAATTTCGCGATAAAAAAAAGAATCATCCGTAGAATTAAAAATTGAAAATATAATTGATAAGCTAATATAATCACATAATATTAAAATATATAAATATTAGATTATGATATAATGAGGTTATGAGGTTCTTAATTTGGCATTTCACGTGGTTTTCTTAATTATTTTCATTTTGTATTTAGGAAATCAGTTGAATTTGATAATTTACATTTAAATTTAAGTAGATATATAATTTGTTTTTTGGGAGAGAATGGGCTGTGAGGTCATGGGCCAGCCTGGTTATAACATTTGATAATGAGTGAGAAAAAAGGGGTAAAAACTGGCAAGAGTGACACCGTTTCCATTCCCAACGCGGTTTTCCATGATAGGTTAATTAGAAAGGCTGTTTCTTTTTCTTTTTTTTAATGAAAGGGTGTGTTGTTTACCTTCAAGTCAATAAGTGTTTGGGTTGTATTTTTATAAATTAAATTATAATTTTTAATTATTATTTTTAATTTAAATAAATTTTTTTATTTTTATTTAAATTTTATTTTTATAAATTATAGTTATTTTAAAAAAAAATTTATAAAAAAATAATTTAAATGAGCACTAAAATTATACTCCCTTCCATTCTTAATGGAAATTACTTCTAATTAATTTATTAAAATTAAGAAAATTTTATTACATTATTAAAATTATCTTAAAATTAATATATTTTTTATATTTACTTTCTAATAAATACTATAAATTTAAATAATTAATATTCTCTCTCATAGTTAAATAAAAATATTTTAAAAATAAAATAATTAATACTAAAATCTATTAAAAAAAATGATTCATATTTAACATTATAAAAAAATTTTAGAATATGATTAATAAAATAAACCGGAAAAATTACTCGTAAACATAAATTTTGCGGTCAAATCAACGCACTCTCGTGATGAGGAGGACACGATCAAACAGGTAGGTGTTTTTTGTCGCTTTAGATTGTGAGTATACTTAAGTCAGAGTAATACTGTATCCATTATAAATCATGCGGCGCCCCTATTTCTCGATTGCAGTGCATACCACTGACTATTTTGTGACCGTTCGATTTGCCGAGGAAAACATGTGTGCGAATTGCCAGGGTATTCTAGAACGACCATGGACATTGCCAGGGTATTTTAGAACGACCATGGGCGTCGCAAAGATAGGTTCAGTTCACTCGATTTAACATGTAAGCCTCATTCCTGTTATTTTGTATCAGTTTGTTTGTGTTAGATTTCGTCAAATTTGAGTGCTGGGTTATTTCTTAGCAAGTAAAGTTAGCATTTTTTAAGTTTTTTGCTTTTTTAAGTTAATGAATTTCGTTTGTCACCAAGTCCATATGTAAGAGTAAGTCATTTTTGTTATTGAATGTTCTTTTAGTAATTTTGCTTTGTTTGGTTGATGTCATGGAAATCCAATTCTATGTCGTGGAAACACAAATTTTTTTATTATAAATACTGTTTTTTTAGTTCGGAATTAGATATTTTTGTTTTATCCTTGTAATAGTGTAGCTTTGGAGGAGACTTCAAAGATAGTACTTTTTGTTCTAGAAAATGAAAACAGCGAAACCATTATATTTGGTGTATGATGTTGAATCAAGAGTTTTGATAATTCCAAACCAACACTCAAGAGCTTGGATTGAAGATATCAAAGGAGATCAAAGTTGTTTCAAGTGAAGATTTTCTGAGTATTTGCTGTTAGATCTTTTGTAGGATCTTTAATTTTTGTTTTGATTGGGTAAAAGATTTTGATTTGAGAAAAAGATGTTTTCAAACCTTGATTTGAAGTTAAATCTTTACTTATTTGAAAAATACTCACAAACAGACGAAGTTTGAAAGTTTAAACTGAACTGTCAAGTTGGAAATTCGAACTTTGCCTTTGGAAATTCGAATTTCGAGCTAAAACTGAATAAGTCTGAAGAGATGTCTCTCTGTCAGATGAATTTTGGTCATTCAAAATTTGAATTTTCATCAAGTCTGAAAGAAGCCTTTTAGTGACAGACGAACTTCATAGTTTCAAAGTTTGAATTTCAGACAAAATGCAATTTGTGAAAACCAAAGAAATTCGTCTGAAACTATGTTAAAGTTCATCTAAAATCAAGAAGAAATTGAGTTTGAAAAATGCTCTCTGACAGACGAACTTTGACTTTGCAACATTCGAATTTTCATATAAGTCTGAAAGAAGCTTCTTTGTGACATTCGAATTTCACTCTTTCAAAATTCGAATTTCAGACAAAACACAACTTGAGAAAACAGAAGAAATTCGTCTGAAACAATATTAAAGTTCAACTGAGATCAAGAATAAATTAAGTTTCAAAATTGATCTCTGACAGACGAATTTCACTCTGTCAAAATTCGAATTTCGAAGAAAGTGAACTACTGTGCCTCTTTGAACGTTCAATGGACAGACGAATTTTGGGCATCCAAAATTCGAATTTCGAGGGTACTGTAGAAAATTGAAAACACTGTTCATGATTTACAGAAAAACTTTATTCTTGAAAATTCGTATGTCACATTGTGAAAATATTTTATAAGTTTCAAAATTCAAATTTCACTCTATGGACAGACGAACTTTGTATTTTAACATTGGAAGCTTTAACCTTCGGTTCCTTCGAAATTCGTCTGTTGACCAACCAAAATTCGAATGTTAATGTGTCAGAAACATTAAATACGGTTGGTAAACGGATAGTTTTTCAGAGTAACCATTGGATAACTTTCCCAACGGATAGATTTAGTCTCTAACGGATATTTGAGAACTAAAACTATAAATATAACATCATTTGAAGTTATGGGTAACGAATCAAACTTGTATATACCGAATTTCTGCTGATTCTTCTTCTCAAAAGCTTTTACCCTTTCAACTTCATTATCTGTACTTCAACTTTCATATCTACTCTATTCAATAGAGTTATACATTTGTAAATAATCTACTCTTCATCTGGAAGAAAGATTTACTTGTGAGGGGAATTCACAAGGGGATTGGAAAGCACATAGAGAAAGTACTTAGAGAGTTTGAGAGAGCTCAGGAATAGAGCATACTCGTGTACTGTGGCATTAGCAAGAAGCCCGTTGAAATTCTTGCTGGATAGTGGATAAATCTCAAGAGTTGTCTTGGGGACTGGACGTAGGTCAAGTGGATAGACCGAACCAGGATAAATCACTAAGTCTTCCTCTCCTTATCCTTACTTATCAGTTTGCTCTGTTTTACTCATTATTTTCATTACACTGTGATATCTTCACCCACTTCACTTTGTGCAGAAAAATTTCAATCTTCCCAATTCACCCCCCTCTTGGGAAGTCAGCCTTGCTAACAAGTGGTATCAGAGACTGGATTCCCATTCAAAGGATTTTACAGTCCGGGAACAAAGATGGCTGGCTTTGAAGAGAGTATACTTCCTGAAGGAAACAACACTAATAGACCACCAGGCTTCAGTGGAGAGCATTATGGGTACTGGAAGATGAGGATGCAGATCTACCTCCAATCAATTGATCTTGACATCTGGTCAGTCATTGATAAAGGAGATTTCGTCCCAATGGCTCTAACTGAAGATGGAAGACACAGAGAGAAGCTAGAAGCAGAATGGAATGAAGAAGACAGAAGGAGAGTTCTGCTGAATTTTAAAGCAAAGCATTGCTTAGTCAGTGCCCTGAACCAGGACGAATTCTACAGAGTCTCACAATGCACCACTGCAAAAGGGATGTGGGACACTCTGCAGATTGCACATGAAGGAACATCTGGGGTCAGGGAGAACAGACTCAATACATGCATTGGGGAGTATGAGAGCTTCAGAATGACTGAAGGAGAAACTGTAAAGGAGCTCCAAAAGAGATTCACTCTTATTGTGAATTAATTGAAGAGCCTGGAAAAGGAATACACACAGTCTGAGAAAGTGAGAAAAATACTCAGAGCTCTCCCTCTGTAATGGCAGCCCAAGGTGACAGCAATAGAAGAAGCCAGAGGAGAATCAATGGCCTCTGTCACAGCTCTCTTCGGTAGCCTTGAGGAGTATGAAGGAAAAATCAAAGCTCTCAAGGAAGCTGGGCTGGACAGAAAGAAGAAAGGCCTTGCCCTCAAAGCTGCTGATGAAAAGGAAGAAGAATCTGACGAAGGAGATGAGCTGGATGAGGAAACTCTGGCTATGATGGTTAGAAAATTCGGAAGATTCTACAGCAAGAAGAAGAACAAGAAATTCTTCAAGAAGGGAGCTGCTGGAGAAAGAAAGAAAGAGGCAAAAGAACCTGTAACTTGCTATGAGTGCAAGAAGCAGGGACACATAAAGTGGGACTGCTCCCAATTCCTCAATAAACAAGAAAAAGAAAAGAAGGTCGCTGACAAAGGGAAGAAGAAGAAAGCCTATATCTCATCTATATGGGGCAACAGCTCAGATGAGGAAGAAGAAGATGAAGATGAGATTGCCAACATTTGTCTGATGGCACTTGCTTCTGAAGAAGCCACACCCTCATGCAGCAATGATCAGGAAGAAGAGGTATATGAATCTGAACCTTCCTATTCTGAATTACTGAATGTATTTCATGAGCTTCATGATGATTTCATTAAAGTTGCTAAAGAACTAAAACTGGCAAAGAAGAAGATAAATAAGCCGGAATCTCAAAACACAATCTCTGAAATTACTTCTTTACCTACTACTGAATCTGTTTGCTGTACTTCATGCACTGAACTTAAGCAAACTAATGATTACTTAGTTAAAAGCATGTCTAGGCTCACTAGAGGTAAAGATATATTGTTTGCCTTGATGGGGAGCCAAAGAATTTCACAAGGAAAAGCTGGTCTTGGCTATAATCCATGTGCTATCAAGGAAAAGATTAGGAAGAAAAAACAAAATGCATATAGGAGACATTTTATGTATGCTGAGAGCAATAAAAAGAAAAATAATGCATCACCTCACATTGAGACATATAATCAACCAAGGCATGCTAGACAGAAGTATTATCTGCATTATTTTCTTCCTGCCTCTCAATCTAGTAGTCCCTTCACTACCTGTCATTTCTGCAACAAAAAGGGACACATTTCCAGTTCCTGTATTTTAAAGAAAAATGGACTTAGCAGGAAAGTTGAATGGGTTCCCAGAGTTGCATCTGCATCTAGGGAAAGATCTACTAACCAAAAAGGACCCAAGCAAATTTGGGTACCTAAAAAGAAAACATGAATATTGACTTGCAGGCCTGTCTTAAAGCTAAGAAAAGCAACAAATGGTATATGGACAGTGCCTGCTCAAGCCACATGACTGGTGATAAGGAGAAGTTCATCACCCTTAGAGACAAGAAAGGAGGAAATGTGACCTTTGGAGGTGATCAATATAGCAAAATCGTTGGCATTGGCATTGTGGGGAAAAATCCAGAAACATCCATTGAAGATGTGCTGTTTGTAATTGGCCTCAACCACAATTTGCTGAGCGTGAGTCAGACCTGTGATAGAGGAAACTGGGTGCTGTTTGACTCAAAGTTTTACCTGGTCATCAGAAAAAGTGATCACAAAGTAATCCTAAAAGCTCAAAGGGATGGTAACTGTTATACCATTGATCTTGATGAACTTCCTCCCTTGGATTCTGTGTGCTTAATTAGTCAAAATAACGATAGTTGGTTATGGCATAGGAGATTAGCTCATGTTAATATGAATCAATTGTCTAAACTTGTTAAAAATGAGCTAGTCACTGGTTTGCCAAAAATATCTTTTGAAAAGGATAAAGAATGTGATGCATGCTTAAAAGGAAAACAAATTAAATCATCCTTCAAATCTAAAAACATAGTTACCACAACAAGACCACCTGAATTGCTGCATATGGACTTAATTGGACCATCTAGGGTGAAAAGTCTTGGTGGTAATCTGTATGTGCTTGTAATTGTTGATGATTATTCTAGATTCACTTGGACATTATTTCTTTCCTCTAAAAGTGATACCTTTGATGCATTTGTAACCTTAGCTAAGAAAGTACAAAATGAGAAAGGTATTTCTATTGTGTCTATCAGGTCAGATCATGGAGGAGAGTTTGAAAATGCATACTTCCTGGAATACTGCAATGAGCATGGGATTGACCACAACTTCTCAGCACCAAGGACTCCTCAACAAAATGGAGTGGTAGAAAGGAAGAACAGAACTATTAGAGAGATGGCTAGAGCTATGCTGAATGAGAAGGAACTATCTCAAGTATTTTGGTCTGATGCAGTAAACACAGCAAGCTACATCATAAACAGAGCCTACATCAGACCAATCCTTGGGAAGACTCCATACGAGCTGTACAAGGGAAGAAAGCCAAATCTGTCCCATCTCCATGTGTTCGGATGCAAATGCTTCATTCACAAAAATGGGAAAGAAAATATTGGTAAGTTTGATGCCAAATCCGATAAAGGTATATTTCTAGGCTATTATAGTAGGAGTAAGGCATATAGAGTTTATAATAAAAGATCAAATGTGGTAGAAGAATCTGTGCATGTGGTTTTCATTGAAAATGAAACTGTTTCAAAACATGTTACCAATGAGGATGATCTTGCTTTCAACTTTGAAAAACTGGGCATTTCTGATAAAAGTAGAACTGAACCTCCAAAGATATCTAAATCTGTTAACATAGAGGAAGATATCCAGGAGCAAGAGTTTGATGAAGAAAACAATGAAGAAACATCTCAAGAACTCCCTAGAGCTTGGAGATATCAAAGGAATCATCCTGTTGATCAAGTGATAGGAGATGTTCAAGAGAGAGTCAAAACTAGGAAACAGTTAAGGGATCAAATGATAAACTGTGCTTTCATTTCACAAATTGAACCTAAATGTATTGAGGAAGCCTTAACTGATGATTACTGGATTTTGGCTATGCAAGATGAACTAAATCAGTTTGAAAGAAATCAAGTTTGGGATTTAGTACCAAGGCCCAAAAATCATCCTGTTATTGGTACCAAATGGGTTTTCAGAAATAAACTTGATGAATCTGGAACAATAATCAGAAATAAAGCTAGATTGGTTGCTAAAGGGTATAATCAGGAAGAAGGTATTGATTTTGAAGAAACCTTTGCACCAGTAGCTAGATTAGAAGCTATAAGAATATTGCTAGCATATGCATGCATGAAAAACATTTTATTATATCAAATGGATGTAAAGAGTGCTTTTCTGAATGGATATATCATGGAAGAGGTCTATGTAGATCAACCTCCAGGTTTTAAGGATTCTACAAAACCGAACCATGTTTATAAATTGAAGAAAGCTCTTTATGGTTTAAAACAAGCCCCTAGAGCATGGTATGAGAGACTGAGCAATTTTCTAAGTGAAAAAGGATTCAATAGAGGCAAAGTTAACACAACCTTATTTACTAAGAAAGAAAATAAAGATTTACTAATTATTCAAATTTATGTTGATGATATTATTTTCGGTGCTACTAATGAGGCTCTTTGCAAGAAATTTTCTGAGTTAATGCAGGGAGAATTCGAGATGTCTATGATGGGTGAACTCAATTTCTTCCTTGGACTGCAAATCAGACAGCTTGGTGATGGTATCTTCCTTAGCCAATCCAAGTATCTGAAAGAGCTGCTAAAGAAGTTTGGAATGGAGAATGCCAAACCAATGGGAACACCTATGGCTACTGCAACCAAACTGGACATGGATGAGAATGGGAAGATGTTTGACATTACTCAGTACAGAAGAATGATTAGTTCCCTGCTGTACTTAACTGCCAGCAGACTTGACATTATGTTCAGTATCTGTATGTGTGCAAGGTTTCAATCATGCCCCAAAGAGACTTATGCAACATCTGTGAAAAGAATTTTCAGATATCTCATTGGAACATCACAGATGGGTCTTTGGTATCCAAAAGGCAATGGAGAAGATCTCAAAGGATACACTGATGCTGATTTTGCAGGATCCAAAACTGACAGAAAAAGCACAAGTGGAACTTGTCAGTTTCTTGGAGGATCCCTGGTTTCATGATTCAGCAAAAAGCAAAACAGTGTGGCTCTATCCACGACAGAAGCTGAGTATGTTGCAGCTGGAAGCTGTTGTGCCCAAGTCATCTGGATGAAGCAGCAGCTTGAGGATCTTGAGGTTAAAATGAAAGAGATACCAATCATGTGTGACAACCAAAGTACCATAAATATCACCAAGAATCCTGTCATGCATTCAAGGACAAAACATATTGAAGTTAGACACCATTTCATCAGGGATCACGTTCTAAAAGGAGAAGTTAAGCTAGAGCACATCCCAACAGAGGATCAAATTGCTGATATACTCACAAAATCTCTATCAGAAGACAGACATTGCAAAATAAGGAGAGAATTGGGAATGGTAAATCCCAATGAATTGTAAGTTATTCCTGTGTAATTCCAATTTTAGAATGTTCAATACTAAAATTAATTCTAACTTGAGCATCGGAGTATGTTTAATTTTAGTTGCAGGTGCTCCTTGTGAGAATCAATGGCTGAAAGTTTGAAAGATTGGAGCACTACAGAGTGGAACAACCAGAAAGTGAAGTAAATGATAAAAATCCTAAGGTATGGATCCATTCTGTAAGTCATTAATGATGATGCTTGTACTTTAAATGTTGTTAAACGTATTTTGCTTCATAAACTGTGTTTTTGTACTGGTCAACATGGTCAACATTCGAATTTTAAGTGACCAACAGACGAACTTCGACCTGTTATATGTTGGAACAGTTCTCACTGATGCCTCGAAATCCGTCTGTTGAATAATGGAAGTTCAAATTTTCAAGAACAAAAATTTTCAAAATTATGTTTGTCCATCACTGTTGTACGAATTATCACTTCTTAACATATGACTATTGAACAACCTTTACAAAAGCTTAAAAATTCAAATTTTCAGTTCAAAATTCGTCTGTTGAATCATGTTTTTCATGTTGAATGCTTGAAAGATGAATTTCTGCATGATAAATTCATCTATTGGTTGAAGTTTTGACTGTTGATACTGTTTTCTCTTCAACATTCGAACTTTGTTGAAACAAAATTCGTCTGTTGTGTGTGTTCTGCTTGTTCCAAGCCTTTGTCAGACGAACTTTCAGATGAAAATTCGTCTGTCAGTAAGCTTTGCTAAATGGTTAGACTTGTAACTGGCCGAAGTTTGAATTTTGACCCCTCAAAATTCGTCTGTCAGACGGTTATATACGTTAAATCTGACGATTTTCCAGAGAACAGATGCAACCCTATTTATAACTCCTCCAAGTCTGTTCTGATTCTCTCTTCAATCCTCTTAACTCCTGTCCAAAAATCGTCATTCTTCACCGTTTAAACTTCCATTCGCATCCCTTAAATCTATTCTCAGCCACATTCTGCATCATTCAACCGAGAAATGGCGAGAGTGAAGAATCCTGGAGCAGGACAAGCTGGAACACGGCCAAAAAGAACGGTCAAATCTCAATATGCTACAAAGGAAGGAGAGAAATCCAAGAGAAAGGCCGAACCCAGTAAAGCTACCCCTTCCAAACGCCAAAAATCTTCATCCAAGGCAGATTCTCAGAAAGCTGGACCCTCATCATCAAAACCTGCTGTTCCTTCGGCTGATACTGCTGCTGTGGCTTCCTCCTCTTCTACACAATCTGGAGAATATGAGCTTACTACACTGCCACTTTGGAGCACTCCTGAGATTCAAGAAGAGTATTCTACCAAGTTTTCCAGCAAAAAGGTAATTAAGCCTCACTGTGTGAATATGGAACAATTCTTAATATCTAACAACTTTGATGCTGGAATATGGTTGTTAAGATATAAGAATCTGTTGGAAATTGCTGAAAAATATGACGATGAGGTAGTGAAGACTTGGTATGCCTCTCTTCAATATAACAGCAAGAAAAGGAAATGGGAGGTCACCTTGAGATCAAGGACCATCTGGCTTGCTGATGAATCCTTCAATGAGGTGCTGGAAATCCCAGGACAAGATGGGCTGAAAGTTGACATCACAGCCTCTGGATATATGGATGAGGCTAGCACAGCTGATGAGGAAGATGGCCCCTTTCTGAATTACAAAGAGAGCACTATCTTGGACACCTTATTCAGAAGAAGGGAGAACAGGCCATCGATAAATCTGTTGAAGCCCACAGACTTAAGTGTACAAGTAAGGATCCTGCACTACATTGTGTCCAGGATCATTTTCAATAAAGGTGGGAGCTTCAATTTGATAACAAGGGCAGAGGCTCATGTGATGACTGCTATCATACGTGGGAAGCTGATTAACATGGGTCATATCATCCTCCAGCGAATGATAAAGGCAAGGGATCAGAGGAAGGATTCCACACTCCCCTATGCAGCAATTATTTCAAGAATCCTGTAGCATGCTAGGATTCAACACATTGAAAAGGGGAAAGGGAAACTCACTGAGGCCTTCAAAGAAGAGGAACTGCAAAGGATGGGCATTGAAAGAGATGAAGGACAATGGGTTGGAAAGGGAGTAGGGAAATCTGAAGACTTGTTCTTTGTTGCTGATGCATCCCTCCAACAAGAAGGCACTTCTGAGGCCCCTGGCAGATCTGTACCTCAGCCTTCTCAGCCTATTCCATCTCCATCCAGGCCTACACACCCTCCTTCCACTCCTTCCTCACGGGTCAAGCCAACAAAAATCACTGAGTTGTTTGACAGCCTGGCAACACTCATTCTCAGCATTAGGGATGAGCAAAATGCCAAATTTGCTCACCTGCAAGATCAGATCCATCAGTTGGCTATGAATATGAAAGTGGTAGCTGATGCTTATGAAGAGATCAGAAGTGCAATTCCTACCACTTCAGCTCCACCTCAGCCTGGTGTCCCTGAGCCTACTCTGTCTCCATCTCCTGTGCCTCCAAGTCCGTTTGAGTTGGATTCTCCTATCCCTGATGTTGGTGTGCAAGAGACTGAACTAGCTGGCACTCCAAAGGCCTCCAGCAATGAGGCAAATCCTGGTCCTCCCTTGGACTATGGCATAGAGGAAGAGGGTCTGCAGGAATCTAGCCCTCTTGAGCCTACTGAAGCAGTTGGACAAGACTCTATCCTTTCCACCCAAGAGTCTGAGCAAGTTGAGCAGCTAGTTGCATCCATATCTGCTTCACCATTTCTGCAAGCTGCACTCAATGAGGAAAGAAGCATTGTGCCTATCATTGATTTTGAAGCTATTGTTCACAATGCTCTTCTGCAAGCTCAAAGGAGAAGGCTTGAAGAAATGTTTCCTCCTCCTGAACCATGCTCTTCTTCTCTTGCTGCTTATGGGCTTTTAGAGGAACAGAGAGCTCGACTAGCTCTTTCCAGGCAGGAAATGCAAGAGCTGCTCGAGGTCTCTGATGATGATGATGAAGAAGAACCTAGCCCTGAGCCTGTTGAGCCTCCTGCACCAATTCAGCCAGAGATTCCTTTTGCTCCTGTCCCTTTTCGTGCTGTTCCTATTTCTCAAATTCCTCCTCCAATGGACTTTGTTGGGCTTTCTGATGATGCCAAAAAGGGGGAGAAGATAAAGCAAACTGGGACCAAGCAAGCTGGAAAATCTGCTGAGTCATCTGGGAAAGGAAAGACATACAGCAAGAAGTCTAAGCCAAAGAAGAAGTGATTATTTTAGATCTTAGGCTGAATCTTCCTGTTGTATCTCGTGTTAGTTGTTCAATTGTATTTGCTTGTTTGATGTCTTAAGAACTGATCTTAAATTGAAATATGTATTGCAACAATTTGATTAAGTAATTTATGTTCTTGGTTGCAATGTTTTGGGCTTTGAATCTCTTCACTTAATCTGTTGGAAATGATATCTTATGAACTGTAATGCATATGTTGAGGGGGAGCTTGTGTAAGCAAGCCCAAGTACTAATCTAGTTTGTGAGTTGTTTTGTCATCATCAAAAAGGGGGAGAATGTTGAATCAAGAGTTTTGATAATTCCAAACCAACACTCAAGAGCTTGGATTGAAGATATCAAAGGAGATCAAAGTTGTTTCAAGTGAAGATTTTCTGAGTATTTGCTATTAGATCTTTTGTAGGATCTTTAGTTTTTGTTTTGATTGGGTAAAAGATTTTGATTTGAGAAAAAGATGTTTTCAAACCTTGATTTGAAGTTAAATCTTTACTTATTTGAAAAATACTCACAAACAGATGAAGTTTGAAAGTTTAAACTGAACTGTCAAGTTGGAAATTCGAACTTTGCCTTTGGAAATTCAAATTTCGAGTTAAAACTGAATAAGTCTGAAGAGATGTCTCTCTGTCAGACGAATTTTGGTCATTCAAAATTCGAATTTTCATCAAGTCTGAAAGAAGCCTTTTAGTGACAGACGAACTTCACAGTTTCAAAGTTCGAATTTCAGACAAAATGCAATTTGTGAAAACCAAAGAAATTCGTCTGAAACTATGTTAAAGTTCATCTGAAATCAAGAAGAAATTGAGTTTGAAAAATGCTCTCTGACAGACGAACTTTGACTTTGCAACATTCGAATTTTCATATAAGTCTGAAAGAAGCTTCTTTGTGACATTCGAATTTCACTCTTTCAAAATTCGAATTTCAGACAAAACACAACTTGAGAAAACAGAAGAAATTCGTCTGAAACAATATTAAAGTTCAACTGAGATCAAGAATAAATTAAGTTTCAAAATTGATCTCTGACAGACAAATTTCACTCTGTCAAAATTTGAATTTCGAAGAAAGTGAACTACTGTGCCTCTTTGAACGTTCAATGGACAGACGAATTTTGGGCATCCAAAATTCGAATTTCGAGGGTACTGTAGAAAATTGAAAACACTATTCACAATTTACAGAAAAACTTTATTCTTGAAAATTCGTATGTCACATTGTGAAAATATTTTATAAGTTTCAAAATTCGAATTTCACTCTATGGACAGACGAACTTCGTATTTTAACATTGGAAGCTTTAACCTTCGGTTCCTTCAAAATTCGTCTGTTGACCAACCAAAATTCGAATGTCAGTGTGTCAGAAACATTAAATACGGTTGGTAAATGGATAGTTTTTCAGAGTAACCGTTGAATAACTTCCCCAACGGATAGATTTAGTCTCTAACGGATATTTGAGAACTAAAACTATAAATATAACATCATTTGAAGTTATGGGTAACGAATCAAACTTGTATATACCGAATTTCTGCTGATTCTTCTTCTCAAAAGCTTTTACCCTTTCAACTTCATTATCTGTACTTCAACTTTCATATCTACACTATTCAAGAGAGTTATACATTTGTAAACAATCTACTCTTCATCTGGAAGAAAGATTTACTTGTGAGGAGAATTCACAAGGGGTTGGGAAGCACATAGAGAAAGTGCTTAGAGAGTTTGAGAGAGCTCAGGAACAGAGCATACTCGTGTACTGTGGTATTAGCAAGAAGCCCGTTGAAATTCTTGCTGGATAGTGGATAAATCTCAAGAGTTGTCTTGGGGACTGGACGTAGGTCAAGTGGATAGACCGAACCAGGATAAATCACTGAGTCTTCCTCTCCTTATCCTTACTTATCAGCTTGCTCTGTTTTACTCGTTATTTTCATTACACTGTGATATCTTCACCCACTTCACTTTGTGCAGAAAAATTTCAATCTTCCCAATTCACCCCGCCTCTTGGGAAGTCAGCCTTACTAACATATGAGTAATTAGATTCATTTTAAGTTCATCGTTATTACTTTCGGTACTAAAGATATATTTTTGCTGCTTGTCCATGTTTCAGAGTTCTAACATTTCAGTGTTAGAGAGGGTTTGAATTTTAATTTTTTCTTTCCTTGTTGAATTAGCCTGTGTTTCATTTGTTGTTTTTGTTGTGCAACAGTTAACTAAGATGCACGCTCAAGTCATAAATAGGAAATTGATTAGAAAATATTTTTCTCTTGTTCCAGAGGAACTATGTTACTTCCTCTCAGATTTTTCGGTGCATGCAAATAAATATAAGAATATGCCAAGCAAGATGCGTTATAGGATTACTTTTTAAAAGTCAACTGAATTTTTGACATTTTTGAACTCATCCAAGCTTCTCCATTGCCTAATGGAGTGACAGGTATTCGTGACAGTGAAGACAGACTGAATCAGGAGTGTTTTATTTTGTGCTTGATTGATAGTGCAGGTGATTTTTGTATTAACAGATATAACTAGTAGTAACTTGGAGATGTTTAATATGTCCGTAAATATAAAGTTGATATATATTTTTTAGCAGTAATTATATAGGACATATTTCAAACAGGTATTGTAACTGTTAGGAATTTCATGGAGCTAACGAAAGTCTTCTTTTCATGGTAATTAAAGTGGCAATGGAGATTTGAAGATGGGTAGCCTATGCTGAAGAACAATCAATGATGTATATTTTGGATCTATACAAATATTAATCAAACAACTTCTTTTTGACATCGCTGTTGTTATAGTGATGCAGTTAATATTTTGATATATATAAATGATAAGTAAACAACTTAATACCTGTTTGGATTACCTTTTTGTAACAAATTTATTAGAATAATCATAGTTTATAAAAATAAAATTTAGATAAAAGTAGATAAGTTTATCACAAACCTGTTTAGATAAAAAAAGAAAAAAAATTATGATAAGAAATCATGGTTTAATTTACTAAACATGCTCTTATTTTTCAGATTCACGGTAATGTAGTGATGCAATCGACATTAATAGTGTGTAATGGTTTAATGGATACTGTAAGGTTTGTTTCTCTCTTTTTTTTTTCTGTTTTTGGTGGAATGAGAATCTATTTTTAATTGCTGACATTTAAAAGTATTTTTTGGGGAAAATTTTATGAGAAAAAGTACATTTCTAATATATTTTTTTCCAGTTGGCCTGTATAGACTATCATATTTAATTAGAAAGAATTCTGTGTAAATTGGAATTCTAGACTGTATTTTAAAGCAACAAAAATTATATATATGCATACTTATATATCTATGTATGAGCGCGTAATATGCCCTTCAACCTAAAACTTTTTTATCCGCTGGTGCTTATAAATACTTTCATTTCTTATGAATTTTATATTTTATGTTGATATATTCATGATGCAATCTTTTGACTTAAAAAATTAAAAAAAAACGTTGGAGGCAACTTTGAATTTTATAGATATATTCTTGGAGAAGCTATAAATTTGAAGGAGAGACAAGAAAAAACTCCTAATACTGCCATATACAATGGGATGGAGGAAGGATATGATTCTTGCATGGTTTTCAAATTTTCTAAATTATATAATATATATTGATATTATATAAGTCATTATTATTTGTTCGATTTTGAAGCAATGATTTACAAGAATTTGAGATGTTATTAAAGAATTTAAATTGTACAAAAGTTTAACTAAATTTAATTGAAATACTCTTATAAAAATTTTCAGTTATTTTTTTCACATATTATCCCAATATCAATTGAAAAATAAAATTATAAAAAATAATTAATATTCTATTAAAATTTTAAAATGATAGTTATTTTTTAAATAAAACCTAAAATGATAATTATTTTAATAATATAATAGCTTTACTATTGACTTAACATCAAACATTTAGTAAAAAAAGATTGGGCACGCGACATTTGATCATTCTTGATTTACATGCTCGAAAAGTTTTTGTTTTTTTAAATAAGGATGCAAACCAACTTTTTCTTAGTGGGTCCACGTGTTTTTTAATTAAAAAATAATTACACTGGCATTTAAATGGTAAGATTATCTATTTTTATGAAAACACATATTTTAAAATAATAAATAATCTAAAAATGAAATCTTGATGCATTACTATTATTATATTCTCATATAACTGCTCTTGATTTTGAACTTAAATATTAAGAGGTTGTTTATTTTATTGTGATAATTAAAATTTTATCGATTGATCCGATTATTATGATTTCTGTTTATTATGAGATACACATATACACACAGGTGCATATGCATATGGATGCATCAATAATTAATTAATTTATTTATTTATTCGATGTCATCACACTTTAGGTATGTTAGCTAATTGTTGTAAAAGCGATTTTATATTGAAATCATTGCACGAATCTTAAATAAAAACCATGAGAGATGGAACACGCCATCTTTCAGGTAGAGCCCTTCCTTAATTTTCTGTTCCTAGAATTTTGGATCAATGGAGTAGGTGAAGAACTCTTCAATAAAGTGAAATTAAGATTTGTAAAACATAAACTATGTGGACAGAGATCAAATCAAAAAGAAAATGAAAACCGAAAAGGACATGCATATAATTAACAAACAGTGTAAGGCAAAGGTAAATCGGTCACCCAATTTTAAATATCATATAACCAAAGCTTCTCAAACACAGAATAACTGATCAGTCGAGGAATACTAATAGGATAGAGAAAACCCAATAAGTACCTGCACTGCACATCCAAGCCCCAAATTAAAAATATGGCTTGCTGAAGATTGAAAAAAAAGCTCCGAAGAACAGAATATATGATAAATAACCGTGAAGTGGGCTTTGATTTTCTTAGCAATGATAATAATACACAGGGTCATGAAGCAGATTCTTCAATCTTTGAAGATATACCATCATCTCCTAAATCTCCTTTGTCGCCTGAAAGGCCGTGGCGAGCAAGAGAAAATAACCGTGAATGTAAAGAAGCCTGACTTATTGCAATGTGTTAGCTTTTTTTTTGCCACAAGAAGTCTTTTAGCTTTAGATCTGCACCATGATGTTATTCCATAATATAATTTTTGTGTGCAGTCAGCAAAGGAAACAATGATGGATTATATACTATTGGTCAAACCTTAAGAATTAGATTGGGCCTTTGAAGGGATTTCTCTTAACAATATGAGTTTATGTAAAGGTTGGATGAATGGAATTGGAGCATCAATTGGGAGTGATGGATGGAATACTGGAGGACTGAAACTGAAAGGTATATACAATGGTGACATTGATTAATCTGCTCGATTGTTTCGCCTAAAAAAATTAAACTGAAAGGTACAAGCTAGATACAATGTTTCCCAATCCCAAGGCTTATGTAAAGATAGGTTTCAATTGTCCTTATGCTGGAAACTCCCATGAAGCTAAAGTTTTGACTGATATTTTCACATGATTCTTGATGAACTACTTGAATGAATATGGTTGATTGGTTTCTTAAACAACTGGACCTTGCATAGAGCATTTTTCTTGAACTGATATTCTTAGATGCTAACTATAAATGGAAGTTCTTACTGTAGCTCATTTTTCAGCTTAGGATGCTCAGGTTGTTGGTTTGTATTATGGCATAAACCACACGGATAGTGGTTTTCAAGTATTACTTTTTTAATTTAATTTACTGTTCTACAACATGCCTAAATCCCACATTATCGTGAGATCCTTGATCATATACTTAAGTGGGTTGATTTTTGTACTTAAGGGGTGGTTCTTCCCCTCTCTTGGGGTCCATTAAAGTTTAATTGAAAACAGATGAACTAAACTTGCTTAATGTGATCTGAGTTATCTTACAAGCATTACTGGCATATATGTATTTTAATTGTACTGCATTTTGCAAAAATACAAATAACCTGTGTTTTGTATGTTACAGCCTGAAAATTTGTTGCTGGATGCTAATGGATTGCTTAAAGTTTCAGATTTTGGATTGGATGCACTGCCTCAACAGCTTTGAGATAGTATAGTGATCAATTCTTATAATATTAAATGCAATATTAGTCAATTTCAACTAGTAATTGATCATCCTATGATCTGATTCAGGAAGAAATTAAATTAAAAGAAATTAGTAAATGTGTACTATGTATTACTTTATTCAATGTACTAGTCAATTACTATGAATTGCAAGGGTCATATATCAGAATTTTAAAATATCTTGGACTCCAAGGTATTAGTAAATTTCATGTATTAAATGTATCTAAACTTTATTTTTTTCCTTAAATTTCAATGTAGCTTCTAAGCTTCTGCAGATATAGACAATTGAAGTTAGAACAAAGATAGATGTTTATATCCCTTCTACAAAAGAGAGTTGTAGATTCCATGATCAAGCATCAATTTCCTGCTATGTGTTTGAAACCAAAAATGCACCTTCATGCCCCATTTACATAGCCATCTTATTCTTCTATGAAAGGATATTGGCTGAAGTTTATCTGTTTTGACAGTCTGATGCCTTGTTGTCAGAATTTCAAAGGTCATTGCAAAGTAACTATGAAGATTTGGATGATAAATTTAGGGCCCTGCATAAGCAGATGTCCAATGAAGTTGCCATAACCATGTCTTGCCTTGAAGATCTTGGACTCCTATGTACTTACAAGGTATGCATCTTACTCTTAGACAAAGTGGAAAATCATTGTGCCTAAAGGAAAAAGAAAATAGAAAATTGATGTCTTTTATCTTTGTAATGGAATATTCACAGCAGCCATAATTTTTTAATGATGTAACTAACACAAGATTTTTTACTTCTTGAAAACTGTTAGTTTAATCTATTTTGGGATAAATAGTGTTGTCTTAATATGTGAATTCTTGTGAATGACACCAAAGATTTCATCTCTATCCTACATAAATTCTTTTGGCCCCTTGTGTTTATGTGTGGTTCTTTTTTTTTTTTTTAATGAATCAGTTTGTTTTGCTCTCTCTACTTTTGAATCTACTTTCATTTTTGATATTGTAAGTATCATGTAGGAGACAACCTGCTATTTTGTTCACCTACCACTAATATTTGCCGAGCAATCATGACAAATTCTATTTAGTTAAAAGTCTCGATGTTTTTATATTGTTGTTGACTTTGATGCGTGGTTGTGATGGGAAATTTGGAACCACTTACTCTAGGCTCTAGAGTTGATTGGTTATTTATTATTTTAGAAGCTTTCATTCATTAGTGGTTTTGTATTATGGAATTGCTGGAATAGTTGAAATAGAGGGACAAGAATGGAAAAAAAAAGGAAATTTTGCTTTTTTAAAAAAAAGAATTTTCGAAAGCGTTTGTTTGTAAAAAGCTTTCTTTAAAGTTTTGGTAACGTTTTAAAAGCATTTCCGAAGTCAATAAAATTGTTTCCAAAACTAGTTTAAATTTAAAAAAAAAAGCAATTTTGACATCGATCGGTTATTTATGCAACAGACATAAAAGAAATTTGTTTTCTACGTTGGTTCTAGAATCGACATAAAAAATACATTTTCTATGTCGATCAGATCTATGTCACTTTCATAACCGACGTAAAAAATAAAAAAGAACCAACATAAAAAATTATTTTTGCAGTAGTGTATGATGCAGGGCAATAAACTTTTATTATGTGGCACATTTCTGTCTTGTTAAGTTTAACTTAAACATGGAGAGGTGACTTCTTTTTTTGTAGCAATAGATTTTTATCACTTTATGTGATTATTCTGATTTTTTTTTTGAAGCCTATCATTTATACTAGTTGGTAGAGAAGCACACACGTGAAAATATACATTGATAATTATCCTTTTTTATAATATGTTTTTGTTTTAACTTAAACATGTAGAAGTGGTTTATTTCTTCATAATAATAGATTTTTATGAGTTTATGTCATTATTATGATTATTAGTTATTAAAGCTTATAATTTACAGTCTCATCGGCAAACATCCACAGGTACATATGTACATATATTAACTGTTAATTTTTTTTGGACGAAACAAAATAATTGTCGCATCCGGAAAAATGCGACGAAAGGAAAAAAGGAACAAATCTGGTTTTCTAGCGAAAACCGACTTGTGAGGAGTCGCCACCAAAATTTTGAGGAAAATCTTGAGAAACCGAATTGAAGAGGAAAGGATGATCTACGTAATCGGAGTTGGATTCGGGAGTCGATTGTGCGTGGGGAAGGTGTTAGGCACCCCACGACACTCGTTCCTAGGAACGGTTACCTTACGTTGATTGCGTAAATTAATATGGCTTTAAAATATATTTTGGTTTTTCTTTTTATAATTCACATGCGAGAAAATGGGTAAAGAAAAAGAAATTAAGAAAGTTTGAAAAATATAATAAGGAAAATAAATTAACTTAGAAATTAAGGAGATTAAAAAATGAGGAAAAAGGAATTTAAGAAAATAAATTGAAAAATATTTATTAAATTAAGAGAAAGAACACCAAGTAAACCAGAAAATATTTATTTATTTACAAAGGCGGACTTGACTCAGGATCAAAGCCTGGGGCCTACATACCCTGCAATGGGGATCAAAGTCCACGTAGTTCGGGACTAGAAATGCGTGTCATTTGGTTGATATAATTTTTATTTTTGTAATAAGAGAAAGTTGAAGGAAAATATTTAACTTTTTGCAAACAAAACAATTTCTGAAATTGAGTTGATGTGTTTTAATTTGCAAAAACCAATTTAGTTCCGCTTATTTAATCTTATTTTATTTTAAAAATATTTTTTTTTCTTTGGTTTTTGGAAAATGCTTTTATTTGATCTTTTGACTTTTGAAACAACATATTTTGTATTTTTGAGAATTTTTTCTTTTATAAGAAAGTCAATCCACCTATTGCAGACTCGCAGTCATGCCCCATAGATCAATTCCTTAATTACCTACAGAAGTTCTAAACCCCGCGGCATAAAGGTTTTATTGTACCTTTAAAGCAAAGCTCTAGAAAATAATACTAAAATTGTTTTATTTTCAAATGATGATTTTATTATATATTTTTAGATAAAACTGGGAAAAACTTGTTAAGATATCATGATATATTTTTTCTCACATAATTATCTTTGTTAAAATTACTTAACTGATATATCAACGTGGATTCACAATCTAGCACGATAACTCAGTAAACTTAAATACCTGCGTGGGTTCCAGAACTCACGTGGTGTAAATACTAAGTCGGTTGTTTTTATTATAAAAGAAAAGCAGAAAAATATTTCGAGAGAAAAGAAAAAAGAAAAAAAAAATTCAAGATATTGTGTTGCAAAATCATATAGTACAGAGCAGCTTATTTATTTACACAAACTTGCAGACTAACATGACAACGTAAGTAATAGAGACACCCGTGTGAATTCAAGAAGACCTCGCAGGACGTGATTACACATGCCATCATTTATCTATTTCCCTTTTCTACCTTTTATTTATTGGTTAAGAAAAATAATCTTTACGTGTTAACATTGTTGGGACTTATTAGGTATGACTCTTTGTGGTATACCCATATACCTATGGGCTTCTGATGATAGACCCACACTTAAAGGAAGAAAACAAACTCTTGTAGCAGGCCTCTTCCCGTTAGACCCCTATGCAAGTTTAATTAGAAAGTTCATGGCCCAAAACTCCTACGGCCCAACTCATAAAGGAAATAGATGGGATATCCTCTATGTGCAGCCCTGACCATACAATGGACCATAAACCCATAATAGACCCCACTATAACGGATCCAGAACAGGGTTCACTAGGCCAATGAGAAGGCAAACCGAAAACGCAGTATCCAGAGCGGAAAATGCACAGGGTCCTTCTAAGCGTGATCTCCCAAATCACGCGAAACTCTAACATCCATCGCCTAACCACTGCCCTGTCCCCATACTTACAATTTATTATCGAATTAGGAATGACAAAGCCTATTAACACCTGAAGCAGTCATGGGATTTCCCCAACGCATGAACTCAACCACATTTCCCTAAACCAAGCCGAGCATGAAGTTGAAGAACCCAACCAATGGACAACTAAAGGAGAGCCAAGCAAAGTTAATAGGAAAATCTCCAGTAAACAAACCCGAATGTCCTAAGGTTTTCCAAAGCAAATAAAATCAACGAGAGGCTTACACAAATCACTCAGAAAAAAAACATGAACAACATCAAATCCAGGATTCCACGACTTAGAAAACAAGGTTGGGGAAACTAAGGAAAATGGGTGCTAACCGAAAATGAAGACATAATTGAAACAAGAATTGCTAAACCGAGCATCTTTGCTACTCAATTCCCAAGTCCCATCATACCTCGTCTCCTATGCGGCCTCCGGTCTTTAATTCTTTTCTGTGTTTCTTCTCAGGCCTCCCCTGCTTTTTTTTTTCTCCTGTTCTCCTCGCCGTGAACTCCCCTCAATCCTGCGGCCCCTCTTGTTGTTCGGTTCCAGTCACTCCCTCAGATTTCTGTCCCAAAATCTCTAAGGCTTCTTCCTGGTCCCCCCTCGGTTTTTCTTGTTGAGTTTTCTTCCTCCCTCTATGCTCGCCTCCCTCGTTCTCGGGTTCCAGCTTTCGCACCATGGCTCTCTCAGTCTCTCCTCTTCCTCTCTCTAATTTCCTCACACTCGCGGCCCCCTCCTTTTCGGTTCCATCGGTCCCTCTTATAGAGCTTCCACGGCCAAGAGGAGAGAAGTCCCGTGCGTGTGGTCCTCGGCTCTTCCAGTTGCGTGCACGTCTCCTCTGTCCCGGTCTGTTACGCGGCTGCTCCCTCTGTTCCTGTCTTTTCGTGCTCGGCTCTTTCTCGGCCTCCTCCATTCCCCTTTTTCTGGTTCAGTCTCGTGTCTCTCTGCCGCGGGTGCTTCCATTGCGGCTTTCTTCATGCTCGCCCGTCACATCTCCCTCTGCTTTCCATTCTTGCGTGCACGTCCCTCTGCTTTTCCAGTTTCATACATGCCATCGGTTCTGGTTCCCCGCAGCTTTCTCCTTCGCGGCCATTCTTTCCTACAGCTTTTCTCTGTGGCTCCCAGCTTCTGTCTCGTGGCCAGCCTTCGGCCCTGCTCCCTCTTTTCCTCAGATTCTGGCTCCTCCGAGCCCTAACGTGCCTGAGCCCTAATTGGGGCTCAGGTGGTCACGGGCTTGAAATGCTGGGCTCAGCATTTCAAGCCCAATGTCTCCCACTCCCCTATGTTTTTTTTTCCTTTTTTGTTTTTCTTTTCTTATTATTATTTTTGTTTGTTGATTTATTTTTATTATTTTCGTAAATACCCGGACAAAATGGGGTGTTCACAATAACCTATACATATTAGCAAATTATGTGATACGATCTTTTTCATATTAACTGATGAAAGTAAAACATTAATAAAGTGGCTTTTTACAATGAATTATGATGCCTATTTAGTGAAAGTAACGATTCCTGGGTCTAAGAGGTAGAAGCTGAAATACAAAAATGCTAACTGGTATCATGGAATGAGTGAGAGTGGAAGGAAGAAGTTTGAATAGAAAGGCGATGAAATCTTAAGGTGGATATCATGTGCATAACTACTAAAGCTACATGTGCATTACTTCCAAAACATAAGGGTTAATTGTTGACTATTAACTGGTTGAGCTGATATCATGCCAGGATATATCTTGTGATGACGAAAAATATTATCTATCTTGATAACATCTAATGGATTTATTATTATGATATGATCTCCATAATTCATATGAAGAATCATTAGTCACGACTTAAGTGAAATGAGATAGCTAAAAAATTTCATTACCGTGAAGCTCTCTAAGCTGAGCATGAAATAGGTCGATATATATGTTACGTGACCTCCTGCTTGCAGTGCTCGTGGCCACTGTTCCTCTGCCTCTCTAACAACGAACCCAATAATGATACAACTAATTGTAATATTACTAGTAGAAAATAAAAGGCCAGAAAGGTAATAACTAACAAAATGACAGACAAAGCCATGAAGAAAGTGGAAACAATAAGAAATGTTTACTTAGTGTGTGTTTAAATTAGCTTATTCATAAGTGATTATAAGATAAGTGATTATTCACAAGTAATTATAAAGATAAGTAATTATGTGAAAAGTGATTTGTGTTTGGATATTTTTACCTTAAAAGTGATTTTCCATAATTGATTATGTTTAGATAATTTGATCAAAATAACTTTTGTATTGATAATAACTTGAAATATCTAAAATGCCCTTGTTCCTTAAATAATGTTAATTTTTTTAAATGAATCATTTATACATAATAATATTATGTAAGTGAATAAAACTTTAATTGTTTTTTAATTAAAATTCTGATTTATAAATAATATGAAAATATTACATAACTAATGGTCTTGTACATGTTAATAAAAATTAAAAATACCAAAATTCAATATTAAAAAAGAATAATACATTACTAATTTTCTTGTAAAAATTGTACAATTTGATCTCTAATTGAATCACAAATATAATCTATTTCTCTTAAAGATGTCATAGTTGAACTTGTGATTTAGGGTCGATACTCATCACCATAATTACCATCTTTATACTCAATTACATCTTCAGTTTCAAATTGTAAGAATTCAGAGTCTGTTTGGGAATTCCTTCTAATAAAGTTGTGTATAACCATTATTGCACATACTATTTGAACTTGTGTTTAAAATTTGTAGCTAGACATTCGAAGTAAAATTGGAAACCTGTTCTTCCAAACTCCGAAAGCCCTTTCTATTGTGTATCTTAAATTTTAATGGTAATAATTGAATCGTTCATTGTTATTTACATATCTAGATAAATGCCAAAAATCTAGAAGGTAGTAGAGCTCATGTTTATATGGACCAAGATATCTAGGTGGTGTTGGATAACTAGCATCCACTAAATAATATTTACCTAATAATCAATGAAAATATTGTCAATCATTTGTAATTGCAACTCCTACACTAAATAAAGGTATGAACAAGAAACATACTAAGAGGTAGGTGCGGAAAATTCATGGAAGCAGTTGTAAGGGCATTGTAAAAAACACGAGCATCATGTGCGATGCCCTTCCATCCAGGTAATACAAAAGTAAATCACATCTCCCAATCACATACAATCATTACATTTTGTGTTGGATATCATTTTCTTCTAATAAATCTTGATTGTTCACTATGACTAACAACACATGAAATATGGGTATCATCAATAGCTACTATAACATTCCTAAAAAACGGCCAATATCGCTTATCATGTCATATTTTTTATGGTACACCATGAAATCTATCGTCTTTTGGCTTAATATATTTCACTAATAGTTGAAGGCAAGCCACTAAGACTCGATGAAAATGTCTGCTTATAATCTCTCCTGAGTGTTGAAATATCTCTTGTAGCATCCTATTTCCCACCCTATGGCCAACCATGTTTAAAAAACTTGCAAGCATTTCTTGTACCCCATTCTCGTAGTTTCCTTTAACCCATGTTCTTCTACCAGTTCAGTGCAAAGTTGATAAAACATATCATTTTCCATATGAAACATCTCATAATAACGAATTGAATGGCCTTGTAAAATTTCATTTACCCACGAATGACCGGTATACTCACTAGTTCTTTAACTCTCCTTACATATATAATTTATCGCATACAACTCAACTAATGATGTGACGTTTTCAACTTCATTAAAATCATCTTTAGAGGAGTTTGAGACTCCCATTTAATTTTTTAAACCTGTAAGATGAAAGATGAAAGTAAATATTTAAAACATAGTCTAGTAATCATAATTCTTTTAAAAAGTGCTAAACTAGACTTCAATATAAGATAGGCTGCCTAAAAGTCACATTTAGAACAAAGCTAATAAAAGTCACAGAAGAGACCTAAAGTAACAAAGTGAAACATCCTAAATTGGAAAATTTAGAAATCACATTTAAAACCAAAGTTCAACATCCTAAATTCTAGAAGCTGTAAGCTTCAACCATGTTAACAATCTTTCCTCATCATAGCTTAAATACACAAAGATATCCCTTTTGGTAGGGTCTAAAAGGACTTCACAGCTTTTCGAATACCATTCAACATCACTATGGATAGCCACTATTTCATTTAGTTTGGCCATGACTTCACCCATAGATGTTGCAGCCTTCCATTTTTCTTGCAACACTTATGTATTAGCAATCCTACTAATAGCATCAACTACTAGCCTTGCAATTGTAGCTTTCTGTTTTTTCTTGCTTTCTGAAGGTCCCACTCTCTTCCTCTTACCAATGCTTCTTTCACTAAAATACCCTAGAGAAGCATTTAAGTTTATATCCCTAAGCTCAGAACTCACTCTAGCACTTGGAGTGACAGTGTCATTACCAAGATCTTTGTCACACTAAAAAATGAGACACGGATGACATGTAAATGATGAAAAAGGAAAAAATCAATGGATGAAGCTTTCACGGCGAAAACCAATTTTGGAGGAGTCGCAACCAAAATTTTCCAATTTTGGAAAACCAAAAGAAAAAGGAAAGGATAGTTTGCAAATTAGAGTTAGGTTCGGGAGTGTAATTATGAGCGGAGAAAGTGTTAGATACCTCCACTTCACTCGTTCCTAAAAATGGTTACTTTAGGTTGATTATGCAATTTTTATGTCTTTTTAAAAATTATTTTAATTTCCCTTTAATTATTTACATGCAAAAATAAATAGAATAAAAAAATAAAAATAAAAATAAAATGAAAATATGAGAAATTGGGAAAAATTAAATAAGAGAAAAATATTATTTATTTACAAGAGCGGACTTGATCCAAAATCAAAGTTTAGGACCTACATACACTGGAATAGAGATCAAACTCTACGTAGTTCGGGGTAAAAGTACGTATCACTAAATTGATATTTTTTATTATAAATATATATATTTTAAAGGAAAGCTTATAGAAAATAATTTATCTTCCAACAAACAAAACAATTTTTAGAATTGATTGGTGTGATTTAATTTGCAAAAAATATATTAATTTTCATTACTTACTCTTATCATTTTCTAAAATCAATTTTAAATAAAAACAAAGAATGCATGTTTTACTCTAAGAGGTGATTAAAATACATGGTGTCTTGGATATCTTATTTTATTTTATATATTTAATTTTTTTTTACTTGGAAAGGAAAAGTTTGAAAACAATTTTATTTTTTATTTTCATAAAATCAATTTTAAAATCATGTGGTGACTTTATCATTTATAGTCTATTCATCGATACTTAAATGCCTACAATGATACAATACAATGATACCACTCGAAGCATAAAGGATTAAGAAGCATAAAGGGATTAAAAAGCATAAAGGATTAAAAGTTTGGATGAAAGAAAAATATATTATAAATTTTTTTATTGCAAAAATGGAAATAAATATGACCAATAGAAGACACTTTTTCAAAAAATAAAGGAATTTGAGATATGATTATTACTTATATTTTTAAAGAGAATCAATCAATATATATAGTGACTTTATCACTCGCAACTTGCTTATTGATACCTAAATATCCAGTGTTATCACTTGAGATAGATATGTGCAAATGATGAAAGCTTGAAGGAAATAAAGAATTTTTGTTTAAATTATTTTTATTTTTTTATTTCAAAATAAAAATGAAAAAGGTAATAAAAATCATTTTTATCTTTTTTTAACTTTAAATAGTATTTGAAAAAAAAAAGAATTTAAGGTAAAATTACAACATTCAATATATTTTTATATTTTATATTTTTATTTATTCATTTTATTATTTTTCCTCCTAAAAAATCAACTTTAAAACGAAATCAACCATCAATTGTCATAATTTACTAATTGATATCCAAATGGTATTTCCACTCAGAGCATAATGGCAAAAAGAAAAAGCTTGCAGCAATAGACTTTTATTTTAATCATTTTCATCATTTATTTTATTTTTAATAAAAAAAGAAAAATAAAAAAGGTCATTTGAACCCAAAAATACTAAAAAACTAAGACATTTCTAATATAAATACTATGGTAACTCCTAACTCATGGTACCCTTAACCAACACCCTATGAGGCCACAGAGACTTAGTCTCTCGGGATAGACTCTAAGAAGAGTGAGTAAAAACAACTAAAAATTAATAGATATATAAGCACAAAAATACAAGTGTATTTTATATATGGATCCACAATTCTCATATTAGCCCAATCACATTACGCCATAAAATAAAAGAAATAATAAGAACCCCAAACTTGATTTCATCTCTTCGATTTGCTATACATCCGCCACGTTCTCCATTGAGCTCTCATGTATTATTCCATGGGTCACAATTAGCAAGACGAATGAAATACAAAAGGCATTCTAAAAGATATATGCATGGTCAAAGGTCTTGGAAGCTTTTATATATCTACGTGTGTGTGTGTGTGTGTGTATTAGATTCAATTCATAATTCCAAACCCATCAAGACTTTAACATGACTCGTGATAAAAATCCCCAACATCCATTTCCCTTAACGCATCCAGACCTGCACTATAACATGTTATCCAACAAGAAGCTCAAAATCTTCTTTGTAGTACACCACTCAAACAAACTGGTCAATCCTCATGAGGAAGCACAATTTTCTTTTTAAATCTAAAACAGCAAATGTGCATGTCCAGTAAATTTTCCCATGGAGGCGAGGGAAGCATTTTCAAAATAAGACCACGCTTAGTTTATAAATATGCACCCTACACACATTTAGCATAGCTACCCTTAACACTATAGCTTCAATTTGAGGACTTACACCTTTCTTACCAAAGTATCTATGCAAAAGGGGATAAACTGAATGCTAGATTGACAAGAACCCGCTCTCATAAGACACAGGACAAAGCTTGTTAATTTCCAACAAACAAAGCAAATGGATAACTTAATCTCCAGTGAACACGCAAGAATAGGAGATTGTTCATCAAGGAGAGATCAGACTAATAATCATTATGTGAACTCAACTTTATTCACCAATTTACCTTTTTATAAAGTGCATGCTTCCTATATAAGAATAAAACCAGATGAGGTTCCCAATTCCCTACTAGCAAATTCAAAGCCTGCTTAATACCAATATCACAAACCACTTGAGATTGACTACCGTGCTGAGGCAGTAGAAAACGGCAGAACACTTTATTCTGAGAAAGCAATAGAGTCGGATAGGTGGAGAAATTGTGCTGAAAGATTAATCATGTTGGTGAATTCAAGCATCTCTAGATTTTCTTATATTTATGAGCAAGCATAGCAAAGATCCTATCCATTTAATACTTTTGTAGAAATGTCAAATTTCATTTTGTTTTGAAAGGAACTTGTGGAAGAATTAAGGTTTTTAGCTAGAACTTGGTGATGTAATGGTAATATATGATGATGTATCGAACTATATGAATTTAAAGCTTTTGATTTCACCTATGTTCTCTATTTATAGACATCATTTATAAAGCAACTAGAGTTCTTATGAATCGATTGTCAACCCCATAACTCCCCGAATACAATATGTATCGGGAGGGACTTGAGGGAGTTTCACCGATGATTGTAGCAACTGCCGACATAGATCTAAAAGTCACTATGTCACGAAACTTATGCTAACCTAATGCCTGTTATAATTCGCTTGTATCTAAATAACAGTAAAGTAAATAATTAAATTGTTTTCTTTCTTAAAAGGAGGTCAACATTGCTCCAGCTAAAAGGAATTCATCTGACCCTACTCTAACTCCTGGAACGAATCTACTTAACACGTGCGTGAATGAAAGCAATGGCTTTAGAAGTTCATCTTTCTAACGTTGAGCAAATGTTGGAAGAGGAGGTAGGGGAATTAAAGGGTCAACTTAATGGCACTCAACCGCATGATATGAATGTTCTGGGTACACCCGATGGGACCGACAATGGCCAAACTAGGCCTTCACCCATCCCAACTTCAGATGTCGGTAGACAAGGATTCCAAGAATGGGATGAAGGGTATATGTACGCCCATGATATTAATAACTAGAAAAACATTGCAACATTTGTGACTCTGAATCCCCCTCTTAATAATATGTTCTCTCAAGGTGAGGAAATTACTAGTAAGGCCCGCCTGAAGGAAGAGGCTTCGCAAATAAGGGACTAGTTACGGGCTTTGCAAGGAGTAACTGAACATAAGTCCCTCGACCTAAATGAGCTGTGCCTAGCCCCTGACATGGTTATTCCCAAGGAGTTTAAGGTCCCAGACTTTAATAAGTATAATGGTAATGAAGATTCACATTATCATCTAAAGACGTATTGCACAAGGATGTCAATCTGGTCTTGAGATGAGAAATTCCTCTTTCATTTCTTCCATGAAAGCCTCACTGGAGCAGCTCTGCATTGGTTTATGAAATTATATCATTCTATGCTACGGAAGTGGAGAGATTTGACATATATCTTCATGAAACAATATCAATTCAATTTGAATTCCACCCCTACTAGGGAGCAATTGAAAGGAATGAAGAATAAACCTACTGAGTCCTTTAAAGAGTACGCACAATGATGACGAGCAATGGCTTCAAAAGTTCAATTGCCTTTAATGGAATATGAGTTATGCTCTTACTTCATTGATACATTGGATGAGCCTTATTTCAGAATTATGCTGGGAACTTATGATAAATACTTCACTGATCTCATTGAGATAAGAGAAAAGATTGATACCAACATCAGGGATGGAAGATTGGAGAATATACATCCTGAGAATAAGAAAGGGCAGGGCATTAAGAAGAAAAATGGTGATGTGAATTATGTTCCAAATCCATACCAACAGTCATTTAGAGCTCCATATAATACGCAATGCTCTCCGTATAACTCACAACATCGATATCCATGTCTTTTTATATATGGTGATCACATGCAACACGCTCCTTACCAAGCCAGAGCTCCATTTGCTCAGCCTTTTCAGCATCCTCAACCAGTTCCGCAACCATATCCCAATCAGCAAGCTAGTGTCTAACCCGAGAATAAGGATCCCAAATCCATGCGTCCCCCAAGGGATGACCATCCTTTACCTAACTTCAATGTCACCAAATCAGAGCTTTTTAAGGGATTGGTGGAGAAGAAACTCATGGGCCCTTGTCCTGCAAGACCTTTGTCAACCACCTTTTCCTTCATGGTATAATCCGAATGAAACTTGTGAGCATCACATCGGAGTAAAAGGATATTCAATTGACCGATGTGACGCATTTCGGAAAAATATGTTGAATTTTCTAGATAATAATTATATCAATGTGCGACAAGACAACAATCCAAATATTGTCTCAAATCCTCTTCCAAAGCACGATAAGGGGAAACAAGTTTGTGCAATCGAAGAAGACATTATGTCGATTAAATACCTGAATGCACTCAAATTTACTATTGACCATTTCTAGTTCCTGTGACAATCCTCTTAATAGGTAGAGGTCATATACTTTCTCTCTCAAATGCATCTTTTTCTTTTACAACTTGCATCAACTATTTTCGATTGTTCTTCATTCTATGGTCACTCTCTTCAATATGCACGTGCACATCTCTGATGGTTCGCTTGCACCTTAAATTTTCCTCCTTCAATCTCTTTACTTCTAGATCTACCTCACAAGCTTTCTATTTCTTTATTTCCTCTACTGTCTTTTATAAGGCTGAATATTCATTCTGCCAATAAATCCAGGCCTCTTTCCGTTTGCATCTACTCTTACCAGCTTTTCCAATTCCTCTTCCATCCTTTGAAGTTGCTTAGCTAACTCCATGTTTACTTTTGCCTTATTACCACTGAGCAAAGGATTAGGAGGTGCAAAAAGTCGGGTTGACTCCTTAATCCTCTTTGATGACAAGATTTGATGCTCCTCTGTGGCATATATCTGATGTGCACCCAATTCCAGCCATCCTTTATATACCACTTTATTCTAAGCACTCACCACACTTTGACTTAACTTCATTGTGGAATCATTATGTTGGAATTGCATCCTTTGAACTATGGCTTCTAAGGAACCTTTTGTGGGAAGGCATACTATCTCAACAGTAGTATAGGGTTATAGTTTATTACTCCTCGTGGACCCATTAGCAACACATTAAAAAAGCCTATGTAACAATAAATTATTTCATCTCCCCACCACCATTCCAATCTCCAATGGATATTTTCTACTCTAAGTTGGCTAAAAACTTCAATCCATCCCTCACAATCCCATCTAGTTTTTCCTTCTTAGTTTTTAAATGAAGCCAGAGGAGAAGAATTATCATTTTCACCTTCTTGAAGTTTCTTCCCATATAGATGATTCATAATCCACACATTCAACAATTAGAGACAACATCTCATTCTCCCTCCCTTCTTGGCAGACAAAAACTCAAGGCCATATAGATTTCTAACAATATTGCAGGTATCGAATTTACCTGATAATTCTTCACCATATTAAACACACTAATAGCATACTTGTCAATCACTCTTTTTGCAAATGGGAACAAAATAATCTCATAGATTATCATTGCAAGTACCTTATTGAAGACTATATTTTGTTCAACTAATTCTTTCAAATGACTTTGCATAAACTCCCTTAAGACTCCTTTTACACTTTTAGTAGAGACTAAATACACTTTATCTATATTGATCTCCAAAAGCTTCACTATCATAATGTTTGACGCTATATATCTGGGGTATCTATGGACATGATCCCATTTCTTTAGTGGTAAACTTAAGAGTTCACCATACTCTTCTATGGTCAAAGTGATCTGGAAATCAAGAAATGTGAAACATCTTAAGGTGTCATCCCAATATTATCCCAGTACAAAAAGCGCCTGCGTCTGAATAGGTACATTAAGCAACTCTAGTATGTCACCTTATCTTTTTTTGAAGTCCAACAAAAGGTTACCCTTGATACGTTGAGAATATTCTTTCAAACTATCAACTGGCTCCATAACTGCTTCCAACTTAAACCTTTTCCACCGTAAACTAACCCTATTGGCCTTGAATCCATTATCCCTTTTGTGTCTTTAACTTATGCTAACCTTACCTAGCAATTCACTAGTTTCCTGAGTCAAAAGAGAAACAGAAAGATAAGATAAAAAGAACCATGAATTTAATTGGTTAAAATATTACTAGGTCCCATTTTAAGAGTTATGAAAGCTTCTTTCCTTGAAGATCCTTATTGCATCTTAAGGAGATAGAAACTAGTCCTTATACCATGAAGGACAAGTTTTCTCCATGAATAAGGTATAAAAATATTCGAGGACTTACTAATATAATAATCACTCAACTAATGTAATTTAAATTATATGAAGAGAAGATGCATGACAAAGGACATGCTCCCCACGATCCTATATTAGGTACATCCTAGGGTAGGATTCCTGGCTTTACCTAGTTGGGTTGACATCTAAACTTCATCTATTATTGTGTGCACATTTGGGATGGTTATATTTTCCAAAGAGGTTCCCAAGCTATTCCCATCATCAAGACAGAAATCCTGTCTAGTAAACTTAATCCTTTGCAAATAGGTAACAACTCAAGTGAAGTTTTCAAGGTGATCTCTAGGAGCTTAATAGTCCCTCAAAAGGACCATTACAAACTTTAACCATCTTAGGGTGCTCTTAGACCCGGGTATACAGCCCATTATGTGTGTGAGGTTAGATGTGTAAGTGCTCAGTGTGTGAGTGGAGCATACAAACCTTATGACCTAGACGCAACCCAAATTCCCCACCTGCAGATATAGCAATACATAAATAGATAACAGTCATCTACCCTAGGGTTTATTCCGCATATTATCTATCCTAGCACACGTTATTCAATCAAGAAGTAAATTTAAAAGCATATAAATGGATTAAAAATATAAATCATATTGTCTACTCTAATCATTTGAGGCAAACAACATTTAAGAAGGGCCACCAAAACAAACAAAAGCCACAAAACTATGCATGATCGACCCAAACAGGCTCTCAACAAAATTCCCTAATGCAATCGCCAAGCTGTCAAACCTGAAAATGCAATGCGGATAGCGCATAAATGATGAAAAAGAAAAAAATCAATGGATTAAGCTTTCAAGATTAAAGCCAATTTTGGAGGGGTCACACCCAAAATTTTAAGAAAAATTTTGGAAAACCAAAAAAAATAAGAAAATGATCATTTGTAAATCAGAGTTGTGTTCGAGAGTATGATGTGGTGACTTTATCACTCACAACTTGCTGATTGATACCTAAATAATATCACTCGAGACAGATAGGTGAAAAAGATGAAAACTTGGAGGAAATAAAGAATTTTTGTTTAAATTATTTTTACATTTTTGTTTCAAAATAAAAATGAAAGAGGCAATAAAAAATATTTTTATCTTTTTTTAACTTTAAATAGTATTCAAAAAAAAAAAGAATTTAAGACAAAATTGCTACATTCAATACATTTTCATATTTTTTATTTTTATTTATTTATTTATTACTTTTTCTTCCTAAAATCAACTTTAAAACAAAACTAACCATAAATTGTGGTAATTCTATCACTCATAATTGACTAATTGACACCCAAATGATATTACCACTCAGAGCATAAAGGCAAAAAGAAAAAGTTTGAAGTAACAGGCTCTTATTTTAATCATTTTCATCATTTATTTTATTTTTAATAAAAAAAAAAGAGGTCATTCAAAACCAAAAATATTTAAAAGCTAAGACGTTACCAATATAAATGCCATGGTAACCCCTGACTCATGGTACCCTAGACTGACATGCTATAAGTCCACGGAGACTTAGTCTTTCAGGTAGACTCTAAGAAGAGTGAGTAAAAACAACTAAAAATTAATAGATACATAAACACAAAAATACAAGTGTGTTTTATATACGAATCCACAACTCTCATATTAGCCCAATCACATTACGCCATAAAATAAAAGAAATAAGAACCCAAAACTTGATTTAATCTCTTCCATTTGCTATACATGCATCACGTTCTCCACTGAGCTCTCATGTATTATTCCATGGGTCACAATCAGCAAGAAGAATGAAATACAAAAGGCATTCATTTATAGCGTCAAATCATAAGCATTCTAAAAGATATATGCATGGTCAAAGGTTTTGGAAGCTTTTACATATCTGTGTGTGTGTGTACATATATTAGATTCAATTCATAATTCCAAACCCATCAAGACTTTAACATGACTCATGATAAAAATCCCCAGCATCCATTTCCCTTAACGCATCCAGACCTGCACTATAACATGTTATCCAACAAGAAGCTCAAAATCTTCTTTGTAGTACAGCGCTCAAACAAACTGGTCAATCCTCATGAGGAAGCACAATTTTCTTTTTAAATCTAAAACAGCAAATGTGCATGTCCAGTAAATTTTCCCATGGAGGCGAGGGAAGCATTTTCAAAATAAGACCACGCTTAGTTTATAAATATGCACCCTACACACATTTAGCATAGCTACCCTTAACACTATAGCTTCAATTTGAGGACTTACACCTTTCTTACCAAAGTATCTATGCAAAAGGGGATAAACTGAATGCTAGATTGACAAGAACCCGCTCTCATAAGACACAGGACAAAGCTTGTTAATTTCCAACAAACAAAGCAAATGGATAACTTAATCTCCAGTGAACACGCAAGAATAGGAGATTGTTCATCAAGGAGAGATCAGACTAATAATCATTATGTGAACTCAACTTTATTCACCAATTTACCTTTTTATAAAGTGCATGCTTCCTATATAAGAATAAAACCAGATGAGGTTCCCAATTCCCTACTAGCAAATTCAAAGCCTGCTTAATACCAATATCACAAACCACTTGAAACGGTCTACCCAACATCAAGCTTTGTTTGTTGGAAATTTCACGCCTAACTCCCTTGGCTCCTGTCCGATTTGCACGCTCTTCAATATCTCGCTTCCACTAATCTGCCATAGCAGAGTAGGGAGTAGTGGAGGAGTTCGTTTTGTCGTTTCTAACCCTCTCTCACTCTACTTCTTTGTCTCTGGCATGGATCATGGCTCGTCTCTCTGCTTCTCTATTTTTCTGGTGCCCAAGTCTCCCCCTTTCTTCGCACTTGAACTCCCTCTACTTTTTCTATCCAAGCCTCCCTGCTGAGGCTCTGCACTGCCTTGTCCATGAGCCCTTCTCAATTAGGCTCGTGGACATTTAGGCTGAAATGCTAGATCAGCATTTCAATCCAAATATTTATTATAATATATTTTTTTATTTTATTATGTTATTATTATCATTTTTTATTTATTTTATGTTTTATTTTTTTATTTATTATTATTTTTTATTTTATTATTTTTTTAATTTTGTTATTTCATTTATTTATTTTATTATTTTTTCAGTGTTAAGGTTTTGGGGTTGGAAAATTGTGTCACCTACACTCAACCCAAATTCCATCCCAACTCTACTTTTTTTTTTCTTATTTTATCCCTTATTTTTATTTTTATTTTATCCATTTTTTAGTTTTATGTATAAAACTAAGACAAATTACGGTGTTCGCAATCTTCCTCACTATCTCCTGATCCTTCCTATAGGTTAACACATGGACGATACACATCATCATCCTCTTCAACATCATCAGGTAATGTCCCAGATGAGGGTGTACATGCATGCACCCCACTTGCCACCACACTTCTAAATAAAATTATTAATTCATCATCAAATTGAAGTCCTCTGTGTCTAAATTTCTTATATTTTGAATTTTTTTGCATATTTACATATAATTAGTATGACATCTTATACAAAAGTTAAATATACTAGGCATATTATAACATCAAATAAACTAGACTACGCACCGATATCTTTTTCTCCCACCATGAATCAAATGTATCAATAGTTTATTGCCTAAGACGCCACCCTACACCTAACTCTTTCTCACACATCTTGTACCATAAATTCCAATCTTTTTTAAGGACATCCAACCTATTCTTAAGCTGTCCTCTTTTGTAATTCCTGCCAATCTTTTCCTTAAACCCAACTATTAAAGCTCCCCATCCAGTTTTATTTAGACTACTGCCCAGCCGCTCCCCTTTTTGGACTTATTCCACACATAGTTTGATCAAAATTTTAATTGCATTGATGTCCCAAGTTGCTTTTACCTTCTCATTACTCATAACTATATAAACATAAAGTTTAGCTAAAAAATCCAACCCTTTTATTATAAGAAAGAAATAGGGCTGCCACAAAAAGGACTTAATCAAAAATCTAAAACAAAAACAATGACCCATCAAAGAAAAAGACACACTCGCAGATGCAGTATAGACAAAACGCTAACAACAAAAAACACATTAAATTAATCATCAATATTTATACATTTAGTCAGACACAAAGAAGATTCCCCAATTGGTGCTTGTTATATGTGAAACTATATATTTCACACTGTTCCTGTCAATTTAATTAGTTAGCACCTACTTTACCCGCTCTACCACACATTCCTCCTAATTGCATCACCACATGACATCTTTTCCAAATAATCCTAGCTCATTTAGTTAGACACTAAAAAGATTCACCATTTATGCTTCACTTACGTCTAAAATTGTCATATCATCATCCCAATATGAGAATGAGAATCAACGCAAAGAATAAATTGAAATTTGTGGTGCAAACCACATGCATACAAAAGGTCAAGTCTTCATAAATACATGCTAACTGCAAATTCTATAATAGACTCTAATAGGAAAGGAAACACTAAAATCACATCCCGTAAAAGTCAAAAGAAATTAGTATTCATGCCTATAGTGCTACAAATCTCTAACCCATTTTCTTTTGTTAAAGTGGTGTCTTCATGCGTGGGCATATACACACTGAATTTTGAATCGCCGTAAACAACAATTATTTTTCATTTTTTGTCAACAATAAGTGGGGAAAATGAAAGCAAATTTTAAATATTATCTAGGCAAGGAAAAGAAATTTGAACATCAAAAGAACCCCTAAAAGTGCTCTTACATGAATGAATTCACCAGCCATAAAAGAGTACTAGCCAATCCAGACTTCAAGTTATGTTAACACCATTCATATGTCCTGGTTTTTTTGTTTTATGGGTGTGCATGAGGAAAGTATGCACCAAAACCCAACAGCTATCCCTCATGCATGGAGCAAAGGAAACTTACAAGTCTGGAAAGAATTATGAGAATGGATAGAGGTATCAAGAAGAGAGATTATTGTCAGAATTCAGAGCAACATCTCAAAACACGGATTGGCTTTAAATGCAGGCTCAGCAAAGATGACATGGGAGACCTTTTTAGAGTTCTCCAGTTCATCACAATCAATGATCCATTTGTTGGAATGAAAAATAATATTCGCATAAACATAAATGATTATGATATTGTTTGTCAGAATCAAAAGCCAACCAACAAGACAAATACAGCTACTCTTGATATACATCACTATCAATAATGACCTATTCGTTTTAATGAAAAATCCTATTTCAACATACATTACAATAATCATAAAACTGTTCTTCTGAATCCAAAGCCAACCAGCTAGAGAAATCTTAAAAACTTCAAGGTGATTCCAGCAAACTTATTGTTCAGACAGATAAAACCTAGAAATACATTGACTTAATAGCATCCAAAGAAGACAGCCATATAATTGGTATATCTATTTACTTTAACCGTTCGACATAATACCTCACAAGAATTGACAAAGATAATAGAAGTAATTTAAATTGTTTAATAAGTCAAATGGGTGACCTCTTAATACTGCAGTGAGCTGGGAAAATAAAAAAATTAAAAAAATAGCAACTTTCAAATAAAGAATCAAAACTACGAAGTGTCAACAGACTATACAAAGAGTTCCCACAAACCACTCAACCCAAGATCAATATGAACCTGAATGTGTTTAAATATTAATAGGGAGAGAGTTTTTTTCATTTGATGATTGATAGCAAATTTGGTTTCTTTTGAGCATAAAGTAGAACTGAATCAGAGGGCAGGAGAGAGATATTGACGGAGCAAGCACAACCATGGAGGTATAAGATAGAGGATGAGGCAACACGCATAACCACGGAGGATGACTGAGCTGCAAGCCTACAATAGTGGAGTGTAAGAGATATCAGGTTAGGGGAACCAAGAAGCATATGGAGGATGAATACACAGATTGAAGTCCAAATCTAACAGATCAAGCAATATGAAAAGTGGAACATAACCTTATGTGCCAGATGCAGAGATCGAAGGGATCAACAGTGATGATGACAGGAAGTGGCTCGCAAGACACTCACACGCACAGATCAAAGTCCACCAACACAAATCAAACTTCACCCAGTGGAAGGATTATTCAAACACTGACGGGGGTCCATATCCATGAGCAACAACGGAGAGTTGACGGTGGTGATGAGAAAGAAAGGAGAAGCCAGAGGACAATTTTCTGGAGGGGGCGCAGGAGAGGCCACACTAGGTTTCAAATGCAGTGATGAGAAAGAAAGAAGAAGGTAGAGGATGCTTTTCTAGAGGAGTGCACAGGAGAGGCCAAACTGGGTTTCAGATACGGTGATGAGAAAGAAAGGAAAAGGTAGAGGATGCTTTTCTGGAGGAGTGCACAAGAGAGGTTGACTGGGTTTGATGTGATGATGATAAAGAAAGGAGAAGGGAGGATGGTTTTGTGGAGGAGTGCGCTGGAGGCCAACTGGGTTTGAGATGCGGTGATGAGAAACAAAGGAGAGGTCAGGGTGTTTTTGGTAATAGTAGTAGGTAAAAAATTAACAACCCCCATTAAATGCTCCAATGATAATATTGTCTCATAATAGATTATGAAATGCAGCTGAAGGGAAGCTTATTTCATAAGAGCTTAAAAAAAGGATAATCAATTATTACAAATTGCTGGGCATTTGGGAATAGATAGCATCAGCACTTTTTTTTGGAGTCATAAGCACTTATGACACGAAGCCAAACAGACTATTAGAAACTATAATCTGAAATAAGATATTGAATCATGAAAAAGGGTTGAACCACAACTGTAATGAGAGTAAAACTTCAATAACATCTGGAAAAAAAAATGCCACCACAAACTATATCAATATATATAATGCCGCTGGTAGCACAATCAATTAAGGCTACTACGAGCAGTTCTAAAGCAGTTACAGGTTGACTGTGAAGTTGGACTATCACTTCACAGAATAAAAAAAAAAATGAGCTGTCACACCAATTTCTATAAAATCGATCTACCACATATCAACTTGCCTAAACAAAAAGTCAACCTGCCCCGAAATGTGTGGCATATTGGTATTTTTTTTTTCCATTTATTGTATTTCAATTAAAAAGCCTTCAAAGTCCTAAAAGCATAGCAAATTGAAAAAAAGAAGCTCTACTAGTTAATATTTCCGTAAGTTCAATTAGCAAAGATCATTTTTTCATTTGAAAATGAGGCAGGAATTTAACTCATCTGCTAAAGTTCCAAATCTAAGGCCAAAATGCTTGAAAAAAAACTTTTCAAGCATTAATTCACAGTTCAATTATTTCTTGATTATAAAAATTATAGAACATTCAAGTACTCCATGAACTTTTCCGTTTGCCTTTGGGCAATTATATACACATATAAGATTCATGACTAAAATAATTAATTGATTTATCTATTTGAACTTACTTTTATTGAAAAAAATTATTTTTCCAAAGCCACCCATTCCATGCAAGCCAATGTGTCTAGCTTGACAATTCTTGAGGAGTGACCTCCAAAACACTTCTTCATCACCCTGCAGCAAAACAACCAAACACCCAGGACTTCATTTTGCCGGGCTTCAAAACCTCTAGCTTTAATCCTTCTCTCCCATTTCAACCTTTGTTATTATTAAATTAAAGTTCTTCATAAAAAAATTAATGCGAATCATCAATAAAATTAAATAACAAATATAAATATTTCCAAATCACAGCCAGAGAACCTTAGCCATCACACTATTCATCATTTCATCAAAAAGTCTCTCAAACGGCTCTACCTTAGACACCATAACCCAAATGACAACATTTGTGTTCTAGTCAAGAGGCATTCTTAAATTTCTTCACCTGAGTTATTTTTCCAACATCACTCAATTTGGCTTCACTTTAATTCCCTCCCCATCCACTTCCTCTCCGCTACTTGTAAAGATCCTTAGATTAAATTTGTACATTTCATATCCAGTGATTTAGATACTAAATAGCATACTAAATACAAAATATCAGTTGTTGGTGTTGACCCAAAAAAACATCACTTGTTCATAATAGCATAAGTAACAATTAAAACACTGCAATGCAAAATCATTTCCATTTAAGTTGATTTAAATAATAAATCAAGTAGAAGTTGTTGGACATACTTTTTCCAATGACTTGGACCTTCTTTGCAGCATTAATTATAGGGGCCTTCCAATGGTTTGGATCACAGATCTCATACAGATTATATCTAACAGACCCTTGCTTCATACCTACATTCAGACAAGGACTGACATTTTAATGAAAATTGCGAACGGTTTTCTGTAAGGAACAACTGAAAGAAATAAAAAGAAAAAAGAAAAGCCAAAATGAAAAAACAATAAGTATTCCTCCTATCTTGTTGAAATTTTGTCGATGTGTACATTATTTACCAATCTGACCTTGCGACAGAAGAAAGATTCGGGGAGAACGAAGAGCATTATTGTAAAGGGATGATGGGTGTTTGGTTACAAAGTTCCATTAGGAGATCCTTGGGCAATATCAGGTCCTTGCCTTTCATTTACTCAAGAAAAGTTACAGTAGAAACTCAAGGAAATAAATATAGCGGTTCATTTCATATGAAATATTGTTAAAATAAACATTTGGATAGAAGTCCCAAGGAGGACGATGGATGTGTACAAGAACAAAAACAATATAAAACAGTAATTAAAATGAAATAAAACCTTCGAGAGCTAGTTATGTACCATTATCCTTCGCCATTCAGTTCACATTCTGCAGTTCAAATGTCCACTTCTGTCCCTCCATGTTTCTCCGTTCGAAGGTTTTTTTTTTTTTCTCAACGCCGTTCTCTCCAACTCTCTCGCTCCCTCTCACTCGTTCTTCCTCTCAAACTTCTCCATCTCTCTCTCTCCGATGTTCTCTCTCCTCTCCGACGCCCTAATCCTCCATCCATACTCTCTCTCGTGCTTTCTCCCTCTTTCGCTCTCTTCTCTTTCTCTACCCTCAGGCTCTCTGCGACGTCCTTTCGTAGCCAGAAGCACTGCAGGCGTTCATGATGAAAGCCGTATATTGTGGGATCTGTATGAGCAAAAGCAGTGTCCTCCTCCCCTGCTGCGTCTCTGCTCAGTCATCACTTGCCCTGCTTTTAACCTTTCTTCACTATGCTCTGGTCGAGGGACCTGTTTCATCGTCCTGCACGTCTCATCAACCCACAGGGAAAAGTTGGGATTTCGGTAACGCTGGTAGCGAAATTAGTTTTCTTTTTATTTAAAAAAAAAAGAATTATTATTATTATTTTAACAAAGACAATTTTCTAAATTTAAGTTTCCAAAATGTATGTGTTGCTATTTATTAACATGTGTGATTTTCATGAGTTATTTATGTAAATTATTTTTTAAATAATTTTATTATTCAAGATTTATGAAATATTAATTGATTTATTCTAAAATATTTTTTTATCAGTGAATTTATATGCATGAATTAATTTGGAGAGTATATTTTTTTAAAAAAATTACTATAATATTTATTTAACGATAAAAATGAAATCAAAATAATTTGAAATCTTTTTATTAATGCAATTATGTTTTTAATTTTTAATAATACACTTAAAAATTACTCATGTTAAAAACTATTACTAGGACTAGGCCGGCCCATCACGGGCCAGGCTTAAAAAAGGTGGGGCCAAATAAGTCCGCTCTTAAATTAACTAGAATTTTTCTAGCTCAGCCCACAGTGTATGGGCTAGCAGGCTGACCCGTAGGTCCACAACTTTTTACAAATTTAATTTTTTCTAAAAGTATCAAAATCCAAATTCCATCCAACTTGATTCTAAATTCTTCACAACAAAAAAGTAATACTAACATTGTTTTCACATACATAATTATCTAACTCAATACAATTAAAACTAAGGAAATACTAATCATTCTTATCAATTCATCATAATCATCCTTATGAATTTATCATTGACATTCATCATCAAGCAACATCTGAATTTGATCCATGAATTGATTTCACATCAATTGTTGGGATTTCTTCCTCATCATCTTCATCACCTACAATAAATAAAAAACCAAAGAGAAATTATTATTGTTATTATTATTATGTTTGCATATAAAAGACACAAATTATTATATTACCACTACCCATGAATTCAAAGCCACGCAACTAATTATGAGTACAAATTAAAGCTTCAACATTAGCTGGAAAAAGGCAACTCCGATACTTTGTAAGAACGCATGAGCCAATACTAAAAGCTAACTTACTAGCCACTATAGTGATAGGAATGTTAAGGATATCAAATGTCATCTTCGAGATAGTGGGAAATTGATGTTGATTATTCCTCCAATAGCCCAATACATCAAACTGTCGAAATTGATGAGGATCAAGTGTTCTTTCTTCCAAATAAAAATCTAATTCAGACTTTTCCAAAGGAAGTGACATCCTTGCTTTTGAAAGTAATGTAATCCTGCATCATATAATCTAAATCAATATTAATGATTAAAATACAATGAATATCTAACATAAATCAAATTTAATTGTCAAAAATTTTCAAACCTACATTGAAAGTATCATCAACATAATTCATATCATCAATTGCACTAGAGGGGAGTTTAAACTGATTTATCACTGTTGTTTGACCAGAATTTGATCAATCTCCAACATTACTAGATAATTCACTTATACATTTATAATGATCATAAATGAAGTATAACTTCTTCTTGATATTTTCAACTTTGGCACGGGAAGTTATAGAATCAAGTATTGGGTAAGAATACTCTATCCCTTCATGCTTCATTCGTGGATCAAAAATTGTGCCAAGTGCAAGAATGATACTATAATCTCTCCAATACTTTTCAAACTTTTCTTGCATGCTTTGAGCCATTCCTTTAATCAACTCATCCTCATTCATTGAATATTGTTTCAACAAGAACTCAATTCTTGAGATTTGCATAAAATACATGTTTGAAGTTGGATAAGATGACCCAAAAATCAACCTTGTTATCACTTCAAAAGGTCGCAAGAATATGCACATTTCTCTACTCTCCTCCACTCATCATCTGATGGGCAAACCTTGTAATTTCTATCGTTTAAAACCAAAGTAGAAAAGCCACGACGATATCTAATCGCACTTTCAAGCATAGCATAAGTAGAATTCCATCTAGTTGGCACATCTAGCCGCAAACCCACTGACATGTCAATGCCACCAATCTCCTCAACACTTTGCCTAAAATAAATCATTCTTGCCTTTGAAGCTTTCACATATTTAATGCTCTCTTTGATCTTGTGCAAAGTACCACCTATTACTTTTAAACCCTCATAAACTATTAGGTTCAAGATATGAGCACAACACCTCATATGAAAAATCTCCCCATCACAAACCAAATTATTTTGATTAGACAACCATTGTTTTAACATATACTGCATGTTATCATTGGCAGACGCATTATCTAAAGTGATAGAAAATACTTTTTTTCCAATGCTTCATTCAAACAAACAATCATAAACTTCTCTAGCAAGCTCATACCTAGAATGTGAAGGCTCCATTTTACAAAAGTAAAGTATTTTACTATTCAACTTCCAATTTTCATCAACAAAATGGGTTGTCAAGCAAATGTAGCCTTCAGAAGTAATAGAAGTCTAACAATTAGATGTCAAACAAATTTTACTAGGACTCTTTAATAAACTTTGCTTCAACTTTCCTTTTTGATTTAGATAAATTTTCCAAACATCTGACTTAATTGTTCTTTTAGATACAAGTTGAACATCAGAATTACATGTCTTAAGTAATTCCTTAACCCATTCATACTTAACAAATGAATATGGAAGATCATGTTCAATGATGCACAAAGCCAAAAGATCTCGTATACTCTTATTATCAATTTGTCTAGATCTAAGATTAGCTTCTTTATCCAATAACATCAACCCAACATCATGATATTTTGCAACACCTGGACACGCCTTAGCATGACGATGTAGATGAGAAGTGCCACTTGCAGAAGCAGCACAAAAAAGTTTTGCACAACCATTACATTTTACCTTTTCTTTTCCATCAACAACAACGCTAGTAAAGACCTTCCACACTTCAGATGTTTGAGTTTTAGACTTTTTATTTTTCTATTCCTCTTGTACAGAACTTGAACCTTGTTGTTCTTGATTAACAACATTAGAAAGAGAAGAAGGAGGGACTAATTCTTTATTCACAATTGGTATTATGTCCTTCTCCTTATCCACATTGTTAACAGCATCAGCATGAGCATTAGTGTGATCAGAAGACATGATACTGCAAGTAATATAAAAATTAAATCACTAAACTAAAATATATTAGAACAAAGGGCTATGAGGCAACTATTTTTTGTATTTGATATTTCAGTAACTAAGCTAATGAGTTTATCATAGTTATGCAAAGAAGCAGGAATTCAGAACACAAAGAGCATTTGGAGCTTCTAATTGTAGCAGATGGCTCATGGCACAAGCTGACACAAATAACAAAAAGATAAAATGCACTCTAACACTCACATTTTATATCCTCTAGTTAACAGATCAATGAGTGATGGAGGGAGTTAATACCTTAGCCAAGACCGAGACAAGATCAAAGCCAGAGGACGAGTGAATAAGCTGACTAAGTCCTACCGTGACCATGAGTCCGTCCTGTCAGCTGTGAACAAGATTGAGAGAGTTGGATCTTAGATCTGAGCCATGAACTAAAGCTGAAGAGTGAAGATGAGAGGAAGAGACCAGTTGAAGCTGAAGGTGAAGTGAGAGAACAAAGAGAACAGTAGATCTCAGATCTGTGAGGTTGAAGTCGAGCTAGAGTTTGGAGGGAGGCAACGACTGAATTGAAATGAGGAAGATATCTCAGAAACTCATAGTCACCCGTCGCTTGTGCCGTCGATCTCAAATCTCAGCTTCAGTTCACCCGTGTTGTCACATCGCATCGTTGGTGGAAGACTGGGAGGAAAGATCGATGGAGGAGAGGACCAGATCACCAGAGGAAGCACCCACCAAATGGCCGAAGTCTACTAGAAGCCTAGAACTTGAGAGTTGAGAGTGGTCGAATGAAATTGAAGATTGAAGAGAGAAGACTGGACTAAACTTGAGAGTGGGAGTAGCCGAATGTGTCTTGCTGAGCTGTGCCCTGTGCCTGTGATTGGCTGATTGTGAATCTGGGACTATGGAAAAAAAAAAAAGGTAAATGGGCCAGCCTGTTGCCTTTACGGGCAGGCCCAGTTTTTTTCGAGCTTGGTGGGCTCGGACCAGAAAGCTCGAATTTGATCTGATATGATGATTTAATAGTCTAGCTCATTCCTTTTTTTGGGCTAAATGGGCTAGCCTGCCGGGCTTGGCCTATATTCCCGACTCTAACTAGGACTACATGAAAGAAAAGTAATTGCGGATAGAGCTAGATGATAGCCATATTTCTTAAGTTTGTCGGCCCCTAAGATATTCACGTGCTAAGCAATGTTCTAAAAGTCATATCACTTATTAAATCGAAAATATCATCGGGTTACAATTTTTATGGTTTAATCGATTAGACCGGCAGTTGAACTGGAGACGCAATAATTAAATAAAAAAATATTATATATAATAATATATATATATATAAATAAAATATCAAATTGTTAAGAAAATAAATTTAAGTAATCCAAATTTATAATAAGTTAAGAAACTTATATAGTAATAATATATATTAAACTAGTGTATCAAAAAAAATATATATATATATATTAAATCATTAAAAGTAATATTAAAACATTTCAATATGATAACACTATATGACCATTACATTATAAAATATTTATACTTCCTCTATCCCATTTATAAAAAATAAATAACTATATTATCAATGTAGAAAAAAATAGTTTTGGTAATTAAACTAATAAATTGTGCTACAATTTTAATTTTTTTTTTAGAATTGTCCATATTAAAAGTCTAAAGTGTGACTAATTAATTACTAATAATTGTTAACATAATCTTAATTATTTAAGAGTATAAAAAGGAAATAATATTAATTACTCTACAAATTTTATCCATATCTCTTATATTTTCAGATAAATGAAGAGTCTCAAAATTCTTTTCTAATTAGAGATGAAGGGAGTATAATACAATAAAATTTTTTATTTTTATAATTAGTAATTTTAAAATAGAAAGGAAAATGATATTTTTATTTTTTAATAATTTTTATAATTAATGATTTTGGCAAAAAAATTAAATTTAAGTTAAATTTTACACAATTTAAAAAACCATCTGGTTCTTTGAAAATCACTCTAGTTCTCGGCTCAATTTCGGTTTCTGACCCAAAAGTCGGTTCAAAGCGATTCAGCCCGGTCTAACCCCTAAAATAGTCTAAAGCTAAAAAATGAACTATTCTTTTCTCAGGATGATGGTTCGACCGTCCGATTTGGTCCGATTCTCAAAACACTGGTGCTAAGCTTTAACAAAAAGAAATATTATAAATGTTAATTTATATCGTTTAATATTTGAGGCCAAGCTATTGGCGAATGAATCTCTTCATTAGATTAGTTCAAATATTTCAACATGTAATCAAAGCATATACGTCATATGCCCACATAGTACGTTAACTTAGGCTAGTTTGGTCCCTGAAATAACGGAGAAGGCAATGAAATGAAATAGTTGAAAATAGTGTTGAATCAAGTGTTTTGATAATTCCAAACCAACCTTCAAGAGCTTGGAATAAAGATATCAAAGGTGCACAAAAGGTTTCAAGTGAAGAAATTATGGAGAAATAGGTGCAAGATTAAATGTAGGATGTTTAGTAATGTTTTGATTTGAGTAAAAGACTTTGATTTGGTGAAAAGATGTTTTAAAACTTTGATTCTATGCTAAATCATGGAATATTTGAAAAACACCCACCAACAGGCGAAGTTTGAAAGGTTTATAATGATCTGTCATCTTGGAAATTAGAACTTTGGCCTTGAAAATTCGAATTTCGTATTGAAAATTCAAATTTCGTATTGAAAATAAACAAATCTAAAAAGAGGCTTATCTGACAGACGAATTTTGACTTGAGAAAATTTGAATTTTGATAAGTGTCTGAAAGGAGCTTTCAATAACAGACGAACTTTGGGTTTTGAAAATTCGAATTTCAGACAAAATGTAACTTATGAAAATTAAAGAAATTCGTCTGAAATTATGTCAAAGTTCATCTGAAACCAAGTTTAGATTGGGTTTCAAAATTGCTCACTGGCAGACGAACTTTGAACATGAAAATTCAAATTTCAGAAACAAGCTTGTGAGTCCGATATATTGATATGTTGACATACGAATGACAATATTTGTAATTCAAATTTTGAAGTAAGTCTGAAGAGAGGTCTATCTGACAGACAAACTTTGCCTTTTGAAAATTTGAATTTCGAATTAGATGAACTACTGTGCCTTATAAATCAGCTACGGACAGACGAATTTCGGGGTTCCAAAATTCAAATTTCGAATGCACTGTAGCAAATTGAAAATATTGTTCACACTTAACAGAAAAACTTTCTACTTGAAAATTCGTATGTCACAACATAGAAACATTTTCCAAATATCAAAATTCGAACTTCACTTCATGACAGACGAACTTCGAGCATTCAACGTTGAAGTCTTTAGCCTTCGATTTCTGCAAAATTCATCTGTTGACCAATTAAAATTCAAATTTCAGAATATCAGAAGCATTAAATGCGGTTGGTTAACGGATAGTTTTTCAGAGTAACCGTTGGATAACTTCTCCAATGGATAGATTTTGTCTCTAACGTATAGTTGAGACCTAAATCTATAAATATAACATCATTTGAAGTTGTGGATAATGATTTTAACTTTGTATATACTGAAACTCTGCCAAATCATTTAATCAAAGTCTCTTACTCTCACACTTCAATATTTGTACTTCAACTTTCAATTCACTCTGTGTAAGAGAGTTTATTCATTATAAACAATCTTATTTTCCTCTGGAAGAAAGATTTTCTTGTGAGAAAATATCACAAGGGATTGGGGAAACACTTAGTAAAAGTGCATAGAGTGAAAAAGTGAGCTCTAGAAACAGAGCATCATCTTTGTACTGTGGCATTTGCAAGAAGCCCACTGAATTCTTGCAGAATAGTGGAAAATCTCAAGTGGTGACTTGGGGACTGGATGTAGGTCAAGTGGAGAGACTGAACCAAGATAAAGATCTGTGTTTTCTCTTCCCTACTGATACTTTTACAGCTTATTCTTTTATACTCTATTTTACCATCATACTTTGCTTCCTTCACCCTCTTGACAATTTGTAGAAAATCTTCAATCTTCCCAATTTGCCCCCCTCTTGGGAAGCCAGCTTATCTAACAAGTGGTATCAGAGCCAGATTCCCAATCAAAGGATTTCACAGTCCGGGAATTAAAATGGCTGGGTTTGGAGAAAGCAAACTATCAGAGGGAAACAACACAAATAGACCACCTGGCTTCAGTGGAGAACACTATGGTTACTGGAAGATGAGGATGCAAATCTATCTCCAGTCAATTGATCTGGACATCTGGTCAGTCATTCAAAAGGGAGATTTTGTCCCAATGGCTTTGGAAGATGATGGGAAGTACAGAGAGAAGCCAAAAGCTGAATGGAATAAGGAAGATAGAAGAAGATTCTTGCTAAACTTCAAGGCAAAACACTTCTTGGTCAGTGCTTTGAATCAAGACGAATTCTACAGGGTCTCATAATGCTCCACTGCTAAGGAAATGTGGGACACCTTGCAAATTACTCATGAAGGAACAACTGGAGTCAGAGAAAACAAACTGAATACATGCATAGGTGAATACAAAAGCTTTCGAATGGTTGAAGGAAAGAATGTAAAAGAGCTACAGAAGAGATTCACCCTCATTGTGAATCAACTGAAGAGCTTGGGAAAGGAGTACACTCAAACAGAAAAAGTAAGAAAGATCCTCAGAGCTCTCCCTCTGGAATGGCAACCCATAGTAACAGTAATAGAGGAAGCCAAAGGAGAATCAATGGCCTTTGTCACAGCTCTTTTTGGCAGCCTCGAGGAGTATGAAGGAAAAATGAAGACTCTCAAGGAAGCTAGATAAGACAGAAAGAAGAAAGGTCTTACTCTAAAAGCTGCTGAGGAGAAAGAAGAAGAATCTGACGATGAAGATGAGCTAGATGAGGAAACTCTGGCTATGATGGTCAGAAAATTTGGAAGATTCTACAGCAAGAAAAGAAACAAGAAAGTCTTTAAGAAAGGAGCAGCTGGAGATTGCAAGAGAGAAGCAAAAGAACCTGTCACTTGCTATGAGTGCAAAAAGCAGAGACACATCAAATGGGATTATCCACAATTCCTCAAGAAGCAAGAGAAAGAAAAGAAAGCCACAGACAAAGGCAAGAAGAAAAGAGCTTACATCTCATCAATATGAGACAACAGCTTGGATGAAGAAGAAGATGATGAAGATGAAATTGCCAACATCTATTTGATGGCACTTGCTTCTGAAAAAGCTGAAATCTCATGCAGCAGTGATCAAGAAAGTGAGGTATATGAATCTGAACCTTCCTATTCTGAATTACTGGATGCATTTCATGAGTTGCATGATGAGTTTGTTAAGGTTGCTAAAGAATTGAAGTAAGCTAAGAAAAAGATTAACAAACTAGAATCTCAATGCAACATCCTTGAAATTGCTTCTCTACCAATTGCTAAATATGCTTGCTGTAAATCATGCACTGAACTAAAGCAAACTAATGAATATCTAGTGAAAAGCATGTCTAAGCTCACTAAAGGTAAATACATGTTGTTTGCTTTAATGGGAAGCCAAAGAATATCACAGGAAAAAGCTGAACTTGGCTATGATCCTTGTGCTGTAAAAGAAAAGATTAGGAAGAAAAATCAGAATGTGTACATGAGACATTTTGTGCATGCTGATGGAAATAGGAAGAAAGATCATATGTCATATCACATTGAATCATATAATCAACCAAGGCATGCAAAACAAAAATATTATTTGCATTGTTTTCTTCCTGCTTCTCAATCCAGCAGTTCCTTTACCACCTGTCACTTCTGTAACAAGAAGGGGTATATTTCGCGTTCATGTGCTTTAAAGAAAAATGAACTTGACAGGAAGGTTAAATGGGTTCCCAAAGGTACATCTGTATCTAGGGAAAAGACTACTGACAGGAAAGGACTCAAGCAAATTTGGGTACCTAAAAGGAAAATATGAACTTTGTTTTGCAGGTCTGTCTCAAAGCTAGAAAGAGCAATAAATGGTATATGGACAGTACCTGCTCAAGCCATATGACTGGTGATAAGGAGAAGTTTATCATCCTTAAAGACAAGAAAGGAGGAAAGGTGACCTTTGGAGGTGATCAATATGGCAAAATAGTTGGCATTGGCATTGTGGGGAAGAATCCAGAAACATCCATTGAAGAGGTGCTGTTTGTAATTGGCCTCAACCACAATCTGCTCAGTGTGAATCAAACATGTGACAAAGGAAACTGGGTACTGTTTGACTCGAAGTTCTGCCTGGTCATCAGAAAAAGTGATCACAAAGTAATCCTCAAAGCTCAAAGGGATGGTAACTGCTATACTATTGATCTTGATGAACTTCCTCCCTTAGATTCTGTCTGCTTGATTAGCTAGGATAATGATAGTTGGTTGTGGCATAGAAGGTTTGCTCATGTTAATATGAATCAATTATCAAAACTGGTTAAAAATGAGTTAGTCACTGGCCTACCAAAAATCACTTTTGAAAAGGACAAAGAATATGATGCATGCCTAAGAGGAAAACAAAGTAAATCTTCCTTTAAATCTAAAAATGTAGTTACCACAACTAGACCACTAGAACTATTGCATACGGATCTAATTGGTCCATCTAGGGTAAAAAGCATAGGTGGAAATCTGTATGTGCTTGTAATTGTAGATGATTACTCTAGATTTACATGGATATTGTTTCTTTCCTCTAAAAGTGATACCTTTGATGCATTTGTTACCTTAGCTAAGAAAGTGCAAAATGAAAAGGGTATTTTCATTGTATCTATCAGGTCAGATCATGGAGGAGAGTTTGAGAACTCATATTTCCTAGAGTATTGCAATGAGCATGGAATTGATCACAACTTCTCAGCTCCAAGAACTCCTCAACAAAATGGAGTAGTAGAGAGGAAGAACAGAACAATTTGGAGAGATGGCTAGAGCTATGCTAAATGAAAAGGAACTCTCTCAAGTATTATAAGCTGATGCAGTAAACACAATAAGCTACATCATAAACAGAGCCTACATCAGACCAATTCTTGGGAAGACTCCTTATGAGCTATACAAAGGAAGAAAGCCAAATCTCTCACATCTCTATGTGTTCAGCTGCAAGTGCTTCATCCACAACAATGGAAAGGAGAATCTGGGTAAGTTTGATGCCAAATCTGATGAAGGTATATTTCTAGGCTATTCTAGTAGGAGTAAAGCATATAGAATTTTTAATAAAAAGTCTAAATTAGTAGAAGAATCTGTGCATGTAGTATTCATTGAAAATGAAACTGTTTCCAAATATGTCACTGATAAGGATGATCTTATTTCAAACTTTAAGAATTTAGATCTTTCTGATGAAAGTAAAATTGAACCTCCAAAAATCTCTGAATCTATTAACATAGAGGAATATATCCCGGAGAAAGACCTTGTGGATGAATATAATGAAGATATGTCTCAAGAACTCCCTAGAGCTTGGAGATATCAAAGGAATCATCCTGTTGATCAAGTTATAGGAGATGTTCAATAGAAAGTTAAAACCAGAAAACAGTTAAGGGATCAAATGATAAACTGTGCTTTTATTTCTCAAATTGAACCTAAATGTACTGAAAAAGCCTTAATAGATGAATACTGGATTTTAGCTATGTAAGATGAGTTGAATCAGTTTGAAAGAAATCAAGGTTGGGATTTAGTACCCAAACCCAAAAATCATCCTGTCATTGGCACTAAATGGGTTTTTAGAAATAAACTTGATGAATCAGGATCAATTATCAGAAATAAAGCTAGACTGGTTGCAAAAGGATATAATCAAGAAGAATGTATTGATTTTGAAGAAACTTTTGCTCCGGTGGCAAGATAGAAGCTATTAGAATTTTGTTAGCATATGCATGCATAAAAAATATTTTGTTGTATCAAATGGATGTAAAGAGTGCTTTTCTAAATGGATATATCATGGAAGAAGTCTATATAGACCAACCTCCAGGTTTTGAAGACTCTGCAAAACCAAACCATGTTTATAAACTGAAGAAAACTCTTTACGGTTTAAAACAAGCCCTTAAAGCATGGTATGAAAAATTAAGTAATTTTCTAACTGAAAAGGGGTTTAACAGAGGAAAAGTAGATACAACTTTATTCACTAAGAAAGAAAATAAAGATTTACTTATTGTTCAAATCTATGTTGATGATATTATATTTGGTGCTACTAATGAATCTCTTTGCAAGAATTTTTCTAAGCTAATGCAGGGAGAATTCGAAATGTCCATGATGGGTGAACTCAGCTTCTTTCTTGGATTGCAAATCAAGCAGTGTAATGATGGTATTTTTCTCAATCAATCCAAGTATCTGAAAGAACTGTTAAAGAAGTTTGGGATGGAGAATGCTAAGCCAATGGGAACACCTATGGCTACTACAACCAAACTGGATTTGGATGAAAATGGAAAGATGTTTGACATAACCCAGTATAGAAGAATGATTGGATCTCTACTATACCTAACTGCCAGCAGACCTGACATAATGTTTAGTGTCTGTATGTGTGCAAGATTCCAGTCATGTCCCAAGGAAACCCATGCAACTGTTGTGAAGCGTATCTTCTGATATCTTAATGGAACATCACAGATGGGTCTTTGGTATCCAAAGGGCAATGGAGAAGATCTCAAAGGATACACTGATGCTGACTTTACAGGATCCAAAACTGACAGAAAAAGCACAAGTGGAACTTGTCAGTTTCTTGGAGGATCCTTGGTTTCATGGTTTAGCAAAAAGCAAAACAGTGTGGCTTTATCCACAGCAGAGGCTGAATATGTTGCTGCTGGAAGCTGTTGTGCCCAAATCATCTAGATGAAACAGCAGCTTGAAAATCTTGAGGTTGAGATGAAGGAAATACCAATCATGTGTGACAACCAAAGTACCATTAATATTACAAAGAATCCTGTCATGCATTCAAGGACAAAACATATTGAAGTTAGGCATCACTTCATAAGGGATCATGTTTTGAAAGGAGAAATCAGACTAGAATACATCCCAATAGAGGATCAAGTTGCTGATATCTTGACAAAGCCTCTATCAGAAGATAGACATTGCAAAATCAGGAGAGAATTGGGTATGGTAAATCCCAATGAATTGTAAGTAAATCCTTATGCAATTCTATTTTTAGATTTTCTAACATTAAATAAATTCTAACTTAAGCATCGGAGAGAGTTTAATGTAAGTTGCAGGTGCTCCTCATGAGTTTAAATGACAGTAGATATGAAAAACAGAGCAAATCAGAATGGAACAACCAAAAGGAGAAAGTGACAGCAAGAAACCTGAGTTCTGGATCCATTCTGTAAGTTTTTAAAGTTGAAATTCTTATCTTAGCTATGTGTTAGACGAATTTTCTTGATAAACCGTGTTTTTGAACAAGTTAGTATGGTCAACATTCGAATTTGGATGCCCAACAGATGAACTTTAGCTTAGTATGCTTTGGAACAGTTCTCGGTGGTCCCTCAAAATTCGTCTGTTGGTCCTTGAAAGTTCGAATTTTCAAAAATTAAAAGTTTCAAAGCTATGTTTATCCAACATGATGATTATACAAATGATTACTTCTTAACATACGCATGTTGGAGAAACTTTGCAAAGTAAAGAAATTCAAATTTCTGATTCAAAATTCGTCTATTGAACCTTGCTCATAATGTTGAATCTCTGAAAGATGAATTTTCACATGTATAATTCGTCTGTTATTTGTTGCATTGATTATTGCTTGTTGCATGATCTTTGAAATTCGAACTTTGTTGAGACAAAGTTCGTCTGTTCATCCTGAGCTGCTTGGACCAAGCCTCTGTCAGACAAACTTTCACAAGAAAATTCGTCTGTCAGTAGGCTTTGCTGGATGGTTTAACTTGTAACTGCTCAAATTCATGCAGGCTACCCTAAATGAAGAAAGAAGCATTGTGTCTTTTGTTGATTTGGAAGTCATTGCTCACAATGCTCTCTTACAAGCTCAGAAAAGAAGGCTTGAAGAAATGTTTCCTCCTCCTGTTCCCTCACCTGTTACATATTATGGTTTCTCGAAGGAAAGAAGGGCACAATTGACAGTAACAAGGCAAGAAATTTCTGAACTTCTTGAGATTTCTGATGATGAAGATGAAGACACAGGTTCTGAAGTTTCTGGGTCCTTGCCAAAGCTCAATTCTAAAACGCCATTTGTCCCTGTACCTCTTCAAGCTATTCCAGTGTCTCAAATCCCTCCTCCTGTAGATTTTGTTCACCTTTCTGATGATATCAAAAAGGGGGAGAAAAGTGAGTAAACTGGAACTGGAAAGTCTGCTGCTGAGCCATCTGGAAAGACTTATAGCAAGAAGACCAAGTCAAATAAGAAGTGATTAGAACTTAGGCTTGATTCCTCTTGTAGTGTTATGTTTTGTTTCTGTTGTTTGTGTTTTGTGATTATGTATTCTGAACTATTGCATTAATCATTTTCTGTAAAGCAATGATTGCTGAAATGAAAGAATTCCTTGCTTACAATGATATGTTCCTGTTAATCTTTGAATCTCTTTACTCAATCTACTATATATGATATCTTTTGAAATATAATGCATATGTTGAGAGGGAGCTTGTTAAAGCAAATCCAAGTACTAATCCAGTTTGTAAGTTGTTTTGTCATCATCAAAAAGGGGGAGAATGTTGAATTAAGTGTTTTGATGATTCCAAACCAACCTTCAAGAACTTGGAATAAAGATATCAAAGGTATACAAAAGGTTTCAAGTGAAGAAATTATGGAGAAATAGGTGCAAGATTAAATGTAGGATGTTTAGCAATGTTTTGGTTTGAGTAAAAGACTTTGATTTGGAGAAAAGATGTTTTAAAACTTTGATTCTATGCTAAATCATGGAATATTTGAAAAACATCCACCAACAGACGAAGTTTGAAAGGTTTATAATGATCTGTCATTTTGGAAATTCGAACTTTAGCCTTGGAAATTCGAATTTCGTATTGAAAATAAACAAGTCTGAAAAGAGGCTTCTCTGACAGACAAATTTTGACTTGAGAAAATTTGAATTTTGATAAGTGTCTGAAAGGAGCTTTTAGTAACAGACGAACTTTAGGTTTTGAAAATTCAAATTTCAGACAAAATGTAACTTATGAAAACTAAAAAAATTCGTCTAAAATTATGTCAAAGTTCTTCTGAAGTCAAGTTTAGATTGGACTTCAAAATTGCTCACTAATAGATAAACTTTGAACATGAAAATTCGAAATTCAGAAACTAAGCTTGTGAGTCGTTACAATGATATGTGGACATATAAATGACAGTATTTATAAATTCAAATTTTGAAGTAAGTCTGAAATGAGGTCTCTTTGATAGACAAACTTTGCCCTTTGAAAATTCGAACTATATGAACTACTGTGCCTTATAAACCAGCTATGGACAGACGAATTTTGGGTTCCAAAATTTGAATTTTGAAGGCACTGTAGCAAATTGAAAATACTGTTTACACTTAACAGAAAAACTTTCTACTTGAAAATTCGTATGTCACAACATAGAAACATTTTCCAAATATCAAAATTCGAACTTCACTTCATGACAGACGAACTTCGGGCATTCAACGTTAAAGTCTTTAGCCTTCGGTTACTACGAAATTCGTCTGTTGACCATCTGAAATTCAAATTTCAGAATGTTAGAAGCATTAAATGCGGTTGGTTAACAGATAGTTTTTCAGAGTAACCGTTGGATAACTTCTCCAACGGATAGATTTTGTCTCTAACGTATAGTTGAGACCTAAATCTATAAATATAACATCATTTAAAGTTGTGGGTAACGAAATTAACTTTGTATATACTGAAACTCTGCGAAATCATTTACTCAAAGTCTCTTACTCTCACACTTCAATATTTGTACTCCAACTTTCATATTCACTATGTCTAAGAGAGTTTAATCATGGTAAACAATCTTATCTTCATCTGGAAGAAAGATTTTCTTGTGAGGGGATATCACAAGGGATTGGGGAAGCACTTAGTAAAAGTGCATAGAGTGAAAGAGTGAGCTCTAGAAACAGAGCATCATCTTTGTACTGTGGCATTTGCAAGAAACCCACTGAATTCTTGCAGAATAGTGAAAAATCTCAAGTGGTGACTTGGGGACTGGACGTAGGTTAAGTGGAGAGACCAAACCAGGATAAAGATCTGTGTTTTCTCTTCCCTACTGATACTTTTACAGCTTATTCTTTTATACTCTATTTTACCATCATACTTTGCTTCCTTCACCCTCTTGACAATTTGCAGAAAATTTTCAATCTTTCCAATTCACCCCCCTCTCTTGGGAAGCCAGCTTATCTAACACGAACCACCTGAAACTGCTAGTAAAGACAAATTGGCACTCAAGGACCATTTGCACAGGTCCTAAATGGCACAACTAACATGCCCAAGGAGGTTTTACTCTGGAGAAATCACTCCTCTAAGATTTGACCCCCTTAAACTATACAGCCAATTCGGCTTACAATCACATGCACAACAAGAACGACCCATGCCGGGGTCCAAATCATCATCACACACATAACCCATACATAGCACATCATCATCAACATCATCACATCACATCATCATAATCATCCATATCATCATATAACATACACAACATCATTCCCAGGATAACAAGGCCATACATACATACATGCAACTCTACTTAGCACAAGTCATTACATAAACTGAATGGTAAAACTACCAGTTACACTTGTAATTCTCAAAAGCAGAAAGGCCTACGACTCCTTGATCTTCTCTAGACTAGTGTTAGAGTCTTCACTTGAAATGTTAGTCACAGAGGGTGTGAGACAAAGTCTAAGTAACCAGGAACACAAACACATGCAACATATATCATTAGTGTACATAAATACGTATATGGTGCAATGTAATGCAAAATGTCATGGTATGCATGTATCCCTCATACACGGCTACAACCATGAGCTAATGCTATCACACGACATTTTCAATAGATGATTCTCTTCCAACAATCGATGAAAGCAGATTCTGGGATATTACCAAGCTCACCTCACACTAATGCAACCTAGCCAAAAGTCACACTAATTCTTAGACCGTGGCTCTCCTTCCCCTGGATCACCCAAATTGTTGATAATTTAAGGAAAGTGCAGTCTACTACCACTTAGCTCTCCGAGCCATAGGAAAGGATTTAATGGCAGGGATTTTTTAATATATCATTATATCTCATTTCATCACCACCTCCTAATCCACCATATCTCACTATGCTCAAAAGGTGATAATGTTCATGCCATGCCACTATGCAATAATCATCATCATAATCATCAACATCATGCTAGCATGTAATCACATGGATATGTTCACAATTCTTACATATATATATAACGCCATTTTATCAACATCACATACAAGGGACAAGGATCAAAGTACACATACCTCAACCAGTCATGTACATACCACGATGAGAAAAAGGCCATGCATACACACAACAACATCATGGTATGAAAAGAAACATGCATATACACATACATATAACCAATACTTAACACACATACATATACACCCAGTTTCCTCGAATCGCCAACACCACACACATAGGTTTACGAATATGTCTCAACACCGATCATGAGCCAAATGCCTCCGGTCAACCCAACAACCACTACAATATCATAATACTTCAATTAATACATTGTATAATTTAACCAAAATCCATAATTCAACCATTTAAGCATTATCTAGGGTTCTAATAACATAAACACATACCAATGAGCTCCAAATGACCATCACAATCGAAAGCATTCATGTACAATTTGGACTCCATACATCCTTAACTATAATCAACCTAGGGTTTAGCATAATTCATATATACTCCCTCTAAAACTCATACCCAAGCATCAATAACACCTTATTGATCCCGTAACAAGCATTTTAATTAATAGAATCTCAATCTAACCAACCCCTCATACATATACCCAAATTTTATCCCAAAAATCAAATGGAAAAGAGAGGAGAGGAAGGGAGAGGAGAGATCACTCACCAACCAAAATACAAGCTCCCAAGTCTGAAATTTGCTTACCAAGGTTGGATTTTTAAAGCCCTAATGTAGCTCTTCTTCTTCCCTTTCGATTCTTTCTGTTTCATCCAACTGAAATGCTTCAAATTTATCAAAGTTTGGAGTCTGGCGCTGCGACGAGCAATAAGTTCACCACAACATGAGACCCTTTTCTTTTAAAAATACTAAAGTTCCTTGATTCGTTCACCATGGTGGCCTTGCTTCTTGTTGTAGCATGGAGTGCTTCTGCCTCCTTTTATACTTCCTCCATCATGGTTCCCCTAGTCCTATATATATCAATAAGTACACTTCCTATTAGCTTCAAACTAAGTTCAGGATAGTATGCTGAAGGTTGTTACAAACCACAATTGGATCCATGGAAAATTTGTATAAATCTAAAACAAAATCAAACAGCCCCCTTCAATCAAAATCTTCCTTTCTCTACCACTTCCAAAACTACAACATTGCTTGGGAATGAGTGGGTATCGATGTCACTTCTAGATCTAAAATAGAAAGAAGAGTGGGTGCCAGTGATGGCATCTTTCTTCCGGATCTGTGAAGAAAGGGACCATATTGGAGAAAGAAGTCCACCAGTGCCTCTCTTTGATGACAAAGCCACTTTAACGTTCCACCAATGACGATTTGAAGGAGATGGTTATGGAGGTTGCAAGCACAGACGATGGTTTCAAAAGTTGGAAACATAATCATTGTTGAGTTCGATAATGGTTATAGAGGTTAAAGGCACAGATGATGAAAGCAAAGCAAATGGATGAAAATAAGGTATTTGGAAACTTGGCACAATATTCATGGATGAGTGCATGAAGGGACTCATGGATGAATGCTAAACAAACAACAAGGGACTTATTGATGAATGGCACTAATGGATGAGTCAATGAAGCAACTCATCGGTGATCAAGACTAAAAGCTCCAAAGAAGTGAAAATGAGCCTTGATCATCAATGAGTCACTACTATGACTCATCAATGAGTGGTCTACTGTAAAAAAAAATAGAGAATAAAACACAATAAATGATCAAACACAACTAAGACTCATCGATGAATGACCCATAATAACTCCAAATCAATCAAAACAACACCATTTCATTGATTGAAACTATATCAAATGCCTATAACCAAATATTCATCAATGAAAACATGAAAAATTGATCAATCAATGCAAAACCAAAGACAAATTCTAGACCAACATCAACCGAAAACATCTAGACTGGCATGTAACCACTCTAAACATTTCAAACATGAATCCCACACACACAAATATGGATTTAAATCAAACTAAGCATGTGACTCAAACAATTCCCAAGGATTTCTATTAATGTAATAATTATCCTAGTATCCCATGTTTAAGACACCATAAAACAAAGCATAAATTACCCAATCCAAAGCTTAGGTGTTGCATTAATCTAACTCTTAAATCATGAAAGAAATGGTATAACACATGACTAGAACACCACAAAGTAGGTATAGATGAAGTTATATCTTGCAACATTCACAGTCACTAATGACAACATACATATAAGGAAATTTATCTTTTTCTAAATGCATTTAACATACTTGATAATAGTTTGGGCACTAGCAGAACCATCTCCCAGGATTCCTTTCCCTCCACAATGTCCATCAAGGATCCAACAAATGACAATAACAATACCTCAGAGGACCTTCATACTCTATTCTTCCACCATGTTGTCTCAATAACAACCCTTCTTCAATTGCTAGCTATTGACAACATTGCCAATTCAGCCATGGATCTATTGCTTTGAGTGGGCAGAGCTTCTTCTCTGACTGACCTTCGTTTTCGAGTTACCTAACTCATTAATTGATAGCAGGTGTGCGAATTTAAACCCATTTCATTTGAGATATCGAACATGACATTTTAATCCATATTAGTTGCAAACTTGGCCAACACCTTCTAATCTTCTGTAATACATGGTAGCACACGTAGCAAAGATAATAGATGTCAATGCCTTCTATTAATTTTGGGCAACATTGCTATGATTTTGATATTTTAAGGGTAACATTGCGCAAAAGAAAAAAAAATTTTAGGACACCTGCAGCAACTTTGCAATACTTTGGAGGTAGATTTATACTTTAACCAATACTATATTGACTCTCTTTGGATTTTAATGACCTCATATATTGAATTTCACTTATAATTAATATAAAATTCAATAAATAAATAAATCAAAATTTATAAAAAAAAATTATTTATTTTCCTAAAAATCTTTTCTATTCTTTTTCCCTTCGTGCCATCAATGACACTAAGTTGCATTTAGGTACTAATCAATGGGCTATGAGAAATAATAAAATACTGCATGTGCTACTTGAATGTAAAACTAACATTTTATTTTAAAAAATGAAAATTTTACTTTTAATATTTTTATAATTTATCTTTTTGTCATGAGTTATACTAAATCATCGTAGGCATTTAACCAATCAAGAACTGTGAGTGATGATCAATCATTGGAAGTATTTGAAATAATTTCTTCCAAAGGTTAGTTATATCTAAAAGTTAAAATCATTTTCCCCAAGCTTTACCCTTTGAGCTAAGAATTTCAAATTGCTGTACAAAACTATATTTTAAATGTCATCTTTCTGAATAAAATTAAAAGAACTTAATTTTAAAAAGTTCAACAAATTTTCAATATATATATATATTATTTCACATATAATGAAGCCCTATACTTATAAGCCCAACCAATGAGTCAAGCCTATAAAAATGTCATGTTAACAATATTACACAGTATTCATAAATATATATATATATATATTATACAGTATAAGTAGATCTCTTTATAAATAGTATGACTTTCATTGGAGCACATATATATACATATATATATATATATTTCATATTACATAATCCATTATACCACATTTTGTACAAGTCAATTAGGCACTGTAAACTCCTTTTGATTAACAAAATAAAATCATTGACTGGATTTGATTAAAAAGGATTGACATAATGTTAAGTCAGGTCTACATCTAAAGAAGTAACTACGCTTCCAACGCCATTTCAGAAGACCTGAAGGAACTGTGCGGTCATTTCTTCCTATTATCTCTTTATTCCTATTATTTCTTCATCCCTTTATTTCTTTCTATCAAAGTTTAGTACGTGAGTTGGCAAACAAAGCACTGGAAGAAATAATAGGATACAACATTCGCCTAAGAATGCATATGAATGAGAAAGACATCCTTTGGTCAAAAAGGAAAAAAAACCGAATTTTCATTTGAGTTACTTAGTCTTAGATGTCTTATTTTTTAAACTTAAGAAATATAGCTGTCATTTTCCTCAATTTTACTATGTGTAGGTAGCATTATGGATCTTAAACTGGTGAGAATTTACATATGCCGTTTGATATTTGAGGAACATCTTAGTTTTTAACATTCATATCATTCTTTTTTTCCAAATTTAGGTCCTTCATGTGTTGCCATTGTTAATATTTTATCATGAACAATTTTTCCAAAAAAATAATTTTCAGATGAAAAAAGCCAAGTAAATTGGAAAAGATCTCTCGTCGTTGTTAATAGCAGAAGGAATCGATGGCGGAGGGTAGCACACAACAAACTGACAATAGGCAACGGGTCCAGTGATGCAGCCATGTGGAAGACTGAAGCAAGAAGCAGAGACACTGCTACGTGAGATTGGGAAGAAGCCAAGAGGCCCGAGGTCCGAGTGGAGGATTCGAGAAGAATGGGGAAGAAGCCAGGAAGCCGAGTCAAATTCGGAGTTGAATACGCAACACGACATGGAAGCAATAAGGTAATGGATAAGTGCTTCTGCCATTTTCTGATCTTATTTCGTCTATTTCTCGTAATTTGTTAGCTCTTTGGTGAGCTACTGGTAGATCAGGAAGCTTTAGATGTATATTCATTCTGCTACTTTCAGATTTGGCTTTGTCTCAATCTTGTTGCTTCCATATGTGCTCTGCGATGTTATTGGTGATGTTTGTTCTGCTTTAACAAAAAAAAAAAAAAGGAAGTTTCAACTTCATGATTCTTATTTTGTGTTCATGAATCTTTTGCCTGCTTAAAATGTTATGATGGAATAGCTAATTGGTTAATTTTGTTTATGGTATAGATACGTTAATGGGCTGTCACTTACGAGTTCGGATGACTTTGCCAAACTCTGTATGGTTTCTTTTTCTTTTTCTTTTCTTTAATAGAAAACTCTGTATAGTTTTTCTTTCGGCATGGGTGCATCTTTGTTTTGTGGTGTGTCTGTGATAATAGCTCATGAAAGCTGAAATAGGGTGTTTTTTTTTTTGGGTCAAAAAATAGGGTGTTTGTCTGAAGATAACTGTCTTATGTACAATTTTGGGCTCTCCAAAAGCCATTGGTCAAATTATTTATTTTTGGGTGTTCATGAACACCCTTTAGCATTGGGATTTAGAATCGTACAATATAAAGGCTTATAATCAAATATTGACAGGCCGAACAGTATTCATGGAATATTCAATTTGGCAAGATTATAGGCTTTATAAAGTGAGAATATGCAGCCCAATATGCATGTGTAGCCCAATACGTAGATCCCTCTTGCAAGATTATGTTGTCGAATAGATTTGAATGTGTAGCCCAGTATGTGTTGTGAAGTAGATTAACCAAAAAAAAGTAGATGTGATACAACATGCGTTCCATATATATATATATATATCCGCATCTGTATTACTTTGTATACTTCTTATTGCTTCAAATTTTGACACTTTGACAATAAAATAAAACTATTTTGGATTTTTAAGGTGAGATTAAAAAGGAATCTCATAAATGCTTGTAAAAATATAATTTTGTTTAAATGATGTTTCTTTGTTAAGAAAGAATAAAGATTTTAATAAGAATTTTATGGTAACATTTATAGTATAATTTTTCTAATATTTAATACTTATTTTTTAATGAGTTGATTTATTAATTATAAATTTATAAATAATTGTATTAATAATATTATATATGTATAAAAATATATCCATGTACCATATCCTAAAATTTTAAAAATTGATATATCTTTCATATCATACTATCATATCTGATAGATGTGTCCATATTACTTTTACACTGATGCAGACATAGCCATTTGTTTCTATAATGGAAACATGGTTAAAGGAAAAGCAGTAACCGTTTTAAACAAACAAATTACCAGTTGATATTCCAATGCCCTCGGGGTAACCGATAGTAACCACCTTCATAATCCCATCCACTCCGATAATCCCTTCCCTTGTCGAGGTTGTGTGCAGTGTGGGCCGTGGATGAAGTTTAAAGATTTGGATGCATTGATTAGAACATAAATCAGAATGAATATGGAATAGTCAAATCTATCAACTTTAAGATATTTAGCATGGCTCTTTTGCAGGATTTGCATAGGAATGTACTACTACTAGATGAGTTATCAAATGCCATTTCAATTTGCTTCACTTTTGCCTGGGAAATTAAAAAAAAAACTTCGCAGATTTTACGTAACTATTAGTCTATTACTAGCGGGGCCTCTTGAAATTAAAATTGAAGACTTCAAAGCCAAATTATCATGGAATTAATACATAGATATCAAACTATAATCTTAATTAATTTGATGAAGAGTGTTACAAATCAAGTCTCGATAAATATAGGTTACAATCCCCAAATTGCATGAATGTTAAATTGAGTTTTTTTTTTTATACTTTTGCTGCTAGAGAACCATAAAAAAATTAAATTAAAAAAAAATAAAAGACTAAAGCACACAGAAAAATCTTAAAGTAGGTATCCATTATAGTTGGAAAGCTACTTACTGCTCTCTAGCAAACCAAAACATTCTTCATTATTTTTTATCTTCCCTTCAGAAATTGTTGTTCGTTAACCATGGCTGATTCCATTAGTCCAATCGCCAAGATTCTAACTTACTCGTGGGATTACTGCACGAAAAGGATAGTCGCAATGCACAAGCTACAAGAGAACCTCAACTCTTTGAGGAATGCTTCAAATGAACTTAAGAGCAAGTATCTTGATGTGAAGACGAGGGTTAAAATGGCATGAGAGGATTCGCAAATGAAGCTTTTGAATGAGGTAAAGGACTGGTTGGACATAGTTGATGCCCTACAAAATGAAATTCAACTTACTTTGCAGAAGGGTGAAGAAACACAAGCCAAGTGTTTTGGTGGTCATTGTCCCAAGAATGGCAGTGCTGGCTACAAATTCCAGAAGGTGGTGACTAGGCAGTCAAGTGAGGTTCAGGAGCTCATAAGCAAAGGGCATTTCGATGTTGTAGCCCAAAATTTTACCCATGCTTTGTTCGATGAACTACCTCTGGACAAGACTGTAGGTCTAGAATCAACATTTGATGAGCTATGTGCATGCTTTGAAAATGTTAAGGTGGGCATTATTGGCTTGTATGGACTGGGCGGCATGGGAAAAACAACTGTACTCAAGAAATTCAATAATGAGTTCCTCCGAACAAGAACACAAGATGTAGTCATTTGGGTTGTGGTGTCTAAAGAAGCATATCTTGGGAAAATTCAAGAAATCATTAGGAACAAATTGCATGTACAAGATGGTATTTGGGACAACAAGACGAGAAGTTTGTGCTGTTGTTAGATGACTTATGGGCAAGAATTGATCTACTAAAATTGGAGGTTCCTCCCCCTACTATGGATCTAAGATAGTATTAACAACTCAATCTGAAGAGGTTTGTGGTCCTTTGGAAGCACAAAGGTGTATTCAAGTGGAGTGTCTAGCACTAGGAATGGCATTTGAGTTGTTCAAAGAGAAAGTGGGTGAAAGCACTCTTGCCTCTCTTCCAGATATACCATAACTTGCCAAAGTAGTAGTTGATTAGTGTAAAGGGCTGCCACTTGCTCTTTGTATACTGTTGAATGTTCTATGGCTAATAAGGTGAGTATCACTCAATGGAAATGTTCCTTTGAAATTTTGAAAAGTTATCCTTCAAGATTCTCATGTATGGTTGATGATTTATATCACCTACTTGAATTTAGTTATGATAGGTTGTCAAATGATACCTACAATTGTTGTTTTCTATATTGTTCTCTATTCCCTGGAGACTATAGCATTAGACATGATGAGCTCATTTTACTTTGGATTAGGGAAGGGTTTTTAGCTAAGTTTGATGATGATTTCATGAAGCACACAATCATGGAGAAGATATAATTTTAAGTTTGAAGTATGCTTGCTTATTGGAGAATGGGGATTTTGAACATAGTGTTAGGATGCATGATGTAATTAGAGACATGGCTCTCTAGGTAGTATGTGATCATGGGGCAAAAATAGGATACTTGATTAAAGATGGTGTTGAGACCAATGCAACTGAAGTATATCAACGTGCAAAATATAAAGAGGTAGAAAGGCTCTCAGTTTGGGTTTGGGTTGGGGTTGGGGCCCTAGCATCAGATGTTTTGGCTATCTCAATTTCCACAGTTGCTTCCAAGTATACATTCAGCACTAGAGGACGGATTCTAAATGCATTTAGTAGTTCTTTAACTCCTAAAATTGTGTAATCTCTTATTTGTGCTCAAAATTGGCTTCGACATTGCCTTCCGGTTGAAGTATAAAAAGATTTGGATGATGTTCAAAAGATAGAGAAATGTAATTTTATTGTTTAATCTTCATATACATTAATTTTATTGTTCAAAAAATTATGTTGTTGGTCACTTTGATTTTTAGATGCACTAGTCATGAAAGTTGATTTATATGTATTAATGATTCTGATTTAAAGTTGGATTTATTATAACTTATCAATTTAAATTTACTTTTATTTTTTTTCTAGATTTTCAAAAGATTGCTTTGAAAACAATCATTGCCATATTATAGATTGTTGTTATTAAGGTGAATTAATTTTCTTCCTCTTTATATAATTTTGATATTGAATATTCATTAATAAAAGTTGTTGCTTATTTGATTTTTTTTTTTTGGTTAATATAGGTTAAAGGTGGCAAGCTATGGGACTTTTAATGTTGTATTTTTTTTTTATTTCAGATTTTTTAATGTTATTTAATATTTATAATGGATTTGGTGGTTTAGAAACTTTGGACTGTATTACCGTGTATTATTGACCATGTCTCCCTTTTGCATACAAACCATTGCTTCTTAAGTTTCTACTCTTTCTTTTTACAAAGTAAGTGATTTAATTTCTATTTGAGTTGCTTCCTTGAGATAAGTGAGAGTTTTGCTTCCAATACTTCTCCTTATGATTTGCAATAGCAGCTTTAGAGTTTTGGGAAGCTTTCCTTTTCTATGATTTCTTTCTTGCATCAATATGTTCTTTCTTCTTGGATTTATTCTATACAACATGAAATATTAGAAGAATATTTTGGTACCCACTTATCTTTGGATCTAGGAGGGTTAGCTGTATTCTTTGAAACCCATTTCATGCCTTTGCTCAAGCTATTTCTCCTAATATTACACAAATGAGCTATATGCCCCTTTTTGCCACAATATGTGCATAATGATGAGTTAGGAATTTCAGTAGGCATAATGAATTTTAAACATCATTTACTTTTCTCCTTAGACTCACTCATGTAGCTAGCCAACTTGTCAAGCATACTTTTCTATTTACGAAGCGAAATATTCAACTTATCTTTGCTGTGGGTGAAATTGACTTTGATTTTAGTTAACTCATCTTTTACTTTATTTAATCTATCACATGAATCACAAGAGGAAGTGTATGTGTGGGTTTCACATATATTTTCTAAATCATCTATTTTCTTTTTAAGTGATTCATTTTCATTCTTTTCTAATTCTAATTTATTTTCTAAGAAAATCACTTTCTTCTTATTGTGTGCAATTGCTTTTCCTAATGCAATCAATTCATCATATATTTTATTATAAGCATCTTGCAACTCATCAAAAGAGAATTCAAATTCAAATTCAGAGTCAAAGTTTGATACCTCATTATTGGTTTTAACCATTAAGCATGAAAAGGTATCATCATCTTCTTCATCAGAACTGTTGCCCCAGACTGCAGAGGTATATGCCACTTTAGCTTTTTCACTACTTTTTTCTGCATATATTCCACCATGCCTCTTTGAATGGTATTTCAGTTTATTTGCATGGCAAGTGTGCTTTTGTTCCTGAAGCTTTTTTTTTTTAATTTTGAGGAATCTGTCAAATTTGATTATCAACTCTTTTAGCTTGTCTTCCTCATCATCACTATTGCTATCATTACTTTTATCATTAGTATTATCATTTTCTGAGCTATGTGATGTAGTAGCTTTGAACATCAATATTTTCTTTTGTTTTTCTACTCCTACAAAAGATCAACTCTTCTTTAATGTTCAATAAGGCTTTCAAACAGTGCAGTGATAGATTGCTATGATTCTTCTCTTATTTCCTCAATAGTTGTTACTTTTGGTTGCTATTCTTTGGGTAGAGCTATGAGTATTTTACATACTTGCTCTCTTTATGTGTAGCTCTTTTCCAAAGTTGTTAGATGATTGATTATGTAAGTAAAATGAATTTGGAAATCTTTAATAAACTCACCATTAATCATTTTGAACATTTCATATTCCACTGTGAGAGAGCTAAGTCTGTTTTTCTTCACTTCACTTTTGCCTCCATCAGAAATCTCCAGAACATTTCACATTTCCTTAGTTATGTTGCAATTTGACATACTCTGAAGAATTCATCTTGTGAAAAAGTACTGACTAAAGAGTGTTTTGCCTTAAAGTTCAGTAGAACTCTTCATTTATCTTCATCATTCCACTCTTCTCTTGGCTTCTCTTTATATGTGTCCTCGTCCTGTATCTACATTGGCAAAAAGTCACCATTCTTTATGATAGACTAGATTTCTAGGTCTATTGATTAAAGATATATCTACATTCTCATCTTCCAGTATCCATAATGTTCTCTACTGAAGTCTAGAGATTTGTTGATGTTGTTTCCTCTGCTAGTATGTTTTCTTCAAAGCTAGCCATGAGTTCTCCTAGATATTGAAATTCTTTAGTTGGGAGTCCAAGCTCTAATACCAATTGTTAAGTTGGTAATCACCTAAAAAAGGAATGAATTGAATGATGCAAGATTTTTGCCTCTTTTAAACTGTAGTCCAATTTCACCAAATGTTGTAGCAAAACAGGGGTAAACAGAATATGATAAAGTAGGTAGATGAAATGAGATGATGAAGAGCAATACAAAAAAATTTATACTGGCTCAACCTAAACAACTTAGCCTACATCCAGTCATCGAGCCACCACTTGAGATTTTCCACTATATTCTACAAGTTTGATTCAGGTACTTGTGAAGTTTCAATACATCCCACAAGTTTAATTAGGCACTTATGAAGCCACTTTCCCCACACCCTTACAAGATGTATAATTCCCGTAGTATTTCTCCATACTAAGATTCTACCCAGAAATTTTAGAAAGAAATATTACAGAATTGAAACTCTCTTTAAGAGTGGATAATACATTAAAGCTTTAGCTTTGAATGATCACACAAAATGATTTAATCCATTACAACAGCATTTTGGGACATAACTCACTTAAATTTATTACCCATAAGTTCAAGTGAAGTTCTATTTATAGATTTATGACTTAACTAGTCGTTAGATACAAGATTTATCCATTAAACACAAGTTCTAGCCGTTACTTTGCAAAAATAGCTGTTCAACAACCACATTAAATGCGTCTGACATACAAACATTAGAATTTGAAGGCTCAATAGACAAATTTCACAGAGTTAGTATAGTTATGTTTTTAATGTTAAACTTCAAAATTCGTCTGTTATCATGTGACATTTGAATTTCAAGTTTGCAAAAGATACGCCATGTTAGTTTGTACAAATTTTCATATTGGAAGTGCGTCTGTTGGATTTGAAATGTTATTTCAAGTTTTCACAATGCACTCAAAATTTGAATTTTAGAAACTAAAATTCATCTATCATAGGCTTATTCCAACAAAATACAGAAGTTCTCATTTCGAAATTTGCACTTTGAAACTCAAAGTTTATCTATTAGAGGTTGTAACTTTGAACTCATATTGAATTTCACCAACAGTTGAATTTTAACTAAGTTTCATGTGAATTTTGCTATTTTCACTAACTATACTTAGTTCAAAATTCAAATTTTAGAACCAAAATTCATCTATCTATCAGAGATAAAACTTCTGTAACTTTGAATTTTAACAAGTAAAGTGCGAATTTTGCACAAAATAAGTATGAGTTAAATAGTAAAATTCATTGCTAGCCAATATACTTCAACTTTAACACAAGCTAACATCATATTTACTTAATTTAACTAGTTTAAAATATATGGTAATAAAATTAAGTAAATTTCAAAAATTAAACTACCTCAAAACCTAAGTGAAAACAAAATATATCTAATAGTTAAGTCTTCAAAAATTAAGCTCCACTTTCACTTGGTCATTCCATTTTTAGCATGCTCCCTTCTGATCTTTAATTCTTACAACATCCTTTCTCTTCTTTTTCTTTGAATGAAACATGATGTTAATTTTCTTTTTTTTATTCCAATGATCACTCTTTCTACTTGGATAATCTTACATTTAATGTATTGCACTTACAAACCAAGTAATTAGTCAAATTTATATATCCAAATTGCATTATAAAATTTAAGAGCATAGTAGATATATTAGTACATAGCATGATATATGTATTATAAATACAACTAAACATATGCTAATGCCCATTTTACTTCTTTTAATAACAATATATATGTTAGATAAATATATTGTATTTGTTCCTTATTATTCTACAGTTATCATAATCAAAACTTATATTATATTAAACCTAACAAATACATGGGAAATTTTATATGAAAATATGGTATGACATCACCACCCTCTTCAAGAAGCTTGAATTCAAACTAATAGGAGTTTTGTCTAGTTTTAGCATAGAGGGATCTATAATGAAAAAGACATGTGTAAGCAATTTACCTACAGAAAATCAAGCATACATGTGATGTCACACTTACCCCAAAGGACGCGGGAGCACTAGAGGATATCAGGGAGGCTAGAATGGAGATCTTTGAAGTTGGCTTCGAAGGGTTAGTGGTTTCCAACAAGGGACCCAAATGATCATTCAGGGAGTATGCTAATTGCTCATCTTCTTCATCTATTTTCTCTTTTCCTCTTATCTTTTTTCTTTACTGAGGGTCTTGGGTTTCTATTTCCATAACCTCATGCTCTTCATTCCCTAAGTCAATAAGAGAAAGTCCCAAAACAACAAGAGCTTGTGAAGGAAGAGAAATCCTTTTAGAGTAATAAGGACCAGTGGGTGTAGAGCTCAAAGCCACCTTAGAACACCAAGGAGGTTGAGATGAAGAGGGAGCAAGAGATTCAGGTAGCTGTGAGGAAGTAGGTAGGTGCAATATTTTTCTTCTCTTCAAAAGGGCAAGTCTAGTTCAAGGCTACAATAAGCTCTGCAAGGTCTTCCTATTGCTTATCCTCTTCTAGCAAAAGAAGTCAAGAAATCATGAGAAAGGGAAACTATTGGAACACAGAAGAAAATAAAGAGAGATAATGCCATAGGTACCAAAGCCATTGTGCAAAATTTCTTCATAACGCTCAAGCCAAAAAGCTGCATATTTAAGCTCTTCCAACTTAGAGAGAGTTGTCACATGGCACTCTAGCACTAGAACAAGATTGCTACTCCTCATTCCTTCAAAGGAAATCTTGGGGTGTGTGCAAGGAACTATATATACTAGAGAGTAGGTGGAGAAACTGAACTGTAACCAAGCCATCCAGGAAGGTAGTTCTCCATGGCTGCAGAACTTGGGACCAATGGTAGATTAGCAATACTAGAGTTTGCGATCATACGTTCTGTGGTGTACATGCAAAAAAGCTTATTCCTACAATACTCAATGATATGAGGTTGATGTTGGATCCATAAAGGGAGATGGTGGTCATATCTCAAAATGAACAGCAAGTCGAGAGTTCTCTAGGAGCTTAAGTTAATCAGGATCTCAAAGTGATCTATCTTAATTGAAGGAACAAACAACAACAAAGTACCAAAGTAACTAGATAGGACCTCATAGGGAGCTACTCGAAGCTCAAGGAAATAAGCTAAAGGGCAGGGATTGTGTCAAAGGTAGATATTCAATAGTAAGTTTCCCACTTAGAGGGTAGAAAACCATTTTACACAAGAGGGTTAGAAGAAACCTTTTGGCAACTGCTAGGAGCAAAGAAAAGTTGGTCAAAAAAAGGGTCCCTTAGATTTATAGTATAATAGAGAACATTACAAATATATATATTTTTCCTTTTAAATCTATGATGGGAGGAGACCACCCTTACTAGAGATAATTGTCCTCTAATTCAGACCCTCTACAAGTAGTTGCTTAACAAGAGCCACCTTTCAATTCTAAAGAGTCGTCATCATTAGTACTTGATAGCAACGAACAATCCTTTTTCTATTGGGTGTGACCGAAGTGAAAATTGTTCAAGGACATTTCAAAATGCGTTTGGTTCAAGGAGATTTCAAAATGCATTCGGATTGAAAGTTTGAGTGGGAACTGATACTATATGGATTTAAGGTGAGGTTGGTGAGCTGGTATGGCAAGTACTTGAGGGGAAACGAAGAGATACCACCATTTGTCAAGGTCAACAATGCTTCTAGGTGAGGTTGCAAGTTAGGTCTAACAGTGAGAACAATGACAATGATGGCAATGGAGAGGGAAGAAGAAGGTAGTTCAGGTGGCAATTGAATTAGCGAGTTAGGGTTGTTTTAATTATGGAATGGTAGTTTACTATTTTTGCATTGAATTTTACTTCCAATTTGGTAACATTGGTGGTTAATTGGAATTACCAAATTCATGGTATGTTTTTTGAAATAACTTATTTCCTTGGTATTTATATATATATATATATTTTTTTTCCTAATTAATTCTAAATCTAAATTATTATACATGATGATAGCATGGAACAATAGAAATTTGATTTCCAATCTAGATCATATAGCACTGTCTTCGATCCTAAATATATAGCCTTTTATTTTGATCATAAATATAAGACCATTTACCATATACGAGGTAGTATTTATTATGCATTTTCAAAAAATGCTCCTATTTAAGGTATCCCAAAAAGAGAGAAAAAAAGATTAAATAATAGTAGTTTTGAAAAAAATATAATTTTTTAATAAATCGAAGTAGTTAACTAACTTTAACTCCTATTCTTAATCCACGTGATTCAATTAAAAGGTCTTATATTAAGGATTGGAGAAATACTTATAATCGATAATAATCTTAATGCTTATTAATGGTACATTAATAGCAATAATTTAATATATATTAATTAATAATTTTATGTCTACTTCCTTTATCCTAAATATAGGACACTTTTAATTGCCTCACACATCTTAAAGAAAAGGAGTTGGATTGTTAAATTTGTTAAGAGATTCTAATTTGGTTAGAAGTAATAGCCCGCAACCTGCTCTAATCCAGTTAACTAGCTCGGCCTAGACATCAGGTTTTAGTCCCGGGTTAGTAAGATCGAGAACATCTCAAGTCGGGTTGAATTGGGTTGGCTAGGTATGGGTTTTATATCCCCAACCCTAGTTACATATAATATAAAAATTTTAAAAATATTATTAATAAGTTTTATAATTTAATATTACAATATAAATAAGTTCATATTTATCCATAATCATATTTTAAATTCAAAATAGTCAATTAATTATTTATTATTATATTATTTGTTAAGTAAATTTATCATTATTAATAATTGTGTACCATAATAATACTTATATAATATTATAATATAGATAAAAAAATTATAAAAAAATACTATTTAATAATAAAAATAATGTTATTTTATCTTAAAATTAAAAAATAATTTGATCAATTCAACTAGTTCCAAAATTGGTTCTATCGATTCATTGGCGACTTCACCAGTTCTCGGCCAATTTTTATTGGTTCTGAAATCAATTGGTATTCTCATTTGTCTGGATCAAACTAGACATTTGTTACAGTTCAATTGGTTAAACTAGTCGGTCTGGTTCTGATAATGCTGTTCTTAGGTGAAAATTAATAATAAAAATATAGTTATTATAATGTTAAGTAATTATTACAAAATATTATAGATACTTAACATCTTGATTGTTGTATGATGGAAAAGGATTTCCTTAGTACAAATCATACAGAGCCTAAATAATACAATGTAACAAGATATATATATATATATATATCAAATGCAACATCAAATGTATAATTTTCATGATCTATATATATATCAAATGCAACATCAAATGTATAATTTTCATGATCTAGAGCAATACGAATGTACAAGTAGTCCACTTGCAAAACCAGTCCACTTGTGAACCAATGAAAATAGAGATAAATGATGAGTATTTTCTAGAAATATTAAAAATATTTGATCCAACTTGCATCAATGAATAGAAATTTAACAGTAGACTTTGGGCTGCATTATTGGACAACAACATCGCTGATATATAGCATATCCAAATATTTTGTATCATCTACCAAAATATTGGCCCAATCACATAGAACAAAAAGAATTAGATAAAAAACCAATGATGGTTAGGTAATGATAAAGAACTTAACACCTTTTAAGTAAAGTCTCAAATTTGATGATATTTTATGAATGGAAAAAATCATGTTGAGAGAACTACTCCTATTTAAATCTAACAACGCTCGAATTTGACCTGATAATATCAAATATTATATAATTAAATAAAAAAGCTTATTCATGTGTGTATATATACTGACTCATAGCGTGTAGGTTTCATTGTTTATATATGGGCCAAATAATAGGTTACTTCTATTATTCAATTTGATTACCAAAATAATTAGATAAACAATCAAATCAAGCATATCAACCCAAGAAAGGAAGCCCCAAAGGCTACTGTCAATCACTCTCTCTTCCACACAAGGGGTGCTCAATCATTCCGACAATCCATAAGATCTGGTCCTAGTGGATATACTGAGTTGGTCAGAAAACTGGGTCGGGTTGAGCTCAAACTTGGTTCCCTTATCGGTATATATATAATTTTAACTTTTTTATAAAAACAAATTTATAAATATTAATTTATTTATATGTTTATTTTTTCTTGATGTATCATATGTAGTAAATTGACTTTTTCATTATCATGAGTATTTTTAAGATTTCAATCTTTTAATTTTATTTAAAATTTAAAATTAATTTTTTAATATTATATAAAATAATGTATAATTATTAAGTATTTATAATTTCAGAAAATATTACTTTTGATTGTAATATTATTTTCAAAGAAATATATTTTGGATAAATGTAATTACATTTTTGTTAATAAATAAAATTAGTTTATTATTTTATCAGTTTTTTAAACAATTTTTAAGAATTGAGTCAAAAGCAATTTCATATACTATACTAGGTTGCCCAAATCTACTCAATCTCACAAAGACTAGGCACCGGATCAAGTGGGCACCCCATCCGTCCTAATCTTTATGCACCCTATTCCCCACAAATAATATGCCATGTAGAGGTAATATTTCATAAGAGTAAGACTCTCTGACAACAATGCAGCAATGCGCTGATAGCAGTAGGACACATGTACTTGAGTAAGGAAGGGACATCACTCTGGATATGCACCATGACAATAGGTGAATTCAAAATTTGAAAGGTCATTACATAAAAAAAAAACATTGATGGGTCATAATGTTCGGGAATCAGAATGGGTATTTATATATAGTGAAAAATAGAAAAATAATAATTGATTAGTCATTAACCTCAATTACTAATAATTATTTGAATCAATGACAAAATAATTTTAAATTCAATAAACCAAATTTAAATTTCAGTCAATTTTGACTAACATCATGACAATTATGATATGATGACAATTTTAGGGAATCAAATGCCAATGAGCTTTGAATACATATTTTAAATCAAAGTATCAAATTTGAAGTTGCTAACATGTTTTGTTGTGCTCGACCACATCACACATCACCAAGTTAATGTGGAAGCATATATTTCCGAACAAGGCAGAGCGTATGTTAGTGAATTCTACTTATATACAGATATAGATTAATACATAAGTCTTCCATTAAATAAACTATTGTAAACAGGGGCGGACGCAGCATCAAGAAGATTGTGGGGGGGGGGGGGGGGAATTTTTAAAAATAATATATTTTTATATTATTAATTTAATTTTTAATATTTATTGTTCCGTCAGAAAACCGAGAACTATTCCCTTCTTCCTGTGTGCAGTGCAAAAAATAATGTCTCCCTCTACGCTTATCTTTTTTCCTTTTATTGACCTTCTCCTGACCGTTAAGGCTCAACCATCTTCTCCCTGTAATCCCTAATTTATCGGGATATTTCATAAATGATTATTATGGAGTATCGCGCTCTTTTTGCATGATCCCTGATTTTTCGTCCTACAGTTATGATTCCATAACTGTTACTTCTAACCGGGTATTTTTGGGGCAATACAGTTTTCATGGAGAAACCCGTAGTTGGCCACATGGCCGAGATATTGTTCAGTCGGACGATCATTTGGCCTTACGATTACTCGGCCTTATCGTTCGATAATCGATATATTACTCGGCTATTCGCGATTAAGCTCGGCCTCCGAATTATAGCTCGGTGTATATGAGCCCAGAAAGTGGGGCTTCGAAGGGGCATCCATCCACCTCGGGCTTGTAATCTCGGCACGCTCATTTCGGCCCACACACTAGCCCCCCGAGCCTCGAGTTCAATTTGGACGAAAGGGCTCTGAACCACGTGACCGACTAAAGACTGGTCTTTTGAATTTAAATCGTTCTAGTCCCCTAGGGATTCTAGAACCTTCCCAGAGGCTCTTTGTCGTTTCAGTTTCTGAAACAGTAATGCACATACACGTACGGCTACACGCGGCGTTATTTAATGCTATGTCTTTTCATCAGCCGAAGCACGTTCCCCAATGGTGACGATTTGCTTCCTAAAGTCATGATTAAGTTGCTCGTTTCGAGGAGGAGTTTTCACTATATACGTGTAGGACTTGGGTGCTCATCCTTTTATTTCAATCTACATTTGCTTGTCGTTCCCTCTGAATCTCTCCGTCGTCTTTAGCCTCCTTTTCCCTGCCCTTTTCGTCATTTTTCCAGGTACGCCCTCTTCTGTTTTTCCCTTTTCCTCAATTACTATGCACTATTCTATATCTTTCCCAATCATCATGAGTTCAAACCGAGGATCTGAGACATCAGCTGGGTCGTCCTCTCCTCGAATCCTGGTTGAGAGGGAAGTTCTGGGCATTGGGGAAGAACCTTCGCCGTCAAACTCTTCCTTTCCCAATGCAGAGTTGAATTTTCGTCTGGCCGACTTTCCGGCTGAAAGGGAAGCTTCATCTTCAGCTACTGCTGTACATGTGGCCATACAAAGGCCACGAAAAGTCGTTTTAAGAGTTCAGAGAGACCCAGTTCCCGACATTCGACTTTCGGGATATTATTGGGTGAAGGGAGAAATTGGATCCTATCACTCTAAATTTCGGACTGCCGAGTCAATTGTGGAGCTGAGGAAGTCGATCTCTCTGGCTAGCACACGAACAGAGGAGGCCATGATTGCCGAGCCGTGTGCTGAAGATGAGCACGTTTTCCTGTCAGCGTTACCGGTGCAAACGCATTTTACATATATGTATAAGACGTTATTCGAGTCACTGGGAGTTGGCCTTCCTTTCTCAGACTTCGAGTGCGCTGTTTTAAGGGCGCTGAACATTGCTCCAACTCAGCTTCATCCCAACAGCTGGGCGTTTCTAAAGGCTTTCGAGGTCTTATGTAGAAAATTAAACATGACGCCGACCGCTCCAAAGTTCCTCTACTACTACCAGATCCGATTTGGAGATAAGATCGGCTGGATTTTCCTTAGTGGTATGAATAGAAAGGGGATAATTGGTCCTTACACCTCGTCATACAAAGACTTCAAAGGAAGTTTCTTCAAGGTGCGCCCAGCTGAGGGTTACTCGGAAATGTTCTTCGATTGGGGGGGGGAGACCCAGGTTTCCTCTATACTGGACTCGGACTCCCATCAAATTCCAGTCTTGGTGTTATGAGGCTATGTCGGCATCCGAAAGGGCGGATGTCGACAAGTTAAATAAATTACCTCGCCCCCTGAACTGCAAAATTTTACTTAGGCTCCCTTACTCTTCAACCCCTAATAAAGATTTTAAACGTGAGTGCCGATTTTCTTTTATCTTCTGCTGCCATACTTGTTTCAGCTTCTAATATACGTTTTCCATTTTATAGTGGTGATGGGTAAGTTCAACTGGCATTCAATAAAAAACATGGCCCCATCAGCAGGACCTATTGCCGAGAATCTGCAGGCTCGCCCTGATAAAGAGGAGAGAGGGCGTGCCGAGGTAATGGTGACAACTGACGTTGTTGAGATTCCCTCTTCTTCACGAAGCCCCCCGAGCAAACGTGCTTGACTTCTGGCAGCCAATGAGGAGCTTGTTTCTTCGGTTCGCCGATCTCCCCTACCGTCTCCCGTTAGATGCTCGCCTTCAGGCATTGATCCAAACATTGCCAAGTTTTTTGGGAGTGGCATCCAGGAAGTCGGGGACAAGGAAACTTTGCAACGGTTGGGTCCTAAGGCTGTTTTGGAATCCATGTCGGCTATGTGCCTGCGCACCGCGACCATGGCCTCGTTCTGTGGGGAGGAGTTTGAGGAGAGTGACCGTCGGCTAAAAGCTATTAAGGCCGAGCTTCTGGAAGCAACCAATGCGAAAGACAAGGCTTCCTTGGAGCTCGCCGAGACTTCAAAGTCTCAAGCAGCTCTCCTTCTGCAGGTGGAGGAGCTGAAGGGATCCTTTGCTGATGCCGAGATGAAGGTGCAAGCAGTCGAAAAGGAGCGGGATGCCCTGACGACTGAGATTGCTTGGGCAAGGAACGCTGAAGCCGAATCCTCGGCCCTTGCTGCTAACTTGCAGAAGGATTTGGAACAAGCGAAGAAGAAGTAGGCCGAGCTTGAGGCTGACGTTCAGGAAGCCATGCAATAGATAATGAAAGAGCACGTAGAAGGCTTCCATAAAGCACTTCGTCAGGTGCATCTCTTCCTGCCGAAAATTGAGCTCTCGGCATTTGATGTAAATAAAGACGTCAAAGATGGTGCACTTGTGGATGAGGATGAATTGTAGGACACTAAAAAGCGGACTGCCCACCTCCTTGATTGTCTATTTCTTTTCCTTATTTTGACGTTTTGCTCAGACTCACTTTTAATCAATGATAACAGTCTTACTTTACTTCTCGGTTCCTAACAACCTGACCGCGTTCAATTTTTTGACTAAGTTTAACATAATCTCTCAGTTCGATCTCGACTAAGATTTAATTCAGCCTCTCGGTTTATACTTGACCGAGTTTTAATTGGAGACCTCGGTTCATACTTGACCGAGTTTCAATTCCTCGATTTATACTTGACCGAGTTTTTAACAAATTTTTGGTTCAAACTTGACCAAGTTTAATTCGAATGCCCGGTTCATACTTGACCGAATTTTAACTTAACACCTCGGTTCATACTTGACCGAATATTATCCACCTCCCCGGTTCATACTTGACCGAGATGTAATTCTGTTTCTCTCAGTTTATACTTGACCGAGGCTTAAAATGAATGAAATCATGACAAAGAATTTCCTTTATTGAAGTAGGTAGGCGTGCCTCGTTAAAACCTTCTCGGCCAAAACCCCTTTTTGCATATCCTTTGGGATAAAAGACCAAGTTAGGAAAAAGAGTACATTGCCCCCCTTGTATACATCAACTAACTGAAATAAATTTTGAGGTGAGAAGCATTCCATGTCCTAGGGATTAATTGCTTCTCCTGACAGCTTTTCTAATCTATATGCTCCATTGCCCAACGCTTCAGTAACTCGGTAAGGCCCTTCCCAATTTGGAGCTAGCTTTCCCTCGCCGATGTTCTTCCTTGCTTCGCTCTGCTTTCTCCAAACGAGATCTCCACGAACAAAACTCCTTGGCTTAAGCCGAGAATTATAACGCCGAGCCGCTCTTTGCTTACAAGCCTCTTCTTGTATACGTGCATTTTCCCTGACCTCTTCGAATAGATCTAGTTCGACTTCCATATTTTCCTGGTTCGTATGTTGGTTAGGGAGTGTTCGCCTAAAGGACGGCTCTCCCACTTCCACCGGGATCATTGCATCAGCTCCAAAGGTCAACCTAAAAGGAGTTTCCTTGGTGCTTGACTGAGGCGTGCAACGATAGGCCCAGAGGATGCTTGGTAATTCTTCAGCCCAGGCCCCCTTTGCTCTTCCCAATCTCTTCTTGAGTTCCCCGAGGATAACCTTGTTCGCCGCTTCTGCCTGTCCATTTGTTTGGGGATGCTCGATCGAAGACACTCGATGCTTGATACCGAGCTGTTCATAGAATTGCTTCAGGTTTCCATCAACAAACTGCCTCCCATTATCAGTAACCACCGAGTGAGGAATCCCATACCGACAGACAATATTCCTCCATACAAATTTCTGTACTTGTTGTGCCGTGATCTTAGCTAATGATTCCGCCTTAATCCATTTAGTGAAGTAGTCTATGCCAACTATTAAGAACTTGATCTGCCCTTTACCCATCGGGAAAGGTCCGAGAATATCCATTCCCCAGACCATGAATGGCCACGGAGACGTCAGTGTGTGCAATTCTTCCTGCGGTGCATGGCGTAGACTGCCAAACTTTTAGCACTTATTACACTTCTTACTATACTCGGTGCAATCAGCTCGCATAGTGGGCCAATAATAGCCGGCCCGGATTACTCTCATTGCCATAGATCTTCCACCAGTATGCATCCTACACACTCCTTCATGGATTTCGCTCATAACATATTTCGCCTGTTCAGGAGTGAGGCATTTTAAGAGGGGGGTTGAGAATCCTCGCCTGTACAAGTCCTTTCCCATTATTATGTAATGGGAGGACTTCAGCTTCAATCTCCTTGCTTCGTTCTGGTCGTTGGGCAAAGTCCCTTCGGCCAGATAGTTCCAAATAGGGGTCATCCAGTCCTGGTCCGGGCTACTTCCGACCATAACCTCCTCAAGATCAACACTAGGCTGATATATTGTCTCCCTGATGATCGTCTCATGCTGTCCAAGCCTTTTGACGTTAGCCAATCTGGATAACAAATTAGCTCGGGAGTTCTCTTCTCTTGGAATGTGCTCAATCGCGAATTCATCAAAGCATTCAACCAAGTGTTTCACCTTGTTCAAGTACTTTGCCAACTGTAGGTCTTTGGCCTGGTAAGCTCCCGAGACTTGTTCAGAAACCAGCTGTGAATCACTCCGACACCTAACTTGGCTCGCTCCCACCTCTCTAGCTAAATTTAACCCAGCAATGAGAGCTTCATACTCGGCCTGGTTATTCGTGACTGGGAAGTCGATCTTAAGAGACTGCTCCAAAGTTACCCCTCCGGGGCCTTCCAAAATGATTCCCGCTCCACTCCCCTTGGTATTGGACGAGCCATCCATATAAAGTATCCATTGGTCCCCATCTTTGGAATTTTCAGGTGGGGTAAGTTCGGCGACAAAATCAGATAGGCATTGCGCCTTAATTGGCCATCTCGGCTCATATCTTATGCCGAACTCTGACAACTCAACTGACCACGAGATCATGCGGCCTGCCAACTCAGGTTTCCTTAGGACCTGCTTTACGAGATGATCAGTTTTTACTACAACCTCGTGACTTTGGAAATAAGGTCGCAACCTTCTCGCCGAGATGATCAGAGCCAGAGCTAACTTTTCAATTGTCTGGTACCTCGATTCTGCGTTGTGCAATACTCGGCTGATGAAATATACCGGTATTTGCTGCCTGCCTATTTCCTGCACCATCACGGAGCTAATTGCATGCTCGGTCACCGACATATACAGCAGCAACTCTTTGTTAGGAACCAGCCAATTAAGGATTGGAGGTTCCAAAAAGAAGCCTTTGAAACTCTAAAATGCTTGCTCACATTCCTCACTCCACTCATACCGCTTAGCCTTCTTGAGTAACTTAAAGAACGGCCTAGCTTTTTCCGCTAACCTCGGTATGAAGCGGGATAGTGATGCTAATCACCCTGTCAGTTTCTGCACTTCTTTTATGTTTTGGGGGCTTCTCATGTCAATAATAGCTCGGTATTTATCAGGATTGGCTTCAATACCTCGATGTGTTAGCATGAATCCTAAGAATTTTCCCCCGTTGACTCCGAATACGCACTTCTTAGGATTTAACCTCATGTTGTACTTCCGTATTCTTCCGAACACCTCGCCAAGGTCGGCAGCATGCTTGGAGGGATCTTCGGACTTCACTACCATGTCGTCAACATATACTTCCAGGTTTCTCCCGATCTGTTCCTGAAATATTTTATCCATCAACCGCTAGTAGGTAGCCCCAGCATTCTTCAGTCCGAACGGCATCACCTGATAGCAATAGTTAGCGTTCTCATTCATGAACGCGGTTTTCTCCTCGTCAGGGGGTACATCCTTATCTGATTATACCCGGAGTAAGCATCCAGAAAGCTGAGTAGGCCACAGCCTGATGCTCAATCTACAAGCCGATCTATGCTGGGGAGGGGGTATGTATCTTTCGGGCATGACTTATTTAGGTCGGTGTAATCCGTGCACATTCTCCACCTTCCATTAGCCTTTTTAACGAGCACCACATTGGCCAACCATGTTGTATATTCAATTTCTCGGATGAACCCAGCATCAATCAGCTTTACCGTTTCTTCCCTCATTGCCTTCCGCCTTTCCTCGCCTACCCGCCTCTTCCTTTGCGCTATCTGCTTAGCTTCAGGGTATACCGCCAGTTTGTGGCATAGAAAATTTGGATCAATTCCCGGCATGTCTGAAGAAGTCCATGCGAACAAATCAGCATTGTCCTTCAGCATCCTTGTTATCTGCTCCTTTGTCTCTCCTCTGAGTTGACTTCCAAGATTAGTGCACCGATCTTCACCGGCGAGCTAAAATTTCTGTAATTCTTCAATAGGCCTTGGCCTTTGGTCTTGTACATCAAGTCGAGGATCAAGCTCCACCAAGCTTACTGATGTTGTATCCTTCCTCGTATGCTCACCGTTGCCAACTACCCTTCCCCTGGTGACTTTTAGACTATCTACATAGCATTGTCTTGCAACCTTTTGATCAGCCTTTATTGCAATTACATACCCGGACATCGAGGGGAACTTCATCGTGAGGTGCGGAGTGGAAACCACGGCGCCAAGCTCGTTTAACGCAGGTCGACCTATCAAAATATTATAAGAAGTTATTGCATCAATGATAAGGTACCTGATCATAATAGTTTTTGATCCGAGATCTCCTCGGAAGGTGGTCAACAGCTCCACATATCCTCGGGTATGAACATGTTCTCCTGCAAAGCCGACCAACGGATCACGATAAGGCTTAATCGTCTCCTCGGGTATCTCGAGCTTCTGAAAGGTGGTATAATACAAGATATCCACCGAGCTTCCTTGGTCTATTAATGTCTTTCTGACGACGTAATTAGCCACTTCCACCGAAATCACCATGGGGTGATCCTGATTAGGATTGACTCCTTCGAAATCCTCATCCGAGAAGGTGATGGAACAAGAACTCCGAGGCGCTCGGTGCATCGTCGTATTTACTGTCCGAATGGCCCTCAGGTGTCTTCTTCTGGCCGAACTGGTTGCTCCTCCTCCGGCAAACCCACCAGCTATAGTGTTGATTACCCCTCTTATTCTATTTTCTTCCCTGTTTCGAGTGTCGTTTGGCTATCTTCTTTCCTTGTTCGGTTGCCGAGGTTCTTCCTGAGCTCGGGTCTGACCTCTACCGCGGCCTCGCCCATTATAAGAGGGACGATTACCGTGACCCCTCTGTACAAAGTTACCGAGATGCCCGGCCTGGATCAGTTCCTCAATCTTGTCCCGTAATGTCCAGCACTCCTCCGTGGTATGACCATAGTTGTGATGTTACCTGCAATGTTTTGATTGATCCGTCGTCTCTGGGGTGTGTTCGGGAGCTGGGAGCCGTATCAATTCGGTATTGCAAGCTTCTTCCAGAATTCGAGCTAGGTTGGTATTTAGTGGGGTGTAGAAGTCATACTTCGGCCCTCGGCTAGTACCTTCTCTTTTGAACTTCCCCTTCTCTAACATCGGCCTTAGACTTCCACGGTTGTTTAATTCCGTTCGCTTATCCAGATAAGTCCTGACCCTATTTCTAAACTTTGACACCTCCTCCATTTGTATATATCTGGCTGCACGATTTCTAAGCTCATCCATGTCGGAAGGTGGTTTTCGACATAGGTGGTCGGCAAATGGCCCCGGCTTGAGAGCCATCAGCATCGTATGCATTGCTACTTCAGGGTTTAGATCCCGGATCTTTACCGAGACTGATGAGAAGCGCTCCATGAAACTCCTAAGGGACTCATCCTTCTCCTGCCGCAAGTTTACCAACGCAGCCGAGGTAAGCTGGTGAGGTCGGCTTGTAGCATACTGCGCCTTGAATTTATTGACTAAGGTTTCAAAGCTATCGATAGATCGTGATGGGAGCCGGGTATACCAACTCAGAGTTGCTCCTTTCAAGGACGTAGGGAAGACCCTACACAAAACTGCATCCTCGTTTGTGAACAGATTAACCTGCGTAACATACGCATCCACATGCTCATCAGGATCGGTAGTACCGTCATATCTTTCTAGGTTTAAGCCCTTCCACCCTTTTGGCAGTGGCGTCTCCATGATGCCATCAACGAATGGATGTCTCTTGACGGCCTGCTTATCCCCTCGCAAATTGTTAATGTTTGTCTCTGAATGGCGTGTTTCCTCCCGTCGACTTCCCTCCTGATGTGACCGCTGAGTATCCCTGTTGGTATTCCCCCGTTCCCCTCCTCGAGGAGGAGAAATACTTTCATGATAGCGTTCCTGCTCCAACTGCCTATTCCTTTCTAGCATCTCCTCGTTCTCCTTTCTTAATACCTCCATCTCCTCACGCATTGCCCGAATGACAGGGTGATCCTCCAAAGAAGTCCTGTCTTCGAAGCATCGTTCTCCTGCACCCGCACTGCTCCTGGTTCGCACCATGATTATTGGTGGTGGTGGGATAGTTTTTCTCGGCCCCACGATGGGCGCCAAAATGTTCTGTCAGAAAATCGAGAACTATTCCCTTCTTCCTGTGTGCAGTGCAAAAAATAATGTCTCCCTCTACGCTTATCTTTTTTCCTTTTATTGACCTTCTCCTGACCGTTAAGGCTCAACCATCTTCTCCCTGTAATCCCTAATTTATCGGGATATTTCATAAATAATTATTATGGAGTATCGCGCTCTTTTTGCATGATCCCTGATTTTTCGTCCTACAGTTATGATTCCATAACTGTTACTTCTAACCGGGTATTTTTGGGGCAATACAGTTTTCATGGAGAAACCCGTAGTTGGCCACATGGCCGAGATGTTGTTCAGTCGGATGATCATTTGGCCTTATGATTACTCGGCCTTATCGTTCGATAACCGATATATTACTCGGCTATTCGCGATTAAGCTCGGCCTCTGAATTATAGCTCGGTGTATATGAGCCCGGAAAGTGGGGCTTCGAAGGGGCATCCATCCACCTCGGGCTTGTAATCTCGGCACACTCATTTCGGCCCGCACATTTATTATAATTAATTTTTTAGAACAATTGTATAACTTAAAAAAATCATGAAAAGATAAATTATGTATAATTATATAATATTTTTAAAAAAAATTATATATATATATATAAAGTGTGAAACCATATATGTAATATATTAATTTTATGAAAAAATTATAAAAAATATATTAAAAGCTTATATTTGCAATACATTTACATATGGCTTGTAGGATAGACCATCAAACTTCATAAAAATAAATCAATATATAAATACTTTAGGAATTATGTGTTTAACATACTAAAGAACTCTTAATTAATATTATATGTAAATTAAATAACAAATTAAATCTATATTTATGTAAATATATTTTTATGATAACTAAATACAAACATTTTTATAAAAAAATAGATTAACTGACAAAAAATATTGAGTATAATTTTTTCTTATCATAAGTTAATATTAGTCAATAACAAATATATGCTTTAATAAACTATTAAAATATATATTTTATTTCATTTTAAATATATGAATAGTATATATATAGTATGTGTATTATATTTATTTATTAATTGTGTGTGTGCAATTTATATTATATATATTTATATACATGCATGTGAGTGAATGAATATATAACGTCTGTGAATGCATCCATGAGACGGAGGGGAGGGGCCAAGTGTGTGCATATATTATATTATTTTGTGAGTGTAATATATAACATGTATATATATATATATATGTAAGGGATGGGGAAGAGGCAGGGAGGGGCTGTAGAGGCAGGGAGGGCTCCCAGCTTCTTCCTGTGCCCACCTCTGATTGTAAACATTTTCTTTTACTAGAAAACAATTGTAAATTGTAAATATGCAGCCCCTCCCAGCTTCTTCCTGTGCCCACCTCTGATTGTAAACATTTTTTTTTACTAGAAAACAATTGTAAATTGTAAATTGTAAATATGAATGACAAGGAATCACATGAATAATAAAAAAAGATATTAATTTTTTTAATAATCAGTATTTCTTGAAACTTTTCAAATAATTTTAAAATTTAAACTATCTTCCAATAAATATTTTCATCTTAGGGGCTTCACATATATTTTCCCTTAATATTCAAACCAAAAAAATGTTTAATACAAATTATTATATTAAACTGAAAATTAGATTGCAACTATTAGGTACTTAATACTACAAACTATTCTAAATTCAAACATGATCCGATTATAGATTAGAGATTGTTTTTCTTATGGGGTTTACTAGTTTTTTAGTCACGAAAAAACTCATCTTTATTAACAAAAATCCACAAAACTCATCCAGGAAAACAGGGAAAAAAAAAAAAAGCAGCTGAAGGTTCTTCAGTAATTATGTTTAAAATCTTGGGGCATTCTCCATTGATACTTTCCGTAAGGCTCGAACCGGAGTCACCCGACCCCACCTGGTTGTTTTGTCGTAAATGCACATAGAAGCCTTCGTTACCAAACCTGAGAAGAAATTAACTCCAATTTTAATGGGAACATTTTTAATTTAAAGAAAAATATCTTAGGGCTCGAATGGAAATTGCAAAATCGCGTGCGACCCACATAGTGGAATCATCGATTCCGTCAAGTTCGCTTCTCTGTGGCCTTTGTTCTGGAAGATCTATCGTTCATTGTTCCGAAAGTTGCGGCCTTTAGAGAGAGAAAAATTGGTGGCAGCTGAACTGCAGAGGGAGACTGTAAGGATAGAGAAAATGGGACGGTGATTTTTTGAACGTTGGGATCGGAGGCAAAAAGTGGAGTTTTCTTGAATATTTGGACGGATTTGAGATTTTTGTTTTCTTTTTTTAATTTTAAAAAAGCGAATTTGGTTTGACGGATTAGTATTTTGGGATTTGGATACGTATCCTCTTTGAATTTTGGCCTAATTGCATGCAATCGGCTGGTGGTGGGCCCGCCCGGAACCCGGGAGTGGGGCCGGCTGGGCGGGCGACATCTACATCGTCAGCCGCATCACCATCTTCTTCGTCGTCGGCAGTGTCAACGTCGCATTTGGGGCTGGACTCGTTGCAGCAGCAGCAACAGCAACAACAGCAGCAGCAGATAGGTTCTAGGCAGGTGTGAATTTATGCTTTCAGCTGAATGCCAATGATAGTTTGGTAGAACATGTTCTCTAAGAAGTTTTGTCAAGGTGGAACCTTAATGAACTTCTAATGGGGATTAATTATAGGAACTGTTGGGTTTTTGGATTTTGCGTTAAATACATGTCGTACTGGGGTGTAGTTACCATAGAACGCCTACTTAGTTTGTTGTCGGGTCTAGGAATTTTTAAACCAATTGGTCAAACTAGACAAAGCTGTTAATTTAGTAGAATATAGAAACCGATGGAAGCACTTAATCTGGAGCTGCTTGGCAGCAATTGAGTGCTAATGATATTAGTTACATTATCATGATAATATGAAATCTGCCTTGGTCTTTTATTTTATTTTATTTGTTTTACTAGTCTTGCATATGTTCTTTGTTCTTCTGTGATGTTAATTATTGGCGACTATAACTTCCTCCATGTACTATTACTTTTCTGCTATCCCTTCTGGAATTTTCCTTTAAACATTGACAAGGATTAAAAAAAAAAAAGTGTCATAGTGCCCCGTAGTGTCATAAACATTAAGGTTGCATCTCCCCTTTCTTCATCGTTTTCTTCAGGTGTCGTTGGCAATGTTTGGATACCTTTGATAAACTTGATGTGAGATTATATGTGATTACCTGTTTCTTTTGGATTTTTCTTTCATACATTAATGCTTAACAACAGTGTTATAAATACTGTGGTTCTTGTTTCGGTTTATAATTCCCCATCCTCTCTCTCTCTCTCTCTCTCTCTTCCCAGTGTCCTTGTCAATATTTACACGCGTTGATAAACTTAAAGATTTCAACCAGGCAAACCCAAACTGCAATTTGCTTGAAGTGTTTCCTGTCTAGTTTTTCATAGCTTTAACTGTTACTGGTTTTCTTACTTGACTTGTAGTTTTCCATCCAGTGGAAAATCTAGGTGGGAAAATCATCATGGGCATTTCCTTCTCCTTTTCAAGATGATATAATCATACATATATGACTAATTTTTTGCATGTGGTGTGGTAATGATGCTTAAGAATCTGTCCTCACAATTTTTATTATTTTCTTATCTAATTCAGTAGTTTACCACCATTTTATCTTCTTTGATCTTAAGACACAAATAAGGTAGAAAGTGGTTGAGGAATTGGCTTAGGTTCTGTTCTAGTCTGAGAAGTATGTTCATTCATATGGATAAAAATTGCATTAGGATCTTATAACTATTATAAATGTTGTGGTGGCTCATCATATCTGTTTTGCTTTTTGTGAAACCTTTCACCAAATCTTTGTTGTTTCTAGATGATGACTCTTACAACTTTATGTCTATGCAGTCATTGCAACAGCAATTACTTCGAAAACCTGAAGGGAATGAAACTTTTTTAGCATATCAAGCAGCCCTTCAAGGGGCATTTGGGAGTAACAGTTTTTCATCTCCCAGTGCAATGCAATTGCCTCAGCAGTCTCGGAAGTTCAATGAATTAACTCAACATGGTCCCAACCAAGAGGCCCAACTCAAGGCTCAAGGCATTGGGCAACAAATGCTAAATCCTGTTCATCAAGCATACCTTCAATATGCACTTCAGGCTGCCCAACAAAAGTCTGCATTGGCAATGCAGTCTCCGCAGCAAACTAAAATAGGAATGTTAGGGCCTTCATCTGTGAAGGATCAAGAAATGCGTATGGGAAATTTGAAAATGCAGGACCTTATGTCTATGCAGGCAGTAAACCAAGCTCAAGGATCAAACTCCAGGAATGTACCTGAACAATTTGCTCGTGGGGAAAAGAAGATGGAGCAAGGACAGCGGCTGGCCCCTGATCAGAAAAGTGAGGGAAAGCCTTCAAGCCAGGGACTCTCAGGACAAGTAATGCCTGGAGATATAATTAGACCTGTGCAAGCACCAGCAACTCAGCAGGGCATCCAAAATGTTGTGAGCAACCAGATTGCAGTGTCTGCTCAGTTACAGGCTATGCAGGCATGGGCACGTGAGCGTAATATTGATCTATCACATCCTGCAAATGCTAACTTTATGGCACAATTATTTCCTATGATGCAGTCAAGGATGGCTTCACAACAAAAAGCAAATGAGAGCAGCATTGGTGGTCAATCATCACTGGTCCCTGTTTCAAAGCAGCAGGTTACATCTCCAGCAGGTGCAAGTGACAGCTCAGCACATGCTAATTCATCAAGTGATGTGTCTGGGCTGTCTGGTTCTGCAAAAGCCAGGCAGATGGTTCCTGCCAGCCATTTTGGTCCTCCAATAAATGCTGTTACAACCAGTCACTCCAATGACATGACAGTGCAACAATTTAATAATCATGGCAGAGAGTCTCAAGTATCTTTACGGCAACCTGTTTTGGTTGGAAATGGAATGCCTTCTGTGCATCCCCAGCAGTCTTCTACCAACATGAATTTGGGTTCAGATCATCAATTGAATGCAAAAAGTACATTATCTGGTCCAGAACATCTGCAAATGCAGTATTTAAGGAAGCCAAACCAATTGTCTCCTCAGGCATCAGGTCCTACAAATGAAGGGGGCTTGGGAAATAATGTGAAATCCCAAGGGGCACCATCCCAGATGCCTCAACAACGACATGGATTTACCAAACAGCAGCTACATGTTCTTAAAGCACAGATACTGGCATTTAGACGACTGAAGGTGTAACTCTGCTACTTCTCTTATTCTGTCTGCTTCTGTTTGTATATATCTCAGTCTGTCTGCTTTATTTGTGCATGTGTTATGTTACTAGTCCTGGTGAAAATGTCATAGATGTAATCTTAGTGGACATTATATTCACTGACATTCTTTTCCTGTTTGTTGATAGAAAGGAGAAGGTACCCTCCCCCAAGAACTACTTCGGTCTATTGTTCCGCCACCGCTTGAGTTGCAATTGCAGCAGCCAATCCATCCTTCAGGTGGACAAAATCAAGATAAGTCTGCTGGTAATATTGTGCCAGAACACTCAAGGCGCATAGAATCTGATGCAAAGGACTTGCAACATATTCCAGCAGTTAATGAACAGGGTTCTTCAAAGCAGGAAGCCTTCTCCAGAGATGAGAAATCTACTGTCCCAGCTGTTCATATGCATGCTAAGTCTGCTGTGACAATGGATCCTGCGCCAATGCTATCTTCTGGAAAGGAAGTGCAACAACCATTTGGTTGCTCTGTTAAGTCAGAGCAGGAAAGTGAACGTGAAGTTAATAGAAATCCTGTTAGAAATGAGTTGCCATTAGACAGGGGAAAGGCTATTGCACCACAGCCTTCTGCTTCTGAGTCGATGCAAAATAAGAACCCTGCACAAACAAGCTTGGTTACACAGCCAAAGGATGTAGGATCCACCAGAAAATATCATGGACCTCTATTTGATTTCCCTTTCTTTACCAGGAAACATGACTCCTTTGGGTCATCGATGATGGTAAGCAACAACAACAATTTGTTACTGGCATATGATGTCAAAGATCTTCTTGTTGAGGAAGGCATGGAAGTACTTAACAAGAAAAGGACAGAAAATTTAGAGAAAATTGAAGGTTTACTATCAGCAAACTTAGAGAGGAAACTAATTAGGCCAGATATTGTGTTGAAGTTACAAATTGAAGAGAAAAAGCTTCGTCTTATAGATCTTCAGGCACGTTTAAGGGATGAGATTGATCAACAGCAACAAGAGATAATGGCAATGCCAGACAGGCCATATCGAAAGTTTGTTAGATTGTGTGAGCGTCAGCGTATAGAAATGGCTAGACAAGTGCAGGCATCTCGGAGAGCTTTAAGGGAGAAGCAACTCAAGTCTATATTTCAGTGGCGTAAGAAGCTTCTTGAGGCACACTGGGCCATTCGTGATGCTCGGACTGCTCGGAACAGGGGGGTGGCCAAATATCATGAGAGAATGTTGAGGGAGTTTTCAAAACGGAAAGATGATGACAGGAACAAAAGGATGGAAGCCTTAAAAAATAATGATGTGGACAGATATAGAGAGATGTTGCTGGAGCAGCAGACCAGCATCCCGGGTGATGCTGCAGAGAGATATTCTGTTCTTTCAACTTTCTTGACGCAGACAGAAGAGTATCTCCATAAGTTGGGAAGTAAGATAACAGCTGCCAAGAATCAACAGGAAGTAGAGGAAGCAGGAAAAGCTGCTGCAGCTGCTGCACGGTTGCAGGCATGCTTTATCAATCCCTTTCTCTGTCTCCCCTTCTTGTAGTCCTAAAAAATAGAAGAAAATTTAGATCGCAATGGCCTAAGAAAAGTATTTATGTTTCTATTTTTTGTTTCAATCTAATTTATTTGATGTTCATGGTTCAATGTTTCCCATGTGTACTAAATGAACTTGTTCTTCTCCAAAGCTCTACACCTTGAAGAGCTTGTTTACCCCTACTTGATTATTTGGTTTTGACTGAAGGGTCTTTCTGAAGAAGAAGTCAGAGTGGCAGCAGCTTGTGCTGGAGAAGAAGTGATGATTAGACATCGTTTTATAGAGATGAATGCTCCTAAAGACAATTCATCTGTCAGCAAGTGAGTGTAGTTTCCTTCATAAATAATGGTTCTTTCGCCTTAGCATAAAAATGTTGCTAAGGGAGGATGTAATAATATTACTAGTTGTTGACTTAAAATGTGTTTAAGAAAATATGTTAATTTCATTTCAATGTTCTGATCCAGTTCGTGCATTTATATTTACTGAACTTTTCATTTATTCTATTTATTTTTAATTCTTGAAATGATTATGTTGAATAATGCATCTGATGGTTACTTTTATTGGTCCCTTCTCAGGTATTATAACCTTGCTCATGCTGTGAGTGAGAAGGTCATAAGGCAACCATCAATGCTACGGGCTGGAACATTGAGAGATTATCAGCTTGTAGGTTACTATATTTGATGACATTGGTGTTCTTAGGGAGACAGGTATATGTTGTCTTCTTGAGTTAGTTTATAAAGCTTTGACACATTTCTTTTGTTGAAGGTTGGCTTGCAATGGATGCTTTCTTTGTATAACAACAAGTTAAATGGAATTTTGGCAGATGAGATGGGTCTTGGCAAAACAGTGCAGGTCAGTGTTTTAATTGTTGTAGCTTTTAGACATTCACACCTCACAATTTAGCTTGTTATGAAAGATGCCTGTATGACATTTTTTTGAGGTAATGTTGTCTATGAGTACTTTTGAGGTAATCTTTATTTTTTTATTGTGTTGCAGAATATTTTACTGTTGTACTTTTCATTACATTCTATAAATATTTATTCTCTCTTTAGGTTATGGCATTGATTGCCTACTTGATGGAATTCAAAGGAAACTATGGCCCGCATCTTATAATAGTCCCAAATGCTGTTTTGGTTAATTGGAAGGTGAGCTACACTCCTTTCAAGGATGTTCCTATCCTTTTTAATTGTGTGCTTTAACGTGGCGGTGTTCATTATGCAGAGTGAGTTTTATAACTGGTTACCATCTGTGTCATGCATTTTTTATGTTGGAGGGAAGGATCAACGATCAAAATTATTTTCTCAAGTAAGTGTGACTCAGCTTATTTATATAATCTGTCTTGAGTTTTGTAATATTCATTGCTGTTTTACATGCAGGAGGTTTCTGCTTTGAAATTTAATGTCCTTGTGACAACTTATGAGTTCATCATGTATGACCGGTCCAAGCTTTCAAAAATTGATTGGAAGTATATCATAATTGATGAAGCACAGAGGATGAAAGATAGGGATTCAGTTCTTGCTCGTGATCTTGATAGATATCGTTGTCAAAGACGCCTACTTTTGACTGGAACTCCATTACAGGTCTGCTTTACTTTGAGGCATGCATTGTTCTAAACAATTGTATCTGTGTACTTATTGATGTTAAATTGTGCACCACAATGATCCATGGTTGACTTAATTGCTTGTTTTAATGAGATACTGTCAATTGCTGTTTTGTATTTTTCTTTTCAATCGCATCCTGATATTTAATTCTTGAGTTAAAATCTTGAATGAGGTCTCTTGTAACCATAACTTTCAGTTGAATATCCGATTATGCTGTTTGTGTTTTAGGTAGCTATGGACTCACTAGTAAGGTGGTCAAAGTTTGCTGAGATGTACATCATGAATTTTATGTGGCTTTCCTAAATAAAAGACAATTTTATTTATTAAGGCATGTATTCTGTATGTCAATTTTATGTATATGTTGATTGATAAATCATATAGACACATGGTACAATATGGCTTCTGGACTGAAAAATGCTGTGATTTTCATTACAGAATGATTTGAAGGAGCTCTGGTCACTTTTAAATTTACTCCTTCCTGAAGTTTTTGACAATAAGAAAGCATTTCATGATTGGTTCTCTAAACCCTTTCAAAAGGAAGGACCTAATCAAAATGCAGAGGATGATTGGCTTGAAACAGAGAAGAAAGTTATAATTATCCATAGACTTCATCAGATTCTCGAGCCATTTATGCTACGGCGTCGTGTTGAAGACGTTGAAGGCATGCTGCCACCAAAGGTTAGACTGTTGTTCTTTGATCTTTTGCTGTTCATATGGGGGCTCACTTCTAATATACTGGTGCTGTTTGGCAGGTCTCTATAGTTTTGCGATGTAAAATGTCAGCTATCCAGAGTGCTATTTATGACTGGGTCAAATCTACTGGTACCCTTCGCCTTGATCCTGAGGATGAGAAGCATAGAGTTCAAAAGAATCCAGTCTACCAGGCTAAGCAATATAAAACGTTAAATAACAGATGCATGGAGCTGCGTAAATCTTGCAATCATCCATTGCTTAATTATCCATACTTCAGTGACTTATCCAAAGATTTCCTTGTAAAATCTTGTGGGAAACTGTGGATTTTGGATCGAATTCTTATAAAGCTTCAAAGAACTGGACATCGAGTTCTGCTCTTCAGTACAATGACAAAACTCTTGGACATTTTGGAAGAATACCTGCAATGGCGACGGCTTGTGTACAGAAGAATTGATGGAACAACAAGTTTAGAAGACCGTGAATCAGCTATAGTGGACTTTAATAGTGCTGATTCAGACTCTTTCATCTTCTTGCTTAGTATTCGAGCTGCTGGGCGAGGCCTTAACCTTCAGTCTGCTGACACAGTAGTCATATATGATCCTGACCCAAACCCTAAAAATGAGGAGCAGGCAGTTGCTAGAGCTCATCGCATTGGACAGAAAAGAGAAGTCAAAGTTATCTACATGGAAGCTGTTGTTGACAAAATCTCCAGCCATCAGAAAGAGGATGAACTGAGAAGTGGAGGCGCTGTTGATATGGAGGAAGAACTTGTGGGTAAGGATCGTTATATAGGATCTATTGAAGGCCTAATAAGGAACAATATTCAACAGTATAAGATAGATATGGCTGATGAGGTCATTAATGCTGGACGTTTTGACCAAAGAACGACACATGAAGAGAGACGCTTGACTTTGGAAACATTATTACATGATGAAGAAAGGTATCAGGAAACCGTCCATGATGTTCCATCACTACAGGAGGTAAATCGCATGATTGCTAGAAGTAAAGACGAACTTGAATTGTTTGATCAAATGGATGAAGAATTGGATTGGATTGAAGAGATGACAAGGTTTGATCAGGTGCCTAAGTGGCTTCGAGTAGGTACAAGAGAAGTGAACACCACTATTGCTGCTTTATCAAGAAAACCATCAAAGAACATTCTATTCGGCAGTGATGCTGGCATGGAATCCAGGGAAATGGGATCCGAAAGGAGAAGGGGACGGCCCAAGGGAAAGAAGAATCTTAATTATAAAGAGTTAGAGGATGAAAATGAAGAATTCTCTGAAGCAAGTTCTGAAGAAAGAAATGGATATTCTGCACATGAAGATGAAGGAGAAATTGGAGATTTTGAAGAAGATGGGCTTAGTGTGGCAAACGGAGCTCAACCCATTGATAAAGATCAATTGGAAGAAGGTGGTCCACTTTGTGATGCTGCATATGAATTTCCTCAGTCTACTGAAATTGCTAGAAACAATCATACGGTTGGATCCCCAGGAACATCCTCAGACAGTCAAAGATTAACACAGACTGTATCTCCTTCAGTTTCATTGCAGAAATTTGGTTCACTCTCCGCATTGGATGCCAGGCCAAGTTCTCTTTCAAAAAGGATGGTATGTGGCTTTACTTTATATACATCTATTTTATTTTTTTTAAAAATCTTTGGTTTTCAATAGTTGGCTCGTTCTAACTTGTTCTGATTAGGGTTGTTGAGAGGCTTGTTATAGATTGTTTTCCCAGTTTTGACTTCTGGGAAAACAATTTGGACTTAAATTTTTTTGTCTGTTTTGATCAGTTCAATTGTTTTGGTTTGGCTCAATTTTGAATGCCTTGAGTCCTGATTATGTAAGGTAATTTTGCCAGACAGATGAGTTAGAGGAAGGGGAAATAGCAGTATCTGGTGATTCTCACATGGATAATCAGCAGTCTGGAAGTTGGATTCATGATCGTGATGAAGGTGAAGACGAACAAGTTTTGCAACCCAAGATTAAGCGTAAACGTAGCCTTCGTGTTCGACCCCGTCATGCCATGGAGAGGGCTGAGGAAAAGTCTGGCAGTGAGGCTGCATCTCTTAACCGTGGAGAATCATCTCTTTTGGCTGTTCAAGCAGACCATAGATATCAAGCACAAGCAAGGACTGATCCTGAGGAAAAGTCATTTGGGGGCTCCAATGCCAGCAGACATGATCAGAATGAGTCTTCTTTAAAAGTAAAAAGAAATTTACCTTCAAGGAGAGTAGTGACTGCATCCAAATTACAGGGCTCACCCAAGTCTAGTCGATTGAATTGCATCTCTACTCCTTCTGAGGATGGTGAACACTCAAAAGAAAGTTGGGAGGGGAAGCCTATCAACTCTAGCGGGTCTTCAGCTTTTTCCGCTAAAATGCCTGAAATCATCCAGAGAAGGGTATGTCTTATTAGTGATCTTCATATTTGCTATTTTTGCCGGCCTTGTGTTTTCCTACATTGAATAAATCTTAGTGTGGGTCATAAGGAACGCTAATTAGAAACCGTTATCGATTTCTCTATACATTGTTTACAATAATATTACTAGTCATTATGAGTTTAGGTATCTGATAATGTACATGAGATTTTCTTCATACTAGTTGTAATCCTGTGAATATGACCTTTGTCCATTTGCAACAGTCACTAAGACATTCTGTGCCTATATGAAACTAGCCTCACTTCCTTCCCCTGTCAAACTTGGACATGGAGCTGTGCAAGTAGTAAACTGCTTTGCTGATTTAATGCAAGTATGTTAGTCAACATTGGCTGAATGATGGAGGCTACATTATTAAGGCTGCAGGTCATGCTAGAATTGAAACTCAGTTCCTTTTTCTTAGTAAGGGTGGCATGGTGGAAGGCTTCAGGGTAGTAGTAGCATCATGGTGGTCGTGTCATGTTCCATGGATCCCACATTGCCTTGTCTGCCTGTATGGTGGCATCAATGTATTAAGTGAGAGAACTTATGCCCAGATTTAACATTAGTTATGTTTTAAGTGGTAGAGCTTATGCCCGATTTAACATTAATTATCTAATTCAAACATCCTAGTACATATATAGGATGCTTAAAGGAACAAGTCCAGGTGATAGGAAGGTGATCGTGTGTCTCCATTTTCCATTTTCTTGGTCTGGTGAAATTCCCCAAGTTGGCCAAACCTAATTGGGATTTGTCCATGAATACTTCAATAGAATGAATGAGGTTACTTTTTAGGTGAATAATGCTAAAGCAACTTCAAATTATTCTCTTTCAAAATTTGAAGACCAATTTGTATAAAGCTTATTATCAATACTATGCAACTTACATTCAATATCGTCACCCAGAAATTCCTTGACGGGCAACCTTTATCTGTGTGAATTATCTTTCAGCTCTGAACTCTGCCTTTTCTAGCCTACAAGATTTTCAGCTCAAAACTATTTTGGAAAGTTTTATTACTACAAATCCTAGATTTTCCCATAGGTTAGGTTGGTATTCCAAATTTTTTGGTCATTATTTGTTAAGTTATTAATAACTTGTCTGACTGAAATAATTTCTGGAAATGATGTTCCCTCTTTATTTATTTTCTGCCTGAACATGCACTGTAACTATCTGAACTCATGAAACTTTTTACTTGCAGTGCAAGAATGTAATTAGCAAGCTCCAAAGGAAAATAGACAAGGAAGGTCATCAAATTGTACCTTTGCTAAAAGATTTGTGGAAGAGGATTGAAAATTCTGGGTACACAGGTGGATCTGGGAATAGCCTGTTGGATTTGCGGAAGATTGACCAACGAATTGATAGATTGGAGTATAGTGGAGTGATGGAGCTTGTGTTTGACGTGCAGTTCATGTTGAAGAGTGCAATGCATTTTTATGGGTTCTCACATGAGGTGAGATTTATTTGCATCAATGTACAAAATGATTTGCAATTTGGATGTTGGGGAAGATGCACTAACTTGTTGCATTTGTGTCTGTTTTTTGGAGATGGAAAGTAATCGGGTTTTTAAAGTTTCTCAGAGCATGTTTTTTCTCTTTTTGGTTTAAGGATTCCTAAGATACATGAGTTACTCCTGGCAAACATATGTTTGGGTCCTTTGAATGGAAATGCAAAGGCCACTTAAAGCACATGTAGTTTGAGGTTTTATTTTTTATTATATGTCAAACAAACTGCACTGGTAATTATTTGAAGCACTTAAATCACTGATTGTTCAAATGCTGATGCAAAATCAACGCAAAGAATTATTAGATGTCTGATATTAGTGGCTGCCATGTTCTGTTGTTTCAGCATGCTTCAAGCACCACTTCATCGCAAAAACCTAAGCTTAAATTGTTAAGTGAAAGATCATGAATGATTTTATTTATATCTTTTACAAGCTTCTCATGCAAAAGCCCTTTGGATTGAAGCATGGACAGTAATCACATCTTGGGCACAAGCGTACATTAATTAGATTAGGGTTGTCTACTGTCAATCTCCTGACTACTTGGTCATTAAAGGCTTTAATGCCATGTTTAAACCAACCCTAAAATTATAAGATGTTAGGTGAAGACTCAAGAATGATTTTATTAATATATCTAGCAATATTGAAAATATTTAAATGAAATTTAAAGATGCACTAATTATTACTAAAATAAATTACATTAACTTCCCTTGTGGTTTTTAAAAGCCTAAACTCATCTTTCTATTCTCAGTTAAACATTTGTTTTAACGGAACTTATATACTCCATTTTTTTTTCCTTCTAGAAAGCTCTAACAGCTCAATTCAGTGCAATCATAGAAAAGCTCAAGTTAATGGCTGTAGAAACTTTAAGGGTTAGTGTAATACCCTCTTTAAAACCAGAGGGGCTGTGAATGTTGGTTTTATAACTTAGAGATTCTATTATAAATTGAAACTTGAGGGCATGTGAGTGTTTGACTTAGAAACCTTGGGGGTGAATGTAATTTACTCTTATTACTATTCTTGGTATTCCATCTTTCTCCTTCCTTGAAATTTATTGTTCCAGCTGGTATCATTTATATTTATTTGTCAGAAATGGCACTATGGACACAAAAAGTCGTTGATGCATCCAGTTTTCATTTTAATTTTGTTGCAAAGTACTTGTGTTATTTTTTTTTTAACTTTTCCATCCTTATTGAAGATGCATTTACATGCACGAGTTGCTTTAAACTAAATGAATATTGAGAAAGATTAGCATAAATGTTGTTTATAATTCAATATTATACTGGCTTTTGTTTTGAATCTTGTAAGGTTGTGTTTGGCTGTGTAGGTTAAGTGTAAGTATATCAGTAATTCATATACTCTGATTCAATGGGCTTGAAAAGACAAGTATTAGTTTGTTGATCCTAGAACAGTGTGTGCTTAATGAAGCTTTGTTAAATTATGAATTTGAAATAACCAGACATTATTGTGATTCTGAACATATATTTTCAAGGTTTGCTTTAAGTATAAGCGTAAGTTCTTTAATGTGTCTGTGTGTAAAGTCTTACTTCAATGACATTTTTTGCATCATAAGTCCAAGTAAAATTCCATATATAATATACCTTAATAAATGTAAAAATTCAGGGTTAATTATCCTCTGAACTTGTTTTATTAGATGGCAGTTGCATTGCATATATAGACAGCCAAAAGAGGGCTGGAGAAATATGTAACCTAATTCTTATCCAATCCTGTATAAAATAGAACACCTACTAATTTATTCCAATCTAAACAGCATACTTAAGCAAATTCTAAGCACATAAAAGTGTTATTCAAAATATGACTAAAAAACAAATAGGCCATACAGAAACAAAAAGAAAATAACTGAAAAATCAAATTAATTAAAATAAACGTATAATAACATGTAATCTCCAACAGTTTCCTTTAAGCTGGCTATTTTGGAGCTTGGAACTGTTATTCTAGCAATGCTGTCTTCTCAACATTAAGTTCTGCTTCAGCAAGTATACTAGAACCCACAATTTTTTCTGCAGCGTTTTGATCCTTGTTTCCAAGTAATTTCTGTAATAACTCCCATTATTCATTGGTAAAAGGATTGGTCTCAGTCTGAGTCGTTCCTATATTAGTCACCATTAGTTCATGAGTCTCATCTTTTGGTCTTGGTTTCCAATTTGTTGGTTCTCAATGGATTTTCCAACATATCTCCTTGGTGCAACTACTCTTTTAAGCAATGGCTGCAACATAATATTCCTTGTCTTTTTGGCCTGTTGTCATTTTTGTAATCTGTGAGACCATGAACTGCTAAAGCGGTGGTTTCATCTTAAACTGAAGTGTTGGGACTGTGCACTTAAACTAATGCTAATTATATTGTAATCTGAAGAACATTTAAACTAATCCTAATCAAAATAGAATACTTAGACACATAGAAGTGTAAACCTAAGAAATAACTAAAACAAGTTAGCCTTAATATAAACCAAACAAGCGAAATAAACAAAAGAAAAACTTTTGGCAAAAAAAAGAAAACTTAATTATAATAGATGCTTAATGACATGACACGTATTCTCCAACAATAATTATAGTTATTGATATAACAATATTTATTTACTAATGAGCTTCTGCTTGTTTACGGCTCCTAATACTTATTTCCAAACTGTAAGTACATCATGGTGATTACTCCTCCAAGTTGCTGCCAGAGATGAAATGGCGTGTGTTGGTTTCTTTTGCTGCCTGTATTTCGAGATTTCTTTTGTATTTTGATCATGATTTGTGGGAGTTTTTTTTTGTGTCTACTGATTCTCACTTAGCCAGTTCAACAACATATTATCTCTTTATCAAAATCTTGTGAAAATGTTGACATGTCATGGATCTATCATTTATTGACAGGTAAGATCTGAAGCAAGGAAGGTTCATGATCTCTTTTTTGATATCTTGAAAATTGCTTTTCCTGATACGGATTTTCGAGAGGCAAGAAGTGCACTTTCTTTCTCTGGTCAAATTTCAACTAGTGGTGTAACATCTTCAAGACAAATGACTGGCAGCCAAAGCAAGAGGCACAGGACGATAAATGAGGTGGAAATTGATGCAAGCCCTTCACTAAAACCCCTGCAACGGGGATCTGCCTCCAATGGCGAAAGCACTAGGATCAAAGTTGATATTCCACAGAAGGAATCAAAAGCTGGAAATGGCAGTGGCAACGGCCGAGAACTTCAGCAGGATGATTCTCCACTGCTTACTCATCCTGGTGAGCTGGTTGTATGCAAGAAGAGAAGAAATGACAGGGACAAATCATTGGTGAAGTCTAGAACTGGGTCAGTTGGCCCGGTATCACCATCCAGTATGATCCCGGCTGTAAGAAGCCCTGGGCTGGGTTCTGTCCATAAGGATGCGAGACTGGCGGCTAGCCAGCCATCCCAGCAACCAAATGGATCTGGTGGGTCAGTCAGCTGGGCAAATCCGGTAAAGCGGTTAAGGTCAGATTCTGGGAAGAGAAGACCAAGCCATCTATAGATTTCTTGGGGAATTCACATAGTGGAAAAATGATGCTGCTAGTTTCAGGAAGAGTTTGTAGAATAAAATAGAGTTTAGCGCATACTGTTAATATAGATTTTTAGGTCCTCCCCCCATTGTATTCATGATTACCTCAAATGTGATAAATGCCAATGGTTCTCCAATTTTTTGTATCTGAGTAACTGCGTCTTGCAGTAATTGTGTTCCTTTATATAGTTGAAAGTCATGTATAGTAACTCTTTGCTTCATGTTAGTCAATCAAAGGATCCACCAATGCGAAAGCCTGGTTCACTTGTAGTTCCCTTCCAAATCAATAGGGGAAATTAACTATGGAATGAATCTCTACATTTGTGTGTAAGCTAGCGAAAAAGAAAAAATGAATCAAAAGGAGAAGGCGGCTTGGATTTTGGCAGATTGTAGCTTTGGTTTGATTGGAATTTATAGGGATGTAAACCAGGTATTAGCAAAGGGGGAAAAAACCTATGCAGGTTACTCTTATGGTTTAGGCTCTGAAAACTGACACAACACAACACGAACAGAACCATACAAACACAACCAATAAGCAATGAAGCAAAATAACAAGACCGACAGAGAAGGCAAGCAACCAGGATTGAGATTTTTCATTATAGTGCATAATGTGTAAAAGAGTGATAAAAAAAAAAAAGTGGAAGTGTGGAATTTTAAATCAAGTCTTTGGATAGAAAAGGAGGAATTAATTGAAAGCAAGGTGAAATTTTGCTTACGTGAGTTCTAATAGTCTTCCTTTCCAATCTTGTCAATAATTTTAAACAAGCCGTAAGAGGCTCAACTTCTCATTAACATTCTCCGCAATAGATGCCTGTTTGGCCACTTACAGAGATAACAATGTAAAGAAATGTAGTGTAAATATGGTGCAGTGACTATTACTAAATTTTGTTTAGTGCACCATATAAACTGCTTTATATTGTATTTTTAAATTAAATAAAAATAATATTAAAATGATTGAAATGTCTGGACCAATTTTCAGTTTTTACACCTATCACCAAAATGATGTAGATGGAGAAGGATGAGGGCTAGCGTTGCTGGAAGAAGGATGAAGATGGGGATGTTTGTAACATTTGACCTTGGATTACATTAATTAAATGGGAGTCATTAGGTTTTTTGAAGTAGATTGTATGATTTGTGGTAATGAGATTTACCTAAATATTAAGTGTCGAGACAACTGTAGAAATTGGTGTAATATAGAAGCTTTTATATTACATCACATCAATTTCCACGTGGCCAAATGGCCAGGCGGTTCTTTTTTTTGTTGTTTTGAAGTTTTAAATTTCAAATAAACTTATTCTCCCACGTCAAAAAGCTAACATTCCCCTCGAAGTATTAGTCTTCGACTGTCAGTTAATAGATACTTTTAGTGCTCACAAAAATGCTAACATTGCCTCTGTCTTTGTTGACTTGAAACTTCATTCTCTCTAGCTTTCTCTAAATTTTCTGAGTCAACGTAAGTTTGCACACTTCCATTTACAACTTTCGATTGTCTTCATAGTTTTGGATGATGTGTTGGGCTTACCTGATAGTTTAAATAACTCTTTCCAGAATTAACTTATAAATATCTCATACCAAGAAGAAGAAATCATGGATTTAGGAAACCTATGTATCATCTTTACTTGACCATCTCTTTAATGAGCTTTTCAGTAACATCCTCAGCTATAAAACGAACGGACAGCAAGATGAAGTTTCATCTATTTCCATCTGCTCAAGCAAGAATTTTATGCCTTATCTATTTAATTTAGTGACAAGACGATGGCTTAACCTGCAATGTTCCAACTCTTCATTTGGAGAAATACTATGGCCATTGATGCTCCTGCATACACCAAGCATTTTTCTTCTTGTTGTTAGAATAGGCTATAGGACTTATCTTGTATGATGTTCCAAACGGGCCCTCGATGTTCTTTTTCTCGTCTCACTGACCATCCCTTTGGATGCAGGGAGTGGACTCCTTTGGGGCGGCCTTTGTTCCCGTGCTTATATTTTTTTTTCCTTTCATTCAAAAACAAGAAGAAGAATATTAAAAATGTGTAGTGATCTTCACAATTTGGAAATACTGATCAAAACTTTGCTCCTCTGAAAATGACATATGGTAAGAGGTGCTTGATCAATTGATGACTATATTACACCTTAAAAAACTAATTGTATTTGTGAACACCGTAATTTATTCAGAAATAAAAAATAAAAAAATTTAAAACAAAAAAAATTAAATAAGAAAATTAATTAATTCAAAATTTCAATTAAATTTTTAATGGGATCTTGGAAAAAAGAACAAACAACAAAAACACAAAAAAATGAAATAATGAAAATAATATAAAACAAAAATAGTGGAAAAATAATAATAATGATTAAAAAAACTCAAAAAGCTTACATTAAAATAAAATAATAAAAAATTAAATTAATTAATTAAAAAAATTAAAATTAATTAAAAAATCATAATAAAATAATATAAAAAAAAGGAAAAAGGGGGTTGAAACGCTAAAACCCCAAATGACTTGAGCCCTAAGGGCTCATGCACAAATGAGACAGGGAGTCTAGCATGGGAGAGCGAGAAATAGAGGGAGCCAAAGGCGAGAGGTTGAAAGAGAGAAGCAGAGCATGTGAAGAGGTTAGAGGAGCATAGCAAGAGAAGGCCAGATGTGACAAAAAGAGATTATCCCACTGCTTCGTACCTGCCATAGCAGAGCAGGGGAGGCGAAAGTGTCTGATGTGGTTGCAAGCAACTGGAACAAGGAAGCAGAGCAAACAACGCACAAAAATCGGAATCAAAAGGGAACAATGAGCAATCACGCCCTTGAGACTCCTCTTTCCTTCACTCGCGAGGCTGCTATAAAATGGATCGGGGAGGACAGTGAGAAGGGCAAAAATTTGGGGCTGAAAAACCCTAGATATCAAAAAATCGGAAGCCGAAAAAATACCTTGGAAGTTTGGGGCTGAAAATTCTAGGGACCAAAATTTCAAAGGCCGAGGGTGTTAGCAAGGCTGACTTCCCAAGAGGGGGGGTGAATTGGGAAGATTGAAATTTTTCTGCACAAAGTGAAATGGGTGATGATATCACAGTGTAATGAAAGCAGCGTATAAAACAGAGCAAGCTGAAAAGTAAGGATAAGGAGAAGAAGACTCAGTTATTTATCCTGGTTCGGTCTATCCACTTGACCTATGTCCAGTCCCCAAGACACCTCTTGAGATTTTTCCACTATACAGCAAGAATTCAATGGGCTTCTTGCTAATGCCTCAGTACAACGAGTATGCTCTATTTTCTGGAGCTTTCTTAATCTCTCTAAGCACTTCTACAATGTGCTTCCCAATCCCCTTGTGATTTCCCTCACAAGTAAATCTATCTTCCAGATGAAGAGTAGATTGTTTACAAAGATATAACTCTCTTAAATAGAGTAGATATGAAGATTAAAGTACAAATATTGAAGTTAGAAGGTAAAAGCTCTTGAGAAGAAGATTTGGCAGAAATTCGGTATATATAAGTTTGATTCGTTACCCACAACTTCAAAAGATGTTGTATTTATAGATTTATGTTCCAACTATTCGTTAGAGACAAAATCTATCCGTTGGGGAAGTTATCCAACGGTTATCCTGAAAAACTATCCGTTAACCAACCGCATTTAATGCTTCTGACATACTGAAATTTGAATTTTGGTTGGTCAACAGACGAATTTCGAAGGAACCGAAGGTTAAAGCTTCCAACGTAAAAATACGAAGTTCGTCTGTTCATGAAGTGAAATTCGAATTTTGAAACTTGTAAAATGTTTTCATGTTGTGACATACGAATTTTCAAGAAGAAAGTTTTTCTGTTAAGTATGAACAGTGTTTTCAATTTTCTACAGTGCCATCGAAATTCGAATTTTGGAAGCCTAAAATTCGTCTGTTCCTAGTACGTTCAAGGAGGCACAGTAGTTTACTTCCTTGGAAATTCGAATTTTGAAGAAGTGAAGTTCGTCTGTCAGAGAAACTCTTTTCAGACTAACTTCAACATTTGAAGTTACAAAACTCTGTCATTCGTATGTCAATATTTCATTCCAACAGACTCACAACCTTAGGTTCTGAAATTCAAATTTTAACGTTCAAAGTTCATCTGACAGAAGGCAGTTTTGAAACTTAAATTATTCTTGATCTCAGATGAACTTTAACATTGTTTCAGATGAATTTATTTCTTTTTCATAAGTTGTGTTTTGTCTGAAATTCGAATTTTGAAGACTCAAAGTTCGTCTGTCTCAAAGAAGCTTCTTTCAGACTTATATGAAAATTCGAATGTTGGAAAGTCAAAGTTTATCTGTCAGATAGTATTTTTGAAACTCAATTTTATCTTGATTTCAGATGAACTCTATCATTATTTCAGACGAATTTCTTTAGTTTTCTCAAACTGCATTTTATCTGAAATTTGAATTTTGAAAACTTGAAGTTCGTCTGTTACATAAGGCTTCTTTCAGGCTTATATGAAAATTTGAATTTTGGGGAATCAAAATTCATCTGACAGAGAGACATCTCTTCAGACTTGTTCAGTTTTAGCTCGAAATTCGAATTTCCAAAGGCAAAGTTCGAATTTCCCATATGACAGTTGAGTTTAAATTTCTCAACCTTCGTCTGATTGTGGGTGTTTTTCAAATGAGTTAAGATTTAACAAAAATCAAGGTTTAAAAATATCTTTTCCTCAAATCAAAAACTTTTACCCATCATAACTAAAGCTAAAGATCCTACAGAAGATCTAGCAGCAAATACTTAGAAATTCTTCACTTGAAACACTTTAAGCTCATTTGATATCTTCAATCCAAGCTCTTGATTGTTGGTTTGGAATCATCAAAACTTCTTAATTCAACAGAGGGAACGTGAGTGCGAGAAGAAAGGAGGGATCAAGCAGAGACAAAGAACAGCATGTGAAATCTCGGAGGAATAGAGGAGATCCGAATATGAGGGCTTGAAGCAGAGGAGGTGGTGGCCAGAAAAAAGGAATGAAAAAAGAAAACGAAGAGAGGCCAAGGAAAAATCACATAGAGGGAAGCCAAGCACGAGTGAGAGAGGGAGCTGGAGTTGAGAGAAAAAAAAAAGAAAATTCGCTTCAAGAGGGTAATCACGAGGAAGGAGGCAGATGTTTTTGTGAGGCCCGATGATGGAGGAGAAGACATGAAGGGTGAGATGATACACGAGCTCAATAATTAGAAGAAGGGCTAGGGATTTGAGGCGCAAATCAAGTGCTAGTGTCATTTGGGTCAGTAATAATTTGATTATTCAGTGTGGCTAGCTATCTCTTAATCTCATCCTCCTTCCTCTGTTTCTATTTGAGACGAGTTCAATTCTACTTCTCTATTGGCCGTCTTTGTTTATTGAATCATAAATCTTCTTTTTCTGGTCTATTATTGTTGGTGATTTGTCTTTGATCACAACACTTGAGATGGATTGAATATGTTGGTTTGATTTGTTTGCTGGAATAGCCTCGTAGTTATTCAACATGCCTGTTAGATTTCTCTGCTAGTTTAACATGGTAATGAGTTCATAGGCTTTATGTATGGTAGGGATGGCGTTTTGGACATTGGCTTAGGTTGTTCATAATGTTTTAGGATATTTGTATCCCTGCATTGAAGGTTTGGTTTGAAAAAGGAAAATTTGCTCATGATTTTGTTACGGATTTAACTTGTTTAAAAGGCTTTGGTGTTATGTAAAATAATAATATAAATGTTTGAGTGTCAATAGTTATTGATTCGGTGTTGGAATATATACTTAAGTAACTTTGGTCTTGTTTGAATCCTATGGTGAATACTCTGTCATTAGTTTAGCATTGGTGAAAGGTTGAGTTAGGTGTTATAGTGGGCTTGAAATTCCTGAAACCTCCATCATATTTTTCACGTTACTGTGGTTCCCCCACCCCTTTGTCTTGATTGGTTACGGAAATGCAATGCTGATTGATTCAACCTACACATCTTGAAGCATTGATAGTTGCAAGTTTTATTCCCTATTTAGTTTCATATGGTGTCAGCCTCTAAGCGTATTAGAGGAGTTCATTAAGAATCTCTTGGTCATAAAAATGGAGTTTGAATTATATGGCGTGCTTGTTTTATGGCTCATATATATCCAATGGTAGCTTCGAGTTTAGAAAGGTTTTGTTATTGACTGCCACAATTTGCCAGTATGATTGTCGTTGGATGTTTTGGTTCAATCTGATTGTTCCTCGTCCAAGAGAAAGATTTCTATTTGTCAAATATGGGTCTTAAATGAAATAAAGTAAGAAGGAGTATAGCTTGCTCGAGTGTCCTACAATGCACATTTTAGTTCCATGGCTTCGAAGTATGAACCGTCAAAAATGGATGTTGGCACTGTCAAGGTTTGCTTGGTAGAAGTTAGGAGTATAGCTTGTGCCTTTCCTTTGTTTAAGCCCATTTTTTCTCAATGGTCACAAAATCTTGGATTTTGTATTGAGGCCTAGGCTTTATATAAAATAACTCGGGTCTAATTAAATGAATCATATGAGCTTATAAATAGTTCAAAAAATCAAACAATTTAATTTCCTTTTAAGGTTTGTCATGAAGGCTTGTGAGCTTTTGCAGACTGTTAAAGTAATTATACTGTGAGCATATGGGGCTATATGAGTATATTAATAAGATTTGCAACGGTAGGTCCTAATGACTTTTCCATTCAAAATTTTATTTTCTCATAAAAGTAGTAAATAAAAATAAAAAAAATAAAAAAAAATAATAAAATGAATAAATAATTAATTAATTATCTATAATTACGTCACGTGAAATTTTTGAACCCACGTAGGTATATTAATTAATCATGTTGTCGCGTGAGTCTGTAGTTCTATGTAGACATATAATTTAGATGAGTGAGTTGTATTCGTTAAAAGAAATAAATAACTCTTTACTGTATAATTTTTTCATAAAATATATCTATATCTCAAAACACTTTAAATAAATAACGATATTTAGTGATTTAAAAATACTAATAATAGAAACAATTGATGTAGTAACCACACCATGTGAGGTTTTCGGAACCCACGCAAGTATTCTGGTTAACTGAGTTGTTGCGTAGATTGTGAATTCACATAGATATATCAGTTAAATAACTTTCTTTTAAGAAATCATAAAAAATAAATTATGATAGTATAACAAGTTTTTTTTTTCCAATTTTATTTTAAAATGTATAATAAAATCATTATCTCAAAATTGAAGAATAATAGTATTTTCTAAATTTTTACTTTAAATGTATAATAAAACTTTTATACCACGAGGTTTAGAACTTCTGCAGGTAATTAAGGTATCGATTTATTAGACATGACTGTGAGTTTGTAACAAATAGATTGATTTTTTTTAAAGGAAAATTGTCCAAAGTATAAAAAATATGATGATTTTTCAAAAGTCAAAAATCAAATAAAAGTGTTTTTTTTAAGTAAGTGTAAGTAAGTGAAATTAAATTATATTTGGCAAATCAAAACACACCAATCGAAATTTCAGAAAATTGTTTTGTTTGCAAAAAGGTAAATTATTTTCAACTAACTCTCTCTTATTATAAAATTATATAAAAGTTACAATTAAAAAATATCAACCCAGGGACATGCATTTTTACCTGAACTACATGGACTTTGATTTCTATTGTAGGGTATGTAGAGCCTAGCTCTAATCCTGGGTCAAGTCTGCCCTTATAAATGAATAAATATTTTTCACTTTATTTTCATAATTCCTTTTCCTCATTTTTATTGTAAATCTCCTTGATTTTTCTAAGTTCATTTCTTTCCTTTATTTGGTTTTTCAAATTTCCTTAATTTCTTTAATCTCTTTTCTTTTCTACCCTTATTCTCACATCTGAATAATAAAAGGAAAACCAAAATACTTTTAAAGACATATTAATTTGCATAAGTAATATAAAGTAACTGTTCCTAGGAACGAGTGTCGTGAGGTGCCTAACACCTTTCCCACGCACAATCGACTCTCAAACTCAACTCTGATTACACAAACCATCATTTTCCTTCCCAATTCAGTTTTCCAAGATTTTCCCTCAAAATTTTGATGATGACTTCTCATAAGTCAGTTTTCGTCAAGAAACCCGATTTGTCTCTTTTTTCTTTTTCTCTTCTTTCCTTTTCTCTACGCGACGTCCTCGTCGCATTTTTCCAGGTGCGGCAGTATTCACATTATATAAATATCGAATATGATACACGTATCTTACCATATGATACTATTACATATAACCATAGTTGTCAAAATCGAGTCAGATTGACTAGTTTGACTGGTTCGATCAGGAACTGGTACTAAGTGCAATTCGGTTATAGAGAAGAACCTGTAAATTTTGGAACCAGTCCAGAATCGGTGGAACTGGTCTTGAATCGGCTGAACCGGCTGTGAACCGGTCCTGAACGGATTTGAATTGATCCCGATTTTTTAAAAAAAATTTTAAGAATATTTTTTTAGTTTTTAAGAAAAAAAATCATTATTTTTATATTTTAATATTATATAAATATTATTAAGATATATAATTATTAAAAATTATAAATTTACTTAACTAATAAAATAATAATGAATTATTAGTTGACTATTTTGAACTCAAAATGTGATCATGGATGAATATAAACTTATTTAGATTTAAATATTAAGTTATAAAATTTATTAATAATTTGTTTATGGTGGATATTAGATTGATAATTTAGTATTATTTAGTTTGAAACTTTAATTAAAATATATAATTTATTTAAACTTGTATTATTTGTTTAAACTATATTATTTTAATCATTACCGGTCTAACTCCGCTTAGATAACGGTTGAACCATTAAACCTTAAACCAGTGCCTTGTCTAGTTTAATGCCCGGTCCGGTTTTGTTCTAGTAACATTGTATATAACATTCTAATATTTGTATCTCCAATTTTTTTTCCTTCACAAAATTTTAAAAGGATTCAACAATTTATAAAAAAATTTAATTTTTGTATTGCTTGTTATGAATATATTTATATTACTTTTAAAATACTTATTTAAACATTTAATTTTCTATATATTATTCATTGTTCAAGCATTAATTTTTTAAATAAATATATATAATTACATTTCTCATACCGTATCCTACAATATATTGTCTTAATTGATAGATGTGTATCTATGCAACATAAATTGATAAACATTGCAAGTGTAGAAATGGTGTGTGATAAAGTGTGATAAGTGCTTATATAAAGGTTAATTTTTTTTTAAGAAGTATAAAGGTTAATGTTCTTTTTTTAATGAAGTATATTAGTTTCACAGGATTCCTGTGACAGGAGTTTTATTTTATCAGTCGAAATTTATTTCAATATTTAAAAAATTAGAAAGTTATCGAGTTCACTTTAATTGACAGGCAGTGAATCTACTATTAATTTAACACAACTATCACTTGACATAAAAATCGTTTTTAATGAGCAAACAAAAAATGGATGAGACTATTTATATTTTTTTTAAAAAGAAGCTTTTCCATTTTTTCCTCCAGAAACAAAGGAGTAGAAATATTTTGAGAAATGCTAATCAATTTACGTTGTAAAATGAGAATGGAATACAAACGGTATGACAAAACCAATCTTCTTTGTTAAAAAAAAAAAACCGATAAGATTCATTAGAAGAAACAAACTACAAGCAAGCTAATTTTGAAGATTTTCTAGCCAAAACAAAAAATCTTGAAGATTGTAAATTCTATTAAAGGAGATATTTTGGGAAAATCATTCAAGTCTTACACTATATGCATCTTCCAATAGATAATAAACTCATAATATGATCTTAGAAAATCAGCATAAATTTACATTTAGAAAAACATAATATACACTTATTTAATTCTTTTGAGAGCCACCAAAAGGTCTAAATTAATCTCAAATGAGAAATTAAGCACTGAATTTTACATTTTGTATTATTAGGTGACCAAACTTGAACCAATGATTTTTTTTGGGGACCAGAATGTTGATTTAATCTATTGATACATATTATCAAGGTAGAATTACATTTAAAAACTTAAACTTGGAAAAAAATGTTAGAAAATCTTGATTAAGTACATTAAAATCTTGAAGATTGTAAATTCTATTAAAGGAGATATTTTGGGAAAATCATTCAAGTCTTACACTATATGCATCTTCCAATAGATAATAAACTCATAATATGATCTTAGAAAATCAGCATAAATTTACATTTATAAAAACATAATATACACTTATTTAATTCTTTTGAGAGCCACCAAAAAGGTCCAAATTAATCTCAAATGAAAGAAATTAAGCACTGAATTTTACATTTTGTATTATTAAGTGACCAAACTTGAACCAATGATTTTTTTTGGGGACCAGAATGTTGATTTAATCTATTGATACATATTATCAAGGTAGAATTACATTTAAAAACTTAAACTTTGCAAAAAAAAAAATGTTAGAAAATCTTGATTACCGTAAATATCGAAAGTAACTGCAAAGAATTTAATATAAAATTTTAAAACATGAGCTATCACATTTTAAGAAAATTATAATTTAAAAAAATTAACAGCGATTCTTTTAAAATAATGCAATAATTCTTAAAAATCTAATAGTAACATTTTTACAATATTACAATAAATGTTTAAAATTTAATAATTTTTTACTCTTAAGAATAATTACAATGTATAAGATTATAAAAAATTTTCGTAGAATATAAGTTCATAGAAATATTTTTTCCTGTCATCCAAATAGACTTAATTGCAGAAGTCATGGACTAGGAAGAAAGGAGAAATAAGATTACTTCATCTGTACATTATTTACAATGACAGGAATATCTGATAACAGGTAAAGAAATATTTCCACAACCAATGACCAAGTTCATTCATGTCCAGGTAAAATAAAGACAGTGAAACATAGAACATTGTAAGAATATATATATATATATATATATAGAAATATATATATGGCTAGGGATCTGCTTTACCAGCCACCTGGTCATCATCACCTGAATCGTATTCATCTTCACTCAGCTCCTCATCACTTGATTTTTCTTCTGTGGCAGCTCCGACGTCCACAGGCGTGGCATGCCTCTCACAGTACTCTGAACAATGAAACCATTGGAAATTAAGAATTTATGATCAATAACACCAATTGAATAAAGTTTTGAATTTCTGTGGATGAAAAAAGCCATGTTGGGAAAGCTTCTCCACCTTCGGGAATTGACTTGGATCAAATCCAGACTAGTAAGTAGTATTAGAGATTGGATGGTTTGCTACAAGAAAAAAACACGTACGGTCTATGAAAAGAAGAGAGTTTGAGAAAGTTCTTTAAATAACAAAGTGAAGAATTTGATAACAAAAGCCATATTGGATGGTTTGTTAACAGATTCTTGTCCCAAAAAAAAAAAAGTGATTTGTATTAGCTCTTTAAAAATAAAAATAAAAAATCTCTTCATGTCATAATTCTATTGAAGAATTTAATAACAAAACTACAACCATGGTTATACCTTTCTGACTTACAAAGCGGAGAACATACAAGTCTATTGAGTTTTACAAATGATTGCTATTGAGTTTTACATATGATTGTAATTGGAGCTTTCCATTATGCCAAAATAGCTTAAGCTACTTGTTATGATTACAAGCATACATATCCCTCATCTTTTAAATTCCTTTCGGGTATGAGACTTCTCATTATACTATAATAAAGCCAGCGTTCTCATGTCAACAAAAGATGGTAAGAATTTTAAAGGCTGCCAAAACACAAGAAAGCAGACAGCTGATATGCTATATGTGAATGATGTAAAGATGTAACACAAATTCTAAAGTAAAGCACAAAGCCAATAATCAATAGGCATATAAAGTATGTCAAGCACACTCGTAAGAAAGGCGAACATATCACATGTTTACATGTCTATTAGTATTTATGATTGATTAGTGTATCTATCTCTGATAGACTTGGTTTATCAGAGATAGATACACTAATCAACCATGGTTCACTTTGGTTCGGTTGGTTGGTCCGTTGGTGCGCTGCACGCTGGCATTGGAAACCATTCTCCAGCATCATCTATGGCAGCAACGCCTCAAACCCAGGGGTCTGCAATTTCTGGCTGCGCTACTCCAGTGCTGCTGGACACGATGGGTGCTTAGGTTCTCTTACTCTGGTACTTATTGGACATGGGCTGAATGGGAGTAACTATCTTCAACAGTCCCAATCAGTCCTTAAGTATATCTGAGGAAAAGGGAAAGAGAGAAACCTTACAGCTGAAGTTGTAAAGCCTGAAGGAAATGACCCAAGTTTCAAAATTTGGTTTGCTGAAGATAACATGGTTATGACATGGTTAATGAATTCAAAGACACTCGAGAGCTGTGAGAATTACTTGCTTGCTATAATGGCCAAAGAGATCTGGGACTCAGCAAAGAGAGCATATTCCAGTATGAAAAATACTGCTGCTCTGTTTCAGTTAAAAGGCATATTACAAGAGTTAAAGTAAGGGAAGATAACCGGGACTCAGTACTACAATGCATTCCAACCACTTCAAATGGTCCTGAATTGCTGACTTGTTATATTATAAGAAATTGGTGGAGAAAGAGAGAATGTGTGAGTTTTGCTTAGGCTTAATTCCAACCTTTCAAGAGGTTTGTGGGTGAATTAGGGAACATGCCTGCTTCCATCCCTTCAGGAGGCATTCAATTTTGTCAATGGGACGAGAGGAGAAAGCAGTTAATTCAGTGCATTCCAATCACTTCAGAAGTCTCACCCATGGCTGCAAAAGGACAAGGTTCTGATCAGAAGGGGAAGAAGCAAGCTAGCAGTTGGTGTGATCATTATCACAGAGGTAGGAACACCAAGAAAACATGCTGGAAGCTTCAAGGTAAGCCGACCAATTTCAAACAGAAGTTTAGAGAATGGTATATAGCTGCGAGTGGTAAAAGATCAAAGCCTGAAGGATTGTAATTCTTTAAAGAGGAAGTAGAGGACTTGAGATGATTGCTGGAAAGACATGAGTGGAATACCCCTCAGCATGAATCAATCATCACTGCTAGTAACCTAGTCCAATCAGGTAATTCGATTATTGCCCTCAATACTAGATTACAGCAAAATGACACATGGATTGTGGATTCAGGTGCAACCAATCACATGACTGGCAATGTATTACTTCTAACTACCTACAAGCCCATACAAAAGTTAACAGTCCATAATACAGGTTTTGGAGGAGAAGTAGCTGTATTTTTGTTAATAACAAGCAAACAAAAAGTGCTGTGCATGAACACAAATTTTGCAATTCACAAAGAGATTATAGAACTCTGCATTTACTACAATGAGGTCAAACTAGTATGGTAATAAGAATGTCCCTCGTGGTTTAGAGTTTAATAATAGTTATAATAAGGAATAACTGAAGAAAGAAAGAGAAAATGTAAAGAAGGTAGTATCAAGATCAACTGAAATAAACACAAGCAAGTTTGTGATATTGGCCAAGGGTTGTACACATCAATTAGAAACACAAGATCAAGGGGCAAAGCCCAAAAAATGCCAGTAACCATAATGCCCCAAATAAAAAGAAGCGGGCGATGAAGACTCAGAAAATTTAAAATCAGAAAGGATCAATACCTTTAACCCTTTGTTCATAAGCAGCTCTGTCACGCATCATTAAAGCTCCAGCTTCTCTATTCATAGGGTGTGATGGATTGGGATACAGAAGAAGTTGTGGTAGAAACACCTCAAATACATTAACAAGATCTGGAAGAAAACATATTTGGGCATATGACAATCAACCGAAAAATAATAAATGCAAAGCTCAAAAGAAACCACATATTTTCTCATTAAGCCCAGAGATGATCATTACCAAACATGGGGCTCCAGGCCTGATTAATAACATCTAGACAAACTGAACCTGACCTGGAATTATCATTATATATCCACGGTGTTCAGGCATGCACTTATTTACTTCTCAAACTTTAGTGCATAATGAATATAACTCAACACAGTTCCAGGAATATTAATACTGGCTGCTTACCTCTCGTCAATATTAGGGTGAAAGATCTTATTTACAAAGCCTATCGAATGAGATTTATACGGATAATCATCCGGCAGCACAACTCTTACTTTCCACACACCTCCATGATAAGGACCTGCCAGAAGTCATCACATGGATGAAATGAAGATTGAAACGAAAGGAAGATGAGTTAGACATAAACAAAACCTCTACAAATATAAGAAACTAATATCAATTTTCTTTTGGTTGTTACCGATAATAAGTTCTTTCCTCAAAGGATCTTATAGCAACTTCATCCATTAAGGATTTTACTCCTGTCTTGAAGAGCAGAAATACTATCACCTCTAACAAAATATGAGTTGAACCCTTTGGGTTAATTTGATATTAAGAACCAGGACAGAACAACGAGGAAAGGGTAAATCATGGCGATTTTGTATAACTAGAAAGTCCAACAAAAATCTATCTCACAAGAGTCTCTTTTGCCTAAAAGTTAACGAGTCATTTACATACATACATTCTCATTTTTTTTTTTATTTCACAAAGAAATTTACGCTATCTTACTTTTAGGTACTGAATTGCGGTATAAGACGCTGGGACCAAATAGTTATTTTTTAGGTCAAAAGAATACATTTTCTCAGCAAAGAAATCAAGAAGATACTTCGCAGAATGCAGAGAGAAATTAATACAATAGACAAAAGAAAAATAAATACAAGAATAGGAGTCTCATCTTGATGCTACCAAAATCTAAATCTAGAGCCCCCAAATCTATAATCTATACTCTATCAATGGTCAAATAGCTAAATTCAGAAAAAGGGAAAACATAAAATAAGAGAAAAAGAAGAAGAGAAAGAATAAGGAACGGAGACCTTTTAAACTTCATAGTGATCATTTTCGTATAAATTAACCAAATATTTCATGAGAAGCACCAAAACGAGAAACAAAGTAAGGAGAAAGGAAATTAACTGTCACTGGGTCCGTGGAAATTCACATAAAATTGTTGCATTCCATCGTTAATCAACTCGACCTTGTAATCACTCATCATCCTAGAAAAAGAAAAACGAAAAACCCCAAAATCAAGAGCAGAACAATCAGAAAAAGAATGAAAATTGAAGATAACTAGAAAAAGAACTGATGATTCACAGTTTCGTCAAGTCCATCTCTCGCCGCTTGCTTGGGGAAGACATCGTTTCCTATGAATTTTTCTATTCTTTACCAGAAGAGAGAGAGAGATGAGTGAATTGGGAGAGACATGATAAAACACAGTTAAATTTATTTGGCGTTAGGTTTCACTTTAGTTTTTTATTTTAATCAATTAAATTTTAGAAAATAGGAGGGTCCACCGGAATGAAGATACTGATTTCAATGGTGACCAGCGGTCGTAATTAATATGTACCATACATATTAAAAGATGCTATCATATAAAAAAAAAAATTCAAAAAATTTAAATAATAAAAAAAAATTCAAAAAATTTAAATAATAAATAAAAATTAAAAAAAAGGAAAAAATATGAAACTTTATTATTAAACACTTTTAATGATTATATTAAAATTAAATTAATAAAATTAAATTTAAAATCAAAATATAAATAAATAATAATTAATATGTATCAAAAAATAGAAAATAAATACTTCTCCAGTCTCATATATAGGATATTTTACTTTAATCTTAAATATAAGACCTTTTACAATATATGAGGTAGTATTTATTATATATTTTTTAAAAAATATCCCTATTTAATGTATTTAAAGAGAAAGAGAGAAATTAAATAAGGATAATTTTAAAAAATTATTGAAATTTTTGGAGAAATTGAGGTAGTTAATTAGTTTTAATTTCAATTTTTAATCCGTATAATTCGATTAAAATGATCTTATATTAAAAATTAGATGAAGTATATAATTTAAGATAAAAAATTGGAAATAAATATAAATAAATAATTTATATTATAACTCCAAATTCGCATAATTCAGAAATATAAAGAAATGGAGGGTTGGGAAAAGATAAGTACGGTAATCAAAAGAAAAGTCAGAAAATGCCGACTGTTTGCATTGATGCAATCACCAAACAAATACCCCCAAACCCGACATTTAAAAGGGTCTATTTGTTGTTTAATTGATTAAAAATGAATTTGGGTAGAATTGATTTTATAATGTAGTTATGATAAAAATTGATTTTGGATTAACGTGTTTATGTTTGGATAATTTATTTAAAAATTGGTTTTGACAAAACTCATAATTTTCCTCTAAATTGAGCTTAAACTTTATTTTCTGATTAATTTAATTTACTTGAACTAAAATTTAATTTACATTTATTTAATTGAGAACATAATATATCTGATATAATATTTTCTGACATGCTATGATTTATGAAAATTAAAATTTTGAAGGGGCATTTTGGTTAATAGATAGGATAAATTTTATGAAAATTTTATTTTCCTAATTTTTCTATTTTTTTATTTTTATTGGTCTATTTTTATCTGATTTTAAAATAAATATAGATAAAAATAAAGAAGCAAAACGGAAAAGCAACCATTAATATGCTTCTTCCCAAAACGCCTCATTTTCAAATGGAAAAGTGAAAATGAAACAAATACACCCATAATTCATTCAAACTCATTTTTGGTCTCAAACTACTTTTCTAACTGATTTCCAAACACACCCTAATTTGTACACACCTTTTACGCTGTTGCACCATTCAAATTCTTGGAGAATCTGATAGCTTATTTTTAAATTTTACATAAAGTTACTTCTTATCTTTTCAAATGTTTTAATTAATTAATTTTTAAATATTTTATTTTCATCTCAATTTTCAAATATGAAAAGCTCATTTATCATAGACATTTTTTCCATACTAATTCATTTGGATGAAGTAAATAGGCTCCTAAGATCTTGAACTTACTAGAAATTCAAAACTATAAAATTCTATTTTTATGTATTGTCCACATATTTGTACAACAAAATTTGAAAAAAATCATAATTAAATGTACAAAAATCATTTTACTATAATTTAGTCTCTAAAAATTACTTACATATTGAATTTCATGAGAAAAATATGAAACTGGAATTTGGACGTGTCAACTAGTATAGTTTATTCATGCAAGATTACTGTTCATTTTTTACTTATAGTTTCTGTCCAGATTTTGTCCCATAAATTTAAAAATTCATAACTCATACTACATAGAGCTGTTTCATGTATTCTTTCTATAATTTGAAAGCTCTACTTGTCTACTTTCTAACCATATAAATTTTGTACATTTATTTCATACTCACTGGATAGCAGTGCTAACATAAACCTCCAAGGATCAAACATAACCTTTATTGGAACAGTTTTGGAAAAATATGCATAACTCATATCATATAGCTCCAATTACATTCAAACTTTACATATGAAGTAAGTTATTATACAATTTTATACAATACAAGACAGACAATGTTTATAGTAAAACACAGTTTTCCACCATTGTGCAGTTTTTACCTTTTAACTTTCTTATGCCATAACTTACTTCATACATAACCAATTTATACATAATTTATTTCATCATAAAGCTCATCATATCCTCTAATTAGATAAATCATATTTTTGCTCATTTCCTTTAACATGACATACTTATACCTTTCCAAACATTAATGTATCATAAATTGTCATCAAAGGGATCATACATAACTTTTCAACTTCAACTTCATTTCATTTCTAAACATTGTAAGATCACAAAATCTTACTGGATATCAAGTAATAAAAGAATAAAAAATAAACGATAACATGAAATGTATAAAGAATTCACGAAAATGGACGGACATCATTTTATGTTAAATGAGGCAAATAGGTCATTTTTCTCTATTGGACAAAAAAATGAGAAATTATATTTTTGCCCCTAAAGAGTTATAAAAATGATATCTACGTCCCTAACTTTATAAAAATTAGGGAATGAGAATTAAAAAAAACTATTGGAAAAAATTACACCTAATTACCCGAAAATTTTAAAAATCATAATTGAACTCGATGAGAGAAGTCCAATGGTATATGGTACTGAGGGTTAGTGTTCAAGGATGAAGAAATAATTAGTACCGAGTGTCCAAAAGTAACTTTATACCGATAAAGTAGATTGTGAGCCCCATGGATAGTTAAAAGATGACTGGGACAGGCTATAGGCCTCACACATATATCATTTGGGATAGGATAGTTAAGGAAATATAAATAATGAATTTAGACTAGTCCTGTAACCTAAAAATGCTAAATTACTATAAAAAACAGTTTTATCGGTATAGTTAAAAATTACCCGATTCAAAATATATCCAGACCAGGAAAAATTGACCAATTTTGAATACTCAAACCTCTCTTATTGGCATCTGAAATGGGGCAGAATGGGCGGCAATTTTTTGTCCAAAACTTCTCCAAGAAGGTGTTGATTTTTGGCACGAAAAGTAACCATGGTTAGTTAAAGTCATTAACCATGATTAGCATGTAATTAAGCCATTAATCACTCTCTTTCCTCACCATTCTGCACAGTTTTTTTTGCAGCAAAATAGAGGGGGAAAAACGCAAGAAAGGAAGAGAGAAAAGAGAGAAAGAAGAAGAGAAATCTCAAGGGAAATTGAAAGCTCAAGTTGATAAGTTGCCTTTCTACCACTTCAAGCTTATTATTTGTAAGATTTGGCGCTTGATTCATGGAATGGTTTCTCATTCTCTCTCCCTTAGGGGAAATGCTAAACTAGTCACTTAAAGCATGAAAATGGACGTAGTTTGAAGTATTAAGAAGTATAGCAATTTCTTCCCATTTTCCTTGATTTTCGGCTAGACAAGGTTTATTTTTAGAGTTGTAATTTCAAATTTTTGATCCCAAAAATGGATTCCTTAGGTCCAAATTAGTCAAGTACAAGTGTTGGTTTTAAGAAAATCTCAAAGGAAAGCCAAGTGATAATTTTAGGTTTTATGAGTATTATATAATGTTACTCTTGAAACTAGTGGCTAAGATGTTTAAATGGTGATATGATTAGGTTCAAGGAAGTTATGGAAGGCTTAAAAAGTGGTGTACACTTCTACAAAAAATGGATTTACGATCGCATATTCAGGACCACTTTTTTGAGAAGCGGTTCTGAAAATACTTTCAGGCCGTTGTTCTTACAAAACGGTCCCCACCGGCTGTTAAGGTTAACCTTCAGATTCGGTAGTTTTTAACAAACGGTCTTGGAAGGTTAACCTTTGGGCCCATTTAACCTCCAGAATCGTTTAGTTTACACAAACGGTTCTGAAGGGGTCTTATTTCTTTTTTTCTGATTTTCTCCAAGACATCTGCAAAACCCGTGACAGACCTTAGCCTTATCAGAGTCATCTCCTTCTCTTCTTCGTCACGTTCTCTCTGATGCCATAGTACACCCACAGCTCAGTTTTGATCAGCAGAGATGAGAAACGATGGTTTGTAGCTTCTGGGTCTGGTTCGACGTCTTTCTTCAAGATTTGTTCAAAATGATGGTGAGTTCAAATCAAAATGTTATGTTCTATAACTTCTGAGTCTCGAGATCTATTTGACTTTCAGATCCGTATATTGGAGATCTGTAGCTTCTCGAAGTCTCACCATTTCTTAGCTTTGTTCATTCCTTCGTTTCACCGTTCCTAGATCTATTCATCCCTTTCCTTTGTCGTTTCCTACCTCCACTTGCTATTTGTGCTTTACCGAGCCTAGATCCCTTTGTTGGCGTTTGCTACCTCTGCTTAAAGGTCATCATTCATCCTCTATTAGTTACTCACTGTTGTTCGCCTGGTCGAAGGTGATTGTTTGGTCAAAGCGTAATTTTGATGAAACTTACATATTCTATTTATAGATTATAGATTCAGTTTTATTTTAGTTGAATATGAGATTGAGATTTTGCATTTATTTGGATTTCATGAGTAACGAGGAAGAAGAGAAGAAGGAAGGGGAAGAGGAAAACAAAATGAAGGGACTTGATAATTCAAAGCCCCATGAATGTTCAATGTTCGGATGAAGCAGGTTTCTTCCTTTTCAGATGGTGACTGGAGCTATTGTGTAAGTTGTCTTTGTATGATTAGTTCTTTATTAACTTTTGATTTTTGGATTTTTTAACCCTGTCGTTGTATTAGATGGGTAATATTATGTTTGTTGAATAAGTAACAAATTCCACAAGTCGAAGTAAAATCCAAAATCATATCATTCCTATTAAATATGCGCAATTGATATATTGGATATTGCATTCATGAATTAGTCATTGAGTAGAGATACCCAAATTGATTGTGATTGTTTACATTCATCCGTTGAGAAACTTACTAATATAGTATAATTTGATAAACATATTTGATTTGATTGGCTTCTGTTTGTTTAAGATTCTTACAAGAAGTGCCTTTGGTATCAAATTCACCTTTTTGAAAGGATGATTCTCTGTAATACTAGATACGGATGTATGATAATGACTAATCCTAAATTTATTACTAATATTTTAAGAGTAGGCTACTCTAGCTTTACATATGCAACCAGGTTCATTTTCTCTCATTTTTTGGAGATCGGGATGGAAGTGATGGATGATTAATGCTTTAGCTTGAGAAATCCTGCTTAGGGAATTTTTTGGTTTAATTGGGTTGAAATACTTGTCTTTTCTACTAGTTTCCCATGGTTTTAGTTGACCAAAATGTTTCTGTCTTTTTTGGCCACGTTAGTACATATTGCTCATAGTTTTCTTCTCTATTTTGTAGCTATATGATTTGAGTTCACTAATCTTTTTATTATTTATTTGTTGGCTTTGCCTTAATGATTGGTTTTGAAATTCCATTGCTCAGTTTTGTTTCATTTTAATTTCTATGATGTTGAGCAAGTCTTTATATATGGTGTCTCCTTTTGCTGTGTCTTTGCCATAGGAAGGGTATTTAGAGAGCTAACCTATGCTTGTTGATCCTATTCCCATGAGCATTCAATTGTATTTCCTTCTGACTTGAAGACATATTAGTAGATGCCATCATTCTTCTCATGATTATAAAGTTGAACGTGGGAATGGGATAACATGGTGAATTTGCTTATAACTTGATAAGAGTAGAACGTGGCCTTCATGAATTTACCAATTTTTTTTATTTGTAGTTTTTTCTCTCAAAGTAAATATATGGATCTTTGTCCTTCTGATCCTTGCAACTTTTTCTGCTAAACCTTATTCACGTGTGTATACACTTGTGTCCTTTCTTTGTGTGCATACACTTGTGTCCTTTGTATTTCTTGTGTTTTCTTTCTCATGTCTAAATCTTTAATGATGAGATATTTCTCTTCCTTTGGAGTTTCTGTGATGGTTGTGTTGTATTTAATTGGGACTAAGAATTTGTGTGAGACTCTACTTATATGGTTTTTCTTTCATTCAATATTGTTGGCTTTCCTTTGAACCCAAATTAAATGTTGAGGGAAGTTATGATTGTTGGATTATAGCAATTTTATGTTCTGAATCTTCAATTTTGAACCTTACCTTGTAATAGGGTTTTGTGGCTAATTAATCAATTTGTTCTTTCTCAGATTGGGGTCATGAATATGGAGTTGTAGGTTATTTTTGGAGTAGATGAAATTTTAATTTGTGTGCAATCGAAGTATGTAGTATTCATTTTCAAATTTATTGTATGCCATAAGGATGCCAATCCAAATTTGAAATTTATAAAGTGAATAGTTTCGATGCCCCTAACATAGTTACATGTTTCTTTGTTTGTTAGTTATGAGAGATTTGATTATGATCCTTTTGATTTTCAGAGAAGATATAATAAAGCTGTCAAACTGTGACATTAATGAAGCTAATTAATCTGGAGAAGATCTAATTGCACTTATCCCTGTTACTTTCCTACATGAAGAATTGTATGTTGGAAGGTAATGCAGTTTTTATTTCTCATCAAGTTACATTTATTTCTAATGAAGTTTTTAGAATCTAAGATTGGCTATTCTTCATGATCTGCTTGATAGGAGCTCTTGCAGCCATCAGTGGGCATTATATAGTGTTATGGGGTAAAGGCCAAAGTGGACTTCCTGTTAATTTGGGTGTATGTGGACATGTACACATGTTGAAGTTAAAGGCATTTCTACGTGTACATTTAGGTTAAAGCTTGATATGGCAATAACATTTGACTATGCCTTTCACTCTCTTCCTTGTAAATACTGGCAATTTGATGCATGAAAATCATTTGTAAGGCTTGTTAGTCGCTGACCTCGTCTTGCAACTTCATGCGTTAGTCACTTCAAGTCTCTTCAAGGCATTCCAATCTCACTCAAGCTATCTTGCAATGCATGCCAAGATATTAGTTATGATTTGTTAGTTGAATAACAATAATGAAATTGTTTTTGAAATTTTTTAGTCAAAATGTTTTGAACTATATGTGTAATGTTTATTACTAATAATAATAATAATAATATTTTTTTTTTGAAAAAGAGGGGGTTTTCGGGACCGCTTATTACTAAGAAGTGATACAGAAGACTGGACTTTGGGACCGTTTATATTTTTGCTAAAAGCGCTTCCGAATGATTTAGGAACGGTCACATCGGGACCGCTTTCTAAATGGTTTCGAAACCCTCAAACAAGTGATCCCCAATCCCATTTTTGTAGTAGTGGTACCAAGTGTGGGAAGCTAAGGAACACTCAAAGGTAGTTAAATTTCCTTACTAGCATCACATTATCATAATTGCTTCTTTTGCATTTGACACTATAGCATATGAAAGAAATGTTATCTTGTGATGTTTCTATATTGTTGGCTGAGTTGTATGAGGGGTTTTGAGACCTCAGGATATCCATTTTTCAAAATGAAACTCTACCAAAATTTTTGTAAAATTTATTTCTCATTGTACCTATGTGATGGATTAAAATTTATATGATATTTTTATGCAAATTGTGATAATATGGTTGCATGTTTAGAATTTATCTACTAAGATTCTTTGAATCTCACCCTTCCAGATACTAACCATGTTTAGGAAGCAACTATGACAAGACTACCAAAGAAGAGAAAGGAAAGGAGTAAGAACTTGATAATTAATTTGATATTGCTTGCAATGGTTATGAATTATGAACTTTTGTGTAAATTTGTACATATGATGTTAAATCTATTTCTTCAATTTTTTATGTTTCTTTAGGTATGGCATGATATGAGGATAGGTTATGGCCATGTAAATATTTTATAACTTTTGTTTTGCAAAGTACTTGGATACAAATGGTTATTTTGACCTCTTCATGGCAAACCCACCACTGTTTGGATATTCTATGGTAGAAAGTATGAATACTATATATGGTTATAGAGTAGACATAAAGAGATTTCAAATGGTTTAAAGAGCAATCAATTTGGATATGTGTGTGAATTATCATGATTTTTCAAATTTAACTCCAAAAAACTGGATTTCCTGAATTGACCATATGAATAGTAGAACTTTATGAAATTTATTGTACAAATTGGCCCAGTCATTGCTCTGTTTTATATTTTTCCCATGTAGAAAATCTTTTAAACTATTTTTATGGAATTAGTTATAATTTTCCAAAGTTCAGTTGGTAAAAGGATTTTGTCCAAATGAACAGTACCAGCAAATTTTGAAAAATTTTGTTTTACTATTTCCTTGATTTAAGCTTTTAAGAAAATATAAATGGACTCTATAATGGTTTAATCATGGTATTAAAAATTGGATCGAACTGAGCGGTTTGATCGGGAACCAATTCCTGGTCTAGTCTAGTCATTGATAAAAATTGGGGTTTCTCAAAATCGGTGTGAACCGGCCAAGAACTGGCCAAAAACCAATTTGAATTGCTGTTGCATTTTTTTTAAATTTTTTAATTTTTTTAAATTTTTAAAATAAAATAATATTATTTTTAGTACTAAGTAGTATTATTTTTTGTATAATTTTTTCTTTCTATATTATAATATTATATAAGTATTATTATGATACATAATTAGTAACAATGATAAATTTACTTAATAAATAATATGAAAATAGAATAGTAATTGACTATTTTAAATTCAAAATATAATTATAGATGAATATTAACTTGTTTAGATTTTAATATTAAGTTGTAACATTATATTTTATCATTTATCTATAATTATATTTTAATTTTCTATACAATATATAAAATTAAAAAATTATTAAATTTATTTTTTATCTTAGATTGAATGTTAATTTTATAATCATGGATAAATGTCTTTTATATTTTTTATCTAGATTATTTAAAATATATTAATTTACTCACAATCGGTCCAACCCCGGTCTGACCATTGAACCTTGAATCGTTGCCTTGGTCGGTTCAATGGCTGGTTCGATTTTTAATATCTTGGGTTTACTACATGGAAAAAAAAAGGCCTAAAATCAAGATTTTACAAACATCAACTAGCATGCTTTCCTATACATTATATAGGATCATATTACATTAACTACATAAAACATATCATCATTTACAAGCATGCTTCATCATTTAAACATCATCATAATATAAAGTTGCTTTCTCATAATTTTCTCCTTTCTTGGCTTTCATCCTTTGCCTTGCTTTTCACCTAGTATTATTAGTACTTGGGAGGATGAGATTGGACATCCTAGTAGTATACTTGCACATACTAATATATCATTACATAATATTAAAAACATTCATAATCATTGCACAATTTATTAAAACATGTGAAAATATCATGTTGGCTAATAAAAATTCGGCAGCATAATGGTTTAAAACACAAGACATCCCAGGCTTAGCGCTCATTACATAAATAGTCAGCTAGTTATGAAAACATTTATAACAACAACATGACAATACTTACATATCATAAAATATGCACAAACATAATTGTAAAATAAGATAAAAGTATTGCAAGTTATACTATCCTAGAGCTTTAGTCTTTTCTCTTTAAACTTGACTTCCTCTTGTTTGAAACTTTTCTCAATCACTTCCTTGCATATTCCCAAACCTAGAGGCATCAACAAAACCTTGCTAAGTCATCTAATTCCACGAGATACTTCTTAAAGAATCCTTTAAAACCTAAATTTTTTCATATTTTATATACTTGGTTCTTTCTTGAAACCATAACTAGTCTTTAGCTAATTCCACAATGAGAAATCCATTTTTACCATTAGATTCATGAAATTTTCACTCCCTATGCCTCTTTCAAGTTGGCCGAACCTAACCTCTAGGGAAGTAGGAGGAGAATTTCAATTGCAAACTTGAATAATACTCATGGAATCTTACTCTCTTACAACTAACTCATGCTTTTCCTAGGTTTCTTGCACGAAAATATCTCTCATTTACTTTCCCTATGTTTGGCCAAAACTCATACATAGAGGAGGAGGAGATCACTTCTTCTAACCTAACTTAAACTTATAGAAAACTATATTAGAATGGAAGAAGATACTTACCTCAAGCTTGGTTTCTTGCCTTCAGGCTTGCTTCCTTCATTTGTCCTTCTTCTTCCTTCTTCCTCCTCTCTTTCACTCTCAATATTTTCAGCATCTCTTCCTCTTTCTTATGCCCTCAATTTTGGCCAACTAGGGGGGTATATAAAGACTCCAAGTTTTCTCTCAAACAAGTCAAGTGTCCAATTATTTTGTGGTCATAAACAATTACTTCTTGGAGTTGGCTTTCTAAAGCTTTCTAATATTAAAACATTCCTCCAAAACATGTTCTTTATTTTCAGCCAAATGACTTTTCACCTTATAAAAAGGTGTAAAGGGAGACCAAAAATGACACTGAAGGAGGTTATAAGAAAGGATCTCTTAATAAATGATTTATTTGAAGAGAAGATTTTTTATAGAGCCTAGTGGGACCATATGATCCATGTAGCTGACCTCATTTAATAGGATAAGGCTAATGTTGTTGTTGTTATTGTTGTTGTAATAGCCTCGTATTGAGATCAAAGAGAAATCCCACCAGTGGATAGCTTCTATTGGTTTAGTAGGATAAGACTAATATTGTTGTAATGGTCTCATGCTGAGATCAAAGAGAAATCCCATAAGTAACTAGCTTCTACTGGTTTTGGATTTCATTCTTTTTATGTAGCGCCACAACCAGATCTTGATTTAGATCCATCCACATCAAGGGTCAATTTTCTTTTATTTTTGTTGTCAGCACCTCCATTATGCTTCATATTATATATTTTCTAATCTCACTTGGAAATTCTAGTCTTTATAAAAAATTCTAATCTTTCTTGAACATTTTCTATTCTAACTTGGATATTTTCTAATCTCACATGGAAATTCAAGTCTTCTTAAAAAAATTGTAGTCTACCTTGGAAATTTCCTATTCTAACTTAGATATTATCTAATCTCACTTAGAAATTCTAGTCTTCTAAAAAAATTATAGTTAAGTTTGAAAATTTTCTATTCTAAGTTGGAAATATTCTAATCTTACTTGAAAATTACATTCATGAGTCCACTTTGGGAACACCCTACTCACCTATGTTAGATTGGCTGGTCACCTAAGAAGGGGTGAATTGGGTGTTACAAAATTTTTGTCTTTGTGAAGAACAACCCAATGATACAATAAAAATCACCAAAATAGGGACAAACAGAGCAAAATGAAGATATGAAGCTAAAGGTACAGAAGAAGATCAAAACACCAAGAGAAGAAGACTTAAATACTAATATTTATACTAATTTGGCCTAACCACTTAGCATACATCTTGTCTCCAAGCAGCATGCTTGAAAATTTTCACTATCTCTCACAATTTTGATCAGAGCACTTATGAAGTCACAATACAACACAACAGATACCACACCCTTGAATCTCTCCTCACACCCCTACAAGATGTTATTACAGTACTACCTTAAAATTTCCCTACTCTATGTAATCTACCCAAGTAGAAAAGAATGATTTACAGAAGATAAAGCTCTCTCATAAAGAGTAGAATGAAACAATGAAGCTCTAAGAACTCAAACAATAGAGATACTGCAAGATATGGCTAAGATATGGCTCAAGGATTGTGTTTCTCTCTTTGAAAGAATCAAACTCATATTTATGAATCACATTTTATCTCAAATATATTTAGAACCATGTAGAAAAGAGATGAGAATGTCATATTTATAGGAAAATGTGAAATATAGCAATTAGATACAAAAACTAGCAGTTATTAGCCTCTAGAAACACTCTAATATTGTGTTAGTCAACTAAGATAGCTTTGTCAACTAAGAGGCATTCCAGAGGGTATTCTTGAGTTTTGGACAACAATTGCCGACTAAGGTACCTCTCTTTGTCAACTAAGACGTGTCCAGTGAGTGTTCTCAGGTTCTGGATCTTCGATAGTCGAATTCCAAATGGTGTAACTTCCTTGTTTTAAGTTCAAATCATGCAAATGACCTATCATTAGAAATCTATGAATATCTAGTTTCAAAATTAACAAGTTTCACTTCGAAATTCAATGTATTTTGTGAGATATAATTAAAATAGTGATAACAGGTTAAAACTGAAATTTTAGTAAAATCCATATCTCACTTATCAAATTCAAATAACCATAACTCTTTCATATAAGCTTCAATTTGAGTGAAATAACCATTTTTAAAATATGTTGGAGTATGCTTTCATATGAAACAATTTTGACATCAAAATCATATACGGTTTGAGAGATAATTCAAAAATATTGAACAAGGTAAGATTTTGAAGCATTAGATTTTTACTCCCTTGACATCAATATGTGCATTTTAATATCAAAAACTTCTTGAGCCAATAAATGCAAATCTAAATCATTGAGTTTCACATAAAGACCATTAGCCTATAATAAATATACCTATTTAAGTCCAAAGGCTATCTTGATTCATCCAAGCTTCAATCTTTATTATCTTCACATTCTTTAATTCTGGGAGCATCCTCTCTTGTGTTTATCTTTGAGTTAAGTATGATGTTGATAATCTATTTCTCCACTTTAATTCTCACTTTTCTTTTGTTGGACAAACTTACATTAAGGATATTTAACTTACAAACCAAGTAGTTAGTTTAATTCACATCACATAATATGCATGATATAAATGATATCATGAACATTAAATACACATATCTTACAAACTTTTTGTTCCATTATTTGATATCGTCAAATCTAAACATGTTGGTTATCAGGCCTAACAACCTAGAGGATAAATGTAACAAATAAAAAAAAAGTCTAGTCTAGCTTGGAAATGTTTTACTTGAACCTAGAAATATTCTATTCTCACTTGTAAATCATTTTAAAACCCATGGGGTCAAGTTGGAAGCATTCTATAGTGGAAGTATGTGGTCGATCAATAAAAGCTAAAGATTTAGTTCAATATGAATAGTGGTCAACCGATTTCTTTTCCATTATTAAGTTTCATTATAGTTATACCATATAAACACTGGTACACCACATTTGTCCCTTATGCTCAATGGAAGTATCCTAAAATATTTATTGGTCAACCACCAGAATACAATATTGTAGTGTAAAAACCATATCAGTCAACTATTTTTTGTGTTGCACTACATTATACACAACTAGCAAAAATAACTTAGCCATACTATGAACCCAAGATACAATATTTTGTTCATAGCTTGTAATGATGCAACCTAAACATTCTCATTAACCTAAAAATTCTATGTTTTCTTTCCTTGCTTCCTCTTTTTGTCTTCACATGCCCATGCTAATTTCATCCCTGACTTTGTTCATCAAGTGAATCGCCAACAACAAAACCAAGCCAACATGTAAGTCACGCATTTCATCCTACAACAAACAATACAATCTCAATCCTAATACAACATAATCAAGCACAATTCAACATCAACAAAGAGAATACAAGACCACAACTTAATTGTTTCCTACATCTGCTATGGACCTCTAGGTATTCTTCATAAGATTGCACATGAAATAAGAATCAATTAGTGGAAGAAAGATCTAGTATGAAACAATTTCAATAACACTAGTTATAAAGACATCAATAATTCAATCGGTACTAGATAAAATTTTTCTCTTGACAAAATCATGAAGGAATTGATTTGAATAAGTAAATAGCTAAAACATTCCAGAAACTAAAAGAAGAAATTAGAATTGGGAACTTTTCATATTTTAAACTTTCAATTCAATATATAAACTAATAGGCTTAAAAGTTCAAATTTTATAAGAGGGTTGCAAGGTTGTAAAAGGTAGAAGTGCATAATAGCCAGAGGACTAAGTTTCTCTATAACAACCTTAAACTAGTGATTTTAGATATGTGAATGGTTTAATGAGGGGATATTCTTGGAATTATATAGGACTAGAGGGGCTTAGATTGAAGGGATTCAAAAATTGAAGCAGCAAGATGTTAGGGCAGAAGTGACCAGTGCGATGGCCTTAGATAAGCTTGCTATGGCACTAATCACAAAACTTCTATAAAATAGAAGTCAAGCCAGACACCGGAATAATGAAATTTGTGGAGGAAGCTACAGTTTAGCTAGGTTCCAAACTTCTGGCATGGAGGATGTGATTTTCTAGGTTTTGGAGGCTTAAATCTTGAAGTTATGATGATTTCCACCTTTCTTCTCCTCTTTCTCCAAGTTTTAAGGGTGATTTTCATGGGTTCCTTTTTATTCCAAAATTTGGTTAATTTTCCACCAACTAAAATGTGTTAGAACACTTGAATGGAGTGTTAAGAAGCTCCCTTAAAAGCTTTAGGTGTGAGTATTTAAGGTTTTATAACTTGTGGGTGTTAAACCCTGGCCACTTTCTCTGGGGCTTTGGTGGTACTCGAATTTTTCTGCACTAGTGACTAATTTTGAGAGCTGATTTATGTGTAATGATGTGTGGGTATGGTGTTAGTTCCATGGGTTTATGAAAGGGAAGCTTGGAATCTCAATTTGTAGTTGGCGAGAGGCTATGTCACCCCTTCATTTGAGTGTTTGATGTTTGTGTAGGGTGAAAGCTTGCTTAATTAAACTTTTCACACTTCAAGAAGTCTTTAGAAAGTGCTAGGTTGTTGGTAAGTAGCTACCTTATTGCATTAAGGATGTTAGCCTTATGGGAATTAAGTGGTTTTGAGTAGTCTAATGGATCCTTGATATTATATCATGTTTTTATCCCCTAAATCTAGCATTTTTATAACATTTATTCGGCTATTTTAAGTGTTTTATTGCATTTTCATCTTATAGCCGGTTTTGTGTACTTTATGGAAAAATATGTCAAATCCTTGGTTTTAAGCATAATTTGTAATATTTTATTATATTCCATGGATTTGATTATTAATTCTTTCAATCTGTGCATTTTCCACATCAATTAGCTAGTTAAGTGCTTGTTTTGGTTTTTACGAGTGATTAAATTAGGGTTTTCTATGTGATTTTGGGTGAGATTTTTCCAGGGAGTTTCCATTCCATCATCCATTTAATGTCATTAATCATCCCATGTGATTAAATTTTAATCCATGTTAGACCTATTCCCATATACTATTTACCCATTTTTCACTTTTCCAAAATACCTCTAGTTATAGTCTTACTTGAAATTACATTTAATTATCCTTAATGATTCTTAGATTAATCACCTAATCATCATTTGGAGTACTTAATTAGGATTAATTTGAGTTACCAAACTTAGCCATAGGATTAGGGCTTCCATTCTAGAGTTGATCGAAGTTTGGTCAAAGACAGACATTTTAGTTGGCTTTCTTTTGCATCATTTTGAGAGTGTTTCCCCCTTAATTTTAGTGATTAAGTTCGTGATTATTTATACCTAAAACATACTTGAATTGATTTAATAATTTTAGACAAAAGTTTTATCCCATTTATGTTACATGGTTTTGTATATCACATCTTGATTATTTTATGTAACATCTTTTGGTAGGTTTTTAGACATGGATATGTTGGCAAACTAATGGGCTAAAAGAGGATATAAATTGCAAGAGGGAAGGAGGCCCACAAGTCCATACAAGCCACATCACATCCTAGTAATTACTCATTAATCTACCTAAGCACTTTTCATGGAAAATTACCTCCATACCCCTTCCTAAAGCCCTAAAAACTTAACCTAGCATGTCGAGTCTCATTAGTCAAAAATGAATAGAATCATAATTTCATGCTCCATCTCTCTCTTACCTTCTCCAAGTGTTCTTCCTTAAACTCATCAATTTCCATCAATTTCCACCGACTAAACCTTCATCAACTCAGATCCTTGCTTCCACCACTATTTTGTCCTTTCCTTTCCATATTTATTCACTTGATTTCTTCTCCTTCTGAAAGTTCTCAGATCTGGACATGGATCATGTAACATTCTGATTTTTAGGTCTATACAAAAGTGCAATTACAATGTTCCTTGCATAAATATAAGAAAAACATGGTTGGAAAAGACGTGGTCTTAATATGATGAATAAATATCACAAAGGGAAAAATGGTAATTTTCCATAATGGGTCCTTAATTGTAATTCATTTGAAATATTGGGTCCTTAAATGTAATAAAGTAAAAATTTGGGTCCTGTCTTGCAAATTTTTAAAATTTTGAAAAGTCAAAATTGATGTCAAAATGGACCTAGGACATGCTGAATCCAATGAAATAATGTATTGAACCTAAAGGAATCAGTTTTAAAGGAAATAGACTGCAAAATGTAGTAGAAATTATGCAGAAAAAGAAAAAAATATTGTAGGCCCCAAAATACTAATAAAGTTACAAGAAAAGTATGTGGACCCCATATTAAATACAGTTTGGGACAGGATATTAAGTTAAATGTATATCCCAAATAAGTTTATTTTTGTGTACTTAAAGAAATAAACTGTATTATAAAATACTCTAAAAGTATCTTTAATTTTCTAGATAAAAAGTAACCAGTATAGAATATATCTAGATTAAGAAAAATATATAGTATAATGGACATTCCCTCTCCTCTCATTGGCTGAATTTTAAGCACATGTCTTGAGGATTATTTTATTCAAGTTGATGTCATGGCTTATGTAATTTGGTGGGACACTTAGACAATTCTTAAGCCTTCCTTGTGTCTATAAATAGCAAGCCAATTCCCTCCCACTTCCCTTCATATTTCAGCTTCATCAAGAGTAGAGAGAGAAGCTCCAATTCTACTGAGAGAAAGAGAGAAGGAAGACGGAAGAAGAATGAGGAAGAAAAGAAAGCAAGCTTGAAGGCATAAAATCAAGCTTTAAGGTAAGTTCTTCTAGTTTTCTCTCTATGCATGAAGCATGAATTAACTAAGGTTTAAGAAGCTTTCTTCTCTCTCTATGTCTCTCTATATGCCACAGCTACGATGGTTAAAGTGGTTAAGGTTTGTTTTGCTTGAAAGCAATGATAGGAATGAATTCATGATGTTGAAAATACCTAGATTACATACTGAATGATTAAAAGAATGAAGTTTACAATTTAGGTTTTCTTGGAGGGAGGTTTGGCCAAATGGGATTATATAAAAGAAGTTGGAATTTCATGAATCCAATGGTAAAAATAGATTCCTTATGCCCAAATTAGTAAAGGAGAGATTATGGTTTCCACATAGAACCAAGAATATGAAATATGACTTTTTAGGGGTTCAAGAATGAAATTTATAAGAATCATGATGAATTAGATGACTTTGCATGGTTTTCTTGATGCCTCTAGGTTTGGAAATTTGCAAAGAAGTGATTAGGAAATACTTCAAGTAGGAGGAAGTCAAGTTTAAAGAGGAAATGTTAAAGCTCAAAGGTAGTATTAATTATTTATGTAGTGTTAATACAACATAATTGTTTGGTTTTTTTTATTTACTTTAATTTCCTCTTTTGCTTATTTCTTATTTTTATTATTAATTTATTATTATTAATTTTGAATTTGAATTCAATTCAATTGGATTTCACTTGGTATTTATTAAATGGTTATATTTATTAAATGGTTATTTAATATTTAAGTTTTTAATTTCATTTATTTTCTCCATTGTATTCTTTTTTATTAACCAATTATGTTTTATGCATGTTTCATGATATGATTATGTTACCACGTTGTTGTAATGAATGTTTTCTTAACTAGCTGGCTGTTTATTTGATGAGGACTTAGCCTGGGATATCCTGTTTTTAAGTTGTTATGCTGTCGAAATTTTTCTAGCCAATATGGTATTTTCATGCATTTTTAATGAATTGTACAACTATGAATGTTTTTAATGTAATGTGATGATGTAGTTGTATGTGCAAGTATACTATTGAGATGCCCAATATCATCCTTCCAAGAACTAACCATGCTAGGTGTAAAGTATGGCAAAGGATGAAAGCTAAAGGAAGGAGAAAAAGATGAGAAACCAAATTAATATTTATGTTACAATGATATGTTATTCATGAGGCATGCCTTTAAATTATGTTATGATTATGTAATTAATGTATCATTATCCTATATGATGTAAAGAAAAGCATGCTAGATGATGCTAAGTTATAAAATGAATTTGAGAATGAAAAGTTATGTATATTTCCTTTTATTGGAAGGTTTATGGTATGTTAATGTTCGAGAAAGTTTAAGCATGTTATGTTAAAGGGAATTAAGCCAAAGTATGATTCCTCTAATTAGAGGATATGATTTGCTTTATGATAAAAGATATTATGTATCATATGGCTAGTGATAGAATGAATTATGGCTTAAAGAAGTTAAGGGTTTAAACTAGACAGTTAATGGAAAATTGTAATTTTATTGTAAACACTACCTATATTTGAAAGGATGTATAAAATCATGTGATACTCCAAAAATTCAGTGGTTACAGATAGAGCGAGTTTTAAAATTGATATGCCATTGGTTTAAATATAATTGGAGCCATATAATGAAAGTTATGCATGTTTTCTCAAAACTATTCTAGTAGAGGATTATTCTGACATTTGATAGTTTATAATGATACTTTGCCTTGTACAAGTAGAATAAATGTACAAAATAAGTATGTTAGAAAGTAGACATGTAGAGATTTCAAATGATATAAAGAATGTATGAAACAACCCTTTGTATGAGGAGGAATGAATTTTAAAGTTATAGGTTAGAAACTGGAAGCAGAAAGTGAATAGTAAAATTGAATGAATAAACTGTACTAATTGATATGTCCCTATTCCAATTTCATATTTTTCCCATGAAACTCAAGATGTGTATGACTTTTAAAGACTTGAACCATATGGTAAACAATTTTTGTGCAATTAGTTATGAATTTCTAAAGTTCATTGCACCATATGATGAACAGTGCACAAAAACATAATTTTATAGTTTTAAATTTCCAACTGGTTCAAGATATCCAGAGCCTCTTTATCGCATCCAAATGAGGCAGTAATCATGGGAAATGTAGCATCTCCAAATTACTAAACATCGCTAAATGAATGAAAATGTGATATTATAGTATGAAAATATGATAAATAGCTTGAAATCCATGATCTGGATGAGGAAAAGGGCAAAAGGTCATTTTTCAGGCTAGGGCTATGTAAAGTGTGAATTTACAATTTAGTCTCTGGAAGAAAAATTATTTACAGTTTAGTCCCTAAAAGTTTGCAATTTAGTCCCTCTATGGGTATTTTTGTAAATATGTAATATTACTATTAGGCTAAAGCTTAGGACATACTCATCCCAATGGAATAGTATATTGGACCCAAAGGAATTAGTTTGGAAGAAAATATATTGCAGAATGTAGTAGAAATTATATTGCAAAAGAAAAAATATTGTAAGCCCCACCAACGTAGAAAGAAAGAGAGAAAAATATGTGACCCTTACATTGATACTTTTTGGGATAGATATTAAAGTAAACAAAGATCCTAAAATAGTTTAATCCTATATCGATAAAGTAACAAGATACTATTAAAGTAACTTTAATAGTCTAGGCAAAAAGTAAATCAATATATGACATATCTAGACTAGGAAAATATGCAGTATTTTGGATATTTCTTCCCTAAAGTGGTGTCCCAATCTATAGCATGCGAGAAGCGGGCATATTTAGTTATTTCTTGAAAAAACTTAATGAAGAAATATTGAAATTAACGAACCAAAGTTAAATTAACTTAACTAAGTGTTTGAGTGAGTTGGGGATCTTATTTGTTCTCTCTCTGGCTGACCTTGAGCTGCTATAACTTGAAGCATAATTACATCTACAAGGCAAGGCACAACCTACATAATTCATCACACACATGTGTTACAACATGTCATAGCCTTCGATGGAGCTCAAACAAATATATCACATATAAAACCCTTTGAAACCAGGACACTGACCACTTACCCATTCATCAATGTACTCAAATTAACTCCCAAAACAAACCATGAGATCATGCAATTCAAATACCATAAGAAATCCCAAATTTAAAGGTTAGAGTTTGGAGAAACAACAACATAAACACCCAAAACCTATAATTCAAAGCTTGAAGATATCCAACAACAATTCATTGAGGCATTTAAACATAATCTAATTGGTAGAAACTCACCCAAGGTCATAAATCACAACCACCACCTCAAAATACCCAAAAACAATTGGTGAAAGTGGAAGGAAATATGAAGAAACCACCATACCTTATTGATTTAAGCTTCCTAAGGCACAAAAACTTCGTCCTCCATCTTTAAAAACCGAACCTTAGCAGAGCACCTCTCAAAACCTTCAAACTCCCTTTGTTTCGTTGAACTGGTTCATGTTTGATTTATCTAAATTTCTTGACTGGCACTACAGTGGTGGATTATGGCATTGCGGCACCAATGCATTATGTCCCGAGGCCATTAGCCCAATATTTCTTGATCTCGCTGTGGTGCCAAAGGAAGCCACTATGGCATGGAGTACTTCTGCCTTCTTTTCCTTTGCGCTCTAGTCTTTACATGTTCCTTCGATCTTGGTTCCTTCCATTAATCATATACATGTCCAAAATTATTAAGTGTGGGTTGTTACAAAAATAGGATGGAGGGAGTATATGATTATAATAATAATTATTTTATTTGTTTGGTAAAAAAATTATCATTTATTTTCATTAATGATTTCAATCACAGCACACGTTACCATTCACTTATAAATCCATGGTTGCTTGCTTGGTTCAACCCTCATTTCCATCTTGTCCTTAATTCCATCCCCTTAATTCCTTTCTCTGTTGTGTGGCATTATCATTTGAAGACAGTCCCAGTATTTGAATCTTTTCCTTCTTTTTTTTTCTCACATTAATATTGATTATTGACATCTTTTAATTTGTGTTTTTTTTATCTTGTTTGTGCTAATGTTTATACTTATTCTATAGTCTCTCTGTTTTTTTTTATTTTGTAGGATCATGGTGATGAGCATCATTTATGATGATGAGCTTCATTTTTTATGAACTTAGTTTTTTTGTTGTTATGATGAACTTTGTTCATGTTTATGCTTAACACCACGGAATGAACCTTTTTGGTCCTTCTTCACTAATGGATTCCTACTTATTTTTCTTTAGTTTATATTCTTGAATTCCTACAAAAGTCATCACCATTTGTAACACCATAGCTTTAGACCCTACTTTTCATGTATTAGACTTTATTTAAATCCATTTAATCATGTTTAGAAGCTTAAATCACATGAAGGACCAAAACAAAAAAAATTTAAAACTAAGTTACTATTCATTTGGTCACCTCATTTTCCAACTGAATTTTGAAAATTCATAACTAATTTTAGAGAAATCATATGAAGGTGATTATGGTCTCTAAAAATAGTTTAAAACATTCTCTACATGAAAAAAAATATGAAACAATATCTTCAGTGTGCTAATTTATACATTATTTAGTACAAAAATTACTATTTATATGGTCATTTTCCACTTCTTTAGAATTTTAGCCTTAACATTAAAAATTCATTTCCTTCTATTTTGAGCCAATTAATGTATATTTTATATCATTAGAAAGCTCTACATGTATGCTTTTTAGCCTATTTATCATGTACATTTATTCAGCTAGAACAGGGTATAGCATCAACTTAATCCATTAATGGTCAGAACATAACTTTTGCTGGAATAGTTCTAGGAAAATTTATATATTTTTCAATATATAGCTTCAATTGTTTCCAAACTAGTCATATTAATCAACATAGATCTTTCCATACATATAAATCGTTAAATTTTTGGAGCTTTATATGATTTTATATTGCCTTTTAAAATAACTAGTATTTATGGTAGGGATTTTAGTTTTTCTAACACTATCTAGTTTTGACCCCTAACTTTAAAAATCCACTATAAATCATATACATAGTCAAATTGAATGCTCTTTAGCTGTTTAGAAAGCTTACTCTATCTACTTTCAAAACATATATAACACTTACATGAAATACTCTATTTTTAATAGAGTGTCCCTATTCCCATTACATCTAGTCATCTTGGACAATTTAGCTTTTTAAATTTTAAAACCATTATTATACAAAACATACATGATTCAACCTTGTCCAAACCATATTCATATCATCATAAGGGACTTAAAGGAGCATGATAACAAGTAGGCATAGCCTCATAAATTCATATACAATTTTACATAAAATACTTCAAAATGCAAAGTTATAACTTGAATCATAAAATCAAGCATCAATTCCTTCTTCTTCCCCCTTAGCTCTCTTAACTTCCTTGCCATAGCTTGTATCTAACAATTTAATCATTTGGGAATAATAAGATTCAAAGAATCCCAGGAGCATTCTCCATTTAGGCATGCATGTCATCATATAAGTCATATTATATCAAAGAATCACATTAAGACATATCAAGCCATATAATTTCATAAAAATTTTAGTAGAGTTTTTCCTTAGAAAATGGACAACCTGAGGTTAAAAACCTTACATTTTTTTTGCCAAAATAGTCACAAATCATCATAAACACAATATGATAAGTCATATATCAATATAAGACAATATAGATAACATAATGCTTTAAAGAGAGAATATGCTAGCTTGGTGAAACTCGTCACTTTTCTTCTTGGTTTCACTTTTTTCTAGGGCTTCTACAAGCTTTCTTGAACCTACATATAACATCAAATAGCTATTTAAGCTACTGGTTCTATGACTTTCTTCATCAAGAACCAATAAAACCTTAAATTTCTATATAATTATCCTTTAAGTTTTTCTTGAATCCAACACTTTTTCTTTACTAATTTGGATCCAAAGATTTCATTTTTGGCATCAAAATCATGAAAATTCAACTCTAACTCAACCCTAGGTCTGGTTGAAAACAAAAGTTTGAAGAGGAAAAAATAGGTTCTTCAGAAACATGCTTCAATCTCTTGGAAACCATATCTTCTTAACTAGTTCAAGCTTTCTACCATATTTCTTACATGAAACCCAATTTGTTTCACTTTTCTAGTCTTGGCCAAAATTGAACTTGAGATGGGCAAGAAGAAAAACTCCATGAAATCAAGCCAAACTACGAAAAAAACTAGCTTGAGTGGTGGAATATCTTACCTTACTCTTGGACTTCAAGTCTTCGAGTTTTTGCTGTAATATCCTAATTTTTATGAGATATCATAAAATGTATGAAAATATGTGAAATAAAATAAGATGGTGATGTTATATACTTGGTTTTAAATGGAATTAATTTTTCATATGGTTCTTAGAAGGAATTATGTTTGATCCTTAATTGGAATTAATTTTTCATAAAGTCTTTAGTAAGAATTAATTCTAGACTTAAGCTGAATGCAATATACTAATTGAATAAAAGCTTGTATCGAGTTGAGCATAACGGTATAAGTATTGCATAGTCAGGAGGTCTATGTTGAAAGATAGACTAATTTGAAGGTATAATCAAAAGAATTATTAAAAATTAGTCTTTGGAGAAAACTATGAGGAAGTACCCAAAATAATTAATATTTACTTTTTTTACCCTATTCAAGGGCAAAATGTCATTTCCTAGGCTGGAAAATAAAATGTTAAAATTACCTTTTAGCCCTAAACAAAGAATTATATGTAATTTAGTCCTTGAAAAGAAAGAATTGTTGCAATTAAGTTTCTGGGAAAAATTAAAAAATGGCTCGAAAGAGTTAAAAATTATAATTTTGTCCTGGGTCAAGAACTATTTCAAAATTTATAGAAATCCTATCAAAACGTTTCTCTTGATGAGTCGAACTCAATGGAATACTGATTAGAGGCTAATTGAGTTGATATGAATTTATAATTCAAGTTTAAGGTTAAAAGTGATTTTCAAACTAAAAAAGAGGTTTGTGAGCTCCATAAAAGTAGATAGATGAAGAGAACAAAATGTGAATCTCCACAAATATATTTTGGAATACAAATAATGAAGTTAGTTCAAAATTAAATTTAGAACAATCCTGTACTAATTAAATGACAATTATGGTAAAAATATTTAATTGATACATGTAAATTTTACTTGTAAAGAGTATTTTAGACTAATAAATATTATGAAGCAATTTTTGGCCAAAAAACCTCTTAAGTGGAGTGAGGTGTGCAGCTTAGGACATGGAGGGAATTTGCTTAATTGATTAGTGAAGTTAACTCAAGGTGTAACATCCTAAGAAAGCTACAGTATCTAGAAATGCATAGGAAATTTATAAAAATGGTTAGACACCATTTTATGTGAAATAAGGCAAAGAGGTCATTTTTCCCAGTTAGACGAAAAAATGAGAAATTATGTTGTTGTCCCTAAATAATTATAAAAATAACATCCATGTCCCACAGCAATAAAAATCTTGAGAATGAGTATAAAAGTCTTTGGAAAAAATTACACCTAATGATCCAAAAGTTTCAGAAATTGTAATTTAACCCTAAGTTAGGGTAATTTTGTAAATATAGAAAATTACTGTCAAAATGAAGCTCTCAATGAGACGAGCCTAATGATATATGGCACTAAGGTTTAATGTTTCAGGATAAAGAAATAATCAGTGCCTAATAATCAAAAGTAACTTAATACCGATAAAGTAGATTGTGGGCCCCATAAACGGTTATAAGGTGACTGAGACAAGATTTGGGCCTTACATAGATATTTTTTGGGACAGGATAATTAAGAAAATATAGATATAAATTTGGAATAGTCCTATATTCCTAAAATGTTAATTTACTGTAAAAAGTAATTTTATCGGTACAGTTAAAAATTAACCGGTTTAGGATATATTTGGACAAGGAAAAATTAAACAATATTTGGACAATTTATTCTCTCTCTTAGGCATGTGTGCAGCTCAAATTTTTGGCCCAAAACTTCTTAAAGAAGTCATGAATTTTTGGCCAAAAACTTGTAAAGGAAGTCTTGACTTTTGGTCAAAAAAAGTGATTAAGGTTAATTGCACAATTAGTGAGTGATTAAGCCACATAATTTCTCTCTTTCTCCTTCATTCTGAACGACACATTCAGTAGTAAAATAGCAAGAAAAACACAAGAAAGAAAGAGAGAAAGAGGAGAGAAAAGAGAGAAAGAAGAAGAAGGAACTTGAAGAAATCAAAAGCTCAAGTTGTTGGTAAGTGATTCCTTTTATCCTAGCTTGTAATCTTGAGTAGTTTAAAGTAGTTTCATAGAGTATGTTTCCTCCTCTCCTTATGTTAAGATTTTTTCCAAACCCTAGAGGAAGCAAGGAATGGATTTTGATGCAATAAACTTAGGAGAAACACTAAACTAACAACCTAAAACAAGATTGTGGAAGTAGTTGGATGATTTTCAAAATAAATCATTTTCTCTCCTTTTCTTGCTAATTTCAGCTAGAACAGAGCACCAATTTAGATTTGAAATTTCATGTTTTTGATGCCAAAAATGGGTTCCTCATGGTGGAAAACCTTAGGAACAAGTATTGGTTTTATGAAAAAGCCAAAGGAAAATAAAATGGAATTTTAGGGTTTTGTCAAGATTTTATGATGAAAGTCATGGAACCATTAGCTTGAGTAGTTGTTTGATGATGTGTTTAGGTTTGAGGAAGCCTAAGAAAGATTATGAAAGTATTTGGAAGAGGTACAACTCAAAGAAAAAAGCTAGAGGATTCACAAAGATAGCATTTTACCAAGTTATGTATTATATTGTCATATTTGATTTCTATGAATTTATTGTTTTGCCATATTCTTGTGTTGATGTTTTATGATAATTATATGTTGATGGCTGAGTTGATTAAAGGTTATGTGACCCTGGGATGTCCATTTTACTAAACGAAACTCTGCCACAATTTTTATAAAATAATATGGCACCATATATTTTAATGAAATTCATTGATGATTTTATAAATATTCTTGATGATATGATTGCATGATTGGGTAAAGGTACTGAGATTCTTTGAATCTCACTCTTCTAAAATAACTAACATAATAGGTACAAGCTTTGGCAAGGTTACCAAGAAGGAGCAAGGCAAGAAAGAAGGAATTTATGAAAGAAATAAAAATCTTGTCTTTAATTCTTATTTTCGAAATATTATGAAATTAATGTTTGACATTGTGAAGTTGTACATGGAGTTCATTATGTATTCTTAGGTCTCACATGATGTATGGTACAAGTTTGAAGCATGATATGACCATGTATAAATGCATAGAAATGTTTTAGCCAAGTTATGGGATAAAAATGGTCATTCTGACCCCCCATGTAGTTATATTGCCACTGGTTGCGTTTGTTTGTAGTTTACCATATGTATGTTATATATATTGTAAAGTACCACAAATAGAGATTTAAAATGGTCCAAGGAGCACCTCATTTGGAATTGTGTACGAATTATAGTGATTTTTCAAAATTAGAGCTCAGAATAGGGTAATATTGGAAAAACTGGAAACTAAAAGTCAGGTACTGGAAAATTTAAAAGACAATGTAAAATCATGTAGAGCTCAAAAAAATCAGTGGCTTATATGTGTAGAAATTTCTATGTTTTAAGTTTTATATGCCACTGATTTAGATTAATTAGAGCTATATAATAGAAGATATAAAGTTTTTTCCAAAACTGTATTAGTAAAAGTTAAATTCTAACTATTCACAATCCAAGTTAATGTCATGCCTTGTGCAAGTGAAATAAATATACAAAAAAAATATGTATATAAAATATACATACAGAGATTTCAAATGACATAAAGTATACATAATTTTGTCCAGAATAGAATGAAATATGATTTTTCAAATTTGAGGTCAGAAAACTGGAAGATAGAAAAATGACCAAATAAACAATAAAAATCCATGAAATTTACTGTATGATTGGGCTAATGAAGTTACTATTTCATATTTTTTCCATGTAGATATGGATTTATATAATTTTAGGAACTTGAATCACCTTAATATGATTTTTCTATAATTAGTTATGAATTTCCGAAGTTCAGTCGGTCAAATGGGTTTGCCACATGAACAGTACCACCAAATTTTGAAAAATCCTATTTTAATTTCTAGGTGATTTAAGCCTTTAATTATGATTAATGAATCATAACTAAGGCCTAATAAATGAAAAATGGGCCCTAGTATAAGGTATTACATAAGGTGGTTAGTAAACTAAGATTTACTATTCACTCATTAGATATCTTTCCTCAAGACCATGGGTTAAGCTTCATAAAACACTTCTTCTCCTTCACTTGGGCATGCAAGACCAATAGCCAAGAGTGAAAGAGAGCTTGAAAGTAATGAAAGAAAATGAGAAACAAGAAGCAAAGAATCAAGCTCAAGTTGCAAAGGTAAGAACCTTTGGTCTCTAACTTGTATTCTCTTGTAGGTTCAGGTTGTTTTGTAGAGTTTTTCTTTTCCTCTGCTCTCCCATGAATTTTGGTCATATCTAAGCTTGAACAAGAGTTGAGTTTTCAACCAATAAATTTAGGGAAAAGCTTAGAACAAGAATCTATAGATTGTTTGAAGTGTTTTGAAGCAAATCTTTTCTTCCATTTTCATGCTCATTTTTTGTTAGAACAAGGGTCATTTTAGAGATAGAATTTCATTATTTTAAACCCAAAATGGATTTCCCAAAGTCCTAAATCTTAAGAACAAGTCTTTATGCAAAGGAAAATAAAAAAGATTGCAAAGTGAAAAGTTTAGGGTTTTATGCACACTTCATGTTTGAGATTCAAAAACTAGCAGCTTATGACCCTATATTATGATGTATTAGGGTTCAAGGAAGCAGTAGAAAGCTAAAGGAAAGGTATACAAAGTTTGGAAGGCAAAGGATTAGCATAAGGTAGTTAACTTCCCTTACTCGCATTATATTGTCATCATTATTTTCATTGTATTTAATTTGATGCTTTGTCATATGATTGTATTATTGCTTTATGATGTTTTATTGTTGTTGACTGAGTTGAATGAGGTATTGAGACTTGGGATGTCCATTTTTCAAAATGAAATTCTACAAAAAAATTAGTGAAATCATATGACTTAATTATGCCAAATTGATTGAGTAAAGTATTATTGATGTTTTTATGATGTGATGATGTGATTGCATGTATAGGTCTTAGCTACTGAGAGTATTTGAATCTCATTCCTTCCAAATGCTAACTATGGCAGGGTCAAGCAATGCAAGGAGTCCAAGAAGAGGCAAAGGAGAGAAGGAAGAAATTAATGAATAATATGTTATTGCAAGTATTGATGTTAGTTTTTGATAATATGTATAAATTCATATGTAAAGGTTAAGTCACGTATGTTGATGCAAGTATGTTCTTTTGGTTATCTTTTGATGTTATGTATGGAATTAGAACAATGAATGTTGATGTGATATGTTTATGAAGCTTATTATATAACCTATTGCATAATTTTATCCAAGATGACTATTAGTGATTATAACTGAGGCATATTACTTGAAATAGAGTATTCAGTATAAGTTTCATATATACTCTGAAAGTAGGTGAAATAAGCTTTCTAAAGAGCAAAATACCACCCCATTTGACTAAGTATATGAATTATAATGGATTTTTAAATTTAGGAGTCAAAACTAGATAGTGTAGAAGAAACTGAAACTTTCACTATAGGTACTAGTTGTTTCAAAAGGTAGTATGAAATTGTATAGAACTCCAAAAATTTAGTGATCTATATACTTGGAAAGCTTTATGTCTTAAAAATGAAATGCTACTAGTTTGAATGCAATTGGAGCTATAGAAGAAGAGTCATATAAGTTTTCATAAAACTATCCTAGTAAAAGTAGTATTATGATCCTTAGTAGTTTAAGTTAGTTCCATGCCTTGTACAAGTTGAATAATGTACCAAAAAAAATATTTCTAGAAAGTAGACTTATAGGGCTTTCAAATGACATAGAAAATTCGTGAATTGGCTAAAGATAGAAGGAGATATGAATTTTTAACATTAAGGCCAAAATCTTGGGAATGTGAAAAATGACCAAATATATAGTAAATTTTGAGAAAAAATGTACAAATTGGCCCAGTGAATGCTCTGTTTCTTATTTTTTCCATTTATACAATGTTTTTAGATAGTCTTAAAAACTAGAGTCACTATAATATGATTTTTTTGGAATTAGTTATAAATTTTCAAAATTCGGTTGGTAAAACAGAAAAGACCAATGAATAGTACCTAAAATTTTGTTGTTAGATTTTATTTGATTCAAGCTTATAATCTTGCTTAAATGGACTCTAAAATAGTCTAGTACATGGGATATGAGGCTAAAAGTAGGGTGTTACACTTGCTTTCTCTTTCCCGCTCCTCCTTTCACGCCACTTCCATTTCTCTCTTCTACAAATTTTGAGCTTCTCCACTCATGTATGCAGCACTTAAGTTGGATAGAGGAAAGAGATCTAATAAGGCACTTAATCATGGTTAAATTGCCTTAACTTCAGTTAAGTTACTAAATACTTCTTGATTGAGTTTTGTGAGAAAATATCAAAATATTTAATTTCATCACATGGGCTGTTGCTGGATCACACCTAAGAGAGAGATATTTTGCCAAAATACTACATATTTTTCTCAGTTTAGATACATCCTGTGTTAGTTACTTAGTACTTGGATCAGTAAAGTTACTTTTGGAGTTTTTTGTCACTTTTGGATACATGATTAAAATAGGTTTGGATCTATGTTTAATTTAATATCTTGTCCCATACAAAGTATATGTTGGGTCCATGTACTTTTCTTCTTTTTGTGGGGCCCACAATCTCTTTTGTCTTTTATGCATAATTGCACTATTCTATTGGTAATATCTTCGCAAATTGATTCCTTTAAGTCCAATGTACTATTCTATTGGATTTAGAATGTCATAAGCTTTAGTATGACATAAATGTCTAATATTTATGAAATTTCCTTTGGCCGGGAAAAACACAAATATTTATTCTTTCAGGTACTTTCATGTAATTTTTCTCAGGAAGCAAACTGCAAATAATTCTATTTACAGGGACTAGGTTGCAAATTTGTTTTTGATGCTTCGTTGGATTATGAAATTGCTATTTCGTTTTTTCCCATCTCTTTATGCATCCCATACTACATTTCCATATCTTTATATGTAGTATAAAATTATACTAGGTTAAAGGTTTTAATTATCTAACTTTATCTGCTAGAAATATTTAGTTATATGGGCCTCCAACTTTTTTACTTTTTACTATTTTGGGGTCCCTATCTCTTTAATATCCTATATTTTCAAATTGGTTTATTTTTCAATCTAGATCTCTTTGTTACCTAATACTTATACCGTTGTGTTTAGTTTGTTAAGAGGTTCTATTCAATAGGTATAATGCATAACCCTTAGTTATAGAATTAAGTTTTACTAAAAACTTTAATTGCAATTTATTTCAATTGAAGATCAAGTATAATTCGTTTCAAGGGCTATAATGGAAAATTAATTCCAACTAAGGAATAAGCATATGAAATTACCATTTTATCCCTTGTAACATTCACAAAATATTTCACATGTGGTATCTTTTTCATTTCTGCTTTTAAGACATTCCTATTGGGCACATCATAGTCACACTTTTGATGTAGCCCTGAAAATCAGGATGTTACACCATTAATGTTCATGTAGCCATGAGTATATAATAATCCCTCTTCAAATATCCTCAAACTCTTCTCTTTGAGTAATTGAGAAACATTATCCGGTTTGATTAATGGGAATGAAAAATATATCGGTAGAACAATTTCAGAATGGGCATGTGGAAGCAGACAAGATCATTAACTTTCCTTTTTGCTCAATACACCCAAGGTAACGTAATTTATTCTACTTTTTGTTTTCGACTTGATTAAAGGGCTCATTTTATGATTCCCTATTAGTAATGTATTGTGTTTTCTTGATAATATAATTTTATTTCTGGAAAAGAAGAAAGGTGACATAATTGTTATCTTTTGATTTTGGTATATTCATTTTGATAGTTTCATATTTCATACTAAAATTTTGTGATCTTTAACAACAGCTAAGGTGAAGAACCTAAAATTTTTGAGGCAGGTTTTGTGTGCTTGCAACAACAACAAAAAAGACCTAATTATAGTAACAAATTTTTACCTTTTCCTTTTTAAAAAGTGGTTGTAATTTCTTCTGTCCTTCCTATGTACATTCCTTACTTGTTTTGGATGAATTTGTGTTTTAGAATTGCAATTGTGGGGTAAAATCTCTATATGCAGCTACAAATTTTCTCACTAATGTAAGTTATTTCATTATGTTATGTTGCTTTGCAATTTTTAAAATCGATGCAAGTTTTTTGTTTTCAAAATTTATATGCATATTTTTTTTAAGAAAATAATTTTTAATTTCATAAATATTTTTAAAAAATACATATTTTTTCAAAAAAAAATAAAAGGAAAGATCACATAATTTCAAGAAAATTCAAACAATGTCTATATTATTTAACCTAAAATTTCAACATAATTTCAAACAAATATAGAAAAATTTTGTGTACATTTTAGAAAAGAAAATATTAGATTGTGTTTTTTATTTTTATCCCTTCTATTGCATTGCTATGTAGATAAAACTGCTAATCTCAGCGCTGATATGAATTGGAAGGGTTTTAAGAATGTGAAAAACATGGAAGGAGGATATCTATATGGGTTAAGTACAAGTTTTCTGTGAAACTACACAAAGTCAATTAGGAGTACTACCTTTGATCACTAAATGAGTGAATATGATTGTTAATATGTATAATGATTTCAATGGAAATAGAATGGTAAAGTTGACCTATAGATATGCAAACTTCAGCATTATATTTCAATATGATAAAGTTTAGATACATTACTTTCTTTTAATTACAAGAAATTTAAATAATTTGATTAGATTTCCCCTCATAAATGTTGAAAAGGTGCTATTCTTTTAGGCTCAAATGTATCATTGTTGTATGTACTTATCTTTAGTTGTGGAAATAAGTATTCCTTTTACAATAATATTATTTTGGAGTAAAATATTGGTAGTTTCAGCCAGCAATTCTTGCAACCATAAAAAATCTTGTAGGGATGCTCGGCATGTGTTCGATTCTACAAGGGATGCTAATAGAGATCTAACACGCATTGCCATCAATGATATTTATATGTAAATCTTCTTATGAATATACACACATATATGCATGACGAATTTGAATATTGAGAAAAATTTATCCGATTTATAAATTTAAAGTTTTTTATGATTATTTTTACTGAGCATTCATAACATTTAGTTTTGATTTTTAAGAATATTCATGGACAGTATACCAATTTTAGCTTTTATTGGTGTTTAATAGTTGGTGTTTATTTTTAAAATGCCAACTAAAGTGATGAAATCAAAGTAAAGTTGGTGTTTATAAAATAAATGCTAATTATATCATGTTAAAATTGGCATTTATAAAAAAAACCAATTATAAGTTGTTAAAGTTGACATTTGTATAATAAACATCATATTTTTATTAGGGTAAAGGTGGTGTTTGCTTGACAAAATCCATCTTTTTATTAGGGTGAAGTTAGCATTTCCTCAAGCAAATGCCAACTAAAACATTTTCCTTTTGGCTTTTCAGTAAACATCTTTTAAAGCCCTCACTTCTCTTCATTTTTGATGACCAACTCCTCCTCTCGTTCCTCTCTTGATGAAGCATCGAGCTCTACTCCTCGTCCTCCTTTCATCATGCTCCTCCTCGTTCCTTCCCTTTTCTCGAGACAGTTTCCCTCAACCTCTATCACTCTGTTCGTTCTTTGTGCCCTAGCTCACCAAGTCCCATGACGTCGCCGCTATAGTGCCCTAGCTTATTCTGTCCTCTGTTCGCTCAAATATTCACTGAACATCTCGTGATTGCTCGATTTGCTTCCTGGGAGGGTCGTCTGCCTCCACTTTACTTACTGTTTCACCAGATCCTCCTTAACTTCATCCTTTCTTCGCACCTCTTCTTCCTCTCAAGTTCTCTACCATTCACACCTCTTTCCAAATCTGGTTTGCTATTTTCCCCTTTTTGGTGAATGGTGAGTTTTTGCTAATTTTCAACTATGGTTTGCTTTTTTCCCTTTTTGGTTCGTACCTCTTATCTTACGGCCCTGATTGTCATGGATTCAATTCGTGTGCCCTTAACCCTTTTTCCCTAGCAATTGACGATTTGAAATCAAGACAGAGTCAAGACCAAGTTATGGTTTGTGTAATACCATATGGTGAGTTGCTTGAGGAAAAGGGTAAATGCTCTGAAGGGCTTTAATTGCTTGAGATATGTAGAGAAGCATTGATTATATGATATGTCTTTCATACCCAAGACTGGTTTTGATGTATTGTTTTATTATGTTTCTGTATGGTTCTTATATGTTTCGTGTACTAATCTCTTAGCTATAGGGACTGTGAAGTTTTAGGATAATAAGTGGAACATATTTGTATGATTTATAGGTTTTGATTTTGCATAGGCATGATTTTTAGATTCTTCATAACTGGACTAGGAATCAATATGGGAATTGTAGAACCAACTTAATTGGGTTAAAAAAAATGATCATCCGAAGCTGGTTTAATGGCCTCATAGACTTGTAATAAATTTTATCTTCCAGCATGGTTCATGGACTTTGTGAAATGTGTTCATTTTTATTTTGAATATAGTATATGTTTGTATTTATGTCTTGTATAATTACTTTGGAGAAGAGAAAAGAGCTCTATTGTGTTGTTTTTTCCCTTAAAAGTATGCTTTATATATTCAAGATTCTTCCTCATTGGCAAAGGCACAAGAAGGGGTAGATAGAGTTTTACAGGCTTGGCCCATTATTCATAGGTCCAACAATATATAAAATAAGTCTAACCCAACAACTTAGGATTTTTTTTTCTTTTTCATCAAATATATTTTGCTAATATTTTAGTTTCTGTTGAACTCTGCCTATGTAGTGTCATAGCCGGTCCCAAGCCCGGGTAAAGGAGGATGGTTGTGTTAGGCCCTCGACAGTCAACGTAAAAATTTGTCGAATCTCATGACATGGAACAAAGACGTATATGTGCTAAGGCTAGGTCGTTGCCTAGAAGTAATGCGCTGTATGACTCGAATGTAGTGTCAAATGAGCTAGAGCCGCTACATCGGCGCCTGGGTATAGTGTTAAATGAGCAAGGGTTCCCACATCATGCTAGACGGATGTGGGTAAAGAAGCTAGCCCAGAAAAGCAAGATTAGATTTGATTCTTGGAATATTGGTATGTTAACAGGTAAATTTATGGAGGTGGTGGATGCTATGATTCAAAGGAGAATTAACATCTTATGTCTTCAAGAAACTAAATGGGTGGGAGAAAAGGCTAAGGAGTTAGATACTACTGGTTATAAACTTTGGTATGTAGAGAAGGTTAGAGGAAGGAGTGGAGTTGGTATTATTGTGGATAAAGACTGGAAAAAGAATGTGGTAGGAGTCAGAAGGATTGGAGATAGGATCCTATCCTTAAAATTGACTATTGGACATGATACACTTAATGTTATCAGTGCTTATGCACCCCAAGTAGGGTCGGACACACATATTAAGGAAAAGTTTTGCGAAGATATGGAGGGCTTGGTTCAAGATATCCCACAAGAGGAAAAGATCCTCATTGGGGGCGACCTTAATGGTCATGTTGGAAAAGAGACAAGGCAATATATGGGAGTTCACGGTGGTTATGGATTTGGAGAAGTAAATGAGGAAGGACATTCCATTCTTGATTTTTCAATGGCTTACAATCTTATGATTGTAAATGTTAGCAAGGCTGACTTCCCAAGAGGGGGGGTGAATTGGGAAGATTGAAAATTTTCTGCACAAGGTGAGGTAAGTGGAGATATCACAGTATAATGAAAATAATGCGTAAAACAGAGCAAGCTGAAAAGTGAAGATAGGGAGAAGAAAACTCAGTAATTTATCCTGGTTCAGTCTTTCCACTTGACCTACATCCAGTCCCCAAGACACCTCTTGAGATTTATCCACTATACAGCAAGAATTTCAATGGGCTTCTTGCTAAGGCCACAGTACAACGAGTATGCTCTGTTTCTGAGCTCTCTCAAACTCTCCAAGCACTTTCACTGTGTGCTTCTCAATCCCCTTGTGAATACCCCTCACAAGTAAATCTATCTTCCAGATGAAGAGTAGATTGATTACAATGAAATAACTCTCTTGAAAAGAGTAGATATGAAAGTTTAAGTACAAGTTTAGAAGTTGAGAGGGTAAAAGCTTTTGAGAAGAAGATTTAGCAGAAATTCGGTATATACAAGTTTGATTTGTTACCCACAACTTCAAATGATGTTGTATTTATAGATTTAGGTCTCAAATATCCGTTAGAGACTAAATCTATCCGTTGGGGAAGTTATCCAACGGTTACTCTGAAAAACTATCCGTTTACCAACCGCATTTAATGTTTCTGACATACTGAAATTCGAATTTTGGTTGGCCAACAGACGAATTTCGAGGGAACCGAAGGTTAAAGCTTCCAACGTTAAAATGCGAAGTTCGTCTGTCCATAGAGTGAAATTCGAATTTTGAAACTTATAAAATATTTTCACAATGTGACATACGAATTTTTAAGAAGAAAGTTTTTCTGTTAAGTGTGAACAGTGTTTTCAATTTGCTACAGTGCCCTCGAAATTCGAATTTTGAAAGTCCAAAATTCGTCTGTCCATAGAACGTCCAAACAGGCACAGTAGTTCACTTTCTTTGAAATTCGAATTTTGACAGAGTGAAATTCGTCTGTCAGAGACCAGTTTTGAGACTTAAATCATTCTTGATCTCAGATGAACTTTATCAAACTTTCAGACGAATTTCTTCTATTTTCTCAAGTTTTGTTTTGTCTGAAATTCAAATTTTTAAAGAGTGAAATTCGAATGTCACAAAGTAGCTTCTTTTGACTCAGATGAAAATTCGAATGTTGCCAAGTTAAAGTTCGTCTGTCAGAGAGCATTTTTCAAACTTAGTTTCTTTTTGATTTCAGATAAACTTTAGCAAAGTTTCAGACGAATTTCTTTGGTTTTCATAAATTGAATTTTGTCTGAAATTCGAATTTTGAAACTGTGAAGTTCGTCTGTCACCAGAAAGGCTTCTTTCAGACTAGATGAAAATTCGAATTTTGAACCACCAAAATTCGTCTGACAGAGAGCCATCTCTTCAGACTTAATCAGTTTTAGCTCGAAATTCGAATTTCCAAAGGCAAAGTTCGAATTTCTAACTTGACAGTTTAGTTTAAACTTTTAACCTTCGTCTGTTTGTGGATGTTTTTCAAATATTCAAGGATTTAACATAAAATCAAAGTTTGAAAACATCTTTTCTTCAAATCAAAACTTTTTACCCAATCATAACAAAAACTAAAGATCCTACAAGAGATCTAACAGCAAATACTCAGAAAATCTTCACTTGGAACAGCTTTGATCTCCTTTGATATCTTCAATCCAAGATCTTGAGTGTTGGTTTAAAATCATCAAAACTCTTTCATCAACATTCTCCCCCTTTTTGATGATGACAAAACAACTCACAAACTGGATTAGTACTTGGGTTTGCTTTCATAAGCTCCCCCTCAACATATGCATAAGATATCAAAATAACAGATTAAGTGAAGAGATTTAACGCCCAAAATATTGCAATCAAGAACATACTATATATCACCAAACTATTGTAATACAAATTCCAATTAAAGAGTAGTTCTTAAAATCAAACAACCAAATACAAAACACCCAAATAAAACAAGATACAACAAGAATAATCAGCCTAAGATCTAAGTCATCACTTCTTCTTTGGCTTCTTGCTGTAAGTCTTTCCTTTTCCAGATGGCTCAGCAGATTTTCCAGCTTGCTTGGTCCTAGTTTGCTTCCCGGTTTGCTTTATCTTCTCCCCCTTTTTGGCATAATCAGGAAGTCCAACAAAATCCATTGGAGGAGGTATCTGAGTGATAGGAACAGCACGAAGGGGGACAGGAGCAAAAGGAATCTCTGGCTGAACTGGTGCAGGGGGCTCAGCAGGCTCTTCATCAGAATCATCAGAGACCTCAAGCAGTTCTTGCATTTCCTGCCTGGAAAGAGCTAGCCGAGCTCTCTGTTCTTCTGACAGCCCATAATTAGCAAGAGAAGGAGAGACTGGTGCAGGAGGAGAAAACATTTCTTCAAGCCTTCTCCTTTGAGCTAGCAGAAGGGCATTGTGAGCAATAGCAGCAAAATCAATAACAGGCACAATGCTCCTTTCCTTATTGAGTGTAGATTGCAGAAATGGTGAAGCAGAAATGGATGCCACCAGCTGCTCAACTTGCTCAGACTCTTGGGTGGAAAGAATAGAGTCCTGAGCAACTGCTTCACTCTTCTCAATGGGGCTTGTTTCCTGCAGACCCTCTTCCTCCATGCCATAGTCCAAGGGTGGACCAGGACTTGGTGTTTTCATAGCACCATCACCATCCATATCAGTATCATGGTCAGAGGAGGCAATCTCAAAGGGACTTGGAGGCACAGGGGATGGAGACAGAGTAGGCTCAGGGACACCAGGCTGAGGTGGAGCTGAAGTGGTAGGAATTGCATTTCTTATCTCTTCATATGCATCAGCCACCACCTTCATATTCACTGCCAACTGATGGATCTGATCTTGTAGATGAGCAAATTTGGCATTTTGCTCATCTTTAATGCTGAGAATGAGTGTTGACAGACTGTCAAACAACTCAGTGATCTTAGTTGGCTTGGCTCGTGAGGAGGGAGTGGAAGGAGGGTGAGTAGGCCTGGAGGGAGATGGAATTGTCTGGGAAGGCTGAGGTAAGGATCTTTCAGGGGCCTCAGAAGTGCCTTCTTGTTGGAGGGATGCATCAGGGACAAAGAACAGGTCTTCAGTTTTTCCTGCTCCCTTTCCAACCCATCGTCCTTCATCTTTCTCAATGCCCATTCTTTGCAGTTCCTCCTCCTTGAATGCCTCAGTGAGTTTCCCTTTCCCTTTCTCAATGTGCTGAATCCTAGCATGCTGCAGGATTCTTGAAACAATTGCAGCATAGGGGAGTGTGGAATCTTTCCTCTGATCCCTTGCCTTTATCATACGCTGGAGAATGATATGACCCATATTGATCAGCTTTCCACGTATGATGGCAGTCATTACATGAGCCTCTGCCCTTGTTATCAAATTGAAGCTTCCACCCTTGTTGAATATGATCCTGGACACTATGTAGTGCAAGATCCTTACTTGTACACTGAGGTCTGTGGGCTTTAACAAATTTATTGTGGGCCTATTCTCCCTTCTTCTGAATAAGGTGTCCAAGATAGTGCTCTCCTTGTAGTACAGAAAGGATCCACCTTCTTCATCTGCTGTGCTTGCCTCATCCATATACCCAGAGGCTGTTAAGTCAACTTTTAGGCCATCTTGTCCTGGGATTTCCAATACCTCATTGAAGGTTTCATCAGCAAGCCAAATGGTCCTTGATCTCAAGGTGACCTCCCATTTCCTCTTCTTGCTGTTATACTTAAGAGACGCATACCAAGTCTTCACTACTTCATCATCATATCTTTCAGCAATTTCCAACAAATTTTTATATCTTAACAACCATATAGCAGCATCAAAATTGTTGGAAATCAGAAATTGTTCCACATTCACACAATGAGGCTTGATTACCTTTTTGTTGGAAAACTTGGTAGTGTACTCTTCTTGAATCTCAGGAGTGCTCCATAGTGGTAGTGTAGTCAATTCAAACTCTCCAGATTCAGTACTGGAAGAGGCAGAAGAGGCAGCAGCAGGAGCAGACGGTTCTGCACTTTTTGAAGAGGAGGGGCCAGATTTCTGGGATTCTGCTTTGGATGAAGATTTCTGGCGTTTAGAGGGAGTAGCTTTACTGGGTTCGGCTTTTCTCTTTGATTTCTCTCCTTCTTTGGTAGCATATTGTGATTTAACATTCCTTTTCGGACGGGCCACAGCTTTTCCTGTTCCAGGAATTTTAACTCTTGCCATTTCTCGGTTGAATGAAGCAGAATGAGGCTGAGAATGGGTTTATATGATGCGAAAGGAAGTTTAATCGGTGGAAAAAGACAGTTTTTGGACAGAAGTTAAGAGGATTGAAGAGAGAATCAGAACAGACTTAGAGAGGTTACAAATAGGGTTGCGTCTGTTCTGTGGAAAACTGACGCATTTAACGTGTGTAACCGTCTGACAGACGAATTTTGAGAGGTCAAAATTCAAACTTCGGGCAGTTACAAGTTAAACCGTTCAGCACAGCTTACTGACAGATGAATTTTCATCTTGAAAGTTCGTCTGACAGTGGCTTGAAACAAACAATACAAGCACATCAGACGAATTTTGTTCCAACAAAATTCGAATGTTGAAAAGAAAAAAAGCAGACAATAATCAAATCAACAGTCAATAGACAAATTAAGCATTCAGAACTTCATCTTTCAGTGATACAACCAACAAGAACATAAGTCAACAGACGAATTTTGAACTGAAACTTCGAATTTTTCAACTTTTATAAATATTGTCCAACATTAGTATGTTAAGAAGTAATAATGCGTATAGCAGTGATGGACAATCATAACTTTGAAATTTTTTGTTTTTGAAAATTCGAACTTTCAAGCTTTAACAGACGAATTTCGAGGCATTACCGAGAACTGTTCAAGGCATAACAGACCAAAGTTCGTCTGTTGATCAACCAAAATTCGAATGTTGACCATGTTGATCAGTTCAAAAACACAGATTATCAATGAAATTCATCTAGCAATCAAACATCATACAAATTTCAACTTTAAAAACTTACAGAATGGATCCAGAACTCAGAATAATTATCATTCTCTTCATTTTCTGGTTGTTCCAATCTGGAGTGCTCCAATCTTTCAAACTTTTAGCCATTGATTTTCACAAGGAGCACCTGAAACTATACTAAAACATACTCCGATGCTCAAGTTAGAATTTATTCTAATATTAAAAGTTCTAAAGACAGACTTGCACAGAAATGACTTACAATTCATTGGGATTTACCATTCCCAATTCTCTCCTTATTTTGCAGTGTCTGTCTTCTGATAGAGGCTTTGTGAGTATATCAGCAACTTGATCCTCTGTTGGGATGTACTCCAATCTAACTTCTCCTTTCAGAACGTGATCTCTTATGAAGTGGTGCCTAACTTCAATATGTTTAGTCCTCGAATGCATGACAGGATTCTTGGTGATATTTATAGCACTTTGGTTGTCACACATGATTGGTGTCTCTTTCATTTTAACCTCAAGATCTTCAAGCTGCTGTTTCATCCAGATGACTTGGGCACAACAGCTTCCAGCTGCAACATACTCAGCTTCTGCAGTGGATAAGGCCACACTGTTTTGCTTTTTGCTGAACCATGAGACCAGGGATCCTCCAAGAAACTGACAGGTTCCACTTGTGCTTTTTCTGTCAGTTTTGGATCCTGCAAAATCAGCATCAGTGTATCCTTTGAGATCTTCTCCATTGCCTTTTGGATACCAAAGACCCATCTGTGATGTTCCAATAAGATATCTAAAAATTCTTTTCACAGCTGTTGCATGGGTTTCTTTGGGGCATGATTGGAACCTTGCACACATGCAGACACTGAACATAATGTCAGGTCTGCTGGCAGTTAGGTACAGCAGAGATCCGATCATTCTTCTGTACTGAGTAATGTCAAACATCTTCCCATTCTCATCCATGTCCAGTTTGGTTGCAGTAGCCATAGGTGTTCCCATTGGCTTGGCATTCTCCATACCAAACTTCTTTAACAGCTCCTTTAGATACTTGGATTGACTGAGGAAGATACCATCATTTAGCTGTCTGATTTGCAATCCAAGGAAGAAATTGAGTTCACCCATCATAGACATCTCGAATTCTCCCTGCATTAACTTAGAAAATTCCTTGCAAAGAACCTCATTAGTAGCACCAAAAATAATATCATCAACATAGATTTGAACAATTAGTAAATCTTTATTTTCTTTCTTAGTAAATAAGGTTGTGTCAACTTTGCCTCTGTTAAACCCCTTTTCAGTTAGAAAATTGCTCAGTCTCTCATACCATGCTCTAGGGGCCTGTTTTAAACCATAGAGAGCTTTCTTCAGTTTATAAACATGGTTTGGTTTTGTAGAGTCCTCAAAACCTGGAGGTTGATCAACATAAACCTCTTCCATGATATATCCATTCAGAAAAGCACTTTTTACATCCATTTGATATAATAAAATATTTTTCATGCATGCATATGCCAGTAGTATTCTTATAGCTTCTAATCTAGCTACTGGTGCAAAAGTTTCTTCAAAATCAATACCTTCTTCTTGATTATACCCTTTAGCAACTAGTCTAGCTTTATTTCTGATTATTGTTCCAGATTCATCAAGTTTATTTCTGAAAACCCATTTGGTACCAATAACAGGATGATTTTTGGGTCTAGACACTAAATCCCAAACTTGATTTCTTTCAAATTGATTTAATTCATCTTGCATAGCCAAAGTCCAGTAATCATCAGTTAAGGCCTCTTCAGTACATTTGGGTTCTATTTGTGAAATGAAAGCACAGTTGAGCATCTGTTCTCTTAACTGTTTTCTGGTTTTGACTCTCTCTAGAACATTCCCTATTACTTGATCAACAGGATGATTCCTTTGATATCTCCAAGCTCTAGGAAGTTCTTGAGATGTTTCCTCATTGTTTTCTTCATCAAACTCTTGCTCCTGGATATCTTCCTCTATATTAACAGATTCAGATATCTTTGGAGGTTCAGTTTTACTCTTATCAGAAATTCCTAGTTTTTCAAAATTGAAAGTAAGATCATCCTCATTGATAGTATGTTTTGAAACAGTTTCATTTTCAATGAAAACCACATGTACAGATTCTTCTATTACATTTGATCTTTTATTATAAATTCTATATGCCTTACTCCTACTTGAATAACCCAGAAATATACCTTCATCGGATTTGGCATCAAATTTACCTAGATTTTCTTTACCATTGTTGTGAATGAAGCATTTGCACCCGAACACATGGAGGTGTGACAGATTTGGCTTTCTTCCCTTGTACAGTTCATATGGAGTCTTCCCAAGGATTGGTCTGATGTAAGCTCTGTTTATGATGTAACTTGCTGTATTTACTGCATCAGCCCAGAATACTTGGGAGAGTTCCTTCTCATTTAGCATAGCTCTGGCCATCTCCCCAATAGTTCTATTCTTCCTTTCTACTACTCCATTTTGTTGAGGAGTCCTTGGTGCTGAGAAGTTGTGATCAATCCCATGCTCATTGCAGTACTCCAGGAAGTATGCATTTTCAAATTCTCCTCCATGGTCTGACCTGATAGACACAATAGAAATACCTTTCTCATTTTGCACTTTCTTGGCTAAGGTTGCAAATGCATCAAAGGTATCACTTTTGGAGGAAAGAAATAATGTCCAAGTAAATCTAGAATAATCATCAACAATTACAAGCACATACAGATTACCACCAAGACTTTTCACCCTAGATGGTCCAATTAAGTCCATATGCAACAATTCAAGTGGTCTAGTTGTGGTAACTACATTTTTAGATTTAAATGATGATTTGGTTTGTTTTCCTCTTAAGCATGCATCACATTCTTTATCCTTTTCAAAAGATATTTTTGGTAGACCAATTACTAGCTCATTTTTAATCAGTTTAGACAGTTGATTCATGTTCACATGAGCTAATCTTCTATGCCATAGCCAACTATCATTATTCTGACTAATTAAGCATACAGAATCTAAGGGAGGAAGTTCATCAAGATCAATAGTATAGCAGTTACCATCCCTTTGAGCTTTGAGGATAACTTTGTGATCACTTTTTCTGATGACCAGGCAAAACTTTGAGTCAAACAGCACCCAGTTTCCTTTGTCACAGGTCTGACTCACGCTTAGCAGGTTGTGGTTGAGTCCAATCACAAACAGCACCTCTTCAATGGATGTTTCTGGATTTTTACCCACAATTCCAATACCAATGATTTTGCCATATTGGTCACCTCCAAAGGTCACCTTTCCTCCCTTCTTGTCTCTCAGGGTGATGAACTTCTCCTTGTCACCTGTCATGTGACTTGAGCAGGCACTGTCCATATACTATTTGTTGCTTTTCTTAGCTTTGAGACAGACCTGCAAAATAATGTTTACGTTTTCCTTTTAGGTACCCAAATTTGCTTGGGTCCTTTTAGGTCAGTATATTTTTCCCTAGATGCAGATGCAACTTTGGGAACCCATTCAACTTTCCTGCCAAGCCCATTTTTCTTCAAGGCACAAGAACTGGAAATATGTCCCATTTTGTTGCAGAAATGACAGGTAGTGAAAGGACTGCTAGATTGAGATGCAGGAAGAAAACAGTGCAGATAATACTTTTGTCTAGCATGCCTTGGTTGATCATATGTTTCAATGTGATGTAATGCATTAGTTTTCTTTTTATTGTTCTCAGCATGCACAAAATGTCTCATATAAGCATTCTGATTTTTCTTCCTAATCTTTTCCTTGACAGCACATGGATCATAGCCAAGACCAGCTTTGCCTTGTGATATTCTTTGGCTCCCCATTAATGCAAACAACATGTCTTTGCCTCTAGTGAGCCTAGACATGCTTTTAACTAAATAGTCATTAGTTTGCTTGAGTTCAATGCATGAAGTGCAACAAACAGATTCAGTAGTGGGCAAAGAGGCAATTTCAGAAACTATGCTTTGGGATTCCAGCTTATTTATCCTTTTCTTTGCCAATTTCAGTTCTTTAGCAACTTTAATGAATTCATCATGAAGCTCATGAAATGCATCTTGTAATTCAGAATAGGAAGGTTCAGATTCATATACCTCTTCTTCCTGATCACTGCTGCATGAGGGTAAGACTTCTTCTGAGGCAAGTGCCATTAAACAAATGTTGGCAACCTCATCCTCATCTTCTTCTTCCTCATCTGAGCTGTTGCCCCATATGGATGAGATATAGGCTTTCTTCTTCTTCCCTTTGTCTGCAGCTTTCTTTTCTTTTTCCTGCTTCTTAATGAATTGGGGACAGTCCCACTTAATGTGTCCCTGCTTCTTGCACTCATAGCAAGTTACAGGTTCTTTTGCCTCTTTCTTGCTTTCTCCAATTACTCCTTTCTTGAAGAATCTCTTGCTCTTCTTCTTGCTGTAGAATCTTCCGAATTTTCTGACCATCATAGCCAGAGTTTCCTCATTCAGCTCATCTCCTTCATCAGATTCTTCTTCCTTTTCATCAGCAGCTTTGAGGGCAAGGCCTTTCTTCTTTCTGTCCAGCCCAGCTTCCTTGAGTGCTTTGATCTTTCCTTCATATTCCTCAAGGCTGCCGAAGAGAGCTGTGACAGAAGCCATTGATTCTCCTCTGGCCTCTTCTATAGCTGTCACCTTGGGCTGCCATTCCAGAGGTAGAGCTCTGAGTATTTTTCTCACTTTCTCAGACTGTGTGTATTCTTTTCCCAGGCTCTTCAGTTGATTCACAATAAGAGTGAATCTCTTTTGGAGCTCCTTTATAGTTTCTCCTTCAGCCATTCTGAAGCTTTCATACTCCCCAATGCACGTGTTCAGTTTGTTTTCCCTGACTCCAGAAGTTCCTTCATGTGCAATCTGTAGAGTATCCCACATTTCTTTTGCAGTGGAGCATTGTGAGACTCTGTAGAATTCATCCTGGTTAAGGGCACTGACCAAACAATGCTTTGCTTTGAAGTTCAGTAGAACTCTCCTTCTGTCTTCATCATTCCACTCTGCTTCCAGCTTCTCTTTGTGTCTTCCATCTTCTGTTTGAGCCATTGGAACGAAATCTCCTTTTTCAATCACTGACCAGATGTCAAGGTCAATTGATTGAAGGTAGATCTGCATCCTCATCTTCCAATATCCATAATGCTCTCCACTGAAGCCTGGTGGTCTGTTAGTGTTGTTTCCTTCAGGAAGTATACTCTCTCCAAAGCCAGCCATTTTAATTCCCGGACTGTGAGTTCCTTTGAATGGGAATTCGGGCTCTGATACCACTTGTTAGCAAGGCTGACTTCCCAAGAGGGGGGGTGAATTGGGAAGATTGAAAATTTTCTGCACAAGGTGAGGTAAGTGGAGATATCACAGTATAATGAAAATAATGCGTAAAACAGAGCAAGCTGAAAAGTGAAGATAGGGAGAAGAAAACTCAGTAATTTATCCTGGTTCGGTCTTTCCACTTGACCTACATCCAGTCCCCAAGACACCTCTTGAGATTTATCCACTATACAGCAAGAATTTCAATGGGCTTCTTGCTAAGGCCACAGTACAACGAGTATGCTCTGTTTCTGAGCTCTCTCAAACTCTCCAAGCACTTTCACTGTGTGCTTCTCAATCCCCTTGTGAATACCCCTCACAAGTAAATCTATCTTCCAGATGAAGAGTAGATTGATTACAATGAAATAACTCTCTTGAAAAGAGTAGATATGAAAGTTTAAGTACAAGTTTAGAAGTTGAGAGGGTAAAAGCTTTTGAGAAGAAGATTTAGCAGAAATTCGGTATATACAAGTTTGATTTGTTACCCACAACTTCAAATGATGTTGTATTTATAGATTTAGGTCTCAAATATCCGTTAGAGACTAAATCTATCCGTTGGGGAAGTTATCCAACGGTTACTCTGAAAAACTATCCGTTTACCAACCGCATTTAATGTTTCTGACATACTGAAATTTGAATTTTGGTTGGCCAACAGACAAATTTTGAGGGAACCGAAGGTTAAAGCTTCCTACGTTAAAATGCGAAGTTCGTCTGTCCATAGAGTGAAATTCGAATTTTGAAACTTATAAAATATTTTCACAATGTGACATACGAATTTTTAAGAAGAAAGTTTTTCTGTTAAGTGTGAACAGTGTTTTCAATTTGCTACAGTGCCCTCGAAATTCGAATTTTGAAAGTCCAAAATTCGTCTGTCCATAGAACGTCCAAACAGGCACAGTAGTTCACTTTCTTTGAAATTCGAATTTTGACAGAGTGAAATTCGTCTGTCAGAGACCAGTTTTGAGACTTAAATCATTCTTGATCTCAGATGAACTTTATCAAACTTTCAGACGAATTTCTTCTATTTTCTCAAGTTTTGTTTTGTCTGAAATTCAAATTTTTAAAGAGTGAAATTCGAATGTCACAAAGTAGCTTCTTTTGACTCAGATGAAAATTCGAATGTTGCCAAGTTAAAGTTCGTCTGTCAGAGAGCATTTTTCAAACTTAGTTTCTTTTTGATTTCAGATAAACTTTAGCAAAGTTTCAGACGAATTTCTTTGGTTTTCATAAATTGAATTTTGTCTGAAATTCGAATTTTGAAACTGTGAAGTTCGTCTGTCACCAGAAAGGCTTCTTTCAGACTAGATGAAAATTCGAATTTTGAACCACCAAAATTCGTCTGACAGAGAGCCATCTCTTCAGACTTAATCAGTTTTAGCTCGAAATTCGAATTTCCAAAGGCAAAGTTCGAATTTCTAACTTGACAGTTTAGTTTAAACTTTTAACCTTCGTCTGTTTGTGGATGTTTTTCAAATATTCAAGGATTTAACATAAAATCAAAGTTTGAAAACATCTTTTCTTCAAATCAAAACTTTTTACCCAATCATAACAAAAACTAAAGATCCTACAAGAGATCTAACAGCAAATACTCAGAAAATCTTCACTTGGAACAGCTTTGATCTCCTTTGATATCTTCAATCCAAGATCTTGAGTGTTGGTTTAAAATCATCAAAACTCTTTCATCAACAGTAAACACCTGTTTCAAGAAGCAGGAGGAGCATTTAATTACATATAAGAGTGGAGTCCAAAGGTCACAAATTGACTTCTTTTTGGTAAGGAACTTAGATAGATCAACTTGTAAAGACTGCAAAGTAATCCCTGGTGAGAGTTTAACTTCACAACATAGGGTCTTGGTCCTTGATGTGATAGTTAAAAACCGTAAACTGAAAAGTCGACAAGTTTTTAATCCTAGGATTAAGTGGTGGCAACTAAAAGGTGAGAAATAAGGGATTTTTTCAAGGAAAGTTATGGAGGAAGACAATTGGGACTTGCAAGGAAGTGCTAACATTTTGTGGGATGAGAAGGTTAAAAGGATCAGGGATACCGCTAAAGCAGTATTGGGTGAATCCAAAGGTTTTGGACCTAAGGATAAAGAATCTTGGTGGTGGAATGAGAGTGTGCAGGAGAAGGTCAAATATAAGAAAGAGTGTTTCAAAGCCTTGCATCTATGCAATAACGATGAAAATTGGAAATGTTATCGGTTGGCTAAAAAGGAGACTAAGAAAGCAGTAAGCGAGGCTAGGTCTAAAGCTTTTGAGGAATTCTACCAGGATTCAGGAACAAAGAATGGTGAAGATAAGATTTACAAAATTGCCAAGAGAAGGGAAAGAAAATCAAGACATTTGGACTAAGTAAGATGCATTAAGAACGAAGAAGGACAAATTTTAGTTGCAGATGATGATATCAAAGAAATATGGGGGAGCTACTTTTATAAGCTTTTCAATAATGGATTGGATATGACTATTGATATTGAAGGACTAACAACCCATAAAGATGATCTCAATTTGAATTTCTATTGTAGGATTCGGGTTGGAGAGATGAAAGAAGCTCTTAAGAGAATAGATAATGGTAAAGCCATTGGTCCCGATGGTATTCCTATCGAAGTTTGGAAGTGCTTAGGAGAGAAAGGGGTTTGGTGGCTCACTAAGTTATTTAACGAGATTTTAAGGTTCAAGAAAATGCCAGAGGAATGGAGAAAGAGTACTCTAGTGCCCATATACAAGAACAAGGATGATATTCAAAATTGTGCTAATTATCGAGGGATTAAACTTATGAGTCACACCATGAAGCTTTGGGAAAGAGTGATTGAGTATAGACTCAGAAAGGAGTCTCGTATTTCAGAAAACCAATTTGGATTTACGCCAGGATGGTCTACAACATAGGCTATTTATTTATTAAGGGGTTTGATTGAAAGATACCGGAGTAAAGGGAGGGACTTGCATATGGTTTTCATTGATTTGGAAAAAGTCTATGATAGAGTACTAAGAGATGTATTGTGGAAAGCAATGGAGAAGAAAGGTGTCCGTGTGGCTTATATTCGAGCCATAAAGGATATGTATGAGGGGGCAACAACAAGGGTATGAATCCCTGGAGGTGTGACAAAAAACTTCCTTATAACAATAGGCTTACATCAAAGATCTTCTTTGAGTCCATAACTGTTTGACTGGTTTTGGATGTTCTTACAGAACATCTACAAGAAGAAATTCCAAAGTGTATGCTCTTCACGGATGATATAGTTTTAATTGAGGACTCAAGAGAAGAGGTCAACTCTAAACTTGAATTATGGAGACATACTTTGGAATCAAAAGGTTTCCGTCTGAGTAGAAGTAAGACGGAATATATGCATTGCAAATTTAATAAGTGGCCAATTAGAAATGATTCAGAAGTAAAAATTGGAGAGCAAATCATCACTGAGGTGTCAAAGTTTAAATATTTGGGGTTGATTTTACAGAATAATGGTGAAATTGATGGGGATGTTATGCATATGATACAAGCTGGGTGATTAAAGTGGAGGAAAGCAACAGGAGTTATTTGTGACCACAAGGTGCCTACTAAGCTTAAAGAAAAATTTTACAGAACACCTATAAGGCCAGCAATGCTATATGGTAGTGAATGTTGGACTTTGAAAGGACAACAAGAGCATAAGATAGGAGTAGCAGAGTGAGAATGTTGAGATGGATGTGTGGTCATACAAAATTGGATAAGATACGAAATGACTGTATACGAAGGAAAGTTGGGGTAGCACCTATCGAGGAGAAAATGGTGAAAAATCATTTAAGGTGGTTTGGGCATGAACAAAGAAGAGGGCAAAAGGTGCCAGTGAAGAGAGTTGATCAAATGGCCTGGAGCCCGATCAAAAGGTGTAGAGGAAGACCAAAAAGGATATTAAGGAAAGTTATAAGGAATGATCTTTTGAGAAATGATCTATCTGAGGAGATGGCATTTGATAGAGCTCATTGACGTCATTTGATCCATGTAGCCAACCCCACATAGTGGGATAAGGCTATTGTTGTTGTTGTTGTTTAGTTTCTATTGGTTATATTCCTTTATGCTTTCTTAAGGTCTTGATAAGAAGAGCTCAAGTTCTGGATGTGCTTCATGGTGATTATAAAGTTGATGCTAGTCAATACATCATGATTTCTGTATATAACATACATCATTATTCACAGGTATTACTTGATGTTTTATGTGTTTGATATTTCTTCTTTGGGAAATCAATAGAGATTTTTATGCTTTGTATGCTACCTAAGAATTTCAGTTACTTTACCCTGTCATATGAGTAACCTCCTAAAGCTTCCCAACTGTGTTACTATTATTATTGCCTTTCAAGTTATTAACAAATGGCACGAAGTTAGATTAGTTACTTGTTACTCATAGAGACTATTTTATTTTACACTTGGTAATAGTAAAAAATAATGATATGTCACTAAATTTTAGATCGGTCTCTTTACTTGTTTGTATTTAAGCTCTTTTTGTCTGAAGGCTTAGCCCTGTGTTTTTGTTCAATTTTTATTAATATTCTCAGCACAGACACTTTTATGCTTGATCAAAAACTCTATATGGTAGTGCTTACAACATTCACTGATGTTTTGATCATGATTTCTCTTTGGTTTTGACTATTGTAACCCCATATAAATTTTTCTATGCTAGTACTTTCCAAAATAGTTTTATTGTCCCAACAAAAGTTCTGCCCATAGCCACCTACCCTCTTTCACTAATTTTCTCCTAAAATTGCTTTGGCAGACCAGGAATAGCTTCCTTCTTCTTATCTAGTTGGTAGGTTCTCTCCTTATTCCTCTCTTGCTTCTTTCTTACCACTCTTTTGCTCATTTTGTTGTACGTAATCCACCTTACTCTCACAATGCAACTCTCAACCTTCTCCTCTTCACCTCTTTTGTAAGGTGAAAAATCAGTTGGACTAAGTGAATGATAAAAGTAAAACAAAAAAAAAACATTGGGGGGTCAAATCTTACATCAATTATATATTCAATAACAAATAATAAATATCTTACATTAGCCTCCTATATAGTAGCAGTTCGAGAGTGAATTGTCACATATTGTCAAATGAGATTGAAATTTATCATATAGTAAAAGTGCTTTATGAAAGTTATAAACGTAGCCTAGCAAACAGAAATGACAAACATGTATAGTTAGGCCCATTTAACCTACCTTTGATAAATCATTTTCAATTTGTAAAGCCTAAAAAGAATTGCATCATCATGGTCTAGCAAACACATATATAACACTTGCTATTTGCTAAATGCCTTAACACTCACTATGAAATGGGAACTAGGAAGCAAAGTAAAAGCAATTAAATTATGAATTTCTTTATCCTTTTCTTCTTTTCCCTCTCTTGTTTATATGGACATTTTTTACTATTTTTATAGAAAATGATATGAAGGTGTATGTAGATACGGTCATTGTACTTGTATGATGGAACTTTTTTTTACTTGAGCTTATTTTAGGATATTAAAGGCTTAGTTGCTATGGTTGGTGGCTTAGTCAAAATTTTTACACCCTTTATACTCTTTGAAGTTGCATCTGAGGGAAAGTCCTATATAGCTAATGGCAACATTGCTTTTAGGGACGGCGTTTTTGAACTATTTGAGTTTTTGGAGGTATATTTCCTATCTTTAGATAAATGTTCTGTGTGCCATCCCTATATATAGTGCAAGTATTCAATATCAAGTGAATCAATTGAACATAATTTCTGAATTTTGTCCAAGGATATTGATTCTCATTGTCCTTTTGTACTTTGTAGGGAAAAGGCATTCCAGTTCTAATATTCTCTGTAGAACTTGGTGATATAATAAAAGAGGTCTACATGTCCAATTTTGTCTTATGCTGCTATGTTGCTAAATATATACTCTTAACTTTTTGTATATACTCTCTATTGTCATTTGTGGCTTAAGTGTGGTGAATTCTGTTGATGAAAGAGTTTTGATGATTTTAAACCAACACTCAAGATCTTGGATTGAAGATATCAAAGGAGATCAAAGCTGTTCCAAGTGAAGATTTTCTGAGTATTTGCTGTTAGATCTCTTGTAGGATCTTTAGTTTTTGTTATGATTGGGTAAAAGGTTTTGATTTGAAGAAAAGATGTTTTCAAACTTTGATTTTATGTTAAATCCTTGAATATTTGAAAAACACCCACAAACAGACGAAGGTTAAAAGTTTAAACTAAACTGTCAAGTTAGAAATTCGAACTTTGCCTTTGGAAATTCGAATTTCGAGCTAAAACTGATTAAGTCTGAAGAGATGGCTCTCTGTCAGACGAATTTTGGTGGTTCAAAATTCGAATTTTCATCTAGTCTGAAAGAAGCCTTTCTGGTGACAGACGAACTTCACACTTCCAAAATTCGAATTTCAAGTAAAATGAAGTTTGTGAAAACCAAAGAAATTCGTCTGAAACCATGACAAAGTGCATCTGAAATCAAAAGATATTCAGCTTGAAAAATGCTCTCTGACAGACGAATTTCGAGATTCCAACACTCGAATTTTCATATAAGTCTGAAAGAAGCTTCTTGACAACAGACGAACTTTGAGTCTTCAAAATTCGAATTTCAGACAAAACAAAACTTGAGAAAATAGAAGAAATTCGTCTGAAACTATGTTAAAGTTCATCTGAGATCAAGAATGAGTTAAGTCTCAAAATTGCTCTCTGACAGACGAATGTCACCCTTTCAAAATTCGAATTTCGAAGAAAGTAAACTACTGTGTCTCTTTATACGTTCAATGGACAGACGAATTTTGGATACCAAAATTCGAATTTCGAAGACACTGTAGCAAATTGAAAACACTGTTCACACTTAACCAAAAATCTTTCTTCTTGAAAATTCGTATGTCACATTGTGAAAATGTTTTATAAGTTTCAAAATTCGAATTTCACTTCATGAACAGACGAACTTCGTGTTGTAACGTTGAAAGCTTTAACCTTCGGTTCCTTCGAAATTCGTCTGTTGACCAACCGAAATTCGAATTTCAGTATGTCAGAAACATTAAATGCGGTTGGTAAACGGATAGTTTTTCAGAGTAACCGTTGGATAACTTTCCCAACGGATAGATTTAGTCTCTAACGGATATTTGAGACCTAAATCTATAAATACAACATCATTTGAAGTTGTGGGTAACGAATCAAACTTGTATATACCGAATTTCTGCTAAATCTTCTTCTCAAAAGCTTTTACCCTCTCAACTTCTAAACCTGTACTTAAACTTTCATATCTACTCTTTTCAAGAGAGTTATTTCATTGTAATCAATCTACTCTTCATCTGGAAGATAGATTTACTTGTGAGGGGTATTCACAAGGGGATTGAGAAGCACACAGTGAAAGTGCTTGGAGAGTTTGAGAGAGCTCAGAAACAGAGCATACTCGTTGTACTGTGGCCTTAGCAAGAAGCCCATTGAAATTCTTGCTGTATAGTGGATAAATCTCAAGAGGTGTCTTGGGGACTGGATGTAGGTCAAGTGGAAAGACCGAACCAGGATAAATTACTGAGTTTTCTTCTCCCTATCTTCACTTTTCAGCTTGCTCTGTTTTACGCATTATTTTCATTATACTGTGATATCTCCACTTACCTCACCTTGTGCAGAAAATTTTCAATCTTCCCAATTCACCCCCCCTCTTGGGAAGTCAGCCTTGCTAACAAGTGGTATCAGAGCCCGGATTCCCATTCAAAGGAACTCACAGTCCGGGAATTAAAATGGCTGGCTTTGGAGAGAGTATACTTCCTGAAGGAAACAACACTAACAGACCACCAGGCTTCAGTGGAGAGCATTATGGATATTGGAAGATGAGGATGCAGATCTACCTTCAATCAATTGACCTTGACATCTGGTCAGTGATTGAAAAAGGAGATTTCGTTCCAATGGCTCAAACAGAAGATGGAAGACACAAAGAGAAGCTGGAAGCAGAGTGGAATGATGAAGACAGAAGGAGAGTTCTACTGAACTTCAAAGCAAAGCATTGTTTGGTCAGTGCCCTTAACCAGGATGAATTCTACAGAGTCTCACAATGCTCCACTGCAAAAGAAATGTGGGATACTCTACAGATTGCACATGAAGGAACTTCTGGAGTCAGGGAAAACAAACTGAACACGTGCATTGGGGAGTATGAAAGCTTCAGAATGGCTGAAGGAGAAACTGTAAAGGAGCTCCAAAAGAGATTCACTCTTATTGTGAATCAACTGAAGAGCCTGGGAAAAGAATACACACAGTCTGAGAAAGTGAGAAAAATACTCAGAGCTCTACCTCTGGAATGGCAGCCCAAGGTGACAGCTATAGAAGAGGCCAGAGGAGAATCAATGGCTTCTGTCACAGCTCTCTTCGGCAGCCTTGAGGAATATGAAGGAAAGATCAAAGCACTCAAGGAAGCTGGGCTGGACAGAAAGAAGAAAGGCCTTGCCCTCAAAGCTGCTGATGAAAAGGAAGAAGAATCTGATGAAGGAGATGAGCTGAATGAGGAAACTCTGGCTATGATGGTCAGAAAATTCGGAAGATTCTACAGCAAGAAGAAGAGCAAGAGATTCTTCAAGAAAGGAGTAATTGGAGAAAGCAAGAAAGAGGCAAAAGAACCTGTAACTTGCTATGAGTGCAAGAAGCAGGGACACATTAAGTGGGACTGTCCCCAATTCATTAAGAAGCAGGAAAAAGAAAAGAAAGCTGCAGACAAAGGGAAGAAGAAGAAAGCCTATATCTCATCCATATGGGGCAACAGCTCAGATGAGGAAGAAGAAGATGAGGATGAGATTGCCAACATTTGTTTAATGGCACTTGCCTCAGAAGAAGTCTTACCCTCATGCAGCAGTGATCAGGAAGAAGAGGTATATGAATCTGAACCTTCCTATTCTGAATTACAAGATGCATTTCATGAGCTTCATGATGAATTCATTAAAGTTGCTAAAGAACTGAAATTGGCAAAGAAAAGGATAAATAAGCTGGAATCCCAAAGCATAGTTTCTGAAATTGCCTCTTTGCCCACTACTGAATCTGTTTGTTGCACTTCATGCATTGAACTCAAGCAAACTAATGACTATTTAGTTAAAAGCATGTCTAGGCTCACTAGAGGCAAAGACATGTTGTTTGCATTAATGGGGAGCCAAAGAATATCACAAGGCAAAGCTGGTCTTGGCTATGATCCATGTGCTATCAAGGAAAAGATTAGGAAGAAAAATCAGAATGCTTATATGAGACATTTTGTGCATGCTGAGAACAATAAAAAGAAAACTAATGCATTACATCACATTGAAACATATGATCAACCAAGGCATGCTAGACAAAAGTATTATCTGCACTGTTTTCTTCCTGCATCTCAATCTAGCAGTCCTTTCACTACCTGTCATTTCTGCAACAAAAAGGGACATATTTCCAGTTCTTGTGCCTTGAAGAAAAATGGGCTTGGCAGGAAAGTTGAATGGGTTCCCAAAGTTGCATCTGCATCTAGGGAAAAATATACTGACCTAAAAGGACCCAAGCAAATTTGGGTACCTAAAAGGAAAACGTAAATATTGTTTTGCAGGTCTGTCTCAAAGCTAAGAAAAGCAACAAATGGTATATGGACAGTGCCTGCTCAAGTCACATGACAGGTGATAAGGAGAAGTTCATCACCCTGAGAGACAAGAAAGGAGGAAAGGTGACCTTTGGAGGTGACCAATATGGCAAAATCATTGGTATTGGAATTGTGGGTAAAAATCCAGAAACATCCATTGAAGAGGTGCTGTTTGTGATTGGACTCAACCACAACCTGCTAAGCGTGAGTCAGACCTGTGACAAAGGAAACTGGGTGCTGTTTGACTCAAAGTTTTGCCTGGTCATCAGAAAAAGTGATCACAAAGTTATCCTCAAAGCTCAAAGGGATGGTAACTGCTATACTATTGATCTTGATGAACTTCCTCCCTTAGATTCTGTATGCTTAATTAGTCAGAATAATGATAGTTAGCTATGGCATAGAAGATTAGCTCATGTGAACATGAATCAACTGTCTAAACTAATTAAAAATGAGCTAGTAACTGGTCTACCAAAAATATCTTTTGAAAAGGATAAAGAATGTGATGCATGCTTAAGAGGAAAACAAACCAAATCATCATTTAAATCTAAAAATGTAGTTACCACAACTAGACCACTTGAATTGTTGCATATGGACTTAATTGGACCATCTAGGGTGAAAAGTCTTGGTGGTAATCTGTATGTGCTTGTAATTGTTGATGATTATTCTAGATTTACTTGGACATTATTTCTTTCCTCCAAAAGTGATACCTTTGATGCATTTGCAACCTTAGCCAAGAAAGTGCAAAATGAGAAAGGTATTTCTATTGTGTCTATCAGGTCAGACCATGGAGGAGAATTTGAAAATACATACTTCCTGGAGTACTGCAATGAGCATGGGATTGATCACAACTTCTCAGCACCAAGAACTCCTCAACAAAATGGAGTAGTAGAAAGGAAGAATAGAACTATTGGAGAGATGGCCAGAGCTATGCTAAATGAGAAGGAACTCTCCCAAGTATTCTGGGCTGATGCAGTAAATACAGCAAGTTACATCATAAACAGAGCTTACATCAGACCAATCCTTGGGAAGACTCCATATGAGCTGTACAAGGGAAGAAAGCCAAATCTGTCACACCTCCATGTGTTCGGGTGCAAATGCTTCATTCACAACAATGGTAAAGAAAATCTAGGTAAATTTGATGCCAAATCCGATGAAGGTATATTTCTGGGTTATTCAAGTAGGAGTAAGGCATATAGAATTTATAATAAAAGATCAAATGTAATAGAAGAATCTGTACATGTGGTTTTCATTGAAAATGAAACTGTTTCAAAACATACTATCAATGAGGATGATCTTACTTTCAATTTTGAAAAACTAGGAATTTCTGATAAGAGTAAAACTGAACCTCCAAAGATATCTGAATCTGTTAATATAGAGGAAGATATCCAGGAGCAAGAGTTTGATGAAGAAAACAATGAGGAAACATCTCAAGAACTTCCTAGAGCTTGGAGATATCAAAGGAATCATCCTGTTGACCAAGTAATAGGGAATGTTCTAGAGAGAGTCAAAACCAGAAAACAGTTAAGAGAACAGATGCTCAACTGTGCTTTCATTTCTGAAATAGAACCCAAATGTACTGAAGAGGCCTTAACTGATGATTACTGGATTTTGGCTATGCAAGATGAATTAAATCAATTTGAAAGAAATCAAGTTTGGGATTTAGTGTCTAGACCCAAAAATCATCCTGTTATTGGTACCAAATGGGTTTTCAGAAATAAACTTGATGAATCTGGAACAATAATCAGAAATAAAGCTAGACTAGTTGCTAAAGGGTATAATCAAGAAGAAGGTATTGATTTTGAAGAAACTTTTGCACCAGTAGCTAGATTAGAAGCTATAAGAATACTACTGGCATATGCATGCATGAAAAATATTTTATTATATCAAATGGATGTAAAAAGTGCTTTTCTGAATGGATATATCATGGAAGAGGTTTATGTTGATCAACCTCCAGGTTTTGAGGACTCTAGAAAACCAAACCATGTTTATAAACTGAAGAAAGCTCTCTATGGTTTAAAACAGGCCCCTAGAGCATGGTATGAGAGACTGAGCAATTTTCTAACTGAAAAGGGGTTTAACAGAGGCAAAGTTGACACAACCTTATTTACTAAGAAAGAAAATAAAGATTTACTAATTGTTCAAATCTATGTTGATGATATTATTTTTGGTGCTACTAATGAGGTTCTTTGCAAGGAATTTTCTAAGTTAATGCAGGGAGAATTCGAGATGTCTATGATGGGTGAACTCAATTTCTTCCTTGGATTGCAAATCAGACAGCTAAATGATGGTATCTTCCTCAGTCAATCCAAGTATCTAAAGGAGCTGTTAAAGAAGTTTGGTATGGAGAATGCCAAGCCAATGGGAACACCTATGGCTACTGCAACCAAACTGGACATGGATGAGAATGGGAAGATGTTTGACATTACTCAGTACAGAAGAATGATCGGATCTCTGCTGTACCTAACTGCCAGCAGACCTGACATTATGTTCAGTGTCTGCATGTGTGCAAGGTTCCAATCATGCCCCAAAGAAACCCATGCAACAGCTGTGAAAAGAATTTTTAGATATCTTATTGGAACATCACAGATGGGTCTTTGGTATCCAAAAGGCAATGGAGAAGATCTCAAAGGATACACTGATGCTGATTTTGCAGGATCCAAAACTGACAGAAAAAGCACAAGTGGAGCCTGTCAGTTTCTTGGAGGATCCCTGGTCTCATGGTTCAGCAAAAAGCAAAACAGTGTGGCCTTATCCACTGCAGAAGCTGAGTATGTTGCAGCTGGAAGCTGTTGTGCCCAAGTCATCTGGATGAAACAGCAGCTTGAAGATCTTGAGGTTAAAATGAAAGAGACACCAATCATGTGTGACAACCAAAGTGCTATAAATATCACCAAGAATCCTGTCATGCATTCGAGGACTAAACATATTGAAGTTAGGCACCACTTCATAAGAGATCACGTTCTGAAAGGAGAAGTTAGATTGGAGTACATCCCAACAGAGGATCAAGTTGCTGATATACTCACAAAGCCTCTATCAGAAGACAGACACTGCAAAATAAGGAGAGAATTGGGAATGGTAAATCCCAATGAATTGTAAGTCATTTCTGTGCAAGTCTGTCTTTAGAACTTTTAATATTAGAATAAATTCTAACTTGAGCATCGGAGTATGTTTTAGTATAGTTTCAGGTGCTCCTTGTGAAAATCAATGGCTAAAAGTTTGAAAGATTGGAGCACTCCAGATTGGAACAACCAGAAAATGAAGAGAATGATAATTATTCTGAGTTCTGGATCCATTCTGTAAGTTTTTAAAGTTGAAATTTGTATGTTGTTTGAATACTAGAAAAATCTCTTTGATAATCTATGTTTTTGAACTAGTCAACGTGGTCAACATTCGAATTTTGGTTGACTAACAGACGAACTTTGGCCTGTTATGTCTTGGAACAGTTCTCGGTTATGCCTCGAAATTCGTCTGTTGATGCTTGAAAATTCGAATTGTCAAGCTCAAAATTCGTCTGTTGAACCATTGTATCACTGAAAGATGAAGTTCTGAATGCTTAATTCGTCTATTGACTGTTGATTTGATTATTGTCTGCCTTTTTCTTTTCAACATTCGAATTTTGTTGGAACAAAATTCGTCTGATGTGCTTGTATTGTTTGTTTCAAGCCACTGTCAGACGAACTTTCAAGATGAAAATTCGTCTGTCAGTAAGCTGTGCTGAACGGTTTAACTTGTAACTGCCCGAAGTTCGAATTTTGACCTCTCAAAATTCGTCTGTCAGACGGTTACACACGTTAAATGCGTCAGTTTTCCACAGAACAGACGCAACCCTATTTGTAACCTCTCTAAGTCTGTTCTGATTCTCTCTTCAATCCTCTTAACTTCTGTCCAAAAACCGTCTTTTTCCACCGATTAAACTTCCTTTCGCATCATATAAACCCATTCTCAGCCACATTCTGCTTCATTCAACCGAGAAATGGCAAGAGTTAAAATTCCTGGAACAGGAAAAGCTGTGGCCCGTCCGAAAAGGAATGTTAAATCACAATATGCTACCAAAGAAGGAGAGAAATCAAAGAGAAAAGCCGAACCCAGTAAAGCTACTCCCTCTAAACGCCAGAAATCTTCATCCAAAGCAGAATCCCAGAAATCTGGCCCCTCCTCTTCAAAAAGTGCAGAACCGTCTGCTCCTGCTGCTGCCTCTTCTGCCTCTTCTGCCTCTTCCAGTACTGAATCTGGAGAGTTTGAATTGACTACACTACCACTATGGAGCACTCCTGAGATTCAAGAAGAGTACACTACCAAGTTTTCCAACAAAAAGGTAATCAAGCCTCATTGTGTGAATGTGGAACAATTTCTGATTTCCAACAATTTTGATGCTGCTATATGGTTGTTAAGATATAAAAATTTGTTGGAAATTGCTGAAAGATATGATGATGAAGTAGTGAAGACTTGGTATGCGTCTCTTAAGTATAACAGCAAGAAGATGAAATGGGAGGTCACCTTGAGATCAAGGACCATTTGGCTTGCTGATGAAACATTCAATGAGGTGTTAGAAATCCCAGGACAAGATGGGCTAAAAGTTGACTTAACAGCCTCTGGGTATATGGATGAGGCAAGCACAGCAGATGAAGAAGGTGGATCCTTTCTGTACTACAAGGAGAGCACCATTTTGGACACCTTATTCAGGAGAAGGGAGAATAGGCCAACAATAAATCTGTTGAAGCCCACAGACCTAAGTGTACAAGTCAGAATCCTGCACTACATAGTGTCAAGGATCATTTTCAACAAGGGTGGTAGCTTCAATCTGATAACAAGGGCAGAGGCTCATGTGATGACTGCTATCATTCGTGGGAAGCTGATCAATATGGGTCATATCATCCTTCAGCGAATGATAAAGGCAAGGGATCAGAGGAAGGATTCCACACTTCCCTATGCTGCAATCGTTTCAAGAATCCTGCAGCATGCTAGGATTCAGCACATTGAGAAAGGGAAAGGGAAACTCACTGAGGCATTCAAGGAGGAGGAACTGCAAAGAATGGGCATTGAGAAAGATGAAGGACGATGGGTTGGAAAGGGAGCAGGAAAAACTGAAGACCTGTTCTTTGTCCCTGATGCATCCCTCCAACAAGAAGGCACTTCTGAGGCCCCTGAAAGATCCTTACCTCAGCCTTCCCAGACAATTCCATCTCCCTCCAGGCCTACTCACCCTCCTTCCACTCCCTCCTCACGAGCCAAGCCAACTAAGATCACTGAGTTGTTTGACAGTCTGTCAACACTCATTCTCAGCATTAAAGATGAGCAAAATGCCAAATTTGTTCATCTACAAGATCAGATCCATCAGTTGGCAGTGAATATGAAGGTGGTGGCTGATGCATATGAAGAGATAAGAAATGCAATTCCTACCACTTCAGCTCCACCTCAGCCTGGTGTCCCTGAGCCTACTCTGTCTCCATCCCCTGTGCCTCCAAGTCCCTTTGAGATTGCCTCCTCTGACCATGATACTGATATGGATGGTGATGGTGCTATGAAAACACCAAGTCCTGGTCCACCCTTGGACTATGGATTAGAAGGAGAAGGTCTTCAAGAATCAAGCCCTCTTGAGCCAATGCAAGAAGATGCTCTGGATTCAATTCTGTCCATTCAAGAATCAGAGCAAGTTGAAAGACTGGTTGAAGCCATTTCAACCTCTTCTGTGCCAGAAGGAGCAAGCAATGTGGAAAGGAGCATTGTGCCTGTTGTAGATTATCTTGCCATTGCTCACAATGCTCTGCTGCTAGCTCAAAGGAGAAGGCTGGAAGAAATGTTTCCTCCTGCTGAACCACCTTCTCAATCTATTGCTGCTTATGGGCTTTCAGAGCACCAAAGAGCTCAACTTGCTCTTTCTAGGCAGGAAATGCAAGTACTGCTTGAGGTCTCTGATGATGATGAAGAACCTGCTGAGCCCCCTGCACCAGTTCAGCCAGAGATTCCTTTTGCTCCTGTCCCCCTTCGTGCTGTTCCTATCACTCAGATACCTCCTCCAATGGACTTTGTTGGACTTCCTGATGATGCCAAAAAGGGGGAGAAGATAAAGCAAACTGGGAAGCAAACTGGGACCAAGCAAGCTGGAAAATCTGCTGAGCCATCTGGAAAAGGAAAGACTTACAGCAAGAAGCCAAAGAAGAAGTGATGACTTAGATCTTAGGCTGATTATTCTTGTTGTATCTTGTTTTATTTGGGTGTTTTGTATTTGGTTGTTTGATTTTAAGAACTTCTCTTTAATTGGAATTTGTATTACAATAGTTTGGTGATATATAGTATGTTCTTGATTGCAATATTTTGGGCGTTAAATCTCTTCACTTAATCGGTTATTTTGATATCTTATGCATATGTTGAGGGGGAGCTTATGAAAGCAAACCCAAGTACTAATCCAGTTTGTGAGTTGTTTTGTCATCATCAAAAAGGGGGAGAATGTTGATGAAAGAGTTTTGATGATTTTAAACCAACACTCAAGATCTTGGATTGAAGATATCAAAGGAGATCAAAGCTGTTCCAAGTGAAGATTTTCTGAGTATTTGCTGTTAGATCTCTTGTAGGATCTTCAGTTTTTGTTATGATTGGGTAAAAGGTTTTGATTTGAAGAAAAGATGTTTTCAAACTTTGATTTTATGTTAAATCCTTGAATATTTGAAAAACACCCACAAACAGACGAAGGTTAAAAGTTTAAACTAAACTGTCAAGTTAGAAATTTGAACTTTGCCTTTGGAAATTCGAATTTCGAGCTAAAACTGATTAAGTCTGAAGAGATGGCTCTCTGTCAGACGAATTTTGGTGGTTCAAAATTCGAATTTTCATCTAGTCTGAAAGAAGCCTTTCTGGTGACAGACGAACTTCACACTTCCAAAATTCGAATTTCAAGTAAAATGAAGTTTGTGAAAACCAAAGAAATTCGTCTGAAACCATGACAAAGTGCATCTGAAATCAAAAGATATTCAGCTTGAAAAATGCTCTCTGACAGACGAATTTCGAGATTCCAACACTCGAATTTTCATATAAGTCTGAAAGAAGCTTCTTGACAACAGACGAACTTTGAGTCTTCAAAATTCGAATTTCAGACAAAACAAAACTTGAGAAAATAGAAGAAATTCGTCTGAAACTATGTTAAAGTTCATCTGAGATCAAGAATGAGTTAAGTCTCAAAATTGCTCTCTGACAGACGAATGTCACCCTTTCAAAATTCGAATTTCGAAGAAAGTAAACTACTATGTCTCTTTATACGTTCAATGGACAGACGAATTTTGGATACCAAAATTCGAATTTCGAAGACACTGTAGCAAATTGAAAACACTGTTCACACTTAACCAAAAATCTTTCTTCTTGAAAATTCGTATGTCACATTGTGAAAATGTTTTATAAGTTTCAAAATTCGAATTTCACTTCATGAACAGACGAACTTCGTGTTGTAACGTTGAAAGCTTTAACCTTCGGTTCCTTCGAAATTCGTCTGTTGACCAACCAAAATTCAAATTTCAGTATGTCAGAAACATTAAATGCGGTTGGTAAACGGATAGTTTTTCAGAGTAACCGTTGGATAACTTTCTCAACGGATAGATTTAGTCTCTAACGGATATTTGAGACCTAAATCTATAAATACAACATCATTTGAAGTTGTGGGTAACGAATCAAACTTGTATATACCGAATTTCTGCTAAATCTTCTTCTCAAAAGCTTTTACCCTCTCAACTTCTAAACCTGTACTTAAACTTTCATATCTACTCTTTTCAAGAGAGTTATTTCATTGTAATCAATCTACTCTTCATCTGGAAGATAGATTTACTTGTGAGGGGTATTCACAAGGGGATTGAGAAGCACACAGTGAAAGTGCTTGGAGAGTTTGAGAGAGCTCAGAAACAGAGCATACTCGTTGTACTGTGGCCTTAGCAAGAAGCCCATTGAAATTCTTGCTGTATAGTGGATAAATCTCAAGAGGTGTCTTGGGGACTGGATGTAGGTCAAGTGGAAAGACCGAACCAGGATAAATTACTGAGTTTTCTTCTCCCTATCTTCACTTTTCAGCTTGCTCTGTTTTACGCATTATTTTCATTATACTGTGATATCTCCACTTACCTCACCTTGTGCAGAAAATTTTCAATCTTCCCAATTCACCCCCCCTCTTGGGAAGTCAGCCTTGCTAACAAATTCTTCTTTTGGTCACAACAAGTTCTAAGGCAAAAACTTCATAGAACTTTTACAAATGTGAAGATAGTATCCAACAGAGTGGTGTTCAATGAAGAAGGTCACCTTGTATCTTTTAAAGGTATCTCTATGTTGCTAATGTTGATTAGCTACATTGTATTGGTTCTCCAGGTCACCCTTGAAATTTAAATGCATGTTTCAAGGAACTTTTTAATGCTTTTAAATTACTTGTTGTTAGAGAAATGAAGATATCCTTTTTACTCTATTTCTTTGTTCTTTTTCTTATTTGCAACTAGAGTGAGTGCAATTTTAGGGAAAGCAATGTAGAGGTCTTCAATATCTTGTTCTATGATTACCTAAATGAGGAGAATCTTTGTGGAGATGTCACTCGGGATTGGGCAGATAGTGCTTTAAACATGACAGAAGTCTTGTTCTGTACTGTTTTGTAAGCTAGTTCCATGCATAGCAAGAAAACACAGACTATGAGAGCTAGATAGTATGTTAATACCTTAATGTGTCAAATAACACTGTCAATCTCAAGATTCAGGATGGTAAAGATGGACGATGGGCCTTAGTGTGGAAATGGCCTGGAGCGGAATGGGTTAGAACTTTCCTCTGGCTAGCACTAAAATACTGTCTCCTGACCAACAAAGAAAGGCAACGAAGGCACCTCACAAACGAGACCCAATGTGACCTATGTAGAAAGAAAGAGGAGGACCTGGACCACATTCTTCGAAAATGTCCTTTTGCGAAAAGATGTTGGTCACTATGTATGCCAAGTTCCTATATTGCAGATTTCTACGGGCAACCCATTAAGGAATGGGTTTGGTGCAATATCAACCCCCTAGAAAAAGGGAGAGATTGGGTAATTATCTTCGGCCTACTCTGTTGGAAACTTTGGGATTCCAGGAACAAAAGAATTTTCTCTAATGCACATCCTAATGCCAAAGCTCAAGTACGAGAAGTTAGATTCTTGGTTGAACATACTGTGAAAGCCTCCCAACTAATCCATGTTATACAACCTCGTATAGGCATTCGTACCTAATCCTCCCCCTACCCTGTTTCCTTACATATCATCATCATTGAATGATTGTTGTACTGTTTGAATATTGTTGGAGTTGAATAAATTTTCCCCTTTTTCCAAAACAAAAAATTGTCAGGATTCAGGAATCCTAAAGTAATAGATAGCCTAGGTGGGCTTATGCATTGTAAGGTAATGCCTAAAGAATGTAATTGCTAGGGTAATGTAAACCAGACCCAATCGTTTACTATATCAAGTCTCAAGTCTCAATTAAAGATATGTAATTATAATGATCCTTCTGGAAAATGATGGGCTGGTAAAATTAGAAACTTTGGAATTTGGATACATGGGTGAGAATAATCTATCAATAATTTCTTGTTGGGTCAGCAAATAGTTTTGGAATATATATCACTAAATTATTGCATTTCTCACCAGTGATACCTTATGCAAATAACTGGCTTCAAGAATTGTATTATGTAAAGTGGCTTAAATGTTTGTCTAGTTGACCCTTTACTAATAATAAGTGCTTCTATTTTTGGATTCATCGATTTGCAAGTTTCTCTAGCTACTGCCCTATGATTTTTATTGCATTTTACGCTAGTGATACCTCTTGCAAATAACTGGCTTCATCAAATTAATTTTTCTCTGTGCTATCATTAACAGGCTAGCATTGTGAAGAAGGAGAATATCAAGATTCATGGTTTCTGAGGCCTAAGCAGCTGTGGATAATTCAGTTTCACGTTCGATGTATAGCATTGGACAGCACTTGGAACCTGATATGACCTTGATAAGTGGAAAGGCATTGATCGTTTCACTTAAATGCTAAGGTAAAATAATAGCACTATTAGTTCTTTTTCTTATCATGAGTTATTTTTTTAGCATTTATATAGTTATATATATACACTTACATTGATATAAAATTATAAAACAATTTTAGTATCGTTCACTTACAAGATATCACTATTTGATTTAAAACTCTCGATTTCTCTTGTAATGTTATTGTAGGTGACAAAACAACATTTGGAGGATACATATATTGCTGGTTCATGTATTTAGTGATAAGGAAGGCATTGGCGTATTGTTTTAGGCTCTACAGGTTGTATCTTAGATTGTTTATTGTTCTTATTTGTTTATTTACTGATAGGATGTATTATAGATTTTTTTTCTTGAATTGGTGTTTGTAAAGTTTATTTGTTATTAATAAAATTGATTTTTGTTAGCCAAAATGGGTATAATAGGGGAATCATAAAGGAAACGATTTCTTTTTTAATGAAACTTTAGTTGGCGTCTGTTCTATAAACATCAACTAAAGTATCCATTTTAGTTGGCGTATATAGAACAAACATTTTAATTGGCCTTTATGAAATGCAAACTAAATTTTCTTTTTTACTAGTGCCGAAATATTTGGTGTTTTTAAAATGCCAATAAAAGCAAAAAATAAATACTAGCTAGTCCTTTTTTTGGTTTAGTGAGTATTTTTAACATTGAACTATATATATATTTTTTATAGATTTATTTATTTTTTCTTGCTACGACCATATTTTAATGTACTTAATTAAATACAAAATCTATGTATCCATTATGTATATATCTATATTCCAGACTCTCTTTCTATTGTTCAATCAAGGACATAGATAATGAGTCTTCTTAGTTGGCGCAGCTAAATAAAGGTAATTCATTGACAACTAATATATATTGAAATGATTTAGTTAATTATTCCTTAGCTTCTAGAGTAATGATTGATTTTGTTAGCATTCCATCATATAGGAAACAATTTAAATGACTCAAATTATAAAGGGAAAGATACTATAATAAAATTTATATTGAATTTTTAATTTTTGAGTTCATGTTTATTATCTAGAGATATGAATTATACTATTAGAATGAATCTTATAAATTTTAATATTGCGTTCAATGTAGAATATTAGGACTTTGGCAATCTTGTGTATATGTGTCAGTACTTTCATGCATACATGTGGTATAAATAAAGATTAAGGGAGAATGTTGCATCAGAGTCCTAAATTTGGACAATAATGTCTTCAAGGGAAAATCAAATTTCTTGTACCTCGTGATTCTCCTATTTCATTGTATACATTATTACATGGTTCTGATCAACAAAGCAAGCATTCCAAGCAAAATATTAGGATGTCCAATATAATGTTTGCATTTACATCCATAGGAGGTAGTGTAACACTTTATTTTAGGGCTCATTTTCCATGTATTAGACCTTAAATATGTCCATTTATGCATGATTAAAGATTTTAATCCATTATAAATTAAAATCAGAACTTTTAAAATTCTCAAGTACTGTTTACTTTGTCAAATCTATTTTACTCGACAAATTTTAAAAATTCATAACTAATTCTAGAAAAATCATCTTGAACATATTAAAGTCTATAAAAATAATTAAAACAATTACCTGACAAATTAAAATCTTCTTACACTCCTTTGAATCCTATAGCATCATAAAATAATGTCATTAACTACTAATTACACAACCTCCCTCATAAAGTGGCAACTTAAATCTCAAAATTCTATATTGTCATTCTTTGGGAATTTATTGTACAACACATCTTTATTCACCTAATTTGGACTCAAAGAATCCATTTTTGAGGCCAAAATTTTTAGAAAATTATAGAAAAGTAACTCAACAAATTTGCAAATCAATGGTATATTCTATAATATTGAAGGATTTCTATAGCTTTTTATGGTGTAATTTCTTTATATTTACAAAAATGCCCTTAACCTGAAGTAAATTTATAATTTTTGAAACTTTTAGGTCATTAGTTGTAATTTTCTTCAAAACTTATTTATGTGAATTTCTTCTTCAAGGGACTACATTGTAAGGAATTTTATTCCTAGGGGAAAAATCGTAGTAAGCTCAAGTGACCATTAAATAAGAAGAAAAGCAAAACTTGAGGTTTAGGAAATAGAAAGAAAGAAAAGTTAAGATAACATAGAAGTTGTCATCTAGGCAGAACTAATGAGATAAGTTTATGCCTTAACAGAAAGACTATAAAGTAAGTAGTTGGTCAAATGTTATGAAAAGAAGGTAGAAATGGCCTTGAAAGTGCATTTAAAGTAAAGCTAATGCAAAAAGCTTATGCTTTAGTAGGAAAAGTTATTTACATGATTAATCTAACATTATGGAAAGACAAAGAAAGGAGAGACATTGGGTGCTAATAGAAAGACTATAGTGTGAATGAGACAAAGGAAAGTCATGACAGCAAGGATAGTAGGTTACATAGGAATTACTAATGCCTTAAATTGAAGGAATCATGAAAGTAAAAATGAGAATGTTATATGAGGATTTTTAATACCCCTAAAATAAGAAAGATTTACAATGTCCATGACATTTTCCCAAAATGAAAATGTTGAGTCAGACCCTACAAAAGTTATGAATGAATCAATGATACTAGAGTGACGTATCGACTATTAAGTTAAGTAAGAAAGAAAGGAAGTAATCCTCTAGTAAGTTGTGGACTGAAAATCAAAAAATGATGAGAAAAAGAAAATGTTATGTAAGAATTAAGCAAAATTTTGAGGATTAAATTTATTTTAAGGGATGTAGAAATTAATATCCTCAATTTTATTGGATCTCAAATAATATAGAAGGTTTAAAACAAAGGATGTAATATCCCTAATTTTTCTAGAATATCATAAGCTATGTAAAGGAAGTATAATTTAGTGGAAAATAATATTAAGGACAAAATGATAAATTAATGAGTCTAACTTTTAGTTGGGATTGAGCTAATAGATCCCTAGTAGAAAATAATTCTAGAATTAATAGAATGAAGTCTAGCTTGAAATGCAAAAAGATATAAAAAATCCAGCATACAATAATGCCAATGAAAAAGGGTAAAAATGTCATTTTTCCATATTAGAAGGAAAAATGAGAAAATTACAATTTGTCTCATAGGAATAAAATTCTTTATAATTTACTCCCTTGAATAAGGAATACCCATTGATGTTATGTGTAAAGAAGTTTTGGAGAAAATTACAGTTAAAACCCGAATGTTCAAAAAATTATAACTTTACCTTGAGTCAAGCGCATTTTTGTAAATATAAAAATTATAGTCAAAATGAAATTCTTGATGAGATAAACCCAATAGAATAATGTTTTAAAGCTATTTGGATTAATATAATTTATTTTGGGTATTAAATTTTTATAGTTAATATTTTATCCGATAAAAAAAATTTTAGACTACAGAAAAAGTAGTACCAAGTCAAGGACAATGAATGGACCTTATTCAAATATATTTTGGGTCAAGATAATCATGTTAGTCCAAAATTAATTTTTGGATAATCTTGACCAATTTAATAACAATTATGACAAAAATATTTAATCAGTATGGGTAAAATTAATCAGTAAAGGGTATTTTGAGGAGCAATTTTTGGTTATAAAATTTGGACAATGGCATGACATGGTGCTAAAGGGGACAATGAGAGAATTTTCTCAAAAGCTCATTAAAGTTAACTAAATTTAGTTTATTTAACTAATATTACTATTTCTTCTTTTCATCTCTTTCCTCCAAGTGATGAATTTAAGTGTAGTTAGCCTTCATTTCCCTTCATTATTCATGTGTGAATAGAGGGTAAAGAGTGAGAGAGAGAGCTTGAAGCGAAAGGGGAAAAGAGAAGCTCAAAGGTAAAGTTGGAAGACTAAGTTGCAAGGTAAGCTTCTACTCTCATTTTGTTATGTTCTTAGGCATCTACAAGGAGTTTTCTTCCTCCTTTTTCCTCTAAAATTTTTGGCCATGAGAGAGAGTAGAGAGAGAAAATTGAGCCATGGCCAAAAGAGTGTAGGAAAATACAAGAATAAGTTCCAAGAAGCATATATATGTGATTGGTTTGTAAGTTGAATGAGTAAATATTATGCTTTATTTTTGGGTGAATTTTGGTTAGGCTAGGGTTATTCATAGAGTTGGAATTTCAAGTTTTTGACCCCAAAAATAGATTCCTTGCATCCAAAAATGGTAGAAACAATTTGTACAATAAAAATCCAAAGGAAATCAAGGTGAAAAGTTTAGGGTTCATTGCACACTTTGTTAATGAGGTCATGTAACCAATGGATTATGACATTATTTTATAATGTTATAGGATTCCAAGAAGTGTGAGGAGATTACAAAAAGAGTGTACAAAGCTTGGAAGTGTTTGGAAAGCCCAATGGTAGTTTACTAACCTAATCTTTCATTATATTGTTATGTAGTTTGTAATGATTTCTATGTTATGTCAAATGAATGTAATGATGTATTGTGATATTTTGTTGATATTGGTTGAGTTATTCAAGGGGTTTTGTGACCCTGGGATGTCCAAAATATAAGAAAAAACTCTATCCAATTTTCTACATAATATTTGAGTATAAATGATTTTAATTGTTTGAATGATGATTTGATGATGTATGCTTGCATTATGTGATGATATATTTGCTTGATTGGTGGTAACTATTGAGATTCGTTGAATCTCACCCTCCCTAAATCACTAACCATGCTAGGAAAAAAATCATGGAAAAGGCCAAAGAAGGAGCAAGAGGAATGAAAAAGGCAATGATGAGCAAATTGACTTTACAAGTTTTAAAGCTATGTTATGAAAATGTGAATCAATTTATGCATGAGATGTAAACTCAGTTATGATGCATGATCATGTCCCTTAAAATCTTCTCATAATGTTATGTATGGATTTGGTACAAGAAATGACCATATATACATGTTATGATATTACTTTATGAAGCTAAGGGATAGATGTGACCATGTTGACCTATGCGAAGTAATTCTACTACTGATTGGATGAAAGAAGAAATGAGGTATGAATTTATATATGCTCTTAAAGGACAAATCTTAAAAATGGTCTAAAGATCACCTCAATTTGATGTGTGTGTGAATTAATATGATTGTTCAAATTTAGGGTTTAGAATAGGGCAAGGTTAGAAAACTGGAAATCTTAAACATAGGTATTGGAAAATTCAAAAGGGAATATAAAATTATATAGAGTTCTAAAAATTCATTGGTTTGTATATATGAAAAGTTCTGTCTTTTAAGTTTAGTATGCCACTGATTTGAAAGTAATTGAAGTTGTATAATAAGAGAAATGAATGTTTTCCTAAAACTATTCCAATAGAAGTTGAATTCTGACTCTTAAAGATTTAAGTTAATGCCATGCCCTGTACAAGTTGAATAAATATACAAGAAAAATCTAGAAAGTAGAAATATAGAGCTTTTGTATGATATAAAGTATGAACTATTTGGCTCATAATAGAAGGATATATGATTTTTCCAAGTTATGGTTAGAACTAGAAATTTTCAGAAATGACTAAATCTACAATATTTTTAGGAAGAATAAATTGTATGAATTGACCTAGTGTTTGCTCTGTGCTTACTTTTCCCTGGTAGATAATCTTTTTAGTTATTTTTAAAGACTTGAATCACTTTGATATTATTTTTGTAGATTTAATTATGAAATTTCAAATTTCATTGGGTCAAACAGAACTAGCAATATGAATAGTACATGAGAATTTATAAATTTCTATTTTTGAAATTAAATTAATTCAAGCTTCTCTTCAAGCACATTTGGACTCCAAAATAATCTAATATATGGGAAATTGGCCCTAATATAAGGTGGTATAGAGGATATCCCAAAACGCATAAAGAATTGCAAAAAATGGAGGGATACAGTCAAAAGCAGAAAAGGGCAAAAATGTCAATTTTATAAGCTAGAACAGAAAAAGAGAAAATTATATTTTTTCCTTAGAAAATAAGAATCCTATGTATTTTAGTCCATAAAAGAAAGAATTTAGTGCAACTTAGTTTATGGGGAACATTACATAAAAAGACCTAGAAGTTTCAAAAATTATAAATTTCCCCCGCCAAGGGTATTTATGTAAATATAAAAAATTATAGTCAAAATAAAGCTCTTGATGAGCTAAAACCAATGGAATACTATTTAGAAGTTAGTTAAATCAATATGATTTTATATTAGACATTAAGTTCTAAAGTTAAAATTTAACCGGATAAAGGTTATTCATAACCACAGAAAAAGTAATATAGTGTCAAGATTGTAAATGGACCCTACCAAAATATATTTTGGGACAAGAAAATGATTTTTGTCCAAAAGTATGTTTAGATAATCTTGTACCAATTTAATGACAATTACGGTAAAAGTATTTAAGCAATATGTGTAAAATTAATCAATAAAGATTGTTTTGGCCCGTTAAAAATTATGAAGCAATTTTTGGCCCAAAAATCCTTCAAAGTGGCGTGATTTCAGCTTACTAGGGACACAAGTGGAAATTGTGTAAAAGCTTTGACAAAGTAACTTGAATTGATTAGTTAACTTGAAGTTATTATTCATCTCTCTCATCTCTCCTCTCTAATGCTTGGGTTAAGCTAATAAGACCACATTTTCACCTTTATTTTGGTCTAAAAAGTAAAATCAAAGAGTGAGAGAGAGAGAGAGAGAGAGAGAGAGAGAATTTTTGAAAAAACAAAGGAAAAACAAGAAGAGAAGGTTGAAGCCATAGCTACCAAGGTGAGTTCTCTTGCTTTTATGCTCATATGTCACCTTATCCCAAACACCCCATGACTTGACCAAAACTCCAATAACCAACCAAATATAGCCTAACCACCTCAAATTCATTTCCCAAAACATCCTAACAGTAGAAAACGTCACAAAACACCTCGAGGAACACCAGAATAGTGAAATAGTATGCAGGGTTGTGGCCGTTAAAGTACCATCACGGCTCTGATGCCCACTGTTTCATTTTCTCGTGGCCTAGCTTCCTAGAGCCGTGGTGCCCCTCTGCTGATGCAACTTCAACAAAATTCAACTTTCTGGGCAAACTTCAAATGTGCGTAACTTTATGCTCCGACCTCTGATTGACCTAATTTCAACTACTACAAGTCAATATTGTCCCAAACTATCTATAGACACCAATTTTTCCTTAATTCATCTCTGTATGGAAATTTTAGACATTCGACACCTTTTTGGCCATTTTTTGAGTAAAACTCACAACTAACAACTCCTATTTGCCACCACGGGGGTTTTGACCATCCGGGACCATTTACACAGGTCCAAAACCACTTAACCAATTTGTCTAAAGATGTTTCATCTCAAGGGAATCACTCCTATGAAATTTGACCCCCTTGAACCCCAAATGACATAACGGGTTACATGCCCTAAAACATACTAACAAGGCCCAATTCTATCTTTGGGCTCACAAACACCACCATACAAACTCCTTATCACCCTGACCTACACATGCTTCACATAACAACACAAAACCACATCCATAACATACCATCAACATCATATCCATTACAATAACAATGTCAATATCACTACTTAGTTTACAAACCATCTATCCTATTTGGCACAACGTACATATCCAATTAATCATACACTACATAGACTTAATATTCCCACGTTGGATGCTACACCCTAGTCTTCTCAGGACTAGTGCCAGAACCTTCACCTAAAAAGTTAGTTCATAGGAGAGGGGTGTGAGACAAAGTCTCAGTAACCAAGAATAACCACACGCATATATATATATACATAACTCATACAATCTCGGGAATGCAATATGAAATGGAATGCGTGTCTCCCTCGCACACAGCTAGATCCACGAGCTGTCTTCATAGTAAGACATTTCGTATAGTTGGTTCCTTTCCAAAAGTCAGTGAAGACTGATTCCGAGACATCACCAAGCTCACCTCCCATTAGTGCACTCGACTAAAGGTAACACTAATGTTTAGATCGTGGTTCTCCTTCCTCTTTTCCACCATGAATTGGCAGTGATTTAGGGAACATGTAGTCTATCATATCCTTATCCTCCTTGATCATATATCATATCATATCACTGTATATCATATCATTATTACTACCCAATTACAATATATCTCACAATGTCATGTGGTGATGCTCATATCACATCATCATATAATCATCATCATCATGTTTCACAATGTCATGCATGCATCATGTAATGTCACATCATTATCATCATCTCTAATCATTGTCATAATCATCATAATCATTATACACTACGTGTCTAGCCGTGTGCATACCACAATATAAAGACAAACCACACACACACACATATGAATATCGTGGTATGAACAGAAACATGTATATATACACATATATATAATAATATACAAAACAAAAAATACAAATACCCGGTTATCTCAGGTTGTCAATTTCACACACATGCGATTCCATGAGCTTCTTGGGTTGTTCAACACACTTGTACCCCTTTCGGTCAATCAATTAATCTCTACAATGCCATAATATCTCAATTAACATAAAATACCAAATTCCATAATTCGACTACTTTGGCCTAACCCGAGGTTCCAATACCCTTTCCATACATCATTGAGCTTCTAAGACCTATTTAAACTCTACTCAACCACACATATCTCGGATTCCATACTCCCTCTAACAATTTTAACCTAGGGTTAAGCTTAAATTATACATACAGCCTATAAAACTCACACACAAGCTTCATAAACACTAAATCACACTCCATTAATCCCATTTCACCCATTTTAATTGATTGATTTTGGCCAAAACTGCAAATCCTAACATATACCCGAGAAAACCTAACTCAAAATCGAAGAAAATGGAGAAAGAGGAGTAGGGATCACTTACCAACCAAGATCCAAGCTTCCAGAGACTGAAAATCACTCCTAATGGTAGGATTATCCAAACCCCAGTAAAGCTTCCTCAGTGCTCCCTTCATTTTCTTCTCTCTCTTGAATATGAAATGTTTCTAATTTAAACAGAACTGAGGTGTGGCGCTGCGGTGGCTGGTAAGTTTGCCGCGGCATGAGTGCCTTTGCCTAGAAAATATTTCTAGATCTAGAGGTTGCTCACCATAGTAGCCCTGCTTTTGGTCACGGCGTGGAGCTCATTTCTCCTTCACTTGATTCTTTCCCCCATCCTAGCCCTCCGATTCTGCACGCAATACCAATGACACAAGGTTAGGTAAGGACAATGTAATGAGGGTTGTTACAGCTCGCATATCCAAGTAGTTAGGGAAGTTTTCATGAAGTATTTTCTCTCTTTTCTACCATTAGATTTTTAGCCATGGCATGCTAGAGTGAGAAAATTGAGTTTCCAAGTATGTAATCCATTAAAAAACATAGAAAAGTCTCTAGAAGAATAAATATGTGATTAGGTTGCAAGTTGTTGAAGTAAATATTTTTCCCTATATTTATGTGAATTTTGGCCAGACCTAGGGTTTGAGTTACAGTAGGAATTTCAAAATTTTGAGCCCAAAAAATGTATTCCTTGGGTCAAAAATAGATAAGACTAAGTGTGTTGTACAAACAAAAACCAAAGGAAAGCAAAGTGAATTTTTATGGCTCAAGAGAGCTCTTTGTCTTTAAGGTCATGCAATCAGTGGTTTACGACCTTGTTTCATGGTGCTATAGGGTTCAAAGATGTGTTGGAAGGCTAAATAAAGAGTCTACAAAGTTTGGAGAACATTGAAAAGCTAAAAGGTAGTTAACTCACCCAATCTAGCCTTATATTGTCATATAGTTTGCATTGTCTTTGATGAGATGCCTATTGTTTGCAATGTTATTTTGTCATGATTTGATCTTAATGGTTGAGTTGTTTGAGGGGTTTTGTGACCCCAAGATGTCCAAAACACAAGGGAAGACTTTGCCCAATTATCTACAAAATATTTAAAGTATGAATAATTTAAAATGATTGAATGATGATTTTATAATAATTACTTGCATTGTGTGATGATATGATTATATCATTGGTGGTTACTACTGAGATTCTTTGAATTTTATTCATCCAAAATGATCATTATGCTAGGACCAAGTAATACAAGAAGTTAAAGAAAGGCAATAGGAAAAGATGAAGATGGTGGTGAATAATCTTCTTTTGCAATCTATTATGCTTTGCTTTGATGAATTCTACAAATATATGTATAAAGGTTAAAGCATGTATGTTGTTGCCATTATGTTCCTTTAGTTCCTTATTAACATTATGCATGATTCGTAGCCAAGTACAATGATGTATTATGTTTATAAAGTTTGATTGTGCAAGCTATGACATATCATTGTGCAAGATGACTTATTGTAGTTACGAAGAGGTATTTTGTTCAAAACAAAGCAATTGTTAAAAGTATTATATATGTCCTAAAAGTATACAAAACAAGCTTTAAAAGAAGAACACTTAAGTGTTATATATGTCCTATAAATGTGCAATTTATAGTGAATTTCTAAAGTTAGGGCTCAAAATTGGATAGTATGAGATAAATTGAAACTAGGCAAAGATGTCATTTTTCCCGATAGATGAAAAAATGAAAAAATTACATTTTTATCCGTGAAAATTAAGATAATTGTATTTTAGTCCTTAAGAGTAAAAGTTTTGGAGGAAAACTACATCTAATGACAAAAAAGAAAAAACTATAATTTTGCCTTGAGTCAGGGGTAAATTTGTAAATATATAAAATTATTGTCAAAATGAAGCTCTCGACAAGACAAGCCCAATGATATATAGCACTGAGGTTCATTGATTAAAAATAAAGAAATAATTAATGCCGAAATTTAAAAAAATACTTTCTTATTGATAAAAATGCTTTTTGATCTCCAAAAGGCAACAAGGTAAAAAGGAAAGCAAATGGGTACCACAAAAGGAGCTTTTTAGAGATAAAATAATAAAGTAATCTCATATACAAGTTTGCTTTAATCCTATGCTAATAAAGTGAATTTATACTGTAAAAGTAACTTTACTAGTCTAAGTATAAAATAATTAGCACAGGGTATTACTCGATTGAGAAAATTATGCAGTATTTTGGAGAAGTTATTCAAGTTGGCGCCACTTGGGAGCTTTCATGTGACAAAAATAGAGCCTTAACAATGAAGCAAACTTAATGGCTAAGCTTAAATTAAAGTTAATCTAAGTAATTAGCAAAAAGTAAGCTTGATTAGTGGGCTATAAGTATCCCTTAGGTCTTGGCCAAAAATCACACATGAAAGAGAGAATAAACTTTGCCAAATAGAGAGTGAAGGGCAGCCACTTGAAGGGGGGATAAATAGAAGAAAAAGGGAAGAGAAAATTCCAAGAAAATCGGTAAGTTGCTAGTTTACAATCTTAATGATTCTAGCTTAGTTGCTTGGATGTTTGGCTTGTATTTCTTGAAATTTTATCTCTTGCAACCTTTGCCCATTTTCATCCTGAGTATGTTTGCATGTGGAATGATGTTTTTAAACCACAAAATCATGATAAAGTGTGAATTTGATATACTTGGTTCCATTAATGGTTCAAGCTTCTAATATGAGTCAATTGGATATTAAATATGATATATTACTTGAGAAAAAGTATATTAAAATAAATTGTTACACTTTTAGTGTTAGAGCTAAAGATTCGGGCAAAGGAAAATTTGAATCTTTAAATATAGTTGTTATTCCTCTTGAGACGAAATAACTAACTGTATTTGCTATTGTATTTTGATGATAAGAGAGGATGCCATCATCAGGATATAGCTGAGACTCTGATCACTAGGATAGACTCCATTTGGATTAGGGTGAGAGTATAGGCTCTAATACTGCTTCGGAGGAGATTAGAAATGTGAATTCTAAAGAAGGTACCTTGCAACCAAGGCAAAAGCCGATAGCAGCTATACCTCTACAATCAATTCTAGCACCATCTGCACCTCCTTTACCTTATGATTATGAAGGAATAGTAGAAGAATAAGATGTTGATTATGAGGCGGATTTTCTGTTAGACCCTAAGAACAATACTGATAGACTTTGTGATGTAGAGCACTTGATATACATGATAGTAAGAAGTTGTTTTAAGCAATATTTTCGAACCCGGACCCGACCAAACGGTTGGACCGGTCAAACTGCCACCCGAAGACTGTACCAGCTCATTTTGATGGTTTCAACTATTTTTATGGTTAAACCGAATTGGATCGGATTGAGTCGGTAATTGAGTTGAAAACTGGCTTTGAGCTAGAAATCGGAATGGTTCTTTGAGAATGGGACGATTCTTTATATTTTTTCAATTTATAAATTTATTAAATATTATTATTTTATAAGATTAAAAATGTTAAAAATGAAAAACCTTTTTTATCCTTATTAAATATTATTAGTACTCCTAATTTCCATTACTTAAACATAATTTACATTTTTAGACATTAAAAAAATTTATTTTTTTTATCCCTATTAAACATTATTAATACTCCTCATTTTCATTACTTAAAAAAATCCCTTTTAGAGATTAAATTAATGAGGAACAAAAATGACAAATAAGTTTGTGTTACCTTATAATATGAGACAAAAAAAATTCTACTAATTATCTTATAATATGGGATTGAGAGAGTATAAACTAATATAATACACTATGAACTTATGAGGTATTTGACAAATTTAATTTAATGTATAAGTTTATACATTATAATTCTTTTATATATCAAAATTTTGTATAATTTTAATCAATTGATATGGTTATATAATAGAAGATTTGATTTTATTGGTTATATATTTTTATTATATATATAATATAATTTTTTACATAATTATTACGTCATTAGTTTGACTGTCGGTCCAACCAGTTGAACCATAAAAACCGTGACTCAATGACTTTTCCGGTTTGATGTCCAATCCAGTTTTTAAAACATTGGTTTTAAGGAAAGTGCCAAGTATTGTCCAGGTCCTGACTAGATTCCCACATTCATCAAGAAGGTGGTATAGGTTAAGTAGTTTTTTGCCAGCAAAGGATTGCAGTATCTAGAAGAGATATGGATTGACACTGTGGTTGGACAGATTCCCATGGATGTGTTCTGGACACCCATTAGAGCTAAGCTAGAAGGTCAAGAGTTCTCATGTCTTGAGCATTGTGTTAAGGTTTATACAATTGATGGCAATGTATGAGCTAAGAAGTTGAGATGCAAGCTGTAATATCCTGAAATTTCTCTTAAATGTTTAAGGTCCAATATTTTAAAATCTATAAGAAATTTGCAAAACCGGATATACATCGTTTTGCATGAAATAAGGTAAAGAGGTCAATTATCTCGGTCAGAAGGAAAAATGAAAAAAATGACCATTTTATTGGTGGAAAAAAATAAAAAGAGATAAAAAAAAAGAGGAGCGAAGGAGAAGAGGCGGTGGACGTCACGCGGAGAATGTAACAAATTTTATAAATTTTGGTGAAAATTACACCTAATGACTTGAAAGTTTTAAAAATTATAAATATGTCCTGGGTCAAGGGCATTTTTGTAAATATGAAAAATTATAGTCAAAATGAAGCTCTCATTGAGTTAAGACCAATGGAATGTAGTATGGAATTTATTAAGGTCAAAATAATATTTATTGAGTAATTAGGATTTAATATTAATATCTTACCCGATAAAGGTCAGTCTGGACTGCAGGAAGAGGCAGTATTCATTCAAGAAAGTATGTGGATTTTATATTTGGACCAATTGGGATAAATATATTATGATAATTTTGTATCCCAATATAATTATAATTAGTATTCTAATAATAGTAAAATATACTGTTAAAGTAGCTTTATTTGTCCAGACCGGTTCAGGATATATCTGGATAAGTAAAAACCTGAAATTTTTGGACCAAAATACTCCCCATTTCATGATGCACAAGCTGCACATGGGAAAATATATTATTTTATTGTTTATGTCATTTTCTTAAAGGATTATCAAGAGGTTTCAAGAATGATTTGGTGGCAAAATATGATTGGTCTTATTTTTCTATATAATGATCCCTCTTGGCCGACCTTAGCAAGAGAGAAAGAGAGGGAGTGAAGTCTGAAACCCCAAGAAAAGAAGAGAAAAACGTAAGGGAGAAGAGAAGAAGAGAAAGGAAGGAAATCAAGCCAAAAATTAAGGTAAATCTCCTTTCTTGATTCTCTAGTATTTTAGTTATGATTTTAAGAAGATAGCCATGGTTCCCAAGAGTGTTCTTCCTTTTCCATTGGGTCTTTAATTTCAGTTTTAGTATGGGTTTATGAAAAGAAGGGATTTTGATGCCATAAAGATTTGAGAAAAACATAAGATTAAGTGAAAGGAACAAGATTTGGTATATTTGGAAAGCAAGTTTTGAAGAATTTCCTTCTTCCCTCTTACACTCCTATTTTGGACAGTTTAATATGATAGGAAAGAGTTGGATTTTCATTATTTTGATGCCAAAAATGGATTCCTTGGGTCCAAATTAGCTAAAAATAAGTATTGGATCAAGGAAGACCAAGAAATAAAGAATTTGGATTTTTAGGGCTTTAGTTAGACTTTGTAAAACAACCTTTGTTTTGAGTTGATTAAGTTGATATTGAATGATGTTTTAGGACTTGTGGGAGTTCAAGAAAGCTAGTGGAAGTTTTGGTTCCAAGTGCAAAAGCAAAGGAAAACATAAAAGGTAGCTAAGTTTCATATTCTTGCTTCATGTTCTTTCATTGTCTTTCTATGATTAAATTGTGTTGCCATATTACAATTGTGATTTCTTTGATTGGTCTTGGCTGTAAAATGAGGGGTTTTATTCCCCAGGATGTCCATTTTCTAAGTTGTTATGCTGCCAAATTTTTTATGACCAATGTGGCAATTTATTGTTTAAAGGTGATTGATGGGATTAAATGTGAGTTATTTGACATGATTGACATAATTGCATGAAATGTAACTTGCTACTGAGATTTTCCGAAATCTCATCCCCAAGCATTAACATGATAGGTTCAAGTGATGGCAAGACTCCTAAGAAGATAAGAGGCAAGGAGAGGATTAATGATGATTAGATTTATAGCCACCTTGGATGCTTGTTTTCTTGTAATTATATTTGAAATCATATGTATTTTCATGAAGCTGTGAATTGCTACTTTAATGTTCCTTTAGAGTTATTGTGATGTTAAGAATACATTTTGGAAGAGTTTGAATCATGTAAGTAGGTTATGTATTTAGTTTTTGGAAGTTGGTATGTAAATCTGTCCATTATGCGTACTGATCAGTTATGCAGTTACTGTTCATTCGAAACTCAGTTTCCTATATGAGTGTTATATATTCCTGGAAATTAGACATAGAGATCTTTCCAAAGAGCTCAAGATCACTTGATTTGGATAAGTATACGATTTGTTATGAATTTTTGAAGATGGCTCAGAAAATCTGGAAAAGTAGTTTTGACCAAATGAATAGTATGGTTCAACGAATTTTATGAATGGATTAGCTCAATTAATTTCCAGTTATATATATTTTTTTGATTTAGGAAATGTTTTTAGCTATTTTTAGAGACTTGAATCATCTTCATACGATTTTCCTAGATTTAGTTATGATTTTCCAAAGTTTTGCCGGGAAAATCAAATTACCAAATGAATAGTATTTTGTAAAATTGAATTTTTCTCATTCAATCTTCTAATGATTCAAGCTTCTAAATTAGCTCATTTAGCATTATATATGCTATCATACATGGGAAATAGTGTAAGAAAGTAAGATATGACACAAGCGGCTTGGACCACTGCCTGATGATGTTGAGTTTGTGCAGCCATATGATAATGGTGAAGGAATACTAGAGATGGTAACCAAGTGTTACGAGGATAGCTTACAGAGCTTTTGGGAGTCCCAAATGTTGACTTTCCTTGATATAGTTAATGATGCAAAATATTATTGGGAAAGACAGGTCAACATTACTATGAGTTGGCATGGGTCAATGCCATTATTGGAGTGTTATGAAGAAATAACCCATACTAGGGGCTGGTGAGGAATGAGCTTTTGAAAGATTGGACAGAGAATATGATGGAGTATGTATGAGAGATTACATTAATAGAGCGGGAAGAAGATTCGAAGAAGCCTTTACGGAAGTAGGATCTAGTCCTAGTACTCCTTAAGAACTGACCATGAGAATGCTTATGTAAATATGTATAAATGTAAATAAAAAAACTGCAAACTATGTTGTTCATAACTTGTTAGATGTTAAGAGTTTAGAACTATGTGAATATTTTTGGAATATTTAAACTTTTATGTATAAAGTTATGATATATGAATAAAATGTTATGTTTGGCATATCTTGGTGTAATTGCATACTATTCATGAGTTTAATTATTGTTGATATAGATAAAAATGGTTTGAACTAGATGACAAGCTCAGACAGTTGTCCTTGAACAAGAACCCAGGGAAGAGCCTCAAGTTGATCCATTGCAGAATGCAAAGGCTGGATTAACAACAATGAACCATGGAGTAGTTGCAATAGACCATAGAAGCACAAAGACAAGAACAAGAGGCTAGAGTTAATCAGCCTCCAATATAACAGCTAGTGCCTCAAGATGCATGAGTCAAGCTAGCAGCTAAAGTAATTTTTGATGAGCAGAACATAATAGTAAACTTCAGGAAGCATCAGCATCCTTCATTTGATGGCAAGTTTGATGTGCAGGCCACTAAAGATTTGGCATTAAGCCTAGAGAAAATTTTTAGATTAATGAGATGCAACTTTGAGATCAAAGCATTGCTAGCCATGCACATGCTCGAAAAAGAGGCTGATGGATAGTGGTGTAATACAGAGCTGATCATGTAGGATAGAATATTCCTTTGACAAGGGAGAACTTTCTAGAACAGTTCTATGAAAAATATTTTCCACACTTAGTGTGAGATGAGAAAGAGGCCTAGTTTATTATGTTATGGCAAGTGGAGGATCAGTCTGTAGACGAGTATGTCGTGATGTTTATACAATTGGCTAGGTACTTTACTTACCTCCAGCAATGTGATGATGAAATATGGAAAACTGAGAAGCTAGAGAGAGGAATGATGTAACATCCCAAAGAGCTTAACTATCAGAAAATGTTTCAGGAATCTTAGGGAACGGAGATACATTGTTATACATGAAAAAGAGCAAAAACATCATTTTTCCGAATTATACGAAAAAATGAGAAAATTACATTTTTGCCCCTAGAAATAAAATATTTTCATTTGTCCCTGAAGTGCAAAAGCAACACGGGATATGCATGAGAATATAATTTTGGGTAAGTACAGCTAATGATTCGAAAGAAATAAAAACTATAATTTTGCCCTGAGTTAGGGATAATTTTGTAAATATGCAAAATTATTGTCAAAACGAAGCTCATGATGAGATGATCCTAATGATATATGGTACTGAGGTTAACTGATTAAGTATAAAGAAATAATCAATGCTAAAAGTTAAAAGGTAACTTTATATTGAAAAAAATTACTTTAAGCTCTACAAAAAGAAAAAAGGTATATAGAAAAGTGATTGGACATCACAAAAAGAGATTTTAGGAGACAAAATAATAAAGTAATACCAGATACAAATTTAGTTTAATCATATACTCATAAAGTGATTTTGTATTGTAAAAAGTAACTTTATTAGTTCAAGTATAAAGTAACCAACACAGAATATTACTAGATTAGGAAAAATATGCAGTATTTTAGATATAATCCTCCCTCCATGTGGTGCCACATGTGCTTAAATTTTGAGACTTAATGGGTAAGTTTTCCAATTAACCCAAGCTTAATAGTTAAGCAATTGTCTAGCCTAACTAAGTTGGTTAACTAACCTTAAGTGGCAATGCTTATATTCCCTCACTCATTTACATGTCCAAATATTTGAAAAAGGAGAGAGAAGCTAATGCATAGTGGAGAGCAAGAGGGAGCCAATGTGAGGTGAAGGAAAAAGAGAAGAAAAATAAGGTGAAAAATTCCAAGAAATTGATAAGCATGCTCCTCTTAATTTCTAGCTGTTCCAACATGGTTTTTGGGTAGTATAAGCTAGTTTCCTTAAATTTTATCCTCCTCTTCTTACTGTCCATTTTTGACCTAAGCATGTTTAAGAGCGGGAAAGTTGTTATGATGAGAAAGTATGAGTTTTTGCAAGAGAAGGCAAGATAGGTTTGATTGAAATAAGTTTTGAGAAAGGCCCACTCTTTTTCCTTAAGGGCAGAATTTTAGCTAGACTAAAAGGCCATCTTAGAGTGAAATTTCATTAATTTGATGCCAAAAATGGATTTCCCATGATGAAATACCCTAAAGACAAGTGTTGGTTTAAAGATTAAGCTTAAGATGGAAAGTTTGAGTTTTCAAGGTTTCATGAAAGCTTTATGAGGTTAGCCATGAAATCAGTGGCTTGAGCAAGTGTTTGATGATATTTAGGACTTGAGGAAGCTTGAGAAAGCTAGAGAAAGCTTTGGTTTAAAGAGGAAAGCCAAGTGATAACACCAAAGGTAGCTAAGTTCACTATAATGCTTTATGTTCTTTCATTTTATTTCTATGATGATAATATGATGCCATATTGTGTTTATGATTTTCTTTGATCAGTTTTGGCTATAAAATGAGGGGTTTTGTTCCTTGGGACATCCATTTTTTAAGCGGTTATGTTGCCAAAATTTTTATTATCAATATGGTGTTTTAATGTTTAATGTGAGTTTTTATGTGAAATGATTGACATAATTGCATAAGGTGTGGCTTACTATTGAGATTGTCCCAATATCAAAGGATGAAGAAGAGAATGGTGCTTGATGATAGTTCAAGCTATGATTTTGTATTTTGAACTGTATTATGTAAAATTGTATATAAAGGTAAAAGGAAATGCTTGCTTGATAGCATGTGCCCATAAGTTCTTTGTGGTGCTTTGAACATGATTGAGAAAAGTTTGAACTGTGTATGTGATGTACATAAGCTCTTTGCAATGTCATGACATATGCTGGCTAATCTGAGCATCTGATAGGTATGTAGTTACTGCTCATTCGAAATGTGATCTAACGCATGAGTGTTTTATATTTTCTAAAACTAGACAGATAGAGATTTCCAACAAGATAAAGAACAATCAATTTGAATGAATGTATGAATTATAGTAATTTTTTGAGTTTGAGGGTCAAAACTGGATGGTGGTGTGAAAACTGTGAACTTTATTGAAAGTATCTCTCCCTTTAAAAGAAAGTATAAAATCGTATAGAGCTCCAAAAATCTAGTGGTTTATATGTATGAAAAGATATATGTTTTTATTTTAATATTCCATTACTTTGAGGTGATTGGAGCTATACAATGAGAGTTATGCATGATTTCCTAAAATTATTCCAGTAAAAGTGAGGTTTTGATCCTTAGTGATTTAAGTTGAGATCATGCCCTGTACAATTTAAACAAATATACAAGAAAAATATGGCTGTAAATTAGACATATAGAGCTTCTAATGGCGTAAATTAGCATAATTTGACTCAATATAGCTTGAAATATGAATTTTTAAATTTATGACCAAAATCCTAGAAAAGTAAAAAGTGAACATTTGAATCGTAGATTTCATGCAATAAACTGTACTAATTGGCATGACTAAAATGTTATTTCATATTTTTTCCATGTACATGATATTTCACTACGCCAAATTGTGGCTTTAATGACGCTAAATAGTTGGCGTTTATTAAATAAACGTCAACTAAATTTGGATGCTGGAAAAAAGTTAGTATTTATATAAATAAATGCTAACTAATACAAAGATTTATATGGCGTTTATACATTTAAACGCTAAATAATTTATTTAGGTGGCGTTTGTATATTTAAACGCCAAGCAAAGCTCCAGAATTTTTTTAATTTTTTTAAATCCTTTTAGTTGGCGTTTAATATATAAACGCCATCTATATTATTTTAGATGGCATTTATATTTTAAACGCCAAGCAAAGCTCCAGCATTTTTTTTAATTTTTTTAAATTTTTAGTTGACATTTATATTTTAAATGCCAACTAAGTATTAAATTTTAGATGGAGTTTAACATATAAACATCGTTTAACATATAAACACCATCTATGTTAGTTTTAAGTTAGCGTTTAACATATAAATGCTAACTATAACATCATGTGGATCAAACTTCTGCCGTCTTCGATCCCACTATGTGCTTTGAATCCCTACTCTGCCACAGCTCTTTGGCGACCATGAGATCAAAGTTGACACACTCTCCCTCCTTCGCCACGGCTGTGCTCCTCAGAAATCCCATTAAACCTGGAGGTCGAAGCTGAGACCCCTACTGTCAGAGGACCACGAAATCCATTGTCTTGCACGAAATCACTTGAACTTGCAATAGTGAAGGTGAATAGAGTGAAAGAGGCCTAGTTCCATTCTCTTCAACGAACTCGAAATCCCTCCCACTCCCAAAGGCGAACGCGGCAACTAGTTTTAAGGTAACCCCACTGTCTCACTGACGTTGTCTTCCTCCTTACTCTCTCTACCTATTCTCTATTTTGGAACCCTATTTTCATTTGTAATTTCCTCTATCCATTGAGGTAACAAGTTCAGATTAGGTTTTCATACCAAGCTCTGTGGGAGATTAGCTCCATTAGCGTATACTACAATAATCAGCTCCTGTGTAAAAAAGGTATATAGCAATTTGTCTATAATTAAAATGCTTGTATATCAACTTACAGTACTAAGTTAGCTGCTTTAGTATAATTTCAAATATTTATGCACAAGTGATGTATATCCTTATAAATGTTGTCTTGAAAGTCCCAGCATTGAAGTTTCTGAGATTAGTATATCTGTCTCTGTGCCTTTTGATGGCTATTCTTTCACAATGCGTCTATAACAATCAACTTTATGTGTGTATATATATTGTTATAATCTTATAAAATTTAAAAAGGAAGAAAATGGTGATGCTTGGTGCCCTTGAGCATGCAAAACACACACACTAATTAATTTAATGCATTTTAATTTTAATGAGGGAATCAAGTCTTTAAGGGAATGATAAGCGAACAGATTCTTGGAGGTATATTTTATATATATACTAATTGTTTACCTTGAGTTGCTGCTATTGGTTTAATTATTGAACCACATAGAATGATTAGAGTGGTGGTAGTCAATTGGTGTATTAATTTTTTTTTCCAAAAAGTGCTTAATAAATTTAAAGTGAAATAAAAGGCACGCACGTAAAGATAACATGATGATAGAGTTATCTTTAAGCATTATTTAAGCATCACTCTCTCTCCTCTCATCCATAATATAAACTATTTCTAATAATTTCACATACTCAATTCATCTACAATCTCGCTTTTATTTCCATGTGGGTTAATCTCCATGCTACATGAACTCTTATAGACTAGTTTCTATAAATTATATTGGTCTTGTGTGCTGTCTTTGCTTGCAAGTCTTTCTCATTGGCATGTTGCTTCTCTTTAGGCAATTTATATGATTCTCTTATGTTTTTCTTCCTATTCAGTCTAGATACAAGTTGGTCACTCAAAGTAATTTGTTGGATTCAGAATTTAGATACTCTTGAACCTCGAGATTGGTGAGTTTTTCTATGCAATGACATTTAAACTCTTGCACCATAATTTGAACTCTCGTTTTAATCATAATTGGCTGTGGCCTGTTCTTTGTGTATGAGTCAACTGTGTGTCAGCTTGTGTTCATTTGGTAGCTGGCATTGTTAGGCAAACCAATTTGTGGTTTATGTCGTTTACTCTATTTTTCCCTAGCATTTTGATATTCTCTTGTTGCAAAGAGTTCATCTTAGATTTCATTCTCAATTAATAGTTTGACATTCTTTTTTTGAAAATTTCCCTTCTACAAGCTTATTACTTAGTTAGAACTTGTATAGTTTTACAACCTTATTCCCTTCATTTGCCCCAATTATTTTTAGCGTAGATAATGATAGTACTTCAATCAAGCAATAGGCAAACACAAGAGAAGTTGATAATACATATGTATGGAGTATAAAGACTGGATGGAGTATAAATGAGAAGCATTTGATTGGGCCACATTTGTATGTATGGCTTAATTGGTATAAAATTTGTTGCATACTAATTCACAATTTCACAAGCTACATCATTTTGGTTACTATTATTGTTGTGACTTCTTCTATGCTCTCATGTGTAATTTTTTTTTCCCTACCTTTTGTAGGATCCAAAGAGTGATTATCATGAACTATTGTTGTATTATTGTCTCTGAAGGTGCATTATAACTAAATTCTATGCCCAACTATATGCATGTTACAGACCCTAATATCTTAGTCACCAACTCGATAGTTGTATCATTTTCTACCTTTCCCAATAACAAAATTTGCTCTTCAGCTGCACAAACAAGAGTTAGAAAACTATAGTTATTCCTTTGTGTTTCATTTAAATTTTCTGAACTGCTACACCCAATAAGTTGTTGCTTGAACTCAGTGTTATGGCTAGATTGCAATTTTTTTTAGTTTAGACTTTAAATACATTGACAGACTTTTAAGAATAGTTACATATTAAATATTCAGTTTTTCACATTTTGGCAAAGAAATGAATGTCACGCATTCAAGATATTGGTAACTTTCTGCTATTAAGAAACTTTAGTGAAATTTTTGGTTTAATTTCTCTATCCAATCTCTTTTTGATTATTATGAATGTTATGGACCTTAACTCTAGATATTAGCAACATTTGAATAACAAATTCTACTCTTTGTTTGCTCAAACAGCAATTGGAGACCCTAAAAAAATTGTGGACTGAAGGTAAGTGCGATCAAAGAATGGTTTTTGGTGGACATTCTACTATTCAGCATAGATATAGGCATCATTAGTGTATAAAATTTTTTATTTATTGGGGAAGAAAATTAGGACTAACCACAATCGATGACATTTTTTCCCTGAACTAAGAGCTGCAAAGGAAATGAAAACAGATAGGTATTGCCTCCATTTTATTTGAAATCTTTTAATTCATAAGAATTCACTTTTGGCCAAAAGAACTTTTGACAAATGTAAGAGTGATCATTTGTATGTGATGAAGAAACTGTTGCATGTTTTTGAATCATTTATCTGGAACATCTGAGATATGATGTAAGTAACTATGTCAGAAATAGTGGTGGTTATTACTGTATGGTAGGTTAAGTTTTGCATTTGGTTTTATTGTATTACACAAAATGCTTACATGTGTTTTGACATAACTTATAAATTAATTAAGTCCCTCATGCGACACTGCCTGGTGTAGTGGGGCATTAAAATATTAAATTTCTTTTTGAATACACGTTAAACATGGACAAATAAAATTTTTCACATTGACATAATGGAAAGAATGCAAATAGCAAGGTATAAGAAAAATGTAGTAGTGATCTATATGAATGATCAATTTTGATCTTTTTTTGGCTAGATATAGTCATTTTAATTTATGATTATTATGTTGTATAAATACAAATTATTTACATAGTACTAAATATCAAATTACATTCCTCGTGAAAAAAATATCAAACTATACAATCTATTGTAATATATGCAATATGAAAATTATAATGCACGTAATTTTTTTTGGGTACTTTTCTGAAAAAAATAATACGATGAACATAGTTTTTGTTCATCTGGCGCATCGTGCAAGGAGGAAAATCGAGTTAAATTCAAAACACCAATAAAACATTGAAGTAAATACTAAATTACTCAAAAGCTATTAGAGTATATATAAACTTTTTTAAAGAAATTATATTGTTGTTTATTTTATTTTTAAGATACATAACTTGTGTAGGAGCTATACTCAAGTTGGTTGTTTGCATTTTACTAATAAGTTTTCCTTTCAGTAATGATTGTCTGAGATATGGTGTTGGAGAAGAATTTGAACTATGGTTTTAATGGCTATCAAGTGCCTGTCATTCCTAGAGCATCAAGATGAGCTGGAGTATTTATATGCTTTTACCATTCTAACACTGCTTATTGATCTTTATTTTATCAAGTTTTTAATATTTTATTAGCTTTAATAAATAGCTATATAAGGTTTTACTCAAGATTATCTATTCAAAGAGCTTTCAAGCTTTCTTTAGCATGAATTTCATTCTCAATATACTTCAATTAACTATGCATAGATTCTCTTTGTTTTATTGTAAAACTCATAAAGTTATGACTAGTGTATTTGTTCAAGTTAAACCTTTCTCATCTACTTTCTGTAGTAACTTGTGTAGGAGCTATATTTTGGTCTAGTAACCTATGTAGTCTTATAACTGTGTCAAGTAGCTTGTTGAGTTTGTGGGTGACCTTCATTTAACTTGTTGCTTCACTTCTTTGAAGGTGTCATTGGTGCACTTATTTCAGATTGACATAATTTACAGTGCTAGCCCTTCAGATTATCTGCTTTGTCTGAGGTATGCTTCCTCATTATGTTTATGTAAAATTTTTGTATCAGTTAGCCAAGTTAGTTGAATTGCTAAGTGGTTAATGCTATGGTTATATTAGTTAGCTAAATTTGAACTGAAAATGATGAAATTTGGTTGAAATGTGTTATGTTTTGTGTGAATAGATGGCTTAAAGCCTGGGAAACTCTTGTTCTTAAGTTGTTATGCTGCCGAATTGTCTTTAAAAGTTATAATTTAGTAAATGAAAAGCTATGAATAGTTGATTTGGATGGTTGGCAACATATAATTGAAACTCCTTTTTTGTCTATGTTGTTGAATATTTTTGCTAGTTAAGGACTTGAAAAGTAACATATGCTTTAATAAATCAGAAAGTAAAGTTAGGAAAAACAAAGAATGGTAGTACAATTAATGTATGTAGTTTTTTTTTGTAGCATGAATATTAATGTATTAATCATGGGGTCATGGTATTTAATCCATATGAAAAAACATGACCTGTAAGTTGTTGTTGTAAAATTATTGGGAGGCTCAACTTTTAAAGGAGGCTCTACCTAAATTTATACACGAGTTATAAAAGTTTACACAACTTAATAAATGTATGGATCGGAAATGGATGTCTGCGAATCATTTAACTCAGGAATATTGGATTGGAGTGAAAGAGTTTGTTAGGTTTGCAGTTGAGCATGTTGATAACCCTGAAAACATTATATGCCCTTGCTTGAAGTATTGATATGAGAGGCTAGTTAGTACAACTGACTTGGAATCACATTTAGTTTGTAATGGAATTGATCAAAGTTACACACGATGGACAAGGTATGGTGAGAGAATAATGAGTATAGTAGTAATAGGTATAGTGGGAGCTCTAGCTCGAATGATTTCGACACAAGTACATTTGAGGCCGATCGTCTTGATGAGATGACCAATGTAATTGAGGATGAACTTCAGGGTTGCCCAGAGATGTTTGATAGGTTGAAGAGGGATGCAGAAAAACTATTGTACTCTAGATGCACTAAGTTCATGATATTGTCAATCATGTTAAAGCTATATAACTTGAAAGTAGGCAATAGATGGAGTGATAAGAGCTTCACAAAATTGCTTGCACTTTTGAAGGATATACTGCCAGAGGATAATGAGCTTCCAAGCCAAACATATGAGGCTAAATGAATGCTAACCTCTATTGGGATGAGTTATGAGAGGATACATGCTTGTCCTAATGATTGCATTTTATTTCAGAAAGAATTTACATCATTAGACAAGTGTCCTAAATGCAATGCCCTATGATATAAGAGGAAAGAATTGAGTCTAGTAAAGGTAGTATGGTATTTTCCCATCACACCTAGATTTAGACACATGTACAACAGTATGGAGAATGCGAAGCTCTTCACATGGCATGCGGATGAAAGAATTAAAGATGGGAAGCTTAGACATCCTACAGATTCTCCACAATGGAAATTAATTGATCGTGACTATGAAGACTTCAGGGCAGAAGATGGAAACCTACATCTTGGATTATCTACCGATGAAATGAATCCACATGGTATGCAGAGTAGTAACCACAGTATATGGCCCATGATTTTGGTGAATTATAACTTGCCTCTATGGCTATACATGAAACAAAAATTTATAATGTTGTCTTTGTTAATTTCTGGACCTAAACAACCTGGAAATGATATAGATGTATACTTGGCTCCATTAATTGAAGACTTGAAGCTATTGTAGGAAAGGGGTGTGGAGGTGTATGATGAGTATAAGAAGGAATCATTCTGTTAGTTAGGCTGACTTCCTAAGAGGGGGGGTGAATTGGGAAGATTAAAAATTTTCTGCACAAAGTGAAAACAGTGAAGAAAGCAAGGTATGACAGAAAAACAGAGGATAAAGCAGTAAGATAAAAGAGTGGTGGTAGAGAGAAGAAGAACTCTGATATTTATCCTGGTTCGGTCCTCCACTTGACCTACATCCAGTCCCCAAGACTCCACTTGAGATTTTCCACTATTCAGCAAGAATTCAACGGGCTTCTTGCAAATGCCACTGTACAACGTCAGTGCTCTGTTTTCTAGAGCTCTCTCAATCACTTTCTGCAATTTCACAAAGTACTTTACAATCCCTTGTGATATCTCCTCACAAGTAAATCTATCTCTTAGATGAAGATTATATTGTTTACAAAGAAGAAACTCTCTTGAATAGAGTGAATATGAAAGTTGATGTACAAGTATTGAAGTAAGAGGGTAAAAGTCTTTGAGTGGAAACTTTGACAGAATTTCAGTATATTCGAATTTTGGTTGGTCAACAGACGAATTTTGAAGGAACCAAAGGTTAAAGCTTCCAACATTGAAGTACTGAAGTTCGTCTGTTCATGAAGTGAAATTCGAATTTTGAAACTTAGAAAATGTTTTCATGTTGTGACATACGAATTTTCAAGAAGAAAGTTTTTCTGTTAAGTGTGAACAGTGTTTTCAATTTGCTACAGTGCCCTCAAAATTTGAATTTTGGAACCTCAAAATTCGACTGTCCGTAGCAGGCTTAAAAGGCACAGTAGTTCATTTACTTCGAAATTCAAATTTTCAATGAGTGAAGTTCATCTGTTAGAGAGACCTCTTTTCAGACTTACTTCAACATTCGAATTTGTAAACACTGTCCTTCGTATGTCATTATGTCATTTCAACATATTCAAAACTTTAGCTTCTGAAATTTGAATTTCCATGTTCAAAGTTCGTCTGTCAGTGAGCAGTTTTGAAACTCAATACAATCTTGATTTTAGATGAACTTTAACATTGTTTCAGACGAATTTCTTCAGTTTTCATAAATTCCATTTTGTCTGAAATTTGAATGTTCAAGACCCAAAGTTCGTCTGTTGCTCAACAGCTTCTTTCAGACACTTATGAAAATTCAAATTTTGGAAAATCAAAATTCGTCTGTCAGAGAGGCATCTCTTCAGACTTATTCAGTTTTAACTCGAAATTCGAATTTCCAAAGCCAAAGTTCGAATTTCCAACATGACAGTTCAATGTAAACTTTTCAAACTTCGTCTATTGGTGGGTATTTTTCAAGTATTTCATAAAATCAAGTTTTTAAAACATCTTTTCATCAAACCAAAGTCTTTTACCCATACTTAAACATAACTAATGATCCTACAACAAATCTTGCACGGATTACTCAGAATTTCTTCACTTGAAACACTTTGAGTTCCTTTGATATCTTCATTCCAAGCTCTTGAATGTTGGTTTGGAATCATCAAAACTCTAGATTCAAAACATTCAATTTGAGAGCTATGCTATTTGGTACAATCAATGATTTTCCAGCGTATAGGAATTTGTCTAGATATAGTATTAAAGGAGAATTTGGTTGCCCTATATGTGAAAAAGGCATACAATCCATTCAGTTGGAACATGGTAGGAAATTTGTCTTTCTCAGGCATCAGAGATTTTTGCATTAAGGACATCATTACAGAGGGTGGAGAAAAGCTTTTGATGGGAATATAGAAGAAGAAGGAGAACCTGTGCCGTTAAGTGGTGAGGACCTGTTTCGCAAGGTATAATATTTGAATAACAACTTTGGGAAACCTTTTGTAAGACACCTCGGGACAAGTGGGTGGAAGAAAAGTCAATTTTCTTTGAATTGCCATATTGGAAGTCCTTGTATATGAGACACTTCCTTGATGTGATGCATATAGAAAAAACGTATGTGATAGCATTATTGGTACGATACTCAATGTGAAGGGAAAGAACAAAGATAGTAAGAAGGCAAGATTTGATTTCGTTGCTATGGGAATTAGAGGAGAATTGGCACCGATCACGGAGAAACGACATACTTATCTATCTCTGGCAGCTTATACTTTATCTAGAAAAGAAAAAATCACTCTTTGTGAATTTCTTGATAGAGTTAAAGTTCCAGATGGGTACTCCTCAAATATCAGGAACCTTGTATCTATGAAAGACTTGAAGTTAAAGGGCCTAGACTCTCATGATTGTCATGTTTTGATGGAGCATATGATGCCAGTGGGTATACGATCCATTTTGCCGAAAAAGGTGTGAGGGACAATCATGAAACTATGTTTCTTTTTCAAGTCTATTTGCAGTAAAGTCATTGACCCTAGGAAGTTGCCCACATTGGAAAGACAAATTATGGTCACTTTGTGTGAGCTTGAGATGTATTTCCCGCCTTCCTTCTTTGACATGATAGTTCACCTAACAGTACACTTCATTCGAGAAATACAAATGTGTGGCCCAGCTTATATGAGATGGATGTACCCCATTGAGTGTTACATGAAGATATTGAAAGGGTGTGTGAAAAATTTGTTGAATCAAGAGTTTTGATAATTCCAAACCAACACTCAAGAGCTTGGATTGAAGATATCAAAGGAGATCAAAGTTGTTTCAAGTGAAGATTTTCTGAGTATTTGCTGTTAGTTATCTACTGTGCCTCTTTGAACGTTCAATGGACAGACAAACTTTGGGCATCCAAAATTCGAATTTCGAGGGTACTGTAGAAAATTGAAAACACTGTTCACGATTTACAGAAAAACTTTCTTCTTGAAAATTCGTATGTCACATTGTGAAAATGTTTTATAAGTTTCAAAATTTGAATTTCACTATATGGACAGACGAACTTCGTATTTTAACGTTAGAAGCTTTAACCTTCGGTTCCTTCGAAATTCGTCTGTTGACCAACCAAAATTCGAATTTCAGTGTGTCAGAAACATTAAATACGGTTGGTAAACGGATAGTTTTTCAGAGTAACCATTGGATAACTTCCCCAACGGATAGATTTAGTCTCTAACGGATATTTGAGAACTAAAACTATAAATATAACATCATTTGAAGTTATGGGTAACGAATCAAACTTGTATATACCAAATTTATGCTGAATCTTCTTCTCAAAAGCTTTTACCCTTTCAACTTCATTATCTGTACTTAAACCTTCATATCTACTCTATTCAAGAGAGTTATTCATTTGTAAACAATCTACTTTTCATCTGGAAGAAAGATTTACTTGTGAGGGGAATTCACAAGGGGATTGGGAAGCACATAGAGAAAGTGCTTAGAGAGTTTGAGAGAGCTCAGGAACAGAGCATACTCGTGTACTGTGGCATTAGCAAGAAGCCCATTGAAATTCTTGCTGGATAGAGGATAAATCTCAAGAGTTGTCTTGGGGACTGGACGTAGGTCAAGTGGATAGACCGAACCAGGATAAATCACTGAGTCTTCTTCTCCTTATCCTTACTTATTAGCTTACTCTGTTTTACTCATTGTTTTCATTACACTGTGATATCTTCACCCACTTCACTTTGTGCAGAAAAATTTCAATCTTCCCAATTCACCCCCCCTCTTGGGAAGTCAGCCTTGCTAACAAGTGGTATCAGAGCCTGGTTTCCCATTCAAAGGATTTTACAGTCCGGGAACAAAGATGGCTGGCTTTGGAGAGAGTATACTTCTTGAAGGAAACAATACTAACAGACCACCAGGCTTCAGTGGAGAGCATTATGGGTACTGGAAGATGAGGATGCAGATCTACCTCCAATCAATTGATCTTGACATCTGGACAGTCATTGATAAAGGAGATTTCGTCTCAATGGCATTAACTGAAGAAGGAAGACACAGAGAGAAGCTAGAAGCAGAATGGAATGAAGAAGACAGAAGGAGAGTTCTGCTGAATTTTAAAGCAAAGTATTGCTTAGTCAGTGCCCTGAACCAGGACGAATTCTACAGAGTCTCATAATGCACCACTACAAAAGGGATGTGGGACACTCTGCAGATTGCACATAAAGGAACATCTGGGGTCAGGGAGAATAGACTTAATATATGCATTGGGGAGTATGAGAGCTTCAGAATGACTGAAGGAGAAACTGTAAAGGAGCTCCAAAAGAGATTCACTCTTATTGTGAATCAATTGAAGAGCCTGGGAAAGGAATATACTCAGTCTGAGAAAGTGAGAAAAATACTCAGAGCTCTCCCTCTGGAATGGCAGCCCAAGGTGACAGCAATAGAAGAAGCCAGAGAAGAATCAATGGCCTCTGTCACAGCTCTCTTTGGTAGCCTTGAAGAGTATGAAGGAAAAATCAAAGGTCTCAAGGAAGCTGGGCTGGACAGAAAGAAGAAAGGCCTTGCCCTCAAAGCTGCTGATGAAAAGGAAGAAGAATCTAACGAAGAGGATGAGCTGGATGAGGAAACTCTGGCTATGATGGTCAGAAAATTCGGAAGATTCTACAGCAAGAAGAAGAACAAGAGATTCTTCAAGAAGGGAGCTGCTGGAGAAAGCAAGAAAGAGGCAAAAGAACCTGTGACTTGCTATGAGTGCAAGAAGCAGGGACACATAAAGTGGGACTACCCCCAATTCCTCAAGAAGCAAGAAAAAGAAAAGAAAGTTGCTGACAAAGGGAAGAAGAAGAAAGCCTACATCTCATCCATATGGGGCAACAGCTCAGATGAGGAAGAAGAAGATGAAGATGAGATTGCCAACATTTGTCTGATGGCACTTGCTTCTGAAGAAGCCACACCCTCATGCAGCAGTGATCAGGAAGAAGAGGTATATGAATCTGAACCTTCCTATTCTGAATTACTGGATGCATTTCATGAGCTTCATGATGATTTCATTAAAGTTGCTAAAGAACTAAAACTGGCAAAGAAGAAGATAAATAAGCTGGAATCTCAAAACACTATCTCTGAAGTTACTTCTTTACCTACTACTGAATCTGTTTGCTGTACTTCATGCACTGAACTTAAGCAAACTAATGATTACTTAGTTAAAAGCATGTCTAGGCTTACTAGAGGTAAAGATATGTTGTTTGCCTTGATGGAAAGCCAAAGAATTTCACAAGGAAAAGCTGGTCTTGGCTATGATCCATGTGCTGTCAAGGAAAAGATTAGGAAGAAAAACCAAAATGCATATAGGAGACATTCTGTGCATGCTGAGAGCAATAAGAAGAAAAATAGTGCAGCACCTCACATTGAGACATATAATCAACCATGGCATGCTAGACAGAAGTATTATCTGCATTATTTTCTTCCTGCCTCTCAATCTAGTAGTCCCTTGACTACCTGTCATTTCTGCAACAAAAAGGGACACATTTCCAGTTCCTGTATTTTAAAGAAAAATGGACTTAGCAGGAAAGTTGAATGGGTTCCCAGAGTTGCATCTGTATCTAGGGAAAGATCTACTAATCAAAAAGGACCCAAGCAAATTTGGGTACCTAAAAGGAAAAGATGAACATTGACTTGCAGGTTTGTCTTAAAGCTAAGAAGAGCAACAAATGGTATATGGACAGTGCTTGCTCAAGCCACATGACTGGTGATAAGGAGAAGTTCATCACCCTTAGAGACAAGAAAGGAGGAAAGGTGACCTTTGGAGGTGATCAATATGGCAAAATCGTTGGCATTGGCATTGTGGGGAAAAATCCAGAAACATCCATTGAAGAGGTGCTGTTTGTAATTGGCCTCAACCACAATTTGCTAAGCGTGAGTCAGACCTGTGATAAAGGAAACTGGGTGCTGTTTGACTCAAAGTTTTGCCTGGTTATCAGAAAAAGTGATCACAAAGTAATCCTAAAAGCTCAAAGGGATGGTAACTGTTATACTATTGATCTTGATGAACTTCCTCCCTTAGATTCTGTGTGCTTAATCAGCCAAAATAACGATAGTTGGTTATGGCATAGGAGATTAGCACATGTTAATATGAATCAATTGTCTAAACTGGTTAAAAATGAGCTAGTTACTGGTTTGCCAAAAATATCTTTTGAAAAGGATAAAGAATGTGATGCATGCTTAAAAGGAAAACAAATTAAATCATCCTTCAAATCTAAAAACATAGTTACCACAACTAGGCCACTTGAGTTGCTGCATATGGACTTAATTGGACCTTCTAGGATAAAGAGTCTTGGTGGTAATCTGTATGTGCTTGTAATTGTAGATGATTATTCTAGATTCACTTGGACATTATTTCTTTCCTCTAAAAGTAATACCTTTGATGCATTTGTAGCCTTAGCTAAAAAGGTGTAAAATGAGAAAGGTATTTCTATTGTGTCTATCAGGTCAGATTATGGAGGAGAATTTGAAAATGCATACTTCCTGGAGTACTGCAGTGAGCATGGAATTAACCACAACTTCTCAGCTCCTAGGATTCCTCAACAGAATGGAGTAGTGGAAAGGAAGAACATAACTATTGGGGAGATGGCCAGAGCTATGCTGAATGAGAAGGAACTTTCTTAAGTGTTTTGGGCTGATGCAGTGAACACAGCAAGTTACATCATCAACAGAGCCTACATCAGACCCATCCTTGGAAAGACTCCATACGAGCTGTACAAGGGAAGAAAGCCAAATCTGTCTCATCTCCATGTGTTCGGATGCAAATGCTTCATTCACAACAATGGGAAAGAAAATCTTGGTAAGTTTGATGCCAAATCTGATGAAGGTACATTTCTAGGCTACTCTAGTAGGAGTAAGGCATATAGAGTTTATAATAAAAGATCAAATGTGGTAGAAGAATCTGTGCATGTGGTTTTCATTGAAAATGAAACTGTTTCAAAATATGTTACCAATGAGGATGATCTTGCTTTCAACTTTGAAAAATTGGGTATTTCGGATAAATGTAGAACTGAACCTCCAAAGATATCTGAATCTGTTAACATAGAAGAAGATATCCAGGAGTAAGAGTTTGATGAAGAAAACAATGAAGAAACATCTCAAGAACTCCCTAGAGCTTGGAGATATCAAAGGAATCATCCTGTTGATCAAGTGATAGGGGATGTTCAAGAGAGAGTCAAAACCAGAAAACAGTTAAGGGATCAAATGCTAAACTGTGCTTTCATTTCTCAAATTGAACCCAAATGTGCTGAAGAAGCCTTAACTGATGATTACTGGATTTTGGCTATGCAAGATGAACTAAATCAGTTTGAAAGAAATCAAGTTTGGGATTTGGTGCCTAGGCCCAAAAATCATCCTGTTATTGGTACCAAATGGGTTTTTAGAAATAAACTTGATGAATCTGGAACAATAATTAGAAATAAAGCTAGACTGGTTGCTAAAGGTTATAATCCGGAAGAAGGTATTGATTTTGAAGAAACCTTTGCACCAGTAGCTAGACTAGAGGCGATAAGAATACTGTTAGCATATGCATGTATGAAAAACATTTTACTATATCAAATGGATGTAAAGAGTGATTTTCTGAATGGATATATCATGGAAGAGGTCTATGTAGATTAACCTCCAGGCTTTGAGGATTCTACAAAACCGAACCATGTTTATAAACTAAAGAAAGCTCTTTATGATTTAAAACAAGCTCCTAGAGCATGGTATGAGAGACTGAGCAATTTTCTAAGTGAAAAAGGATTCAATAGAGGCAAAGTTGACACAACCTTATTTACTAAGAAAGAAAATAAAGATTTACTAATTGTTCAAATTTATGTTGATGATATTATTTTCGGTGCTACTAATGAGGCTCTTTGCAAGAAATTTTCTGAGTTAATGTAGGGAGAATTTGAGATGTCGATGATGGGTGAACTCAATTTCTTCCTTGGATTGCAAACCAGACAGCGAGATGATGGCATCTTCCTCAGCCAATCCAAGTATCTGAAAGAGCTGCTAAAGAAGTTTGGAATGGAAAATGCCAAGCCAATGGGAACACCTATGGCTACTGCAACCAAACTGGACATGGATGAGAATGGGAAGATGTTTGACATTACTCAGTACAGAAGACTGATTGGATCCCTGCTGTACTTAACTGCCAGCAGACCTGACATTATGTTCAGTGTCTGTATATGTACAAGGTTCCAATCATGCCCCAAAGAGACCCATGCAACAGCTGTGAAAAGAATCTTCAGATATCTCATTGGAACTTCACAGATGGGTCTTTGGTATCCAAAAGGCAATGGAGAAGATCTCAAAGGATACACGGATGCTGATTTTACAGGATCCAAAACTGACAGAAAAAGCACAAGTGGAACTTGTCAGTTTCTTGGAGGATCCCTGGTCTCATGGTTCAGCAAAAAGCAAAACAGTGTGGCTCTATCCACTGCAGAAGCTGAGTATGTTGCAGCTGGAAGCTGTTGTGCCTAAGTCATCTGGATGAAGCAGCAGCTTGAAGATCTTGAGATTAAAATGAAGGAAATACCCATCATGTGTGATAATCAAAGTGCCATAAATATCACTAAAAATCCTGTCATGCACTCAAGAATGAAACATATTGAGGTTAGGCACCACTTCATCAGAGATCACGTTCTAAAAGGAGAAGTTAAACTGGAATACATCCCAACAGAGGATCAAATTGCTGATATACTAACCAAACCTCTACCAGAAGACAGGCATTGCAAAATAAGAAGAGAATTGGGAATGGTAAATCCCAATGAATTGTAAGTTATTCTTATAAAATTCTCTTTGTAGAGTTTTCAATCTTAAGATTAATTCTAACTTGAGCATCGGAGTATGTTTAATTTGAGTTGCAGGTACTCCTTATGAGAATCAATGGCTGAAAGTTTGAAAGATTGGAGCACTACAGAGTGGAACAACCAGAAAGTGAAGTAAATAATGAAAATCCTAAGTTCTGGATCCATTCTGTAAGTTTTTAATGATGATGCTTATATTATAAATGGTGTTAGACGTATTTTGCTTCATAAACTGTGTTGTTGTACTGGTCAACATTCGAATTTTAAGTGACCAACAGACTAACTTCGACCTGTTATACTTTGGAGCAGTTATCTCTAATGCCTCGAAATTCGTCTGTTGAATAATGAAAGTTTGAATTTTCAAGAACAAAAATTTTCAAAATTATGTTTGTCCATCACTATTATACGAATTATCACTTATTAACATACGTCTATTGGACAACCTTTACAAGAGCTGAAAAATTTGAATTTTCAGTTCAAAATTCATCTGTTGAATCATGTTCTTCATGTTGAATGCTTGAAAGATGAAGTTCTGCATGCTAAATTCGTCTATTGGCTGAAGTTTTGATTGGTGATACTGTTTTTCTCTTCAACATTCGAACTTTGTTGAAACAAAATTCGTCTGTTATGGTTGTACTGCTTGATCTAAGCCTCTGTCAGATGAACTTTCTGATGAAAATTCATTTGTCAGTAAGCTTTACTGAACGGTTTAACTTGTAACTGCCCGAAGTTTGAATTTTGACCCCTCAAAATTTGTCTGTCAGACGGTTACATACGTTAAATCTGACGGTTTTCCAGAGAACAGACGCAACCCTATTTGTAACTCCTCCAAGTCTGTTCTGATTCTCTCTTCAATCCTCTTAACTCCTGTCCAAAAACCATCATTCTTCACCATTTAAACTTCCATTCGCATCCCTTAAATCTATTCTCAGCCACATTCTACATCATTTAACTGAGATATGGCGAGAGTGAAGAATCCTGGAGAAGGATAAGCTAGAACACGGCCAAAAAGAACGGTCAAATCTCAATATACTACAAAGGGAGGAGAGAAATCCAAGAGAAAGGCCGAACCCAGTAAAGCTACCCCTTCCAAACGCCAAAAATCATCATCCAAGACAGATTCTCAGAAAGCTGGACTCTCATCATCAAAATCTGCAGTTCCTTCGGCTGATACTGCTGCTGTGGCTTCCTCCTCTTTTACACAATCTGGAGAATATGAGCTTACTACACTGCCACTTTGGAGCACTCCGGAGATTCAAGAAGAGTATTCTACCAAGTTTTCCAGCAAAAAGGTAATCAAGCCTCACTGTGTGAATATGGAACAATTCTTAATATCTAACAACTTTGATGCTGGAATATGGTTGTTAAGATATAAGAATTTGTTGGAAATTACTGAAAAATATGACGATGAGGTAGTAAAGACTTGGTATGCCTCTCTTGAATATAACAGCAAGAAAAGGAAATGAGAGGTCACCTTGTGATCAAGGACCATTTGGCTTGCTGATGAAACCTTCAATGAGGTGTTGGAAATCCCAGGACAAGATAGGCTGAAAGTTGACATCACAGCCTCTGGATATATGGATGAGGAAAGCACAGCTGATGAAGAAGGTGGACCCTTTCTGAACTACAAAAAAAGCACTATCTTGGACACCTTATTCAGAAGAAGGGAGAACAGGCCATCGATAAATCTGTTGAAGCCCACAGACCTTACTGTACAAGTAAGGATCCTGCACTACATTGTGTCCAGGATCATTTTCAATAAAGGTGGAAGCTTCAATTTGATAACAAGGGCAGAGGCTCATGTGATGACTGCTATCATACGTGGGAAGCTAATTAACATGGGTCATATCATCCTCCAGCGAATGATAAAGGCAAGGGATCAGAGGAAGGATTCCACACTCCCCTATGCAGCAATTATTTCAAGAATCCTGCAGCATGCTAGGATTCAACACATTGAAAAGGGGAAAGGGAAACTCACTGAGGCCTTCAAAGAAAAGGAATTGCAAAGGATGGGCATTGAAAGAGATGAAGGATAATGGGTTGGAAAGGGAGCAGGGAAATCTGAAGACTTGTTCTTCGTTGCTGGTGCTTCCCTCCAACAAGAAGGTACTTCTGAGGCCCCTGGCAGATCTGTACCTCAGCCTTCTCAGCCTATTCCATCTCCATCCAGGCCTACACACCCTCCTTCCACTCCCTCCTCATGGGTCAAGCCAACAAAGATCACTGAGTTGTTTGACAGTTTGTCAACACTCATTCTCAGCATTAGGAATGAGCAAAATGCCAAATTTGCTCACCTGCAAGATCAGATCCATCAGTTGGCTGTGAATATGAAAGTGGTAGCTGATGCTTATGAAGAGATAAGAAATGCAATTCCTACCACTTCAGCTCCTGTGCCTCCAAGTCCATTTGAGTTGGATTCTCCTGTCCCTGATGTTGGTATGCAAGAGACTGAACCAGCTGGCACTCCAAAGGCCTCCAGCAATGGGGCAAGTCCTGGTCCACCCCTGGACTATGGCATAGAGGAAGAGGGTCTACAGGAATCTAGCCCTCTTGAGCCTAGTGAAGCAGTTGCTCAGGACTCTATCCTTTCCACCTAAGAGTCTGAGCAAGTTGAGCAGCTAGTTGCTTCCATATCTGCTTCACCATTTCTGCAAGCTGCACTCAATGAGGAAAGGAGCATTGTGCCTGTCATTGATTTTGAAGCTATTTTTCACAATGCTCTTCTGCAAGCTCAAAGGAGAAGGCTTGAAGAAATGTTTCCTCCTGCTGAACCAGCCTCTCCTTCTCTTGCTGCTTATGGGCTTTCAGAGGAACAGAGAGCTCGACTAGCTCTTTCCAGGCAGGAAATGCAAGAGCTGCTCGAGGTCTCTGATGATGATGATGAAGAACCTAGCCCTGAGCCTGCTGAGCCTCCTGCACCAATTCAGCCAGAGATTCCTTTTGCTCCTGTCCCTCTTCATGCTGTTCCTATTTCTCAGATTCCTCCTCCAATGGACTTTGTTGGGCTTTCTGATGATGCCAAAAAGGGGGAGAAGATAAAGCAAACTGGGACCAAGCAAGCTGGAAAAACTGCTGAGTCATCTGGGAAAGGAAAGACATACAGCAAGAAGTTTAAGCCAAAGAAGAAGTGATTATTTTAGATCTTAGGCTAAATCTTCCTGTTGTATCTCGTGTTAGTTGTTTAATTGTATTTGCTTGTTTGATGTTTTAAGAACTGATCTTAAATTGAAATATGTATTGCAACAATTTGATTAAGTAAATTATGTTCTTGGTTGCAATGTTTTGGGCTTTGAATCTCTTCACTTAATCTGTTGGAAATGATATCTTATGAACTGTAATGCATATGTTGAGGGGGAGCTTGTGTAAGCAAACCCAAGTACTACTCCAGTTTGTGAGTTGTTTTGTCATCATCAAAAAGGGGGAGAATGTTGAATCAAGAGTTTTGATGATTCCAAACCAACACTCAAGAGTTTGGATTGAAGATATCAAAGGAGATCAAAGTTGTTTCAAGTGAAGATTTTCTGAGTATTTGCTGTTAGATCTTTTGTAGGATCTTTAGTTTTTGTTTTGATTGGGTAAAAGATTTTGATTTGAGAAAAAGATGTTTTCAAACCTTGATTTAAAGTTAAATCTTTACTTATTTGAAAAATACTCACAAACAGACGAAGTTTGAAAGTTTAAACTGAACTGTCAAGTTGGAAATTCAAACTTTGCCTTTGGAAATTTGAATTTCGAGCTAAAACTGAATAAGTCTGAAGAGATGTCTCTCTGTCAGACAAATTTTGGTCATTCAAAATTTGAATTTTCATCAAGCCTGAAAGAAGCCTTTTTAGTGACAGACGAAGTTCACAGTTTCAAAATTTGAATTTCAGACAAAATGCAATTTGTAAAAACCAAAGAAATTCATCTGAAACTATGTTAAAGTTCATCTGAAATCAAGAAGAAATTGAGTTTGAAAAATGCTCTCTGACAGCCGAACTTTGACTTTGCAACATTCGAATTTTCATATAAGTCTGAAAGGAGCTTCTTTGTGACATTCGAATTTCACTATTTCAAAATTCGAATTTCAGACAAAACATAACTTGAGTAAACAGAAGAAATTCATCTGAAATAATGTTAAAGTTCAACTGAGATCAAGAATAAATTAAGTTTCAAAACTGGTCTCTGACAGACAAATTTCACTCTGTCAAAATTCGAATTTCGGAGAAAGTTATCTACTGTGCCTCTTTGAACGTTCAATGGATAGACGAACTTTGGGCATCCAAAATTCAAATTTCGAGGGTACTGTAGAAAATTGAAAACACTGTTCACGATTTACAGAAAAACTTTCTTCTTGAAAATTCGTATGTCACATTGTGAAAATGTTTTATAAGTTTCAAAATTTGAATTTCACTCTATGGACAGACGAACTTCATATTTTAACGTTAGAAGCTTTAACCTTCAGTTCCTTCGAAATTTGTCTGTTGACCAACCAAAATTCGAATTTCAGTGTGTCAGAAACATTAAATACGATTGGTAAACGGATAGTTTTTCAGAGTAACCATTGGATAACTTCCCCAACGGATAGATTTAGTCTCTAACGGATATATGAGAACTAAAACTATAAATATAACATCATTTGAAGTTATGGGTAACGAATCAAACTTGTATATACCAAATTTCTGCTGAATCTTCTTCTCAAAAGCTTTTACCTTTTCAACTTCATTATCTGTACTTAAACCTTCATATCTACTCTATTCAAGAGAGTTATTCATTTGTAAACAATCTACTCTTCATCTGGAAGAAAGATTTACTTGTGAGGGGAATTCACAAGGGGATTGGGAAGCACATAGAGAAAGTGCTTAGAGAGTTTGAGAGAGCTCAGGAACAGAGCATACTCGTGTACTGTGGCATTAGCAAGAAGCCCATTGAAATTCTTGCTGGATAGAGGATAAATCTCAAGAGTTGTCTTGGGGACTGGACGTAGGTCAAGTGGATAGACCGAACCAGGATAAATCACTGAGTCTTCTTCTCCTTATCCTTACTTATCAGCTTACTCTATTTTACTCATTGTTTTCATTACACTGTGATATCTTCACCCACTTCACTTTGTGCAGAAAAATTTCAATCTTCCCAATTCACCCCCCCTCTTGGGAAGTCAGCCTTGCTAACAAAATTGAAGTAGACCAGAGTGATGTATTGTTGAAATGTACATAGTCAGAGAAGCTATTGAATTTTGTACTAAATACTTAATGAATGTTGATAACATTGGGCTTCTGAGGTCTCGTCACTTGGGGGTGAACAAGTGGTGAAGGGATTCGGGGAAGTGAAAAAGTTAGTATCTCTAGGACACAGTGGGAGCAAGCTCACTTGTATGTCTTGCACAACTCAAATGAGGTTGATGAATATGTGGAAAGCACAAGGAAAGAATTAGAACCTTAACCCCAAGAAGAATGAGAGCTGGATTTCGAAAGAACATAATCGACTTTTTATAGATTGGTTGCAAGATCACATTATCTTGGAGTTGGAGAGAAATTCTAGTTCAGTTTCAGTTAGGTTGAAATAGTTAGCTATAGGTCTAAGCATGTATGTACTCTCTTACACTGGTTATCTCATCAATAGGTACATATTCTATACAAAAGAGCAAGATGATAAGTGTACAGTGCAAAATAGTGGGATAAGTCTTATAGCTCAATCAATGCATATTTCTAGTGTCAAAGACAAAAACCCTATTTTTGCACCCATGTCATACTTTGGGGTAATTGAGCACATATGGGAATTGGACTACATCTCATTCTAGGTACCTGTCTTTAGTTGTAAGTGGGTTGACAACAATAATAGCCTTTGAGTTGATGACTCAGGGTTCATTCAAAGGGATCTTAATAGGATTGGGTATAAAGATGAACCTTTTATTTTAGCATCTCAAGCTCAACAAATGTTTTTTGTCACTGATCCTACTCATAAGAAGTGGTCCATTGTTATGCTAATGAACAAAACAATTGACAACTTAGATGATGGTCAAGACTATCAAGGTGTGGATATTGAGGATGATCCTTTCCATGGGACATCACTTGATACTAATCCTGGTGGAGATGATACCCTTTATATGAGAGATGAACATCAAGAAGGTACTTGGATTGTGAAAAGGGGATGAATTAGTCAATATCTGAAAAGAAAGTGGAAAATGTTTGAATTACCGAATATATTTTATTGTTTGCCTTAGTTTGAATTTTATTTCCTTTGACATGTATAATTTTGTGATGTTTTATTATTATTTTTTGTATGTTTTATATTTGCTTTAAATTCTTTTTCCATCTTTGATATCTTATATGTTTGTTGGAATTTTATTGTAGGTAAATGATATTCCCTTCTAATCACAATAATGATCATGGTGATGATCATGGTCAAGAAAAGTTAGAGAAATATATTGAAAAGCACCAGCGTGGCTTGATTGTATTGAAAGAGGTGATATGGGCCCAAGATACTTGCCAGAAGATTCATGTAGAGTGGAATCACAAAGGCAATCCAATACAAAAAGGTGGATAAAAATTGAGCAGCTACATTAGGGTCATTGCGAAGTTCAAGGTTCCAATCTCCCATCCTCACAAGGATTGGACGAAAGTCACTGATCCTATGAAGAATATCATTTTCATAGATATAGAGGTAATAATATAGTATGCCATTTGATTATAATGTGTGCATATATATACAAACAATAATTCTTTTCAGCAATGCCTGTTGCAGTCTGCTTTTGACATATATAATAGTCACAAGCGTCACACAAATATATGAAGGCTAGAGTAGCACCTCGAAATTTCTGGTCCATTCTCACTAGATTCTTCCTGAGAGATGAAGCAGGCAACTTCCTTGGTCATCCGTGTAATATCCCAAAATTTTACTAGATATAAAGTAATGAAAGAGGAAGAAATAAATGATAACAAGAAATGTACAAGGAATTCGCTAAAATGGACAGACACCATTTTGCATGAAAAATGATAAAGAGGTCATTTTTTCCAATTGGACAAAAAAATGAAAAATTATATTTTTCTTTGAAATAAATTCAAAAGTGACATCCATGTCCCAAAATATATAAAATCCGAAAGAAGTTAAAAAGTCTATGGGGAAAATTATAGCTAATAACCCAAAAGTTTCAGAAATTTTAATTTAACCCGAGTCAGGGGTAATTTTGTAAATATGAAAAATTACTGTCAAAACCAAACCCTCGATGAGAGAAGCCCAATGGTATATGGTACTGAGGGTTAATGTTCATGAATAAAGAAATAATCAGCACCGAGTATCCAAAAGTAACAGTAAACCGATAAAGTAAACTGTGAGCCCTACCGATGATTAAAAAGTAACAGGGACAGGATATGGGTTATACATTGATATCATTTGATATAGGATAATTATAAAAATATAAAAATAAAATTAGAATAGTCCTGTAGCTCAAACATACTAAATTACTGTAAAAAGCAGTTTTATCGGTATGGTTAAATATTTCCCGGTTGAAGAAATATTTGGACTAGGAAAAATTGAGCAATCTTTGACACTTAAACCACTCATTTCTTACGTGTTTGGGGCAGCTTGGGTAGCATGTTTTTGTTTGAAAACTTCCTCAAGAAGTTGTCACTTTTTGACCAAAAAGTAATCTAAGTTTAATTAAGGGTTAATTATGATTAACCTACATAATTAACCACTTGATCCCTCACTTTTCCACTTCATTTTCACTAGCAAGCAGTAGCAAAACAGACGCTAAAAAATGAAAAGAGAAAAGAGAGAAGGAAAAAAAAAAGAAAGCTTAAGGAAATTAAAGATTCAAGTTGGTAAGTTAACTTCTACCACTTCAAGCTTGTAGTATATGGTCTTTAAAGCATGATCCATGTATTATATTTCCTTCCTCCTTATCTTAGGGTTCTGTCCATGGCATAATTTAGCAAGAAATAGAGTTTTCCAACCATAAATCATAGGGGAATGATAAAATGTTCATTTAAAGCTTGAATATGCAAGTAGTTTGTTGTACAACAAAGTGTAGCAATTTTTCTTGAATTCCCCTAATTTTTTTATGAGCTACTGTTAATACTTTGAGTTGGAATTTCATAAATTGGACCTAAAAAATGGGTTCCCCATAGTCCAAAACCTTAGGAACATGTGATGATTTCATGAAAAAGTTTAAGATAAAGAAAGTGAAATTTTTAGGTTTTTGAAGCTTAATTCGCAATGAACAGTAAATATACCTAGAGATGTAATTTGGTAATTTTGAGGCCATATTTGGTTTCCTCATGAAAAATTACATGGAATAGAGGTATAATTCATCATTTTTGAGCTAGGAATGAATTTATAGTGAATTTTTGAAGAATTAGGGTTTCATGAACACTTTTTGAAGAAAGTCATGGAACCATTAGTTTGAGTAATTGTTTAATGATATTTTTAGGTTTGAGGAAGCCTAAGAAAGTTTGGAGAAGTGTTGGAAGGTCCAAGAAGTGTTGGACAAAGTGTGGGAAGCAAGGAAGTACTATAAGGTAGATAATTCTCTTGACTAACATCACATTGTCATTATTGTTTCTTTGATATCTGACATCATAGCATATATATGAAATGTTGATTTGTGATATTTCTATGTTATTGGCTCAGTTATATGAGGGGTTTGGAGCCCTATGATGTTCATTTTACAAAATGAAACTTTGCCGAAATTTTTATAAAACTTATATATTGAAATATGCCTATGTGATGAATTAAGGTTTATTTTTATGAAAATATGATGATATGATGGTATGTATGGCATTTATCTACTAAGATTCTTTGAATCTCACCCTCTATTAACTATGATTAGGTAGCAATAATGGCAAGACCTCCAAGGAAGAGAAGGGAAAGGAGAAAGAATTTGGTATTTAATTTGATGATGATTGCATTGGCCATGTGTTTTAACCTCTTATGTAAATTTGTAAAGATGAGGTTAAATATGTTTCTTCAAGTTTTTATATTCCTTTAAGTCCTAGCTAATGTGTGGCATGATATGAAGATGAAATATGGTCATGATTCATCTTACAATTTTTGTATTGTAAGTATGAGGATACCAATGGTCATTCTGAACACTACAGAATGAATATACTACTATTTGGACTTTTTGATTTATAAAGTATGAATGTTATATATGGTTGAAAGGTAAACAAATAGGGTTTTAAAATGATATAAATATCACTCAATTTGGATGTGTATACGAATTATGGTGATTTTTCAAATTTAGCCCAGAAAACTAGAATTTTAGGAATTTACCATAAGAACAGTAGAAATTCACAAACTTTACTGTGTAAATTGGCCAAGTGATTAATCTGATTGATATTTTTTCCATGTAGATAATGTTTTAACCTATCCATAGAGACTTTAATCACTCTCATATGATTTTTATTGAATTCGTTACGTTTTTCAGAAGTTTGCCGAAAAATGGGATTAAATGAATAGTACCCAAAATTTGGAAAATTTTATTATAACATTTATGTGATTCAAGCTTCTAGTTAAGTATAGTTGGTCTCTAATGAGGACTAATACATGGGAAACGATCCTAAGTAAGGGTGTTACAATCCGCCTCGGTTGTTTGAGTTATACATTACACTGGAACATTGGGATGCTTTTGTTGTGAGGCGTCGTGAAGAATCTTTTTAGGTAAACCATTTCTCTCATTGTTGTTCTTCATTTAATTTTAATACATATATTTAGTCATTGAATAAATTTCTGGTTTGGTGTGTGCATTAATAACATAGTTTGTCATTTCATTATAATCTCATTGCGAGATTTTTGTTAGACTAAACCTAATCATATGTACCTTATTTTAATTTTTTGTTAGACTAAAGCTAATTTGGTGCATTACTTTACATAAATTAAGTCAAGTCAATAGTGACACAGCCAAGAAGCAACAATACCCTTATAGAGGGGGTCGTCAAGGATACCACAGTATAGAGGATAAGATGGTACGTGCTTTTATAGCTTATTTCTATGAATGACACTTCTGTTCAAATACTTACACATTTGCTTATTTGTGATCATACATAGCAATCAAAGGAGGGTTCAAAAGGGAGGGCAATAGAATGTCATGAGCCATGGATAGAATCTCACAAGAACAAGGATGGGATAATTGACAATGAAAACGTTTAGAAAGTTGCCGAGTCAATAGTTAGTATTATTGTATTATATATTTTATTTACATATTTATTTTCAAATACTTATTAATTAATTGCAAATATTTTTATTTTGTTTCTCTTTTTTCCATAGAATGAACTCTCCAATTCCATGCCTGAAGCTAGTGAGGCGGAAAGCGTTGGACAAGATATACTTGGTAAGGCACTGGGGATCCTTGAGTATCCTGGTCGTGTTAGGGGTGCAGGGGTTGGTGTGACACACAAAGCCTTTTTTGGGCCTCGACTATCATTAGACACTATAAAGGTTGCCCGATTGGAGGCCATTGTTGAGGAACAACATCAGACTCAATCTCAGATGCAGCTCCGATTAGCTGAATTGATGAACATGGTGCTTCAAATGCAGTCAATGCAAGGGAGACCACCAGCGATAGCTAGTGCCAACGATAGTTGTACTGTTACCCCTCAGGAACTCCCTTAGGTAATCGCTCTCATTAATAAGTTCATAGATAATTTTTTTACCTCTAATAAATCGTTGATTTCTAATGCATTGATTGGAACAGGGTCAATCATATTGCCAGCTATGGTTAGATACACCTAATCGATGTGTGGTTGCAGGGGAGTATATGCATAATAGCCCTGAAGAGATGCTTTACAATGCACCTGTACATACGAACCATCTAAAAGTGTTGATTGAGGTAGTTAGGGAGGAGGGTGCCAGGTTGCCTGTTCCTGTGGGGGACATAGAAACAATAGGATTGGAATTGGGCAGCTTCATAGCATGGCCCGCACACCTCATCATTGCTGCTTCATTAGTAAAGGTATGTTAGTTGATAGTGTGTAAGACTTTTTGTATCACATTTTGTGTTATACTCTTCTAATGTTTGCCTCTCAAGTATTTAGAAATTCTTGTAGTTGTGTTGATGATTAAGGGCTGATTTGGGTGGATTTTCTATTAATTGTATGTATATGGAAATTATAATACTTAAAATTTTGTTAATTATATAACCAAAAGAAAAGTCATAGTTGTTTCATACAATGGTTGTTTTATGCTTTCAGCTCTGGTGTACAATTTCAAACACAAACTAGATGTATGCTATCTATTTGTTAACACGTATCTTTAATTCTAATGTGATACTAAATTAATACTAGATATATTGAACGAGCCACTAGATACTGAGGTTATGTTTAGAGGACCTACAGATATAAAATATGGTTCTGTGTATGATCTTTATGTGAAATTTCATAATATGATTATCATTGAAATGTGTGATAAACAAGATTTTGAAAAATGATAGTGTGAGCCTTTTGAAAGCATATGCATTCCTCCCAAGTGACTCTCTTCTCTTTCTTCACCCTAACTTTTGAAATCATATTAAGGTGGTTAATCTCAAAATTTCCCACTTTGTTGCTTAGTTGAAGGGGAAGAGTAATGTCCCAGGGTTAGGGCAATCAAAGGAATCAGTAGCTCTACCACTCATGTAACTGCCCAAGCATATGGTTCCAGACACTTTTTGAAGGATGATTGTCAAGTTTCTACCACATTTGCTTAAGGATAAGGTCGACAAACATGTGAAATTTGACAAAAACATTTATAATAAGGTAGTATTTGAAAGTATCATTGCTGAAATTGTTGATTACATCTTCCATCATAAGTGGATCGGGCTTGCGAATGTTAACTTATACATAAGGTACTTGATATTAATCTATTTGTTTTAACTTTTTTCCCTTAAGGCCTTCATATTAGCCTATGTTTCTTTTTTATTTTGTTTCTATTCAAGATACCTCTACGAGATATTGTTGGTGCCTCATAATCTTACAAAGAAATTTATATTCATCCATCCTAAAGAGGTAGTTACTGTTGTTAGCAAGTTGCCAGATAGTAAGATTACTAAACAACAATGGTTAATTACGGATGCATTCACTGCAAGGGCTGACAAAGATGTCTTATTCTTGGTTTAGTATAATAATGTGTAAGTAAACTTTCAAATTTTCGTGTATTTGACATCATCTGCTTAATTATAATTTGCTAATGACACTGGTTATTTTTTTCATAGTGGACACTAGATGTTAATTGCAATCAATCCATTGGAGCTGACTATCTATTTTTTGGATCCTTTGAATCATGATCCGGAACTTTGCAAACAAATGATGGGGATCATTAATAAGTAAGAATAATATATTTATTTTTTATGTATTTAATGTTTTATACTTATATGTAGTAATTCAAATTAGGTTTTGCTCAATCTAAGCTTTTTTATATTTTATGATTAAACAATGCTATATCAATATTTTGAGCGGCTCGGGGGTGCAGAGATAATCATAAGAGCAAAATGGTAAAATCCTTAGCTTCGTTATATAAATGGAAGATACAGGTATGTATAAATTTGTATTCAATCAAGAATTGTTGAGATTAACATTTCTTTATTGTATAATTAATATAATTTTTCTCTTTAGTGTCCAAAACAACCGAATGATAATGATTGTGGATACTATGTGATGTTATTCATGAAGTATATCATCACACATTGTCATAGCATAATCCCAGACACGGTATGTAATTTCATATTTACATTAATGCTTATAAAATTTTGCCCATTTCACTTATGTAAAATATTTTAATTTATAGTACTTCCCTAATACCTTTTATTCCAAATACTCCAATATGCAAATTGAGGAACTCATCGAAGAGTGGTGTAACTTCATCCTTGATAAGTGCCTACAAATAGAGAGGTAAATTTAACTTGCTTTTATTATGATTAACTTTGTGAAAATCTAGATAATGTCAATATAACATTTGCTTATATGGTGTAGGTGTGGATGTTGTGAGGAAAAGTTGAAGCATCAAAAGATAAGGTAGTAGTGACAGAACAGCAAGAGAAGGTGATAATTTTGGTGGACATGCTTATATGCTAACTTGTTGGTAAACTAAGGTAGACTTCGTAGTTTTGGATGTATTCTTTGTAGTTTTGGACATGTTATTCTTGTTTGTTTTGGACACATTATTTTTCTTGTTATAGTTGTTTAAAACTTGAGTATGGTTTTGTAAGTATAGTTTATATCTTAGTTGTTCAAAAAAGTTTGTCATAGTTTTGCTGAAAATATAAGAAACTGTCTTAGCTGTTGATGATGCTACTGGACATACTGATTGGGAAGAAAATACATGTTGTATGCTTGATGGACATATATTATAAACTGTCTTAGTTGTTGATGATGCTGCTGGGACATACTGATTGGGAAGAAAATATACATGTTGTATGCTTGCTGCAGGTTGTAAGTATAGATTTAAAGAGAAGTAGTAATATTTTAAAAAAAATACTTTGTTGGCGTTTCCCTTGAAAACACCAACCAAATTGTTTAAAAAATAGAAAAAGTTGGTGTTTTAGTAGGAAACGCTAACTAAAGTTCATACTTTAGTTGGCATTTTCATGTTAAACGCTAACTAAAGTGAAGACTTTAGTTGGCGTTTGAGAGTGAAATGCCAACTAAATGAAGTCTTTAGTTGGCATTTTTTAGTTAAAGGCCAACTAAGCGTTTTTTAGTTAAAGGCCAACTAAAGTGTTTTTCCTAAAAAGCCAACTAAAGTACGACTTTTGTTGGCATTTTTCAAATGGCAACATTTTTGTACACTTTTCATCAGCACGTTATTAGATGGCATTTTCAAAACACCAATAAAGGTAAAAAATAAATGCCAACTATTCCCATTTTTGGTGTAGTGTTTCAAGGTCTTTTTAGAGACTTGAATTACCTTGATGCAATTTTTCTAGTATTAGTTATAAATTTTCAAAATTTGCCTAGGAAAAAGGGTTTATCATATGAATAGTAACTAGGGGAAAGAAAAATTTTCTATGTTAATCTATCATGTGATTCAAGCCTCTAAATATGATCAATGGATCATAATAAGGTCTAATACATGGGTAATATGGTTTATAGTTAAGGTGTTACAACTGAAACCGGCTATTAGAGAATGAGTAGCTCTGATGTAGCTTAGAATTTTTAATGCCTTGGTTGAAGTGAGTAGAATCACAGAGAATAGTTTGAATCATAAATTTTTGACATCTGCTCTATCAGCCAATACTAAGAAAGTTGTAGATGCTACTATTCAAGGGGAAACCAACTGAAAAAGAAAGAAGCCCTAGGGTGGTAATAGTAGAAAGCTAAAGAAAGGGAGAAAGCAATGAAGACTGAATATGCAGAGAAATGCCCAAACACCAGTATGTAACTAGTGTGAAAGGGAACATGGAGGCAAAGTATGCTATGCTGGTTAGAATGTGTGCTTTAAGTGCGAAAAAGCTAGACATTATGCTCGGAATTTCACGATGGAGGTAGTTAACCCCAGACCACAAGCATAAGGGAGAGTTTTTGCTTTTACTTAGCAAGAGGCTCATATGTCACCTGATTTAATTAAAGGTATGATTAAGATTAATGATTATCTTATTAAACCATTATTTGATTTAGGTGCTAGCCATTCGTTGATATCTTATGACTATAATAAGAGGCTGGGTTTGGTAGTCATTATATTGTCCTATGACTTACACGTGTCTACCCCTACCGGAAACAAAGCTATGACCTCCTTTGTATGTCTCAATTGTGTGATCCAATATGATTTAATTTGCATGCCTTTCCCTGATATAGACGTTATCATTGGAATAAAACTGGTTGTTTGCTAATAATGTTCTCCTTGACTATAGATTGAGACTAAACTTAATTTTCTAACGAACATTCAAGTTGAGAGATGCTTAGAGAAAGGATAACAGGGCTATCTGGTTTTCTTGTCTACAAGTGTTGAAGTAGAAGAGGATATTGAGGAAATCCCAGTGGTGAAAGAATTTCTAGAAGTGTTTTGAAAAGAGATTAATGGTTTACCCCTTGAAAGAAAGGTTGAGTTTGCTATTGACTTAGTGCTAAGAACAGCTCTTATTTCAAAAGCACCATATAGGATGGCACCTATTGAGATGATAGAGTTAAACAAGTAGATTAAGGAATTACTCGAGAAGGGATTTATTAGAACAAGTGTTTCTACTTGGGGTGCACTAGTTTTAGTTGTGAGACAGAAAGATGGGAGCAATAGACTCTGCATAGATTACCACGAGCTGAATAAAGTTACAATTCAAAATAAATACTAATTACCCAGAATTGATGATTCATTAGACCAATTGGTTAGGGCATGTGTGTTTTCAAAAATTGATTTAAGATCTGGGTACCATTAGCTCTGGATAAAGCTTCCTAAGACTGCTTTCCGAACTAGATATAGGCATTACAAATTTCTAGTTTTGCCATTTGGCCTTACAAATGTGCTTGCAATTTTAATAGACTACATGAATTAGATTTTTAGGCCGTATTTAGACAGATTTATTGTGGTCCTTATAGAAGATATTTTAGTATACTCCAAATCTCTAGTATAGCATATAGCGTATTTGAGAATTGTCCTAACTTTGTTGAAAGAAAAGAGCCCATATGTTAAACTTAGTAAATGTGAGTTTTGGCTGACCGAAGTACAGTTTTTAGGTCATGTTATCTCCAAGGATGAGGTCACAATAGACCCAAGCAAAGTAGATGCTGTCCTGAAGTGGGAGAGACCTAAAACTATCACAGAGATTAAAAGTTGGTTAGGTTTAGCAGGTTACTATAGAAGATTTATTAAGGATTTTTCTTGAATTGCGTTGCCGCTTACGAGATTAACAAGAAAAGAAAAGCCTTTTGTATAAGATAGAGATTGTGAAAAGAGTTTTCTTGAATTAAAACTTAGGTTAACCTCCTCTCCTGTAATAATCCTACTTGATCCCTAAAAACCATATGAGGTTTATTTAGATGCTAGTAAGCATGGATTAAGTTGTGTATTAATGCAAGATAGAAGAGTGGTAGCTTATGCTATTTGGCTTGGCTGGTTACCCAAGAGGGGAGTGAATTGCGTAATGCTAGATTTTTGCCCTTTTTGAGTATAGCCCAATCTCACCAAGTATTGTAGAAGAACAGAGATAAATAGAGTATGTTGAATGAGACACATGAAGTGAGAAGATGAAGAGCAAGACACATGAATTTATACTGGTTCAGCCCAACCACTTAGCCTGCTTCTTGTCCTCAAGCCACCATTTGAGATTTTTTACCATATTCTACAAGTTTGATTTGGGCACTTGTGAAGTCTTAGTACATCCCACAAGTTTCAGTAGGTACTTGTTAAGCCACTCTCCCCACACCCTTACAATGATATGTAATTCCCTTAGTATTTCCCCACACTAAGATTCTACCCAGAAATTTTAGAAAAGAATGTTTACATAATTAAAACTCTCTTTAAGAGTAGATGATACATTGAAAGGCCACTCTATAAGGTGGGTTTAACTAATAATGTTGATACAAAAAGATTCTATGTATTGAAATAGCATTTAGCCATAACTTACTCAAAATCATTGCCCATAAGTTCAAATGGGGTTTTATTTGTAGATTTGTGGCTTAACTAGACATTAGATACAAGATCTATCTGTTAGACATAAGTTTTAGCCATTACTCTGCAAATAGAGCCATTCAGCAACCACATTAAATTCGTCTGCCATATTGAAATTTAAATTTTAAAGCTCAACAGACATATTTCACAGAGTTAGCATAGCTATGTGTTTAACGTTGAACTACCCAAAATTCCTCTGTTACTATGTGAAATTTGAATTTTGAGTTTGCCAAAATTTACCTATGTTAGTTCATGCAAATTTTCATATTGGAAGTGTATTTGTTGTATTTAAACAGTTGTCTCAAGTTTTCACAATGCACTTCAAATTTGAATTTCAAAAGTTGAAATTCATCTGTCAAATGCATGTTTAACATGATACAAAATTTCTGCTTTGAAATTTGACTATTGAATTGTAAAGTTTGTCTGTCAGAGCCATCCTCTAATATGACTCACAAGTGCTCATTTAGAAATTCGTACTTTGAAGTTCAAAGTTCATCTGTTAAAGGAGGTGACTCTGAACTTTCTTTGAACTTTACTAACATTTGAATTTTAACTAAGTTTCATACGAATTTTGCATATATTCACTAACAATGCTTTGCCCAAAATTCAAATTTCATAACTGTAATTTGTTTATCAGAAATGAGACCTCTGTATATATGAATTTCACCAAGCAAAATTCAAATTTTGCACAAAATACATGAGTCAATCTTAAAATTCATCTGTTAGCCAATATTTCTGAATTCTAACATTAGCTAACATTAGATTTAATTAATCTAACTTGTTTAAAATATATGGTAACATGATTAAGTAAATTTTAAGGATTCAACCACCTCAAGACCTAAGTGAAAACAAAATTTACCTAATAGCTAGGTCTTCAAAAGTTAAGCTATACTTTCACTTGGTCATTCCCATTCTTGGTATACTCCCTTCTGATCTTCTATTCTTAGAGCATCCTTCTTCTTCTTCTGTGAGTGAGACATGATGTTGATTTTCCTTTCTTTACTCCAATGCTTATTCCTCTTATTTGGACAATTCTACACTTAATGTATCACACTTACAAACCAAGAATAGTTTTATATATCCAACTTGTATTATAAACCATATAAGCACAATGAATATGTTAGTACATAGAATGAAATGTGCATTATAAATATAATTAAATACATGCTAATGCACATTTTACTTTTTTAAGGAACAATATATATACTATACAAATATGATGCATTTGTTCCTTATTGTTCTACATTTGTCATCATCAAAACTTATATTATAGTAAATCTAACATATGCTTCTTGTCAATTAAAACCACATGAGGAAAACTATTCTACATATGATTTAGAACTTGTGGCTATAGTGTACGCTCTAAAGATATGGAGACATTATCTTTATGGTGTTACCACTAAGATATTTTGTGACTACAAGAGCCTTAGGTATTTAGAAGATTAAAAAGAACTAAATGCGAGGCAAAGAAGATGGATGAAATTACTAAAAAATTATAAGCATTCAATTAAGTACCATCCAGGTAAACCAAATGTTGTGGCCAATGCTTTGAGCAGAAAAGCCATTCATGTAGCCTACATGATGATTTTTGAAATCAAATTAATAGAAGATTTTAGAGATTTGAATTTATCTCTCGGATTGCATGAGACTAGGATTGGCAATAAATTATATGATGAATTGAAATAGGCCCAACAAGCAGATAAGTTCGTGGAAGTATTTAAGGGATAAATGAAACATGGAGAAATGAAAGAATTCAACATAACCAACAATGGTCAGATAAGGTTCCAGAAGCGAGTTTATATTGCTCCAGTGGTAGAATTGAGAGAAAGAATTTTAGGTGAAGCACATTAAAGTAAGTACACGATTCATCCAGGTATGACGAAAATGCATCATAATTTGAAAAAGCTATTTTTGTGGCTTGGTATGAAAAGCAATATTACTTAACATATGGCTAAATGCCTGATCTGCCAAAAAAGTGAAAATTGAACATCAAAAGTCATCAGGTATATTGCAATCTTTTATGATAGGGTTATCAAGAACATCTTCTAGTTATGATACTATTTGGGTGATTGTGGACAAATTGACAAAGTTAGCTCATTTTCATGCAATCAAGTCAGTTATATGTCAAAGAAATTACGAGATTACAGGCGTGCCAAAAACATTGTTTCTAACGGAGATATGAGATTTACATCCAATTTTTGGACATCTCTATAGGAAGCTATGGAAACCAAGTTAAGGTTCAGTATAACTTATCATCCACAAATGGGTGGCCAGACTAAGAGGACTATCCAAACTCTAGAGGATATATTGATAGCATGTGTTTTGGAAATGAGGAGAAAGTGAGATGTTTATCTGCCGTTAGCAAAATTCGCTTATAATAACAGTTACCATTCCAATATTCAAATGGCTCCATATGAAACGTTGTATGAAAAAGGTACAAGTCTCCACTATGCTAGACCGAACTTGGGGAAAGAAAAGTTTTAGGTCATGAATTGGTTGATCAGACCACCAGACAAGTAGAAATGATAAGGAAAAAGTTTTTGACGACTCAAACAAGCAGCAAAGTTATGTCGATCAGAGAAGGAAGCCATTGGAATTTGAGATTAGAGATCACGTCATTCTCACAGTATCTCCGATAACAGGGATTGGTTGATCAATTAAAACTAAAAAGCTTAGTACCAAGTATATAGGACCATTTGAAATTTTATCTAAAGCAGGACTTGTAGCCTCTAAAATAGCTCTTTCCCCTAACCCAAGTCAAATTCATAATGTTTTCCATATGTTCCAGCTAAAAAGATACTAACCCGACCATTCATATGTTATCGAGTATGAACATGTTAATTTACAAGATAATCTATCTTATGAGGTAAAATTTGAGAAAATCATTGACTATCAAGCCAAAAAGCTAAGATATACCTCTAGTGATGGTGGTTTGGAAAAATCTGACATTTGATGAAGTAACTTGGGAAATGGAAGCTGACATGAAGTAAAAATATTTAGAGCTATTTACATAAGATACATTTTTAAATTCTTATAATGAAATTTATTTTAAGGGGGAGGGAATTATAGTATTCCTAAAAGTTAGAATATCTAGAGACACATGAGGAATTTGCAAAAATGAAAAATACACAATTTTACATGAAACAAAGCAAAGAGGCCATTTTTTCCTGGTAGATAAGAAAATGAGAAAATTATATTTCTGCCGTTGGAAATTAAGTTAATTACATTTTAGTCCCTAAGAGTAAAAGTTACATGGGAAAGGAAAGTAAAAGAAGTTTTGGGAAAAAATACAGCTAATAACCTGAAAGAATTAAAAAAATTATAATTTACCCCGAGTCAAGGGTAATTTTGTAAATATGTAAAATTACTGTCAAAACAAAGCTCTCGATTAGTCGAGTCCAATGGTATATAGCATCGAGGTTTATTAATTTAAAATAGAAATAATCAGTGCCGAAAGTTAAAAAGTACCTTTTTACTGATAAAGCTGCTTTTTAATCTATAAAAGATAAAAAGATAAAAAGGAAAGCAGTTGGGTACCACAAAAGGAGTTTTTTTGAGACAGAATAATAAGGTAATCTCAAATACAAGTTTATTTTAATCATGTGCCAATAAAGTAAATTTTTACTGCAAAATTTTTTTAGACAGGATAATAAGTAATCTCAGATACAAGTTTGCTCTAATCATATGCCAATAAAGTAAATTTATACTACAAAAAGTAACTTTTGCTAATCTAAGTATAAAGTAATCAACACAGGGTAATAATGAATTGGGAAAATTATGCGGTATTTTAGAGATGTTATCCCCTCAAGTTGGCACACTTGGTAGCTTCCATGATAAAAATAGAGCTTTAACAATTAAGCAAACTTAAAGGCTAAGTTTAGATTAAAGTTAATCTAAGTAATTAGCAAAAAATAAGCTTGATTAGTAGCCCATAAATATCCCTCAAGTCTTGGCCAAAAATCACACATTAAAAAGAGAGAAGAAACTCTGCCAGAATAGCGAGTGAAGGCTAGCCACTTGAAGGAGGGATAAATAGAAGAAAAAAAGAAGAAAAAATTCCAAGAAAATTGGTAAGTTGCTCGTTTACAAACTTGATGACTTCTAGCTTAGTTTCTTGGATGTTTGGCTTGTATTTCTTGAAATTTTATCTCTTGTAACCTCTACCCATTTTTGGCCTGAGCATGTTTGGGTGTGGAATGATGTTTTTAAACCACAAAATCATGATAGTGTGGATTTTTGTAAGAGAAAGCAAGATAGGCATGATTTGAGCAAGTTTTAGAAAAACCCATTCTTGTTCCTTTTGGACAGATTTTTGGTCAGACTAAAAGTTATTCCTAAAGTGGGATTTCATTAATTTGATGCCAATAATGGATTCCCTAAGGCAAAAAACCTTAAAGACAAGTATGGTTTTCAAGAATCAAGCTATGATAGACAAGTTGCATTTTTAAGGGTTTCTAGGGTTTCATGAGAGTTCTATGTATAATGACATGAAACCAATGGCTTGATCAATTGTTTAATGATGTTTAGGACTTGAAGAAGCCTACAAAAGCAAGTGGAACCATTGGTTTCAAGTGGAAAACCAAGTGATACTTCAAGAGGTAGTTAAGTCTTTTTATTACTCTATGTTATTTCATTATATTTATATGATGTTTATATGATGAAATTGAGTTTCCATATTGGGAATTGTGTTTCCTTTGATTGGATTGATTGTAAAATAAGGGGTTTTATTCCTCAGGATGTTCATTTTCTAAGCCATTATGCTACCAAATTTTTTATGACCAATGTGGTAATTTGTTGTTTAGATGTGATTTAATGTGATTATTATTTGAAATAAATAACATGATGCATAGAATGTGACTTGCTACTGAGATTGTCCCAATCTCATCCCCTCAAGAATCCAAAATTATAGGTTCTACAGATGGTAAGGCCACCAAGAATGTAAAGGGTAAGGAGAAGATTTTGGATGATTAATGTTATAATAGCCATAGCTCTTTGTGTTTTTGCTATTATATGTAAAATTATATGTGAGTTTATAAAGCTATGTGATGGGAGACACGTTAGGAACCTGTCCTAAGAGCCTTCTTTGATATAAGGATCGTGCAACTCAAGGGAAGATGAATTAAACACAAGAACCATGAAGAACAAAAACTAAAGAAAATAGACACGATGAAATAAGAAGACTGAACAAAATGTTGGTCGAAGGAAGTAGACTCCAAGAGAACCCGTCTCTTGAATCCTAACTCCGGGACGCCACAAGGATCACCACTCCTTGATAAGTCCTCATTCTTTCTGGCACTCAAGGATAAGCAAGAAAGAACTCACTGAACAACAACAAAGTTGTTGAAAAGAAATTCATTCATTCATGTTGTGTTTTGCAAGATTACAAGAGGTGCCTATTTATAGGCAAGTATTAACCCACAAACTAACTCTAGTTTAGCCTACAAACCTAACCTTATTAATGCTAATTAATACAAAAAGGAAACCCTAAGCAAAAAGGAGCATTTAATTCTAATTTTGAATTTAAAATAGTTGGCTCCTCTGTAATGCATAAAGAAAAACAAATCAGATCTATGATTGCATGTTCTTTATTCAAAAAGGAAACAAATTAATTCAAATAATCTTTAAAAAACGTCACTTTTAGTGAGCACATGAGAAGCACATGGATTTTAAGTGAATCCTCCTTATTGGGCTTTCTTCAACTTGGGCTCCGTGACTATAATTTGGCTCCACATTTTCAGTTTGCCTCTTTCTTTGTTTTGGGCCTCAAAATCATTGAAATACAATGGTTCCATGTCAATCATGTTTTGGATCACCCTATTCATGGCTTGCTTCATGGCTTTTGTTCTAGCTCTAGTCATTGGTCCTCCAATGCCTTGAAGTGGGCCTTGAATTTGTCCATGGTCCATTGTTCCTCTTAGCTTGCCCTCATCATCAAAAGCTTCATGCCTCGATTGTACTCTATCACTATGAATTGCTGGCATTACGCTCTTTTGAGTCTTCGAAGATGTTATAGATATGGCATGAACAAGTATAAACAATGTGATTGATGTAAATTACTACTTTTGCAAGATATGATATAATCTGGCCATTATGCGCATTTATTAATTATATAGCTACTGTTCATTTGAAATATAATGTAACATAGGAGTATTATATGTTTTCGAAAACTAGATAGACAAGGTTTTCCAACAAGTTAAAGAACATGTAATTTGGGCATATATATGAATTGATATGAATTTTTGAAATTAGGCTAGAAAATTAGGAATAGAATTTTTGATCATTTGTACGGTACATCTTTAAGATTAAATTGTATAAATTGACATATAGGACTTTCAAATGACATAAAAATTGCATGAATTGGCTTAGGATAGAGGGAGGTATGGATTTTTTAAGTTTAGGCCAAATCCTAGGAAGGTGAAAATGACTAAATGTATAGTAAGCTTTGAGGAATAAATTGTATGAATTGGCCTAATAAATGCTTTATTTCTTATTTTTCCCAGGTAGAGAATCTTTTTATCTATTTTAAGAGACTTGAATTACCTCGACACAATCTTTGTAGAATTAGTTATAAATTTCAAAGTTTGTTGGGAAAAATAGTAATGGATAAGTAAATAGTACTTGATAAAGAAAAAAATTCAGTTTTTATAATATTTGGATTCAAGCTTTAAAAGTATGATGAAAGGACTCTATATTGGTCCAATAGATGGGAAAATGGGCATAAGATTAAGGTGTTACACTTTCTTTTGGTTTCTATGCATGAAAACACTTTCGTTATACTTACCCCTCTTGCCAAAATCTAAACCTAGGAGGAGAGGAAGAAAAATCAACTTATCCTAATCCATGCAAGCTAACTTAAACCATAAACCTAGAGAGTTGGAAGAAGAAAGTTTACATTTAAAACCTTGATTTTTCCCTTTCCTTCTTCCTGTAGTAACCCAAAATTTCATTGGATATTAAGTGATAAAAGAGGACATAATTAATGATAATGCAAAATATACAAGGAATTCGCAAAAATGGATAGACATCGTTTTGCGTGAAATATGGCAAAGAGATCATTTTTCTCGGTTGGATGGAAAAATGAGAAAATTAGATTTTTGTCCTAAAAAATATAAAAATGACATCCATGTCCTAAAAGTATTAAAAATTATGGGGAGAAAGAAATAGAAAAGTCTTAGGAAAATTACACCTAATTACCCGAAAGTTTCAGAAATTATAATTTAACCTTAGGTCATGAGCAATTTTGTAAATATGTAAAATTACTATCAAAATGAAGCCCTCGAAGAGAGAAGTCCAATGGTATATGGTAGTGATAGTTAATGTTCAAAAATAAAGAAATAATCAGTGCTGAGTGTCCAAAAGTAATAGTAAACCGTTGGCCCTACCGATGGTTAAAAAGAAACCAAGTCAGGATATAGTCCATACACAGATACCATTTGGGATAAGATAATTATGAAAATATAAAAAATAAAATTAGAATAGTCCTGTATCCCAAAAATGATAAATTAGTATAAAGACAGTTTTATCGGTATGGTTAAAAAGTACCTGGATTGAGGCATATTTGGATCAGGAAAATTGGGTAACT